>CM056945.1:40097984-40751765 GCA_029856935.1 Cyclocarya paliurus | reverse complement strand
TTGAAAGGGAAAAGGCATCTTTGGTTGAACTGGAACAGAACTATTTTATTAAAGTTGGTCACATTACTGAGCGGCAGTTGGCTCTGGAAGAAGCTGCTCTGAAAGGTAGGGATCATCTCTCTTGGGAGGAGGCAGAGGAGCTTGCTTCCCAGGAAGAAGCTTGTAGGGCACAGCTGGATCAACTCCATCGAACTTGGAACCAGAGGGATGTACGCAGCTCTTCACTCATAAAAAGAGAAGCTGACATAAAAAACTCCTTGGTTTCTTCAGAACGCCATTTCCAGTCTCTAATTTATGCTGACGAGGAGAGGGAGCTGCATAAAAGCAAAATGATACTATCCACCCTAGTTAAGCCCTTCTCTGAATTGGAATCTATGGATAAATCCTTGTCTCCATTTTCTGTTTCTAGTACCTCTCACTCAAATGATATCTCGTATTTAGTGGATTTGATGAGTTCTGGAAACCCAATATCTGAATATATCTGGAAGTTTGGGGGACTGTTGGACAGACAGTCTTTTTTTATTTGGAAAATATTCCTTGTGGATTCTTTTCTTGATTCATGCATACATGATGTAGCTTCATCTGTGGATCAAAATTTAGGATTCGACCAGCTCTTTAATGTTGTAAAGAAAAAGCTAGAGTTCCAGCTTCAAGAACATATTGGTCAGTACCTGAAGGAAAGAGTTGTTCCTGCTTTTGTGGCTTTGTTAGATAGAGAAAATGAGCATCTGAAGCAACTAACAGAGGCAACAAAGGATGTTGGTCTTGATCAAGTGAAAAAGGATGGTGGGGCTGTGAAAAGGGTTCAACTTATGCTCGAGGAATACTGCAATGTTCATGAAACGGCTAGAGCAGCAAGGTCAGCAGCTTCCCTTATGAGAAGGCAGGTAAATGAGCTCAAAGAGTCTCTTCACAAGACTAGCCTAGAGATTGCTCAAATAGAATGGATGCATGATACCTTGACACACTCCCATAGTAACAAGGTCACACTTGAGAAATTTTTTGCCAGTGATGATAGCTCATATCCAATTATTTTAAGCCTCAGCAGAGCCAAATTGCTGGAGAATATACAATCTGCTGTGTCAAAGATAGCTAGATCACTTGACTGCCTTCAGGCTTGTGACCAAACTTCTGCTACAGCAGAAGGGAAGCTTGAGAGAGCAATGGGGTGGGCTTGTGGTGGCGCAAATTCTAATGCAACAGGAAATGCTTCTATCAAGAGTTCAGGAATTCCTACTGAATTCCATGACCATTTGATGAGGCGACGGCAGTTGCTGCGGGAAACTAAAGAGAAGGCATCAGATATAATGAAAATTTGCGCATCATTATTGGATTTTGAAGCATCAAGAGTCGGCATTTTCCGGTTTCCAGGAGATATTCATCCTTACAGGAATGGCAGTGATGGCAGAGCTTGGCAGCAAGTTTACATGAATGCTCTAACAAGATTGGACGTTACCTATCATTCTTTTACACGTGAGTTCCTGAGAGTTAGCTTATATTTGTCCATTAATTGCAGTTTTATGCGAGTAGTGAGTGTATTTTTCATGTTCATCTTAGGTACTGAACAAGAATGGAAACTTGCACAAAGCACCATGGAGGCTGCTTCCAATGGCTTATATTCTGCAACTAATGAACTCTGCATTGCCTCTCTCAAAGCAAAGTCAGCTTCAGGTTACATGTATTTTATTAGCATTCATCACTACATCCTTACTAACAACATGCTTATGCACATGTCGTGCTGGGCATAGACATGTTCATTGCTAGGTTAATATTTTATTTTTTCATTTATAGGTGACTTACAAAGAACTGTTCTTGCTATGAGAGACTCTGCATATGAAGCCAGTGTTGCGTTATCAACATTCAGTCGTGTTTCAAGGAGCCATACTGCCTTGACTTCTGAATGTGGTTCCATGCTTGAAGAGGTGTGGCCTTTACAATAATTGATGCTAATCAGATTTCTTGTGAGTCGATGCTAATGCAGAAAATGATTTAGCTTCTACATCCCTTATGATAATTGATAAATTTGTCTTGCTAGTCCATAATGCTGATCAGCTAATTGGTACTAGGCCATTCTTCATGCTGGCCGCCCATTTAGCTGCTTTTTTCTGTTTCTTTCCTTTTGCAGTTTGTGATTTTTCAGAGCTACTGTTGAATTGTAATTCAAGGGATTCTTAACGCATTCTTTTCTTGGTTTTTGTCTGCCACTAATGTTTTTGTACTTTTTGTAGGTTCTGGCGATAACAGAAGACCTACATGATGTTCACAGTCTAGGAAATGAGGCCGCTGCAGTACACCATTCTCTTATGGATGATCTTTCAAAGGTTCTCACTGTCTCTCAAATTAATCGTTACTATCCAAATTATTTTGTACTGTCACTCATAGCTTGTCATCCAAAGTAAATAGGTGTTTACAAGTGGGAACTCACTATCCAGATATCACATATAGAACTTTTTTTTTTTTTTTGAAAGATTTGCTTATCCAGGTCTGCCCTGAAGTCGCAACAGTATATTATGATTTTCTCATGTATGTGCAGGCAAATGCTATGCTTCTTCCACTTGAATCAGTGTTGTCTAAAGATGTTGCTGCGTTGACTGATGCTATGGCTAGGGAGAGGGAGCGAAGTACAGAGATATCTCCCATTCATGGACAAGCCATATACCAGTCTTATTGTCTAAGAATCAGGGAGGCCTGTCAGAGCTTTAAGCCCTTGGTACCATCACTCACATTTTCTGTGAAGGGGCTCTATTCCATGTTGACCAGGCTTGCACGCACTGCAAGTCTACATGCTGGCAATCTTCATAAGGTACTTTTACCATTCTGAGACGGATTGTGTTGATTTTATTTTAATACCAATATATTTTGAGAATCTCAAGGTGACTGAACATGAATGCTTTCTCTTTGACAGGCCCTTGAAGGACTAGGAGAAAGCCAGGAAGTAAAATCGCAGGGAATTAGTGCCTCTAGGGCAGATCTTGCTGGTGATGCTGCTGAATTTGTGGACAAGGAGGGAGGAACCCTCTCCATATCCGACAGTGGAAGCACCGAAAAATTTCTTCGTGTTAATGAACTTTCTTTGGAAGATAAAGGGTGGATATCTCCACCAGATAGCATCTGCAGTAGCATCTCAGAATCTGGCTTCAGCCTAGCTGAAGAAAACGTTCCAGATTGCTCAAATGACCTGACAGATGAGATGGGGCAGCTTTCATGTGGGTCCAGTGCCACAGGTTATCAAAACTCCACTCCATTTTCTCAAACTGATTTTCAAGGAATCTCAGATTTTAAGAAGTCAGGATCCAGTTATGCGGAGGATAATGTGCTTGATACAGGCTCTGTCAAGTCAGCAATGAATGAGCCAAATGAGTATCTCAAAGCTGTGACAGCACCGAATAAGGACTCAGAAGAGAAGTTTGAGGGCAATGATAATATTTTTTCTTCAAGGAAAGCTAAGATTGAAGATGAAGATCGTGAAGCTCCTCTACCTAATATGCATAGTAGTAGTCGAGTAGGCAGGGGTAAGTATTCCGTGTATCCTATCAGATTTTCCATGTCAATTGTTTTCTTTCCCTTTCAGCTTATCTTTCTAAATAATTTAATTAATATGGGTAACTAAACCAGATCTGCCATTGTAACTATAAGGGCTTGTTTGGATAATAAGAATATCTCATAATATCTATGAATAGTAGTGAAATAATTTTAATTAAGATGTTTTATTGGGTTTTGGGAAAGGAGAGAGAAAGTTGAATTTGAGAATATCTAAAAATACCTAACAATAGTTGTGTTCTCAAACGGACCCTAAGTCATCCCTTCCTATGCATCAAATTAATAACCCTTTAACAAGACTAAAGAATTTCAATGAGATTTAAATCACTCTAGATTAGTTCTTGCAACTTGAGCACACATTTCATAATTGACCCTGTCTACCCCCAAGGATTACTGAAATTTTCGAGTCTCCTGATTGTTGGGTGTTGACCTAGTTGACACTTTCTTGTTTGTACTTTTTCATCACTAGGTAAAAATGCTTATGCAATGTCAGTTTTGAGGCGAGTTGAGATGAAACTAGAGGGCGGAGACATCAGTGGCAACAGGTACCTTTATTCTTTGGAACTCTATGGTAGGATATAAATTATTTCTTATTAACAGTAAACCGTTGTTGGACATCCAGGGATATCAGCGTTGCTGAGCAGGTGGATTATCTACTTAAGCAAGCCACAAGCATAGATAATCTTTGCAACATGTATGAAGGTTGGACGCCATGGATTTGAAATTGTGAAGCCTTCCCGCGTTATATACAAGCTGTGATGTCAAATTACTCTGTGCAAGATACATTGTCAGGGGTGTTTCATTCACTTATTAAGCTAAATGACAGACACTTGGATCAGAGGCAAGCCCCCTCCCCCAACGATATTTGGCATTAAAGTTTCTTGCTTCGCTCTGAGCTGTTAGCCCGAGCAAACCCCATATTTGGCTTCACAATGTCCTGATTTCTCCCATAGAATGAACCATGGGCATCTCAAGTGAGATATTTGGCACAAGTTACAAAGAGCTGCATTGGATGGTGCTATAAAAGCATGTTTGGTTTGGCCCATGCCTTGCTTCATGTGGTCAACAGTTGTTCAGACATAGGACATACTTCAAGCCCGTCCAAGACACATCTCATGTCAACATGAATTCCCTTGGCAGATTTGCTTTTGTGACAATACTAGGGCTTTCTCTGCCGCATGCCAAGCATTCATCGCCTTCATGCCTGACACAGTAAGTCTTCTTGCCTGCTGCCCTTGCAGGAACACTGTCGACGAGTTCAAAACCTATTCTGTTGAGGGCAGGAGAGAATGGGATGTGCTTTCGGAAGGATTTTAGCTCCGGGCACCATTCTGTCATGATAAATTGTAGTCTTTCGCGCGTTTGGTAGATCAACAGTATCTGTAAAGGCAGTTGAAGTGCATTAGCCAACATCATTTGCATATCGATAATCACGTGTGATTATAGCTATGATAACCCCCTGTTAATTCTTTATCCTGTTGTAATATTTACTTGTTCAATAATAGGCAGTTTGATTCAATATGGCGTTGGGCGGAGGCTACATTTCTTGCGTACACAGCCATTAGCTATCGAGTCTTCTTGCTACCTTTTTTTCTTTCTTTTTTGGACGGTGCTACTCGGGCTTCAATTGACCAGAGTAAAGACCGCAATTTTTTATTTTTTTTAGTTTGTCCTCTTTTTTTTAATTTTTGATTTTTTGGGAAAAAAAGAAGAGAAAAGTTAGAAAAATCATTATTTAATGGTTGTCAATTGGGGACCGACTATCAGTTTTCCTTTTATTTATTTATTTTTTTGACCTTTAACATTGACTGAACCAAAATAACCCACTTGGAATAAAACCGATGGTGGCTCGGTGCTCCTCCTGTTATTGTGTTACGAGTCACGACACCTTATCGGATATGCAGCATGAGAAAAGTTCCTGATTTCTTTTTTATTATATATTTTTTATTTAAGTGTTAAGTAAGTATTTTTAAATGAGTTTATGAATTTAAAAAAAAAAAGCATTTAAGAAGATTTAAAAAATACTTTTGAAAAAAATATATAAAATAAAAAATATATATTTTATACGAATCCTCGGGCGCCACTGTCGATGACTCTGAGTCTTTTTTTAATACTGGCAAAGTTATTTTTTTTATATAACAAAATAAATTAAGATACCAATAGCTTGCTGTGGGACCTGTGGTTTCGAGGCTTCCAGTGGGTGTGGGGGACAAGGAAATTACTGAAGACCCGACAAAAGTGGCTCTCCTAGTGTATATAATCTGTTTTAAGGCACACAGATTAAAATTTACAAGAACGTGTGCGCCTGTGTATATCAAGCTTCTAATTTACCACTTATCAACCTTCCTATATAAACCGACTTTCTTTCACCCCCTCAAAATATCAACCATCCAAAGGCTTCAAATATCTCCAAAAAAACATCCTTTTTCTTCAATTTTTGTCTGCTACCATTACGAAGAAACCACCCTTTTTTGAGTCATGTCTGCACTGGTGGATATCTGGACTAGTGAGCTTGCCAAGCTGCGAGAAAAGGCCAGTCAAGCGATCTCCAACCCTGCTAATACCGAGCCCATCACCACGGTTCAACTTAAACCCATGGAGGAGAGCTCAAACGGGTTGAGTCAAGCTTTTAGCCGGTTCCACCGAGTCAACTCGTCTGTGGTGCTGTATTCTGAGGCTTCAGTTTCTATGATTGTTGACTATTTAAGTGCTTGAATATTTTATGCGCGTCACAGTCCGTCTTTAATTTTCTTTCCTTTTCTGCCTTCTGCCTTGGCCCCTTCCCGTAAAATGATTATTCAATGTACGTGGGCTCAAAAAGATGTGTAAAATGTCGCTCTTGAACCGTTTATGTTAATGCATTTTTACTTTCCTTGAGAGTATAAGAAATATCACCAACTTTTTTCCTTTGTTTATTGACAAATGTCTCCACAATCCATCGACAAATGGAAGGAAGAGGTCAAAAAAGAAGGGGTCTTGTTGAACCTAAAAATGTTTGAACTTTTGGGATGAATCTACGCCGGACAAAAGCACACGTAAACTCCACGTTAGTTCAATGCATATTATCCAGTTTTCGTTATCCCAACCAATATTCTATGCCATATCCAGTACTTGGCAACCACAGCCTATCTCTGCTCGTTGCGCCCACATGGCCACGTACACCCCAATTTTGAACACAGGAAAAACAAAAAAAACAAAAAAAAACCCTCCTCTTCTATATAATTTACCAGTTTTTCTTCTCAAACTCATTCCACAGAGAGCACAAAAAAAGAAAGAGAGTGAAGGGAATAAAAAAAAGGCTTAGATCAAATAAACATTGTTGTGTACACGTGACATAGAGTATTGATCAGAAAACGTGACATAGAGTACTGATCAGAATGTACTATGCAATGGTGGAGACGTGGATGGGAGAGCTGCTAAAGCTTGAAGAGAAGTTTTAAGGCAGGGAAGCAGCTAGCGGCCATTGACATTCCTTAGAAAAGCCAAGCAAGTACTCGAAGAAGAAAACGAAGTTAGCAGCCGAATGGTACGGAGAAACAGTAATACTTTTTATGTTGTCGGAAGCCACCGTTGGTTTGCTTATGGACCGGTTTGCTGCTCCCTCGTGATGAGGGAAAACAGATAATCAACGAACATGCATGCAATAATATTGGAATTGCATCCGCATCATCATGTATATATATATCTTCGATGAACTTATAAATGTAATGGTCATGTTTTGGTTTATGTAGTAATAATTATTAGTTGTTGTATTGTATTGATGCCTTTCCATGAATCCTTAAATCTCGTGGTACCGCAGACTTGTTTCAATTCATGGGTTGAATTCCTTCCTGTCTTAGGGTATGTTGTTCCTCAATTAATTACGCATTTAAACATTTCCTTAGTCAATATGTGTTTTTCTTATTACTTTGTCATACGAAGTATTCAAAAAGAACATTCTTTTACCAATCACGACAGGCAAGACATAGGTGTAGAATATTCCCACCCAGAGACAGAAAAAAGAACAATTTCTTTTACTAGTCAGCAACTAAAACCGAAGTACAGATTCTCTGTTCCTATTTCTCATATACATGTTTGGTGTGTGCTTGCGTATATACACAAAATCTCGCCAAGCAAAGCTGATTGATCAACAAGGACTTGCAATTCGATTTAATGCAAAAAAATTAAAAAGAAAAGAAAGGAAAAGAAAAATCATGAGGAGCTTGCATCAATGTCAGTAGAGGATAAGTCGTTAATGAAGCAAGGCTTCTCTTCTTCCCACAACACAATCTCTCTTGCATATCTGAGAGCTTCATCGACAGTATCACTTTCCAACCCAGTTACTGGGCAAACAAATAACTTCCCATCTGCGAGAGAACGGAAGAGTGTCTTGAACTTAATTGCTATATAGTGGAAAGCTCGATGAGCCAACGAAGGGTTTGTGGTGTTGTGACGATTCTTGCTGGTAACGGGATGGAAGTCTTGAAACCATTCACACCTTGTGAGAGGGACCTGATCGATCTTTTCCTCGAGCAAATCGAACTTGGTGAGAATTAGCAAGAAGTTCTTGTTCTCAAATGTCGGGTGAGTGACTATGCTTTCAAAAAGCTGCTTGCTCGCCAACATCTTGTTTGTTGAGACTCCATTAAAGTCTTCGTAGAATTCATCATAGTCGGTCAAAGCAACACAAAACAGGAGAATATCCGCGTCTTCAAACATGTCCAACCACTTGCAGTTTGCTCCCAGGCTGCTTGGATGTACTCGAATGAGTTGATACCTGCAAATGCTAAGCGAAAATATGGTGAGATAAATATATATATATTTAAAGAAAAAGAATGCAAATCTATGTCAAAACCTATTCATTACATTTCACAATGGACAAAATGTATACTTAAACAAATAAATAAAGCACCATGTATCCTATTGTCTAAGGAACTCAATAAATATACATAGTTTAGTGTGAAGATCTACATTCATAAAAGCAAGAAAAAATAATTTTCGTTGTTATGGTTTCCTTTGCATTGGCAGAACAGACGATCAAAGACAAAACATGGTTGCCAATATTTCAGAAGTTTCAACCTTGACCATGTCTTAGATTCTATTGATGATGACTAGGTCTTGATTCAAACTGACTAATACCGCATTGCTCAAAACAAGTTAGCAGAAAATGTGATCAGTGATAATGAACGCATTCATGCTTATATATAAAAAACAATCAATAAATAGAATATAGAATAACCGACCTTAGTGAAGGATCATGCTGATAAGCAGCGTCTACTAAGTCATCTCGTGTTGACTTAGGAAATGAAAATTCTAAGCAAGCAAGGCTATTGCATGAGGTAATTCCCTTGGCATACAAGATGTCCATTTCAGAGGGTTCATAATCTGTCCTACAAATCTCTACAGCCTGCATTGGAAGATATATGTTAGAAACGAATATTTAGCAGAATTCCTAAATATTATTCTACTTTTCACTGTGGAACAAGCTATTGATGCAAAAGTATGCAAATACAACTAATGATCATCCAGATTTCATCATAGGAGATTGAATAGGTTTCTTTGTGTTTTTTTATTTCTGTTTAGAGACAGGGACCGCAGAATATTATCTCACCCGAGCTAGGAAATAAGTAGCTTCTCTGGGTAGCATTTCTAATTCATTCCTCCGGTTGTATGTGGCCTTTATGGCTGCCTCCTCCCACAATTCCTGAACACATTGTGCATATTCACTAAAGGTAGCTGGTTCCAAAGTATCCAACGCCATAACTTGGAGGAGCCAATCTGAGAAAGCTTTCACTCTTGGCCCAAGGGCATATATTGTTTTATCAACTATCAGGCTTGTATTATCTATTGCAAACATAAAAAATATATATTATATTCCGGATAAGGAAATTACTGGCACCAACATGTTAATTTAAAGGTAATCATCTTAACTGTTAAATATTAGTCTTCCTTCTTACTTATCAAAAACATATTAGTGTAATTTAAGCAACAACATTGTAAAGCATAACTTTAAATGACAAAATAGTAAAGGATTCATTGACAAGTACCCAATGTACTAGCTGAAAGTCAAATAAAAAGAAAACAAAGAGTAAAATTATTATTCTTTGAATGGTCAACAGCAGCAGCAGCAGACTGCAGTTAAGTGATAACCCACTTGGCTTCTTCATTACATGATGGTCAAGATGCCATTCTGTTCTATTGGGGACTCAAAGAATCCAACTCATGTAGCCATGCCAAAAGTTCCCAATGGCCACGTTGTTAAATGAAGAAATCATAAGAGAACCAAAACGAGGAAACAAGTATCCCAAGTACCAGTAATCAACAATAGTAACAAAAAAAAAAGAAGGTAATTTCCTTTTCATTAATTAATTAATTAGTTTTTCTCATTGATTTATTTTAAAAGTTATTACATGTAACACTGTGGAACTACAGACGGAAGGACTTAAAGCAAAATGGACATAAATGAAGCTCCTGCAATAATGTCTGAGTTTCATACACTAGTTGAACATATTGCTCTCATTGTAGGAAGAAATTTAACAGAATCTCACAACTGAAACTTTTGTAGAGATTCTAAGGCTGGATCTTAATATACTATAGAGTAAATGTTTCTCAATCATCCCTGCCACCACCATCATCCAAAACCATATCCCAACTGTTTAACAATTGATTGCAGAGATCCTGCTGTCCCTACACTCCACAATTAGAGAAATTTGCAAAGGCAGAGAAAAAAGTTTCAAGATGTATGAGAGTACGTGAGCATCGGGTGAATGGTTGCATACCATAAAACACTATTTTTGCAAATTGAATATGTCCTTTACCTTCTTAAACATTGTTTTTATATTGAAAGAAACCATGCAGGATACATGTTCTGATTTACTATCATTAGGTGTTTTTTTTTTTTCTACAACTTCAAATTGAATTATGAAAAATTATATTTGATTCATCATCTACATATCCTCAACATAGTTTACATGAATCAATTGGGAATAGCATGCAAGCATTATAGAAAAGAAAACTTGATAGAAATAACCCTCAAGGTACCTGAAGGTCCTGACTTATTAATAACACATCCTTTCTTCTTCGCAAGCAAACTTTGTTTTTCAAATCGTTCCCGCCCCTCAAGTACAAAACTGAGATACATGTACAGATTTCTTTGGATCACAAACTTGATAGCTTGGCGCTCATCTTCCGAGAAAGGAACATCGTAGAGAAGCTTGGCCTGACAAAAAGCAAGTAAACAGGGTTCTACGGTTACGAAAAATTAAGCTTGGCGCTCATCTTTCAGAGAAAGGAACATCATACAGAAGCTTGGCTTAACAATAAGCAAGTGAACAGGGTTCATAGTGTCACCAAAAATTAAGGCGGCACCATACAACAGAGGAAAAGTGTTTTCAGAGCTAAATTGTATCAAAGCCACATGTCTATCCTACACCAGTTACTTGACAATGACAGAAAATCATGAAAATACTCGGCCTTAATATTAGTACATTGGAACATATAGTCATCTAATAAAGAGAGTTGAATTACTGTCGCAACCTCTAATCTAACTTTTTTTCCCATCACAATTCAGGAGACTATTAATATAATTATTATATAGGTTGAGTGCAAACGGTGAACAACTAAGCTATGAGGTGTTTGAGAAAGTCCGATTCATCATATATGAACATAATTATAGCACGAGTTCAAAGTTTAAGTAGTTCCCTCCATAAAGTTTTACCTGTTTATATATCGTACCCGAGCCAGATTTGTTATAACCAACTAAAAATAGTTTATGAATCGATTTCTGGATGACGCTGGCTGGCATAAATCCACTCACTTCTTCCCCAGAAGAATTTTGAGAATTAGGAGGAACTGGCAGGGACAAGACCGTGCAAACCAACTTGGTTCTAGTCTGCAAAGAGTGAAGTTCCACAGTTATTACAAGTTCAGTAAGATGTAATAGGTTAAATGATCATGGCACTGTACATCAACGTATAACATACCTTGTCCCATATTTTACCCTTTATATTATTCTGCCCCTCTTCTTGGTATGACCCATCCTCACTCACCCAAAAGTGAGGGCTCCCTTCACATGGCACCCCAGCCGCCTGTTAAACATTTAACAGAATAGCTTTGACTCTGCATCTTTACAAAACTGCACAATTTAAAGGAACCAGATTGCATGGAGCACACACCTTGAGCATCCAGAGCTCTTCTTTAGTAATCTCCCTATTGTTTATCAATACATTTGTGTTTCCGTTGCTAGCATTTGGCTTGATGTGGCCCCCGACATTCAGCTGGGCACTAATCATCTGGGATGGCTTTTTTCCTTCCTGTTCATTCAAGGGACAACAGTTATTGCATCGCAGTTCGCTAGAATGAACTTAATTCGTTTATGGAAAGGAACAAAAACAAAACTGAACAAGTAGATTTTGATGCTCACCCTTCCCCATAAACCGGATACTTTATCATACCAATAGCATCCTGGTCTTAGCTTCCTTGGTGGGTTTTTGCACCTCTGCAACTGAACGAGCTCTTCCTGAGTAAGAGGCTCACCATTCACAAAAACAACCTCTGCTTGCACCTGATTCGCTTCACAGAAAATCTCTGCTTTCATTATCCGCTTAACTTCCTGATCAGTGAGCAGCCGCTTGAGCAGCCTGGAACCCTTTCCCAGCTTCCCTCGCCTTGCCTCGTCAATACTATAACCAATGCAAGCAACGCATTTCCTTCCTTCTGGCATTGACCCCATTGCTCTAAGAAGGCAATCATAACAATACTTTGCCCCACAGACAATGCAAACCTCCTTCTCCGTGAACCGTTTTCCCTTAAGGCATCGATAGCATACCCCTTTCTTCACATTTCTCGCGACCCTTGGGCTCACATCAATACTTCCATCCTCAGAATGATAGAGTTCTACATGAGCTATCACGTCTTTCGATTCAGGGTCACGAAATGTCACAATCGATGGCCTTTTGACGTGGTGAGGAGCTTCATTGTCACCATCATCCTCTCTACAAGAGAAAATCTCAGAGGAACGCCCCGGCGAGCTTAAACCAGACTCCGTTGATTCCGAATTGGTTGGATTCATATAATCACGAGCACCTTCACCCTCCTTATCATTGTCAACTTCGAACTCGCCAGAACCCGTCGATAATTCGAGCGAACGATCAACAATTCCAGAATATCTCAATGTGCCGGAACTTTCAATTTCATCGGACAACGTGGGCTTGAGCTCATAAACATTACCACAAGCTAATACACCGGAGCTATCTAATGTTGGAGAATTCTGGTTTAAAGGTCTGGACTTTACAATAGGTTGGATCACTGGGAGTGCGAGATTGTTAATCAGAGATGCGGAAGAAACTGGAGCGGCAACAGGGATTCGACTAATGTCAACTGGGATTACTTGGGGGATATCGTAGGAGACGGTAGGGCCATTGTACTCCAAGGCAATCGAGTAATCGGTGCGGCTGTACTCGTCATCATCATTTTCAGGGATTGCAGACACAGCCGGCCGCAACTTTCTCAGCAGCGCAGCCATAGTTGTTGCTCCAAGTTACGTTACAAGACGAAACGGCTAGTGCCAAATTCACAAAGCAACGAGACTATTTCCAAGTACCCAGTAAGCATAACCATCAACTTCACAAACCATGAAGCAAAAGCATAAGACCGAGCTAAAACGACCCTTTACCCTCGGGTCAAACATGAAATCAGAAAAGACAGTCTGAGTTTGAACTGGAATCTTCAGTGGACAAAAATGGAAGTGAAGACGATGGAAGTGACAGAGCAAAGAAGGAGACGAGATGAGAACCGAAGAGAAGACTGGTTAGAAATTGACCGCTTCACATCAACGCGTTGAGGGAAAATGCCAGGAATTTATGCGAGGAAATTTTTAGCCAAAGAAAAATTTCAGAAGACCAAGTCATAGATGGCTTGCTATGACTCGACGTAGCAAAATACGGAAACAGTAATGCCGCTTGTCCGAGTTGTACAGGGAAGGAGTGAGAGGTCTATCCGGTACATCAAAACGGTATTGCGGTCCAAAACATGCGTCGAAGGAAATAAAAAGGAAATGCTCTTTGATGAACACACAAAACAGAGGAACAAAACCCCCATTCCGTAGCGCATGGGATGAATAACATCGGTTGGTGGTAATGATGGGAAATTTGACTTCGGCGGCTTTTGGACTCGTTTAACACATGTTGGGCCACTTCAATAACAAAATTCCGCATCGTGAAAACTTGCGCCACTCTCCCTCCCTTAATATCTACGCAGACCTAGGCCCATCGAAGGCCCAAAAAATCGATTTACCAGGGATATCCAGCTCAAGCCCACTTTATAGAGTCGGCCCTTCTTAAGGGGACTGATAAAAGCCGGATCTTCCCAATCATATGTTAATGTAATGGTGAGCTTATACAATGCCGAGTAGGAAAGTTCTATATACATTAAAATCTTAATTTATTTATATTTTAACATGTAGGTGTGAATAATCTATCATCTTTTAATAGAAACAAAATTCAGCAGTTACCGCACAATATCATGACAACAAATATTGTAAGAAAAAAATTTATTTGCATCTAAGGTTCCGTTTGGATACAGAAACGGTTTCATCTTATCTTATCTTATCTCATCTTATCATTACAATTTTTTCAAATTCTCACACAAAATATAATAAATAATTTAAAATTTTCAAATCTCAAAACAATAATAATATTAAAAAATAATATTCTAACAATATTTTATTCAACTTTCATCTAAAACCATCTCATCTCATCTCTCTATCCAGACAGGGCCTAAATATTTGTGATGAAAACTATCATTTGCATCAAGAATGAGTTCATTAATTGGATGAGAGTGAATATGTATGTAATATATTGCATAACTAGTGTTGAATTAGTAAAACATTGGATTGAGACTAGCTCTATAGATCTATTGTTTGAATTGTATAATGAAATCCCGAGAGTGAAACCCAACATGTGTAAATTATGCCATATTTGATATTGTGATGGTTATACGTACGTACGAGCTAGCCCTACGTATTGAATCTATGGAATAGAATTACCCATTTAAGTATTGTTGAAGATCTTACTCCTAAAGCATATATATTATATATATCTTGCATGTAGTCTGGTTTAATTTGAACCAACCGACCACAACTTTTTTGTGTGCTTTATCGATCGAGTTTTCAACGTGCTCTTCAAGGCAACTACGTGCACACGTTAACTACATCTACCATTCTAAAAGTTTTTCTTTTTTGTTTTTTCCGGAGCAAGAAAAGTCTCTATGATTCTATCTGCAATGCCGAAAGATCAGCACCTCAAAATTTGCAACACGACTTATACATGCATGCATTAATAGTTGGTATTAGGGTTCAGACCGGAAAAGTCACTGCAATGACTGCATGGATAGATCAAATGAGATTAAGGAAACTCTTCACTCTCCATTTTTCTTTTTGGTTGCTTGTTTTCCTCTGTTTTATCTATTTTCTGCAGAGAGTACGTACAGACCTGCTTCTTAGGCTTTTGAAGTATCAGGTAGATCATTTACTTCAAAGACGTTGAAAACAGTAGCCAACGCCCAAACCAACTTTTCACGTAATTGATCTTTTAAGCAACTAGAGGTGGGGCGAGCGCGGCATCTCCCTGCCACTCCGGCCCCGCCCGCCCCATGTGGGGGACGATTTGGGCCTAGCTCTGCACCCCTATGCCTGCTAATGTCCAACTCAAATATATATATAAAGAGTAAATCCGAGGGTTAAGTTAAATCTAACGTCTTTTTCATTCACAATCTCTCTTTCCCCTCTATCTCTCTTTCCTCTCAAACCTTATCTCCCACTTGCAATCGCCGCAGGCCTGCAGTTGCGCAGCCCACCTCCTCTTCTTCTCCTCACCCTCTTCACTCCTCCTTCTCTTCTTCTTAGACCCTCTATCCCTCTCACAATCGCTATGGGTTTGCAAAATCGTTTTTACTAGAAGTGTAAGATTGGAAAAGCCGACCGGACCTAACCATTCAGTCCGGACCGAACTCCAAACCGATTGATCTCGGTCTCATAAATTGTGGATCGAAAAAATTTGATCCGATATCGGGTCTATAAATTTTGGACCGGACCGGACCGAACTCTTATTAATATATTTAAAGTATTTTTAACAATTAATATATTATTTGTATATAGTAAGTATATAAGTTAATGATATAATTGTCATCTTATTTATTACACTGACTATATAAAATATTTTTTTAATGAGTTAGTTACATAATTCATATTAATAATTTACTTAATTTTAATTTAGTAATTTAAATAAATTTTTTATTAAATTATTTGAAAAATAATAATAATAATTGGACCGAATTGAACGAACCAACCAGACCGGACCAATAGTTACTGGTCTGGTCTAGTCCCTGTAGATGTTCGGTCCAATTCGGTCTAAAAAAAATGATGGACCTAAAATCACCCCCGACCAGACCAATTTACGCCCGTAGTTTTTACTAGTTTAGATTTTTTTCTTGCTCCAATTTGTTATGTATTGTGTTGTGCATTTGTTTACTGTTATGTGGATTTTCTTTTTTCTTTGAATTTTTTCTAGTTGTGACAACTGTGGGTTGGCTGTGGACCGGGGGGTGAACGGACCAAGGGTCCTTCCCGCACCTCGGCACACAAACGACGGCCCTACCCCAGGGATATGGTGGCGGATTTGGGGGCAACCCCTAACTAGAGATACGATCAATTGCAAGGGAACCACAGGGCATATTTGTCAGCATGCGAGCAGTACAGTATTTAGAGCTAGCTCGACCATGATGGTCCTAACCACTATACATATGTGGTTATGCCAATGGCGCACATATATATATATATATAATATAGACTCAATAGCACTACAAAAAAAGAATTGAGTACCTTAAAATTAGGATGTTAATAAATATAATTATTTTTAGCTACTATACATATAATTATATATATCTACTATATTATAATAAGTGACTATCTAATTATGAATTATAATTTTTATTTTTTTCCTGTTAATTTTTCTTGTTTTTTCGTTAAGTTCGTTAAAATCTTGTTTTACCAAAAGGCTCTTAAAATTCTTAACTGTTTGATGTGTAACTCCTTTATATAATTTAATGAAAGATCATGTTTTACTAAAAAGTTCTTAATATCCTTAACCATTTGACATGTAGTTCCCTTATAAAATTTAATGAAAGATCATATTTTATCAAAATGCCCTTAATAGCTTCACGGTTAGATACTTTGTTGAAATTTAGATTTTTTTCTAATTTAGATTTTTTATCTTTCTTTAACCTTGTATTTTCTTTTTTCAGACAAATAAATTATTAATTTTTTTACTTTTTTTTTTATTTAAATCATTATGTCAGGTACAGCCCAAGGCTAACGCATCCGAGGCCGTTCCCTATTTTATATATATATAAATTTTTAAAACTATAATAATATTGAAAAATAATATTCTGACAGTATTTTATTTAACTTTCATCTAAATTTATCTCATCCCATCTCACTATCCAAACGGGACCTAATTCTTTTCTTGCGTACCAAACACCAATCATGAATATGAAATAAAGTTACTATCAGGAACAGAAAAACAAACCAACATATATAAAAGATAAATATTTTCACGAAGCATACCGAGAACTCATGATCAAATACATAATATACACACAGACACAAGAATTGTGACATCATGATAAAGTTCTCATCAAACTTGATGAAACCCGCAGGAAAATTAGTACTGCACAGATTACACTATTTACAATTTACATACATTGACTCAATCGTTGCAACCCTAATGATCCCAAACAAAAAGTGCGGAAAAAGACGCAATATTTTTTGCTTTCCTATAACACCGGGTGACATCATATATATATAAAAGCAACACAGACAATTTAGTTGCGTTATCACTTGTTTGGCCTGTTCACTCATTCTTTAAAGAACAAGTTTGTGGAAAGTAATATGATGACCCATCTAGCAAGGCAAGTTTTCTCGTCACAAAGTGAAAGCCCTGACGTTTCTTTAATCATATACACATCTTGAAAACAATAATGCCTCTGTATAACCACGACAACTTATCTGTTTGGAGCACAATGATCCAGACCCATTCATTTCTTTCTTCTTCTTTTTTGGCTCGTCTTCAAAACCTATGTAATTGCCATGCGAAATCAGGTGGTCCACGATTCACTGCTATTCACTACCACGATGCTCCGATCAACCTGACTCTGGTGTGAACTGAGAATAGTTTTCAGTACTCTGTTTTCATCTCTCTCCCTACCAAGCTAACTTATTTAACTTTGACCGTGCCTCCCGTTTAGGCTTATTCTCCCAGCAGCTGGCGAATGCAAGCTCCATGTGTACCCATTGCTCGGGAACAGCTTCTCCGCCGCCCTCATCTGCTTCAATTCCGGCGCGTTCCCAAGCACACGCCACACCTTCACCGACTTGTCCAAGCTCCCGCTATATACTATCCATGACCGTTGATCAACCTTTTCCGACTCGTGATCTTCGTCGACGGTGAGGCACTTGACGGGCCCTGTGTGACCAGTCAGAATCGAGAGGCAAACGTGGGCCCCATTCTGCTCCTCCCTCCTCCACACGCAAATATTCTTATCCGCCGACCCACTGAACACCAGATTTCCCGCCGTGGCAAGGCACAGCACCGCTAACTTGTGGCCCCGGAGAACCCCACCGTGAGACAAATGCTTCTCGCGTTCCCAGAAGTTCACCAGCCCATCCGAGGATCCGCAATATACAACGGCCGACGATTGGTTTACGGCTAACGCTGTCACCGCGTTTTCCTGTTTCAACAAAACCTGAACCAGGAAGTGCTTGGTTCTCTTGTCTTGTAGCTCCCTCCGCCATACCTTGACAGTTCCATCCGCCGAGCCCGTGAACACAAAGGCATCGAAGCCCGCGACGACGGCGTTTACGGCATCTTCGTGGGCGTTGATGGACTCCAAGCATTTAGAGTTTGCGACGCGCCAAACCTTTAAGGTCTTGTCCCAAGAACCCGAATATAACAAGCCCAGCTCTTCGTTCAAGCTCATGCACGACACCGCGTCGAAGTGTTTGATGCGAACGACGTTGCGATGGCGTCGTACTTCTACGTAGTTCTTCGGATTAAGGGAGCTCTTGAGGAAGTCCTTGAACGTGGGCAAGCTTCCAATACGATTGAAATTGCTAGGGTTCTTAAGGGAAAACTTCCAGACCCGAATTTTGCCGTCTTGGTGACCGGTGAAAATCCTTTCGCCACATATAACAATGGTTTTAACTAAGCCACTGCTGGATTTAAACCCGGAAAAATCCTTCAGATTCTTCCAAACTCGTATATTTTTACTATCCGAACCCGTGTATAATAAATCCCTGGAAACCGCTAAAGAATATATGTGACCCTCTTCGCGTACGAGCGAGC
Source organism: Cyclocarya paliurus (assembly GCA_029856935.1). NCBI lineage: Eukaryota > Viridiplantae > Streptophyta > Magnoliopsida > Fagales > Juglandaceae > Cyclocarya > Cyclocarya paliurus. The sequence goes on along the minus strand of CM056945.1, from coordinate 40,732,848 downwards.
CGATGAGGCCGTTCCGAGGAGTACTTTCGTCGAATGGATTAAACAGCGAGGACGTAATCCACGGAGATTTACTGAAGGGCGAGGGTTGCATCCAGGGAGACATGGCGTACGGAGAGGACGCGCTGCTACCATTGTCGTAGTTTCCGGGGCTCGTGGTTGCCGAAGCGTTGCTCTGGCGGAAAGAATACTCGTAGTCGTTGCTATTGTGGCGATTCTTGGGGTAGCTCTCCTCATCATGATGATCGTTTTTCGCTGTGATACTGGGATCGGACTGCAATAGCGCCCCGAATTTAGGTCGGCGGAGTGTTCCGGTCCTCTCCGGCATGAAAACCGTACCTCCCCCAACATCGTTTGTCATGGTAGCTAGGTTGAAGGAGGTAATATTCGATCCGAATGGAACAAGAAGGGAAGATGTATAGGAAAAATTGATGAGAAACGAATTAATCGTGAGTGTTTGTGAATTGTACGTATATTTGGATGGAAATAACAAAGTGAAGGAAAAATAAGTAAATTGCAGAGGTTAAGAGAAGGGTTCGGAGGTACGTAGCTATATATATACGTATATGTAAACAAGAAGGGGATAGAAAAAACAATGGTGGGTGTGGGTTGGTGACACGTGGTGGAAGGAGACGTGATCATTACGAACCGGTTGTACCAGTGAGCAGGGAAAAGCTATAAATGGAAATGGGTGTGTAGAATTTGTGTGGAGAGTGGAAAGGCATTTTATTTGGTTTCCTTAATGGCGGCGTTTGAACTCCACACGCTATTTCGGGAAACAGATAATTTGGAGGTTTCGTAGAACGTGTCGTCGAAGCGTTTTCAGACTATGGCCATTTTGACCTTTCCTTTCTACCAGAAGCAACATGAAGATGATCAGAAGATTGACCCCATGAGTTTGGTCAATCAAAACGTAGCTTTGACTGCCACGACGACGTAGTTTTATTCTTTCTTTTTCTTTTTTTTTAATGAAGCACGCACGCGGTGCTTGCTTTTGTACATCAATTAAGTTTGCATGTATCTAATTTGCTTGTTCTCTTTGGATTTGTTTTTGTGACCTTGGGAGTGGATATGTTTGATCATATATAGAAGGGGCCGTAAAGAGTTTGATGAGAAATTTATGGGCACTCCTTTATTTTTGTTTGACTTTCTCAATTGAGAATTTAGATTTTCAAAGTTTTTGTTGGTAGAGTTCGGGCAAGTTTGAAATATTTGATTGATCTGTTCATATTGATGATCATCATGTATTCAATTACTACAAACGATTTAGCTTGTGAGTATCCTTTATAATACGTTAAGTTGTTCCATTTCTTTGCGATTGTTTACTCATGCATGTATTTATCTTAATTATTGGGTATACATATATGGTAAAAGAATCTTCTAGTTGTATTTGGGTAGTGAGGTATTCTCAGGTATTATGTGAATAGTAATAAAAAAAATAATGATAGAATATTAAATAGTAGTGAATAGTATTAGTGAAATGTAGGTAAAGATCAACAATAATAAAATAATGAATAATAATGAAGTATTCTTTTTTTTTGGGTCTTTTAAGTTGATATGATATATTTTTTAAGTTATTAGTAACAAAAAATTATTAACTAAATAATAATATAATGCATCGGTACATATAATTAAAATCATTTTGTAGTTAAATTAAATGTAGTCAAAAGGTGACCCAAGCGGCTAGTTAAGATGCAGTAAATACAGCGGCCTGCAGTCCTTTAATTTTAATTTGTTTGGCTAAAAAGTTAATTATTTCATTGTTAATTAAGTACCATGCTGACATGAAATACACCAAGATCAGTAGTAGGCCATGACTCAGCTATGAGTAGCACTGAATTATACTTTACGATACTGGTGGGGAATTAGGTCGATCGAAGAAATCAAATTAATGAAAACAGAACATGATCGAAATTCTAATCCCCTAGTACATGACCCATACCTAGTAATGAATATTGGACGCCTGCATTAATCTCTCCATTAGTATTTCTTATAAGTAAGCCTTCATATATAAATATATATTATATATCCTAAAAGCCATGAGTATCATGCACTGTTTCATTATGTCAATAAATATAAGGGTCATGCTACAGCCCCGCTGGGATGTAGCCTTATTATTTGATATGTTTTTTTTAAAGTTTTTTTTATATATATATTTTAAATATTTAAAAAAATAAAATAAATTTAGAATATTATTAAAAAACACTTTCTTAATCAGAAAGTAAAAAAAAAATTATTAAAAAATACTTCATTAATCACGAAGTAAAATAAAAAATCATAAAATATGATTAGGAAGTATTTTTTAATAATATTATGAATTTATTTTATTTTTTAAAAATATTAAAAATTATTAAAAAAATCTATATAAAAAAACTTTAAAAAAAACACATAAAAAATAAAGCCTACACCCAAGGGAGCCCCCAGCGGGACGTGTAGCATTATTCTAAATATAATGTAGGATGTTGTCATGGCTTTAGCCTCGCTATCCGGCAGGCATGCATGCATCTTAGGATAGATTTGACAAGTGGGATGAGATATAAAATTCTCATATCATATTATTTTATTATTATAATTTTTTTAAATTTTTACACAAAATTTAATTAATAATTTAACTTTTTAAAATCGTAATTCAAAATTTTCAAATTTAATAATAATATTATTATTATTAAAAAATAATATTTTAAATTTTTTTTTTTAAATTAAAAATTTTCGCTTCACTATCCAACTCTATCTAATTAATTGCATTGACATTAATCAGGTATTTGACTTTAGATGGAACATTATTGCAGAAAAAGTAGTTCATGTCTATCCAGATCAAGATTGTATCTATAAAGCAGCTTTTGAAGACTCTCATCAGGCGACCTTAATCATTATGTCATTATTGGTGCAATCTTATTCTCAAGGGCATGATCATTCTCGCCAAGCAGCAGAGGTGTATACACACATATATAAATATATATATATATATATATATTTTATTATAATAAGTGACTCTCTAATTATAAATAATAATTTTTTTCTTTTTCTTTTTTTTATGTTAAGTCCAATTTTATTAAAAGAATCTTAAAACTCTTAATTATTTGACATGTAGTTCTCTTATAGAATTTAATGAAAGATCATATTTTACCGAAAGATCTTTAAGACTTTTGACCTATTGACGTATAACTCCTTTATAGAATTTACTTAAGGATCATGTTTTACTAAACGATCTTTAAGACTTTTGAGTATTTGACATATAGCTCCCTTATAAAATTTAATTAAAGATCTTATTTTACCAAAAGATTCTTAAAACCCTTAACCATTTGAAGTGTAACTCTCTTATAGAATTTAATGAATGATTATGTTTTACAAAAAAATTCTTAATTTTAAATTAATAATATTTTATTATTATATGAAGAGTAAATAAATAATCTAATATGGATGCAGACCAATACTCAGACTTTGCTGAAGTTTAATTTTTTTTTATCTTTCTTTAACTTTGTATTTTCTTTTTTCAGACAAATAAATTATTGATTTTTTTACTTTTTTTTTTAATTTAAATCATTATATCATGTGCATCTCAAAACTAACACACTCCAAAACCGTTTCCTAATTATAATAACATGCATCGATCTCCATTATTGTTCCATAATAATAATCGTAAAAAGCTTTTGAATTTCTCGAGGATTTTGCAGTGTAAAGCTTTTGATCTTGTTTTGCAATAACAACATTCCATAAGCAATTGCAACTCTGTCTGATCTCCTTATCCAACTTGGTTAATTGTGGGCGCTCATGTCGAAATATTCCTCGTTTTTTCACACGACAGGAAAAACATTATCTGTCCGCAAGTAACCAGTTGGTGAACCACATCATGCCATTGCCCACTGTTCGACTAAATTCCTTGAACCTTTTAGTATGCTTGCTTTCATTTAAATTCAGCCCAAAAGTCTTGGGCGTCGTGGCGCGCCAAAACCGAGATTGCTTCGAATTCGCTCGTGCCCAAATGTCAATCGCAATGGCCGCCACCTACGGCTACAAGGTTGGTGAAACTTTACTCCCTGACAGCGACCTTCACGGCCTATAAAGTCCAACTGCCACGTAACATATATAGTTTTCCCTCCCTAATTGCCCCAATTAAAACACCCAAATGTTATCCTCTCGACACGTTATCCAACTTAGATTCATGTTCACCAATTGTTATCTGACACGAGTTCAAACCGGCCCGAAGGTCACGAAGCATAAGCATGACGATCGATCGGGATGAAGATGAGCCAAACCGAAGCAAAATGTTGTGCTGGTCGAGCTCTTCCCTGAAATTTGACGTTGTCTGTCGACGAGAGTCACGAGACTGACACTTGGCTGTCTCTATGGGCCCCACATTGCTTTTGTGGGACCCACTGCATGGGTTACAATGAACGTTTTTTCTCCATTGGGCAGTCATATGGAAAATGATAGCTAATATCAAGGAAAGAGGTATGGGGAGTGTTCTTTCAATAAAAGATTTCTAATTCCCATAATATAATATCATACAAATAATCTGTTTGTTCGAAGATCATATTATCTTAATGAGTTTTTTTAATATATGAATTGGGTCGCTCGATTAGCTGATGATAAAAGCATAACATACTCCATGCGTCACCAATATCTTAGTTATAAATATTATTATTATTTGGTGAACATGATCGAGTTTGCTATGGTGGCCGGAAAAGAGCCAAATTATAGCTGAGACTTTTTTTTTATGTTCATTAAATGGTTCTACATACAACTGTCAGCAGTAGGTAAGGAGTATTAAGTGCTCAGAAAATAAATAATAATAATAATAAGGTAAGAAGCATTTGAACCATCTTTTTTATTAGAGAAGTTGACTTGGTGCAACTGCCCGATCTGCCTTTGGCTCTCTCAATCATATGCGTGAGATTGGGAAATAACAACTGCTGAGAGAGAGAGAGAGAGAGAGAGCGAGAGAGCTTATGAAAACTATGTGGTTTCCTTCTTCGATTCTATAGCGAGTATTAATTGTGTTTGGTCAAGCACTTAGAAGTAATTAAATAGATCAGATGCAAAAGAAGAGATCATCAGAAATAAAGAAAAACAAAATCAATATTCAAGTTAGCAAAAGGAACCAGAAATAGGGTAAATTAATGTTGATGCGCCTCTGATCAACAATATAAATTAATTGAGGATATGATGATCATCATCATGTAAAACTCGCAGCATCGCCTTATTAAATCTATAAATCTAGCTACTTGGTGCATGGTTTGTCCGGTTGATCAAGAAACACATTCGCACGACGTACGCTCATGTATATATACATGATCAGGTTATTGTACCTATAAATAAATCAGATATTTTCGAATAAATAATATTGCAAAGTGCGGCATTATATATATATATAATATCGATAAGCTGGAAGATTTGGAAAATCAGAATTGTGCATCCGAATTCTGGCAAGTGTGACCATGGCGCTCTTCCACGAGAAGAGTACTAGTCTTTATCGAAGAATAATTAACTTTACGCATGCTTTAGGGTTGGTCGCTAAACATCAAACACGTACGTCTCCAAATTGTTGAAAAACATGTTCTGATCATGCTTTATATACATTTGAATACGCAATGATCGGATATTGCTAAAAAAGTTGAAAATCTGATTGTGGCTGGGACTGGGGAGCAGCCCTTAATTGATGCATTATATATATTATTCATTGATAAATATTCTAATCACAAATGAATTATATAAAAATAATTTCATAAATTATTATGATTTGATGTGATTTATCAAATTATAAAATTATTTTTATTATTAAATAAATCTAACAAATCAATTTATGAAATTATTCTATCTTATTATTTTATTTGAATGTAGCCGTACTCTTATAGACTAGTTTGGAATTTGTCCACTAATTAGCAGTCACGTTCCCATGCCAGCAAACATAATTTTACGTACGCTAATTAATTAAACGTATTACATATATATAACAGTCAAATCTATGATCTGTACGTTTTTTATAACTTGAGCAAAGAATTGTTCACAAAAAAGAAACGGATTGTTAACAGCTAGCCAGGGAACAGAATCGGATCAGCTAGCACGTACGATTTTCTTTATTGCAATTGATTTCGCTTTTTGGAACTTGTCATGAGGTGATCATGACCATAAAACACATTTAATGTACGTATGCAACCAAACAAAAATGTTCTGTAGGTACTTATAGGATAGTGATAGGTTAGTGACCTCTTACTATCCATTTGCAATTATTTGAAGTTTTTTTTTAAGTATTTTTTTTAACATTTTTAATTATTAAACAAATTAAAATATATATATATAATTTTACTAATAGTCATTTTTTTAATCATTAAATAAAATTAAAAATAAAATCTTCAAAAAATTAATAAATAAATAATAAGAAAATAGTAACCTTATTACTATACATACTTACAACATTTTGAAATATTATGTCGCAAATCAACATGTATCAATTAATTTAATATGGGGGCTATCAAGAATTCAAAATATATGTATTATATATATAGCTAGGCATGAAGTTTCAGTACATCTACCTTGCTAGCTGTTACTACATAATTATCATATATGCAAATTACAATATTATTTAGCAATATCAGAGCACTCAAAAGATTTTTGCTGCTATTGCCATGGATAATTTTTGGTTTATCGGGAATAAACTGGAGCACAACCTGCCTATCCCTTCTCCAAATGGGTATGTTGAGTAATTCTTTCACCCAACATTCATTAGCATGGATAAGGAAAGGCATCCAATTCATCTCAAATAAAGTCAGAAATCCAAAAAAATATTATCTTATCACTTTCGATGTTGCGGATAGATAGCAGGGAAGTATCTTGGCATTTATATGTTGGAAAGATAACAGAGATATTTTATTTGTAAAAACAAATTTCATTCTCAATGTAAACCCTAATATAGGAGAAGCCTTTACAGCTTTAATGGGAATCAAGGAAGCCGAAGGTCAAAAACTAGAACATATTATTCTCGAAGGAGACTCTAAAGTGACCGTTCATGCCATCACACACTCAGCTCCCCCTCAAGATTGGATTGTGAGTCATATCATCAGTGATATCAAATACCACTTATCCTCTTTCAAAGATTGGAATGTGAGGAAAATTCATCAATTTCAAAATTGATGTGCACATAATCTAGCGCAATGGACAGCAGCAACGCAAGCCTTTGAAAACATTCCCCTAATTCAAATCTCTACATGCCTCCTACATGAGTTTCATAGTGAAAAAAATCCACCTCCTCTATCTCTATCTGTATAATCTCTTTTAATCCCTTTCAGTTATGCTGAATAACTTGCCAAAAATAAAAAATAAAAATATCAATATCAGAGCACTCCCACTCAAATAGTTAAAGTCAAATTTAAGTTTTAGGGAATATGAATAAATTTGTCTTTGTTTATTTTATTCACATTTAATTCTTATATTAGGTTATTTATTTATTCATTATATAATAATAAAATAATACCTTTACTAATTTTTTTAATTATATTTTACCTGTCTATCAATTATATGTTAATTATTAATGATCAAATTCTAATTAAATTATTGGTTAAAAAATTATTTTTTTCAAAGGTTATTTAATGTTAATAACCATAAACGTCTAATTAAACTTATTTAAAATTCAATATAAATATCTTAATTACAAATCAAATTTCTATATTTCTCATCCAATTATATTACAAAGTAATCAAATTGCTATAAAGGAACTTTTCGTTTGTGATAAGAAATGTTGAGAGAAGAGAGTGTTTCAAAAGTAATAATAGAAAAAGTATTTGGTTCATCTACAGTAGTGCATATGAAATATGACTTTTATTTTGTCCTAGTAGCTCCCAACATGTATTTGTGTTTACCTTCGGCTAATTCAGTGAGATCCCTCAGTACTGTTCTTCCAAAATTGAATATTAGCTTACTTATAATATCTTATTAGAAGATAAAAAAGATTAAATAATTAAGCAAAAAAAATGGTTTGTAGGCTTAGATGTTGAGATAAGTTGTGTTGAGCTATAAATAATAGTATTTTGTGAGTTTCATTGAGATGGATTTAACCTTTTTAAATTAATATGTGTTTAACATTCTAGATTAAAATATATAAAATAAATTAAAATAAATTTAATAATTTTATTAAAATTTAAAAAAACAATAAATTTCATCAATACAACAACCAAAGACAACCTTAATTAGCTTCGACCAGAGCGCAGTAGTAGTGCACATTCCGTGTACGTACCCGCGCGCACGTTCTCACACTGGAGTAGTACCACGTGTATACCTAACATCCAAGCAGGCTGGTTAATTAATTCAGACCCTATTAGTTGAAGTTGATTCCAATTTGAAGTGGCTCCAAATACAATGAAAGGAGACAAAAAATAACTTGATCACCTACATTTTTTTAAATTAGTAACGTCTCTTATGTACTAAATATTAAAAAGATCTTATAATAATAAATATATAAATCGACAAAACTTGATATATACTTTTAGATGTCTTGAGTATAACATATCAGAACCTCGAACAACCATCTAGAAAGAAAGGATATTGCTAATTCTATGAAGACCGATGGTGATCTACCGATGGAATGCACCGATTCAATCCTTATTTTTTCTTAAATATTAAGAAATGTATTTTTTTCTTAAACATTAATAAATGCATTTCTTAATGTTTAACAAAGAAAAAACGGGAATCAGTGCGTTCCAGCTAGCCTTTTCTAGAGAGAAAATGCTTACTTTTTTTTCCTGTAATTATGTCGACTTTGGTATGTCGGGTCCAACACAAATTTTCTCGTATACACCCTCCTCCATTAACGGTTCTTAACTACTACTTCTTCTTCTTCTTCTCCTCTTCTCTCTCTTTAACTTTATTTATTTTTTAGTTTTTAATGTAAACTAAACGAATAAATACAAACATTATAAAAGAGTATCATGATAAAATAGGATTATATATATAATAATCTACGCATATATAAGAAATGAAAAGTTCTTAATTACTTCTTTTAATTATTTCATGACGTATATTAATATATGAGTAATGTTAGGTGCAAGTCTTAAATATATAAATTTTATATAAGTTTTTTATAAAAAATAGGTTTCACTAATAAAGAATTATTATTTTTTATATTTTTTTAAAATGAGGTCTACTTTTTTACAAAGACTTATATAAGATTTATTTATTTAAAATTTGTACAAATCATTTCTATTAATATATATCTCAAAATTCTTAATATATATATATATATATATATATATATATATAAATATACATATATCTCTCTCTCGAGAATATAGCTACGTACCTAGCTATATATATGTGAATGGTAAAATATCACTTTCTAATTTTATTCAAATGATCGTCGAGTACCGATGGGTTTTGACTTTGATATATAGATATTAAATTTTGGGTCATTTTTTAAAGTCAGTTTATTTGTTGCATTATACCTAATTAAGCCATACAATTCGTTAATATATATATATATATATATATATATATATATATATATATATATATATATATATATATCGTGTTCGATAGCTAGCTAGCCTAATTTGTTTTCAAAACTAAAATCTAAGATTTTGAAAATTTCTCATCTTATTATTATAATTTTTTTAAATTTTCATATAAAATAAAATAAATAATTTAATTTTTTCAAATTTTAAAATAAAAATAATATTAAAAAATATATTTTAATAATATTTTATTAACTTTTTAATTTATTCTTATCTCTAAAAATAAATGAGGCCAATTTTGGACGACTAGTTAGCTAGCGTACGCGTACGTTTAAGAGTACTGCATCTATACGTTAAAGGTCACTATCTTGACTTTTATTCAAGTATGTTTGCGTTATAATTCCACGCACAATGACCAAATCCATTGATTCCGGCCGTTTTGTTATAATATATAGCTAGATATCACGACTTTACAAAGAAATATCGATACTAATTAATGTCCCATTGCATTTTAATCAAAGATTTCATAAATACTTTTACATCATGAAATTGAGTGAGTAGATCATCACATGCATGCATGTATACGTACGATCGAAATATACTTGCAGGCCGTACGTATACGAAATTATAATTTCGTGGAAATGGAGATAAGTTATGATCTAAAAGTTTATTTCGAATTTAAAGGAACAAAATTAGCAATTTTTTTTCGAAATGAAGACAATTAATGTTCGTATATATGTACGGACCATTTTATTAAAATGAAAAAGATCAGATACGACCATTATGATCAGTAGTTTGTTTTGTTGATAAAAAAAAAAGTAGTTAGTTTTGTTGTCAACTAATTAGTGCTGGATATTGACTTTTAAGGGCCGAAATTAGATAATATATATATATATATATATATATATATATATATATATATATATATGAGTTTTGCTACTCATGATCTCCACACATCATAATATATTACACATTTTTTTATTTTTTATTTTTTTTAAATTTTTAAATTTTTATTCTTCTTAAATTAATTGATTTCTTCTACTTTTCATCCACACACTACACATTTGATAAGAAAAAAAAATAAAAGAGTTTTTGCTACTCATCATCTCCCAAATCATATACTATATTTATTTTAATTTATTCTAATTTTTTTATTTTTTTTACACTAATTGAAATATTTTACTCATCATCCATATAACACACATTTGGTAACAGAAAAAAATAAAACGAAAAAAGAAAAATAAGTGTGGGGTGTGGTGTCAAGTGTGTAGAGATGATAAATATAATTTTTTCAAATAAAAAGATTGTATGTAGTATGTAAGGTGAAGATGAAGAGTATAATTTTCCATATATATATATAAGAAATACAATTTATAAAAAAAATCATTATTTTAATTATTATGATGATAGATTGCGCTGCTATGCTTTGCTTTTTTGGGACTCCAGGGCAACAGACCGTGCATTCTCTCAATGTGGTCCAGTTTTATCAATCCGTCAATCGAGCCTCTAATCTTAGGCCCAATTTCGGCCCAAGAGTTGAACTGGATTGTGGCCCGAAACTTGTCTTCTTCTCCAAGCTCAAGAACTGTCTCGCCTAAATGCACTGATCCGTGAAGAGCGATTCCCAATCTCCATACTCGCTGTTTACCGCTCTTAAATGGAATTTATTGTTGAAGAGGGCAAGCATCTTCACGAGGAGTGCTCCACTATTGTCTTGGTTCGTATTTTAACTGTTATATATGATATGATTTTGTTAGGTTGAAGTAAACTGTTAGTGAAACTTCAGATTTTATTTTATTTTTTTCCTTTTGCTTTGTTTTCTCAGAAACCAAAAGGATGATTGGAAATAGTATGGATGTTTTTAACTTATTTGCTTCATGTGTTTATTGTTTCGGTTAAGCCCGCGTTGTCGATTGGAAATGTGGGGCAGCTGGCAGTGGATCTTATGGTATCATCAACGAGAGCGGAGAGAATTGGGTTCTTGGATGATCCTAACGTTCTTCCCTGTGTAGGGAACGACGCGTATGGGCCGGTTCCCCAAGGCGAGCTCGCTCTTCCTCTTGAAGGTGCTGTTGCTCTCTTGCTCGTTGTGGACTTTTTGGTTTCAAAAAACATTGGCCAAGTATTGAATGTATAGGGTAACATTTTCAGTTTGGGTTTTCAGCTTATGATTTATCATCTAATGGGTTGACTCTTCTGCAACAAAGATCCCCCGTTGTTAAGGTTACGGCTTTTGCTCTTTTGCTCTTTTTTCTTTTTTCATATTTATGTTTAATCTCTGCATATTTCTCAATGTTTCAGAATGGACTAATGTAACGTTGTAGAAGCTTTTTGGTGATATTACGAGTTCAATGAGATGTTTAGATAATTAGATATCAGGCCAATGTGTCTTTTGTGACAATTAAACAAGTCAACTTTTCTAGTAGTAGTGCTCACCTGTTAGGATCAGTTAATGAGCACCTAATGCTTTGTTCGTTGGTCGTTCTGCTTGATCTGTTATCTTTGTGTACCTAGTTCAATTGTATTTGGAAATTCGAGAAAAGGGTTTATTCTTTTTGCTTGGTACTTTGTCATGGCTGTGCTCTTGGTGGTTCTATGTTATGTATAGTACGTCTAGTTACCTATCTTAAAAGGACAGTGCTGAAGTATAATTGATCATCAAACAGGGGAAGATGGTCGAATTTGCAAAAAATTTGGCTGATTTTGCTGCTGCTAATGGAAAGAAGGATGTTGTTGTGCTCTCTAGCTTAGACTTTGCAAGGTGGCGAAATATTGATATGTCAAGGTATGGATCGGTACTCATGCTTTTATTTATTTTTCCATAATGATTATAAGCTATGGGATTCTGTACTGGTCATCCCATTGTGATTCAGTCACCTGGATGCCAAGGCAACTAAGCATTCCAGGATTTTCAAGTAACACCTCCCTATGTACTTGGGCTTTGCCTAATTATGTGGATTAATAAATTCTTCTTAATCCCTAGGCAGGGCTAAGAAAAAATCCGACTCCGACTCCACTCCAGCTTCTCTTCAACTCCAACATAAAGGAGTCGGAGTCATAGTTTTTTTTTTAAAATTTCAGTCAGAGTCAAAGGTGTCACCGGACCAACTAAAACTCCAATCCGATCTGACTTCGACTTTATACTCCGACGTTGTCCCCGACTTTCCCCTCCGACTCCAACTTTGACTTTGAATCCAACTCCAATATTGTACATATGTTATAAAAACATGTATTTATCTATATATTGATCATATATACTAGTACAGTTATATAGTTATATAACTAAAACTTATATAGTTTAGTATACTTATATGGTTAAATTCAATAATATACTAGTTTTTTTTTTTGCTCGGTAATCAAAGTATTTTATTCATAAAAGTAGGCAAAGCCCAAGTACACAAAATTCAATAAAATAAATGTACTAGTATGAGCTAATTGTTATAAAATAATATATTTATATTATAATATAAATAGACTAACAATAGTTTAGTATATTTAAACATCATAGTATTACTAACATATATAATCAAGTATAGAAATAAGTTAGGCACTAGCATTAAAATAAATTTAGTATAATAAGTTAATTATACATAATACTTATTTATTTAAGTATAATAACATGTAATTAGGCACTTTAGTATAAGTCTAGTATATAAATAAATTAAACACTATTATTAAAATAACTAATAAGTCTAGTATAATAAGTTAATAACACATAATACTAATTTACTACAGTATAATAACGTGTCATTAGACGCTATAAATAAGTCTAATATTTGGTTTTGTTTGTTGTTGGAATGAGAACATGTAATTAATTTTAATTTGTGTTGTTGGTTTTTGTGGTTGGGAAAAAGTGACAATACTTGGTGGCTGGCTGTGTTTCAGCAGTCTTGGTTATGTAACTTTTGTTTTAGTTTTGGCTTGTATTAAATTAGCAACGAAAGATTTATTTTTTTTTATTTTAGTTTTGGCTTGTAGGTTGTAGTTAATTAGCAATGAATAATTTAGTTATGATAATGTTTTTTTTTTTTAACTTATAGTAAATCAACCGTGAATGATTTAGTTTTGTAGTTTTGGTTATTTTTTTAGTAGAATTGACGTAAAGCAACAGTGGATGATTTAGTTTTAGTTTATAATTTTTGGAAAATTTGAAATTTGAAAGCCCACAAAAAATTATTTTTTTAAAAATGGACTAAATATGAAGCTAAACAAAAAATCCCAATAAAAGCCCAAATTCGACAAGTTGGATCGGAGCCTACACAAGTCGGAGTTCAGATTCGAACTTAGACAAAGTCGGAGTTGTATTCGGATTTTGGGGATTCCAACTCTGACTTTGTTGGTGCTCACCCCTACCCCAAGGAGTTGGCTTAAATGGTAAAAGTCTTGGTCTTGGTAATATGCTCCCTCCAAGTCTAAGGTTCAAGTCCTCTTGGGTGCGAACAATTTCTACGGGCCATCGGACTGGGGGAACTTCCTCTTGAATTACTCAAGGTGCACTTGCGGGAAACTTCCTGCTGAGGGCTTGTGCACCTCCGGGATTAGTCGAGACTTTGTTCTTGGACACCCGGTGCCAATAAAAATAAATAAATTCTTATAAAAAAAAGGATGTTCAAGTAACAGCAGAGTCTTTGAAGTTGCAAGTACTGGGAATGAGCTTTAGGACTTAAGCATCGGCACATAGAAATAAGACTTATTTTGAAACTTGCTTCTACTAGTAAAACTAGTGATCTGATATCTCACTATTTAGTTATTCAAAAAAAGGAAGTCCTGCAATTTTGGTATCTCTTGAGCTGTCGTGTACAGAATCGAATTCATATGAAGTGTGAGTACTGCCTCGATTTCTGTCTCTCTCTCCCAACCATCTTGCCCCCCTTATCTTCTTTCTGACAATATTTTTCAGCTACACCTTTGCTTTCTTTGTGGCAACCACTATATTTTGGCAGAATGTCGAGGCTTTCTGCTTTGCTGCAAGCCTGCAATTATCATCTCATTATCATTTGTTTGAAAGTAGCAATTATTACTATTATGACTTTCCTGTTGCCTATGGCATTTTTTTTCAAGACTGATTTATCCTTTATCACATCAGTGGTTTGCAGATGTACTACTTGTCTAGTACCAATACTGACGGAACAGATGATCACTGTGAGCAACTCAATTGGAAAAGACTGCAGGAATACAACCCTGACCAGAGGGGTTGGAAATATCTCAGCACTTTAGCTGAAGGAAATGCCACACAGGAAGACAACTTTCCTTTTGAAGATGAGCTAGAAGAAGAAGATTACTACCCAAGCTTGCCCTTCGCTGCACTCTTTTCTTGTTTTAAGGTATTGTTCGTTCTATTATGATTATGACAACGAAAAAATGTATATTACATCTTTTGCTAGGAAGCTCCCCCTAAGGTGAGACAGGGGAACATAATGTATGTTTAAATTGAATGTACTTTCTCACACATTATTGGTGTGAAGTAATGCATGATCCAGCCACCGGTTTATATTCCAGTAGAGTTCATACTTGCTTATTTTAACTACAAAACCTAATGAAAGCAAGATGAAAAAGGTTACTACTTCAATATTTCGACTTTCCATAAGCTTGTCATCTAGGATGCCAAGAAAATACACTTACAATGCATATGTGTATATGTGTAACACAGCAGACGGATATAAATGCCAATCAAGGGGATCTGTCATGCCTGACATCCCATCTCTGTTCTGAACACTTTTGATTTGAGTCCACATTTTACAGTCTATTATCTCTCATCCTCTCTGTCTCTGTCTGTCTCTCTCTGAGTGTCCCCCTCCCCTTCCTGCTGAATAACATATATGGGATGATATTAAAATTAAATTGTCTTAGCATGCATAGCAGGAACAATTTTTCTGAACAAGGTGAGTTTCATGTAAAAAATGTGTGGCTTTGTTTATCAGGCCAGAGGTTTGAAAGTCACCTGCTTATTATGTTACTGCTCAGAAGGAGACAACATACCAGAGGCTTTTCATTTGGCTGAGGCTGCAAGCAAACTTCTCGGGCTGAGTCCCAGTAATTTCCATGGTATGCTTCCCCAGTAGTGGCTATTCAATAGTTTATTATTATTATTTTACTACTTTTCACTGGTATTCAATATTTTATCATTATTTTTTTACCACTATTCACAGATAATTTGAGATCACCTCAGTACCCAAATGTACCCTTAATCTTTGCATCATAGCCATATGGATACTGTAAAAAATTTGATATCTCATTTGGAGCTTTCTTCTTGGTGTAATCATCATGGCCTTTCTGTAACTGCCAATTTTGAGAATGTGGAGCATATGTTTTGCATCTTATGAATGTTCAGACCAGCACACACTTCAAAACACTTTGAAGCTTAGGGATGTATCCATCCTTGCATTCACTCAGCCACATCCACCATTCACTTTTCAATTTAGCATTGCTTCAAAAATAAATTGCAAGTCTTTGGAAGTTTAAGCTGTTTAATTCTATCTTCTTTACCCAAATATTTGCCACGGGTTCTATTGCGGAAGTCTACATTTTTATCTCTAAGCTGGAAGAAAATAGAATTGATTTTCTGGAAGATACTTGTTTATGAGAGAGAGAGAGATTTAATTATTTTTTTGGACGTGGTTGCTTCGAGCAATATGATGTGAATTGAGTTTACTAATTTCTCTCTCTTTGTACTCTTGGTTCTGTTTAGGCAATGAAGGTGGTAAATGGCTCGTACCATTTTCTTGGAATACCGTGTATGGACCGCCCCCAGATATGTCTATCTTTTAGGCTGTACTAACCGAAAGACCGGAGATTGGATCTCCACTCTTATTCCCCGATGGGTTGTGGAAATCAGACGGTGCTACATCCTTTGCATGCATGTAAACACTAACTTATTATGTTGGGAATTAAAGATTTTGATATCGTTCGTTTTTTCATTTGTTGGTACATTTTTTCTTCTCTTCTTATTCCCTCCTCCTCCCCTAATAAAGTATATGTGTATATATATATATTGAGAAAACCTTAAAACCGGTCCGGCTTATATTACTTAAATAACAGCCCACCAATAATATAGTGACACCTAAGCTTTCTACCACAACAATCATGTGATGTACTACATCATATTGGAATAAAATTTCTTTCCGCTACCCCTCTAGTTTCTCCCTTTCGCACTCCTCTGGTTTGTCCTTCCCCCTCGCATAGAACCCAGCCTTCGCACCCCCCTCTTGCAGCCTTGGAAAAACTAAGGAGGAGAGAAATTCGAATTCACTTCTGAGATTGAACGGGCTCGCACAATAGGGCTGTACAAAAAACCGACGAACCGACCGTCACCGACTCAAACCGGCTGCCGGAGCTCGGAACCGGCCGAAATCGACAGGGAACCGGTCGGTCATCGGTGGGAAATTATCAAAACCGGCGTCGGCCGGTTCGGTTCGCGGTTTGACCCAGCAAAAATCGAAAAACTGGCCGACGTCAGCAGTCTGTTTTTAAAAACATATAAACCGTCATTAAACGACACCGTTTCACTTAAGTGAAACGGCGTCGTTCTGAATATTTAGTGTAAAAAAAAAAATTAAATGGAACGGCGCCGTTTCTTCCTAGGGTTTAAACAACCCGTCGACCTCTCCCTCATTTCATCTGCCTCCCTCGTCCATCCGAATCTCCATTGCCGTTTCGCTCCTAAGCCGATCCAGCCCAGTCAACAGAGAACGACGATCGACAGCGGCCATTGCCAACGCCAACCCAGTCATTTCAGCCTCTCCACTCTCCGACGGCGGCAACATCGTGAATCTCCGCATCCCACGGTCATTTGTTTAGGTAAACAAAATCCGGCCGATATTCTCTAGGAATCTGATTTTTTTTTCAATTTTTGTGATGAGAATCTTAGTACTTCGAATTTCATGAATATATATTATAACCTAAAGCAAGTTTATATATAGCTATTAGCCCTGATTCGGAGATTCCCGATTGTATATTTGAATTCGAAAAATCTGTAGCTGTTCGGATTATATATTAAGGATTTAATATATAGTTGTTCGGATGTTCCCTATTTCACAAGTTTTTATTTACAATAAAATCATAGTTATTTACCCAGTAAAATCATAGTTTTTATTTACAAGTTTTTTTTTACAATAAAATCTTAGTTTGATAATTTGGATATTAGGTTTAGAATTGTGATAAATTTTACAGGTTAAGATTTAATATTGATATTAGGTTTAGGTTTTGATATAAATTTTACAAATTTAATATTGATATAGATTAGATTAGAATCTTAGATTTGTGATGTTTGCCACGTTGCAAACTAGCTGCTGTGAAATTGTGTTAATTTTTTTCTTCTTTGTTTGTTTTATATGTTAGATGGATTCTTCCTCAAGTCCAATTGATCTTGATTTGAACTCCCAAACAATTAATTTGGTAGAGATCCAAACACCAAAACCCCCAAGTGCCCCTAATAGTCATAATTGTCCGCTTCCTAAGAAACGGAAGGGGAATGATCCGTCAATTGTTTGGGATCATTTTACAAAAGTTGAGGGTTGTTCCGTAGATGAGCCTAAGGCCAAGTGTAATTATTGTGGCAAGATGTATGCTTGCCACTCAAAAAGGAACGAAACTTTAACTATGCAAAACCATCTACCTTCATGTTCAAAAAATCCTCATAAGCGTGGGCCTTTGGATAAATACCAAACAACATTGGCAGGTGAGGCATCTTCGGAGGGGTTTGGAGAGAGTGATAGTTTAAGGAATCTTGTAGCCCACAAATTTAGTGAAGAGGCTGTGAGGTTGGCATTTGCGGAGATGGTAATCATTGATGAATTGCCATTTAGAATTGTTGAAGGGCAAGAATTTAAGAAATATAGTTGGTTGCTTGAACCTAGATTTAAAGTGCCATGTCGAGTTACGGTTGCAAGAGATTGTATGAAACTGTTTGAGAAGGAAAATACCAAGATTAAAAAATTGTTTAAAGATGGGGGAATGAGGATTTCATTAACTACCGATACGTGGACATCGGTACAAAATCTTAATTATATGTGCCTCACTGCATATTTCATTGATAGTGATTGGAAATTGCAAAAGAAAATCATCAATTTTTGTTTAATCCCTAATCATCGAGGGGATACGATTGGGAAAGTTATTGAATCGTGCCTCCTTCATTGGGGCATTAATAAGATATTTACTGTTACTGTTGATAATGCTAGTTCAAATGATACTGCAATTTCATATTTGAGGCATTTTTTGTCGAAAAATTTGTTGGGGGGAAAGTATATGCACATGAGATGTTGTGCTCATATTCTGAATCTTGTGGTGAATGAGGGTCTTAAGGAGTGTAATGAAGCCATTACAATGGTTAGAAATGCAGTTAGATATGTGCGCTCCTCTCCTGCAAGATTAGAAAAGTTTAAGAGATGTGCAGAAAAAGAAAAAATTGATTGTAAAAAAATGTTGTCCCTTGATGTGCAAACCCGATGGAATTCAACTTACATGATGTTGGAGGCGGCTGAAAAATTTAAGAAGGCTTTCAAGCGTATGGAGAGTGAGGACTATAATTTTGTCTCTTACTTTAATGATTGAAACATTGAGCCTCCTAGAGCTGATGAGTGGGAAACAGTGCGGGCTTTTGTAAAATTTTTGAAGATGTTTTATGATGCTACTTGTCGATTTTCAGGATCTTTATATATCATGGCAAACACCAGTTTCTTGGAGATTTGTATGCTCCAAAAAGAGTTAGTTAGGCTAAGTGAGAGTGAGAATAGTCATTTGATGAGCATGGCCATAAGCATGAGAATGAAATATGATAAATATTAGGGTTCATTGGATAGGATGAACTTGTTATTGTTGATTGCCGTTGTTCTTGATCCACGTAGTAAGTTGAGGCTTCTTACTTTCCACCTGAAAAAAATTCATGATGAGAGTCGGGCTGAAGAGTTGTTGTCGAGTGTGAGACAGTTATTATCAGACATGTATGTGGAGTATAATGTTGCGTTCGGTTCTACCTCGACTAGTAGAGAAAATGTTCCCGCTCCTTCGTTTGCAGCCACAAATGTTGATGAAGTAAATCATGAGTCACAAATTTTTTTTGAGTGGTTGGCAGCATCATCTGCCTCTGGATCTACAGCTCCCAAATCAGAAATAGACCGGTATTTATCAGATGGTTGTGAGGCATACAACCAATCTTTTGACTTGTTGAATTGGTGGAAAGTTAATGAGCCTAACTATCCTATACTTGCGAGGATTGCACGAGACGTGTTAGCCATGCCTGTTTCGACAGTTGCATTAGAGTCAGCATTTAGTACGGGAGGTCGCATACTTGATCCTTTTCGGAGTTCGTTGGCTCCGAGAACTGTTGAGGCACTTATTTGTACTCAGAATTGGTTGCGACATCCATCAACGCCAATTGATATTCGAGAGTCCATGGATAATGTTGAGAGTTTTGTGGTGGAATCTGGTAATGTTTTTCTCATTCAATTTTCATATTCATTTACTTTTCTAATTTAATTTAATTTTTTTTCATTATCCTAATTTATTAATATTGATTATATGATGTTTTTCTATATAGAGTTGGGACCATCGTTCATCACAACTATTGATGACTGAAGAGTTGAAGACTGAAGAATGAAGATTTGTGAAATTTTATTTAAGAACAATAGTTGCTTACTTGCTTAGTTATTTAAAACAATTTGGTTTTGCAATGTTTGTAATATGTATGGAACATTTAGTGGAGTTTTTTTTTTTTTAGTTATCTAGTAATTACTATATAAGATATTAAGACTATAAAGTATATGTATGCACAAAATTAAAATAAGACATGACATTAAAATTAAAATAAAATTAAATATTTAAAATTAATTTTAAGAATTCAGCAAAAAAAAGTCCAAAATGTTGATGATTTTGAGCTGAAAAAGAATTTGAATTGGGTTTAAAAATGGCCCAAAAAGCATGTCCAAACTGGCCCAAAGCATGCCCAAATTGGCCCAAAAAGCATGCCCAAACCGGCCCAAAACCGAAAAACCGACCGTGAACCGGCCGGCAACCGAACCAGCCGGTTCTTCTCCCTAGCTCAGTCGGTTTCGGTCGGTTTGTGGCTCATTTCCAGGCAGCTCGGTCGGTTTCGGTTTTTGGGTGGAACCGAACCGCATGGTCAGTTTTTCACCCCTATCGCACAAGATGGCTTGGCTTTGCTCTCGTCGCTCCAGTTCAAGCTTGATCTTCTTACGCCACAGTTGCCCACCAATGATGAAGTCCAATCTGCTACCACTTTGCTCGAGTCTTGGAATAACCAATCCCACAAATACCTAATCTCTCTCTCTCTCTCTCTCTCTCTCTCACGACAATTGCTTGTAATGGACCAATAAAACAATAAAACAAAGTCTAATTTATTACATTTTGCAGTGCATGTTGCAGCAGAGAGGTAGATACAGGACCACCTTCCCCTCCCCAAACTCTAATGGACCGGGTGGATTTTAAAGCTAAAAGATTTGAAAAAATGAAGTTCAAACTGATTAGTAATTGAAAGTAGTTCGGATTTGGAAATCTTACAAAAAAAACCCCAAATACTAGACAATGAAAATAAATGAGAGAGACCATTTTTCCAGCCTTCACAAAATTTCCCAACCAAGAAAGCAATATGCTCTGCTGCTCCTCTAGTGGCAGGGTGACGTTAGGGGAATTAGGTGGAAGAAGGGAATTTTTTCACGTTTTTAACAATGTTATCAGCATTCCTTTCTTTCTCTAGTAGTTTTTTATTCTGATTTTTTCTTTCTTTCTTTGTGTGTGAAAGTGAAGTGGCCGGGGATGATGGCGGTGGCGGACTGGTGGTGGTGCACTGCTGGCGGACAAAGGACTGCTCGACGGTGATACTTCCAGTAGAGCTCAGTTCCTATCGTGAGGCACTCTCTCCTATCTCTTGTTTGCCCCTTTCTTTCCCTTGTGAACGAGTGTAATTTGAGATTTGTGTAATTTCTGATATGGCAGCATATAAGTGAAAGGCTGTTATTTGAGAAAAAATAACCCGACCGCTTAGAAGCGGCTCTGATATATATTTTAATAAGGTACAATCTCCATCCTACTAAACTATATAAATAACACACTTACCCAATTTTAAACGCTAGAGCTTTTCATATGTAAAAATTGGAATATAATTATTTTTCTGAATAAATAAATGGAAACTACAGGTACTGAAAGTCTGAAAGTTGAGAAGATGGCCAGGATGCTTCTGAAAATCACCATGCATCACAAGTATACTTGCATGTGATAAGCAAGGAGTTGTACACATTTCTAGGTGGCAGATAAACTTTGATTCAAACGAAAAAAAAAAGGTGGCAAATAAACATGTCCTGGCTGCTCGGGAAAAGGGAAGGAAGGGTATAAGAGAGTCGGAGACGACCTACATGTTTTACACCGCACTCTTACGTGAACAAGTTTGTTAGTAATTCTAGCATTTTTTAAAAAGACAGTTTAAGCTTTGTCGAATGGCCATGTCATATTGTCATTTATGTTCTCTTTGAATATGTTGTACTTCGTAAGATGACTTTTCCAAAAAAGAATAAAGTTTAAAAATGACTTTGCCATGAAAATATAAACAGTGCGTCGCTTTAGTTGGATATCGGAATATATCTTCTTCTTCTTCTTTGTTTTGTGTCTTTTTTTTTTTTTTTTTTGATAGGAATGTTTCTATGGAATATACTTCGCCTGCATTGATCATTGCTTAGCAGCATTAATCAATGACTGCATTTTGTTAATAATATAATATAAATAATTAAATTTATTATTTTTATTATTTAAAATTTTTAAACAGGTAAAATTTTTACATGATATCACAGTAAAAATTTTAGCTTGAATTCGAATCATAACTCTGCATCATATTTTATTTAATTAAATGTTCTACTTAATAGACTCACTATCATGGATTAAAGTTATTTTTTAATTTTTTTATTCATCATTGTATCACATATTAGTCACGTGTATTTTTATTCCCACATGTACCACTGTAAATAACGGTCACTGTACACAGATGTAAAACAATTCATTTTTAAAACCTTTTATTCTTTTTCCTCCAGAAGCTTTATTCAGCCTCAACTTTTGCTCTGCTAGGTTTCATCCCTTCTTGTGATGTGTTTTTGTCCCTTTACATTCTGCTAGAGTTTACATTTTACATGATATCAGACATCCTTTTTTTTGCTTCCGTGGCGCCGTCTCACAAATCCGACTCGTAATTGAGAAAAAGTCTGTACTTCTTTGTATTAGATTAAACTTTTAAAATAAATGATGATTTCACATATTTTTAGTCAAGTTGTACTGATCCACAGGATGTTGGATAAGGAGTCTTTGAATATACGGTTTGCGTCTAATATATGTAAATGGATTATAAAGAGTCGCGTTGTACTGATCCGTTGGTTAGAGTATGACTCACGCACTTCTGATTTGAAGGTATAGATTTCAGAAATAAATGCCTATTATATAAGTTTTACCGAGAAAACTTATAATGTAGGAAGTAATGATAAAGCGCACTTTCCCACACGATATATATAATGTCTTTAATTAGTCTAATAATTAAAATGTTAATGTTTGTTTTATTTTTCGTTTTGAGCTACACGACACCCTTTCATAGTCCATCCGTTAATCATATATAGTTCAAAACTAAGCCGTGAAACTTGAGTTCTCAATTACGGAATGTTTAGAAAATGAGATGAGATGAAAATTTCGTAAATAGTAATAAGATAGTTTGTGAATAATAATGCAAAAGTTTGATATAAGTATTTATTAAGTTTTGAAAAATGAGAGATAAAAAGTTGAACAAAAAATATTATAAAATTTAAATATTATTAGAATATCATTTTTAATATTATATTTGTTTTAAGATTTGAAAAAATTGAATTGTCTTTTATTTTTTATTTAAAAAATTAAAAAATTGTAACGATTAGTTTGACAAAGTTGTAATAATTAATTATAAAGCTTTGTTTTTTAATAACGTTTGAAAAAAAATGAGATGTAACGAGATGAGATAAAAAATATTTCCAAATATCCTTTAATAATAAAACAAATCAATTAATTGAAATTTATCACAAAAACATATATTAATAGCTAGTAAAGATTGAAGGTAACAGCTAGCTACCAACTACTCTAGCTAATTAAGCAATGTTGCTAAACATTGTTAACAAGCTAGAGGCGTTGCATTCATGGACTTGGTTTATGTCCTATTTTTTAAATGCGCGCGCGCGCGTATATATATATATATATATATTCCATAAATAAAAATATTGCAACAGATCACATGATGATTCCATTTTTTAATAACTATTATTATATATATAACATATCCTTTTGCACGATGAGAATGCTTCTCCATATCTTGTTATTTTTTTCTCTTGGAAGTTTTTATACGCAATCAAAAGCAAAGGAACATTCATATCTTGCGTGTACAAGCACGATAGATAATGTCGGTGGGTAAAACCACGAGATATATAATTAGATAAATAGTATAGCTAGAAAGAATTTTATAAAAATAAATTTATAAATTAACGTTATTTGATATAATATTTTAAATAATAAAATTATTTTTAATGTAAAAAAAATTTTATACGTCACGTCAATTTATAGATTTATTTTTATTATATAATTTCTTTGTATCAGTAATAGTTCTCATATAATTATAATTGCTCGACAACTGTTTTCAAGTTTCAACCCTTATTTTCCCCCACGTTTTCAGTTCCTTGCCCTCCTATTTCCAAAGTTTTGTTATGAGAAAATATATTTATAATTGTGAATTGTATAATTACTATATAATTATTTTAAAATAAATAAATAAAATATGAGACTTATTATTAAAAAATTAATTTTTTTAATGAATTCTACTCTTTTTTAAAATAATTATATAATATTTATATACTTTACAATTATATATAGAATTACTCGTTTGCTATTGCATGGTTTGAGAAACGTGCAGGTCCCGACCACGACCATGGGGCTATACATGATAGGAAGCAGCCGGACTCTTTTTTTTGGATAGAATTATGTTATTTACAGATTTGGCATCTAGCACTCCATTTACCAAGCTTGGGATTTATTATATTAATAAAAAATCCAAAATAAATACAAATATTTTTTATTTAAGTATATCAATATGTCAATATTTTTTATCTGGTGTGTTAATAAAAAAGCATGTAAATTAATTTATTATTTTTAATGAAAGTAAGATCATACTTGCTTCATACTCTTGAACTTTTATATTTTAAATGTGGGTTATGCTACTTAATTTTAAGTCTGGTATGCTAACACACCACTTACTGCATGATTCTAATTAGTTTTAAAAATAATTAAAATTCTATTTATTAGTTGATGTGGTGTGTCTCTAATCCTTCACATCACGAGCTAGTATGTACTACAATGCCAGAATATTGACTTGCAAATAGAGTAGTTCGATCATTTTAGATTATTAAAATTGATACATTAATTAAATCTTCAAGTTATAAAAAAGTAACATTTTTTATTCTTCTTTGATCCTTGTGATTAATTTAGTTATAGATGATATGGTACTATAATCTCGATAATCGGATAATAAACAAAAAATATTAATTTTTATAATTCTAAAATTATTATTTTGATGTGTAAGCATAAAAGATCTATTGATTTAAAAAACATAATATTCATCATCGTTTTAATTATTATTATTTTATTGGTACGTTAATAAATAATTATTAATAAATAATGATATTAATAAGAAGATTGATGTAATATTATTATATTATAGCTCTATTCTGATTTAGAATTATATAAAGTAATTGTACTACGCTGGTTCTGTACCAAAACCGCATGTTCGTACACTCTGTTACTCACGTTTCGTTAGAAGTCAAGGGTTTTTTAGCTTTTCCCTGTCGTGGTTCACAAGACAAAAAGATTTTCACCTATGGGTGGCCCGACAGCCGACCTCTGGTAGATACCGTTAATTATAGTAGTTTTTTGTTTTTTTTATATGTATTTTTTTAACACTTTTAAATATTTTTTAAAAATAAAAAAATAATTCTATAATTATTAAGTAAAGAAAAATGCCAACGGGAGCGGCCAACAGTAGCACCCAACGAGAGGAGTAGGTTTTTCCTCCCCTTATATATATATATATATATATATATACACACTGGATGTGCTAAATATTTTATCCCATTGACAAATCATATTGGTAGATTGAAAATTTTAATTCTATATTTGAATTAGATAATTCTATATGTATATAATATCAATCCAACATAAACATTTAATGGGGTGCATTTTTTTAGTTTATTTAAATAGGGAAAGAGAATTAAAAACAATAAATTGGGATCTTTAGGAAGATTTGAATTGGTTGAGGGGATTTGAACTGATAATGTACGTGCGTGCATCATACAAGTAGCTGGTAGAGAACCCTTTTTAAATAATTAATGGATGGGTGCACAGTAATCTATCAACAGCTAATTAAACATTTGATTTAATAAGCTAATTTGGCATGCAGGAGATAAAAAAAAAAGAAAGAGAAAAGCTATTGGTAACCGGCTAGGAAAACCGTGGGGAACCTTGTCCCATGTGGCAAAACTGAAAACAAAACGGCACTGTTTTTCTTCTTGCCCAAAGCGATTTCGTTTCCACCTATTTTATACTTTCATTCCATTATCTTCCCCACAAGCTGCATTTACTTTCCATACAAGAGGATGGTGCTCTTTTCACTGTCAGTAACCTTGTGCTTGTGCTTTTTCTCTCTGTAAACTCAGCTTGTGCTTTTTCTCCTACCCACGAAGATGACCACAAACCTCTCTCTTCCTTCATTTTCGCTATTGCTTGCTTGCTTGCTTCCTTCTCTCTCCCCCTTTTCTGTCTTTAATATTCCTCTGTCTGATAGTTCTCTCTTCCCTCCTCCTCCTCCCCCCTCCTCTTATGTTTTCTTCACTTAGAGCGCTGAGGTTTTTAATTTTTCAGATTCGTTTATAGTTTTTATTTTCAAGGATCTGATCCGATTGTTAAAGTCACGTCTTTTTGACTTTCATATACAACAGAGCTACCTTCCTCAAGTGAAAGGGACTTGCAGAATCTAGCACATAGTTTATGTCGTATCCATTAGGTAGCTCTTTGAACCTGCTACCAGTCAGTCTGGGTTCGAGAAAATCATATGATGTTCCTTTAACGAAGAGGATTTCACCGGTGGGGATGAGTTGGTTATTAACTGGAGTAATATGTGACCCAAAAAGCTAGAGAAGTACTAATTGAGTGACAGAGATCACAATTGCACCATAGTTGGTAAGCTTCACAAAAAGATCTCCCATTTTCAACTCGTACACTCCAACTTCTTCATTTGACTTGAAACCATTAATAATTTTAGAAAACAAAAAGAACAGCAGAAAGAAGATATATATGTGAAAGTATACAGTAGAATCGTACACTCAAACTTCGTGTGTTTGTTTGCTTGTTTTTTTTAGGGATAATCATATCCTTATAATTGGTTTACTATTTATTTATTATTTTTACTATATTTAAAATTTTTTATTTTTTTATCATTTTCTTTAAAATATTTTTTTAATATCCTTAATTATTAAGAAAAAATTAAAAAAATATATAATTTTATTAATAATCACTTTCTTAACCATTAAGTAAAATAAAAAATTAATAAAAAAATTAAATAAAAAAAAGTAATAAATGAGTAATAGGATAGTAATAATTCTATCATTTTTTTTTTTTAATATTAGCTGACGTGGCATTAGATTACCTAACAGTTCCCCACTATCGATTGTACGTAGCAAAACTAAAAAAATAATAATGAACTACGTACACCACATGAGATATCGATCAATCTGGCCGTTTGACAATATGGCACTTTTTTTTGTTTGTTTTTTGTTTCTATATTCCACATATATATATTTCATTCATATGCAATATCATTACTTTAAATCCTTCAAAATCTTGATATATCTCATGACCATTCAAGTCATGCCCATGCAAGTGGAAGTAACACACACACACACACACATATATATATATACATTAGGAAACGACCTCGAGTGTATTAGTCCCAAGGTGCACCTGATATAATGATTTAAAAAAAATAAAAAGTCAGTAGTTTATTTGTTTGTAAAAAGAAAATACAAAATTAAAGAAAGACAAAAAGTAAAGATTAAAAACAATCAAAATTTCAGCAAAGTATAAGCATTGGTCTGTATCCATATTGCATGAGTACACTGTCAGAACAAAAAAAGTATGAGAAAGGGACATTAATTCATATGCGTCGTGGGGCTATTAAGGATTTTTTGATAAATCAAGATATTTCATTAAATTTTACAATGGAGTTACAGGTCAAATGATCAAGGATTTTAAGAACTTTTTAGTAAAACAAGACTTAATGAAAAAATAATAAAAATTACTATTCACAATTAGATAGTCACTTATTATAATATACTAGATATATATAAGCCATCAGTACGTACTCATCATCATGCAAAGTTATAATTGCCTTAATTTATTTCTTTAATTATTTCCCATGCGATTACCATGTCCTTCAAATTCAAGTTATTGCCTTTATAGTATTTTCAATAGGAAAATTATTTATGCAAATAAAGTTAGGGCATGTAACTAATTAATTTAAAAAAATAAACCTAGTTGATAAAATTCATTTTTTATAACGCATGGACCCATTTTTTTTTTTTCAAATTATAGACTTGCAAACCTAGTCACGTTTGCTATATTCACCTAGTCACGTGTGCAGATCGAAAAATTCTCCAGATAAGACCATTGGGCCTTTTTATTTTTTATATATTTAAAAATTTTAAAAATTCACAACACCGTTACAAAATAATTTCTTTATCACTTAAAAAAAAATCAAAAAAATGTCTTGCATGGGCCAAGCATTTTCCATACCATGGGCTATAAATATCCCCATGCCTCTTGCACAAGGCATCGCAAATTTGCAGTACTAAAATTGCATGGTACTAGCCTTCCAATCATTAAACATCACCATTTTATTAGAACCAACACTCTTGTCCCTACCCCCCACACCAACCGCAGTTTCATTCCCAAAATCTCATAACCAGATATAATATGGCTTCAAGCATTTCTTCAACGTATCCCTCCAATAATTATGATCAGCTTGATGATTCTCCCACAACACATATACTCCCGTTAAAGCCCATCCCCGGCCACTATGGCCTTCCCATTCTTGGAGCGATCAGGGACCGCTATGACTACTTTTACAGCCAAGGCCGGGACAACTTCTTCCGAACCCGAATGCAAAAACTCAAATCCACAGTGTTTCGAACCAACATGCCTCCCGGACCTTTTATTGCTTCCAATCCTAAAGTCATAGCTCTCCTTGATGCCATTAGCTTTCCTGTCCTCTTTGACACCTCCAAAGTTGAAAAGCTGAACGTTCTTGACGGTACTTACATGCCCTCCCCCTCCTTCACCGGCGGCTACCGTGTTTGTGCTTATCTCGACCCCTCCGAACCCGACCACCCTGTTATCAAGCGTTGGTTTTTCTCCCTTCTCGCTGCGCGCCACAATAAATTCATCCCTCTTTTTCGAAACTGCTTGTCCGAGCTTTTCATCAACCTCGAAGAACAAGTATCCGACAAAGCAGCTGGCAGCAAGGCGGACTTCAACACTCTTAGTGACACCATGTCTTTCAACTTCGTGTTTAGGCTCTTCTGTGATCGAAGCCCTTCAGATACAAAGCTCGGACCAGACGACGGACCCAAACTGCTTGATTTATGGTTGTTTTTCCAACTTGCACCATTGATCACACTAGGGTTTCCAAAATGGTTTAACTTCCTCGAAGATTTATTGTTGCATACGATTCCGCTACCGGCATTTCTCGTTAAATCCAGCTACAAGAAGCTGTACGATGCTTTCTACGAGTCGACTGGGCCGATTTTGGATGAAGCAGTAAAGGGTTTTGGGATAAGTAAAGATGAAGCTTGCCATAACCTAGTTTTCATGGCGGGTTTCAATGCTTACGGTGGATCGAAGACCTTGTTCCCTTCATTGATCAAGTGGGTCGGATCGGCAGGAGAGAATTTGCACCGCCAGTTGGCTGACGAAATTAGGACCATTGTTAGGGACGAAGGTGGGGTCACTTTATCGGCGTTGGAAAAGATGACTCTGACCAAATCAGTGGTCTACGAAGCATTGAGGATTGAACCTCCGGTTCCGTTCCAATACGGTAAGGCGAAGGAGGATATGGTTGTCCACAGCCACGATGCTTCTTTTGAGATCAAGAAGGGCGAGATGATCTTCGGATATCAGCCATTCGCCACAAAAGATCCCAATATTTTTGATGATCCGGAGGAGTTTGTGGGCCATAGATTTGTTGATGATGGAGAGAAGCTATTGAAGTACGTTTACTGGTCAAACGGGCATGAGATTGATGACCCAACGGCGGAGAACAAGCAGTGCCCGGGGAAGGATCTGGTGGTGCTAATGTCTAGGGTAATGCTGGTGGAACTTTTCCTTCGTTACGACACGTTCACGATCGAGACCGGAACGTTGCTTCTGGGGTCATCGGTGACGTTCACGTCGTTGAGCAAGGCAATCAGCATTAATTGACCTTGGTCAAGTACTATCTATACTAGATATATATATAACGAACTGTGCATAATTAGTGTGTGATCTTATGGGTAATGATATCCTTCCGCTACTGCTTTATTACTCGTGTCTTACGTAGATTATTTTAATATTTTCTTATTTTCATTGTTAAAACCGGAAGTCCCTTATCCCTCTATGTGTCAGAAGATGTGAAATGATGATGTGATTTTTACAGAACACGGTAGAATTTTTTTTCGCCTAGCGCCTTGCAACTTGAACTTTCCCCTCCGTTTCTTCTCTCCTCCCCCCCCCTCTCTCTCTCTCTCAATCCAGACCTGTGAGATTTGTGAAAGGAAATTTCAAAAATGAAAGGAAAACAAGAGGGTATGAGATTTGTGATTTTGAATTTCAAGAGGAAGACGAAATTTCAAATCTGGGAGGGACACCGGCTTGGTTGGTTGGTTTGCGATGGAGGGAGCGAAGGAAAACGTTGTTTCCACGGCGGGAGAGGAGGAGCAGAGGAGAAAAGCCGTCGCAATCTTGCGGAAGAGAAAAGCTGTATAGGTGGTTCGCAATGGAGCGAAGGAGAAAAGTCGTGTGATATTTTTTGATTTTGATTTTCAAACTCAAAACGAAACTTGAAGATGAGGGAGGGACATGACTACCACTGCCATTATGTAACATCACCTGACACAAAATAGAAGGGAGGGAGAGGCTAAGGGCATTGGTTCGGTGAAAGTTAAAAATTAATTAAAATTTAGATAATATGTATTAAAAATATTTTATATTAGATTGATTAAATTTAAAATAAAATAAATTTTTATTATAGTGATTGGTCAAAGATAGAGAATTATTATTGATTTATTAAATATTAAAATATTAATTTCTTACTTCAAGAAAATATTAAAATATTAATTTATCACTTCAATTAAAATACTATTTAATTTGTAATTAAGAAATTTAGATGAATTTAATTAATCTTTTATATTATTAACATTAAATGAATTTTAAAAATATTAATTTTTTAATATTAATTTAATTAGAATATAATTATTATTAATATTCAATTGATAGAATTATAAAATGTGATACAAATAAATTAAATAAGAAAATTATTAATTTAATAATATTTTATTATTATATAGAGGGTAAATGGTTAATCCAATATAGAAATTGAATATAAATAGAATAAGTAAATATAAAAATAGATAATATTAATTAAAATTTAAAAATACATTTGATGAAGTCAATACTAATTCTCTAAGCAGAAGAAATAGAAAAAAAAATCCACATAGGACGAATAATAAAGCAGTAGTTGAATAACGGGAAGGGTATCATTACCCGTGATCTTATATATGCTACAATCTGCATGCACACAGCAGAGGCATGCATGCAGATGCCAAATGACAAGGAAAGAGGACAGTGGATGTAGGCTGCTGCAGGTTACGTCTTACGTAAGCAAGCATCTGCAAATTAGTACCATAGCAGAAGCAATGAACACTCGAAACGAAATAGCAAGATCATACAGTAGAGTATTGCTATTGATATGTCCATACACCGCACATCAATTTATTTTTTATTTTTTTTAATTTTTCTTTATTTTTTTTTATTTTATTCTTTTTAAAATAATTAAATTTTTCTACTCATCATCTATATAATACATATTTAATAATAATAAAAAAATTTGTAATATATAATATATGAACTTATGAATAGATTTTTTCCATATAGTAACTGACAGCACACGTACAGATCTCCTGCTATTGAGCATCCTTATTGGAGATAGACTAAAATTTATATAATTGATGTGAAAAATATCTCAAATTGAATTGAAAATTTTAAAATAATTTTGATTTTTGTTACAATAGTTGGTTAAAAATAGAGAATCATAATTGATTTATTAAATATTAAAATATTAATTTTTTACTCTAAATAAATATTAAAATATTAATTTTTCATTAAAAAAAATACTATTTAATTTGTAATTAAGAAATTTAGATATAATTTTAGATGAGTTTAATTAAATATTTTTTGTTATTAGCATTAAATAACTTTTAAAAATATGATTTTTTAACATTAATTTAATTATAATGTAATTATTATTAACATTTAATTAGTAGAGTTACAAAATGTGATAAAAATAAATTAAATACAAAAATTATTAAATTAATAATATTTTATTAATTTTATAGAAAGTGAATGACTAATCTAATGTGAGGATTGAATTTAAATAAAATATACAAATGAAAAAAAGTGTAATATTGGTTAAATTTTGAAGATAGATTTAACCAATCAAATGAGGATGCTCTCATGCAAATAAATCCTCCACGTTGAAAGCTTCGGTCAACAATCCCATGAATCATGCTCTAGCTCACGAGCAGATATCATCCCGGCCTTCCATTGATCATGTAGAGAGACTTTTGAGTAACGATATACACAATACTTTTCGCAATACATAATATAAAATGAAAATATTTTTTTAAAGTAATATTTTTTTATATATTATTTTACAATAACAATCATCATTTTAAGACGATTGTGAAAAATGTTCTATGTTTATCATTTTCATTATATTTATATTGGCAGATTCTCTCCTTTAATTATGGGATTATGATTGGCTTACATTTATATATATTTGCCACCACATATCCTCTGTTATATTCATTGAGAAAAATATACAAACATTAGTTAATTTCAATCTCTTTTAATAATATACGCACGGATCATGCAGTATTAATTAACTATAATAAGTAAAAAAATTTAAAACATGATCTTCACGATGGCTACAAAATCAATTGAGTACTATGTATTTTTTATTGCCAATCTCTATTTCAAAACGAAAGAAATGTGATGCATGGTCAGACTATATTCAGTTTATATTTATCTTGTGATCAATGCAGTATATATATAGAATTAATTTACTTTTATAAATAATAATTATTGAAGTGTTTGAATGCCATGCAGCCATGCACCCCTTTTTCGAAGAATGACTTTTCATCATGCTTAATTAATAGGTGGGTGGGTGGCAATAATATTGGTGCCACGTTTTCATTGTAGATAAGTTTTCTGGTCTCCTATCGTTTTAGCGTACCATGTTCATGTTTGTGGCCAGGATCTTCCATCCACGTGTGAAATGTTATGAATGTTGCATTTTAAGAGGTTACATACCTAGCTCATGGACTAGTCTATTAGGGGCCACGGGTAACGTACTGTGGTAAATAAATAAAACGTGTAAACAGTGACAAGCAATAAGTTACAGGCTGCCCACCCAAGACTTTAATGGGGTTGGGATCAAAATAATGGACGAACAAGGACAAAGAGTACGCTTCATCTTTAACGCAGTTAGGGGGGTCTCAAGTCTCAACTCACATCGGGAATGATGATATACATGAATCTACAAGTTTTTTTTTAGGTCTAATTTATTTTCAAAAAATATCTAATCTTATTTTAATTTTATTATTATATTTTTTTTAATTTTAATATAAAATAAAATAAACAATTCAACTTTTTTAAATTCATCTCATTTTTTTTTCACCTAATCATTATAAATTTCTCAAATTTTAATACAAAATAAAATAAATAATTTATCTCATCTCAAAAATTTTCATATCATCTCATCTCATCTCCAAAAACAAACGAGACCTTAATTTACACGTTTTAAATATACTGATGATAATAACTTACATGTTGTAATAATTATCTTTTTTATAAAAATAATGAGTCTCATAATAACTTATGTGTTATATATCGAACTTAAAAACTTTTTAAATCTTAAAATATATAATGAATAATGTTACACGTGATCATTGAGTGGTCTTTGTTTATTAAAAAAAGAAAACAAAAATAGCACTATTTGATGAAGAAAAATTATCTTATCAATTATTATTTACTATTTCATATCTTACACATTTAAAAAACACTTCCATATCCTGTAAAAAAAAATTTATAAATATAGAATATAAAAATAAATAGTGACTAATGCATAACATTCCTAATTATATAAAGGAAAATGTTAGAGAGCTCGTTTTGGATTCCGTTAAGTTTTTCCAATGACTTTGTTTTAGTATTTTTTATATTTAATGATTAAGAAAATATTTTTTAATAATATTGTGAATTTTTTCTCTTTTTTTAAATATTTAAAAGTGTTAAAAAAATACATAATTTATTAAATAATATTTTGTTAATAACTAAGTCAAAAAAAAAAAACTAAAAAAATAATTGGAAAAACTTAACGGGAGCCCATTTATTTTCCTTATATAAAACAGAGAAATTGTGGTTACCTGAGAAACCAATTACGATCTAAAAATATCGTCTGTCTCTTGACGTCCCTTTTTCCTGAGAGGCAGGGTCTTATCATTGGGCTTTTGAATCCATTGAGGCTCCTGGGAATTGACTGCAGCCCATCATCAAGTTTCGACCCTCTGCAATATGGACCGTGCTCTACCACTTCAATCGGACTACGAAAGGAAGAAACCAGAAAGAAAAAGAA
Organism: Cyclocarya paliurus; assembly: GCA_029856935.1. Taxonomy (NCBI): domain Eukaryota; kingdom Viridiplantae; phylum Streptophyta; class Magnoliopsida; order Fagales; family Juglandaceae; genus Cyclocarya; species Cyclocarya paliurus. The sequence continues at coordinate 40,698,408 of CM056945.1, read as the reverse complement.
AAGGAGGAAATTTAACGTAAATGAGGCTCCTGGCCCAGAGAAGTGGGTGAAAAGGGCAATGATATCTTCTTATGTATAAAAGCGTCTATCCAGGATGACACTGTTTTTGTCTCACATTATTTTTCCCATTCTGCCCCTTGTTTTATGACGAATTTACGTTTTGTTCTGTTTTGGTTACTTCTCCGCCGACTGACTTTTTTGTCTTTTACCTATAAGATGGGATAACACTATAAGATTTCGGTTATACTGTATTGACCTTTAAAATAAGAATAATTATTAACAGAACAGTCGAGACATTCATAGTCCGAGGTGAAATACTGTAAAAGCAAACTTTTTATACAATGCCCTCATGAAGTCTTTCCCGTAACCCTTCTGAATGGACTACATGCTTTCTTGATGGATTATTAAATGAAGAACAAGATATAATAGGAAGTTAGTTGGCCGGATTAGATTGGAAACAGTAGGTTGATTGGTCCCGACCATATTGGTTTCAGATGATAATTGGACCACACAAGCACGTGGCATGCATTGATTTGATATTCTTTTCCTAACATATAACATATCCCTGATTGAGTAATTATCCACAAAAAAATAAAAATATCAGTCAAACACCCATTATTGGAAACCAAGCACCGACACTACAATATATATAATATTTTTCAACTTTTTTCTGGTTCTTAAAGTTCTCTAAAATCGTCATGTCTTAAATAAAATTAGGAGAGAGATGCATACATGACTCACATAATTTTTTAGGAAAATTATTTTAATATTTATCGTTTTAATATATAATAATAAAGTTTGAATTCGAGCGTAAGGTATGCGTCATTGTACCATCTGTCCAATTAAAGAAATAACCTAACGGAATTATTAATTTATTAGATCCACGTGGCAGCCGACTGTGGATGGGTCCAAAACTAATCAAGCGCCTGCCCAAAAATGATTGGATCAACGTGGCACCCCATCAGCAGAGGCTACCGACGCATGATCCTCGCAGTTCACATTCAAAGGTCAAACAAAGGGCTTTACAACAAGAAACGCGCCCTGCTGTCTCCGTCCCTCTTCGATACATCCGGCGAGAGTGCGCTTGCGCATACACAAACGCAGAAAGAAGGCAAGGTTTTTGATCCATTAATGGTGAAAAAGGGCTTCATAAGAATGAAAACGGATCGAGTAGAGGTGAGTGAGCTGATAAGGTCTGATCTGAAACAGCTTGGATACACCGCCAAAAAGCTCGCTACCGATGCCATCAAGCTTGGCAGCCTAGGCTTCGGCACCACCTTCCTCGGATGGGTTGCTTCTTTCGCTGCAATGTATCTCTCTCTCTCTCTCTCTCTCTGCCTTCGTGAATATGTTCTGTAAGCAAGCATGCTACTTACTTTATTTGGATCTTCATGTGTATTATATATGAAATCTTCTTTTTGGCAAGTGCGCCGCGTGCTTGTGCCATCTCGATCTATGGTTGATTCAGCATACAATTGTTTTAATTGTTGGCTTGATTTTAATGAGTTTACGGTTCACTTATGGTTTACTGTCACTTATTTATGACATGTATTGAACGGATCATTCATTTAATTTATTAGTTAATAATATAACACAAATAATTTAATTTAAGTATTATTATCAGTTTAAAGTTTTGAAACAAGTGGTAATTTTGCATGGTATTAGAGGTTTGAATTCGAACCTTCACTCAACCCTATATCACATTTAATTAAATATTTTGCGTATTGGGTCCACTTTTTAAAGGGGGAGTCTAGACCTTCTAGTCTAAATATGAGGGAGAGTATTAAAAATATAATGCAAATAATTTAAACTACCTCTCTCTTAAATTTTTGGGAGTTGCAACTTATTTTATGGAATTCGAACATGCTGGCTTTAAATTACTGTCATAATTTAACGAGGGTGTGCCCCTGATGAATTCTGAAGCTAACAGGATTTAAATTTGGGGATTCTTACTTTGATTCCTAAATCTGTTTGGGCACCTTCTCTTTGTTATAGTTCTTCTGCAGGTTTTGCTGAATCAGTGCCATTTCATACATTCGATGTTCCAAGTTTCAAGAATTTAATTAACCATGTTCATTTTTCCCTGTTTTTATTCCACTTTTGATTAGCCAAGAGCAATTAATGTTTGTCATCGTTATAGGAGGCCTAACATGTTCTATTTCCTGCCACGGCATTCCATGTTGCTAGAAAAATAAACTTTCTGTCCTTTGAGGTTGAATCTTTGTTACAAACGTAGTCTCCACTAGATCACAATTCTGGTTAATGACTGTAAAAAATGTGCAGAAGTTTTGTTGATGGATTTATTGTCGAACTTTTAGCGTGATAATGATTAACTTTGCAATTGTGACGTCCTTGATGTAAAGATCTAGGAAAATTCTATACACTACACCACCATCTCACTTTCATCCCACTAAACATGATGTGGCACACTTATTACCATTAAATGATCATTTATTAGATGATTCTTTATCATCCAATAGTGATAAATATACCACATCTTACATTGTGAGATGAAAGTAGGATGGTGGTGTAGTGTATGACATTACTCAAAGATCTATAGGAGGCCATTACTATATTTTACAAAAACATATAGATTCTTCTTTCCATTGAGATTTTCAAATTATATTCTATCTTGGCCATATCATCACCATGATAGAAAATCAAGCTGTAACATTGCTTGTAGTTGAGAAACGAAAAACTTTTGAAAACATTGAGCTCGATCAAATAGGTATACTAGCCTTGCTCATTCAATTCATGCAAAGCCTTCCTTTTTCCTGCTATATTCCATTATACTTTCCTAGTCTCTTGTTTTTTGTTTCTGCTTTTTTTTTTTACTCTCTTTTGAATGAGTGCTTTTGTTTTTATGTAATAAAGCTGTTCTATAGTACATACTTACTTTGTCATTACTTTTTCGGGTCTGAGAATTCTGCATGGACTAATTGATTAATTTCATGAGCATCACTGCAGTTACTTGTTGATTCTGGATCGAACAAATTGGAAAACAAACATCCTTACATCTCTGCTAATCCCGTACATCTTCTTGAGTCTTCCTTCACTGCTGTTCAACATCTTCAGGTGATTAATCGTGCTACGGTAGCTTCTTCTTCTTGTATTTTTTTTCTCATTGACCTCAAACTTAATGGTACTTATGTGCCACAAAATTGTATGGTGCTTGTCTGCTTGATGCAGGGGAGAGATTGGTAAATGGATTGCTTTCGTTGCTGTTGTGTTGCGCCTTTTCTTCCCACGCCGTTGCCCAGGTATAATATAAGCTTTAGTCACAGTGCTGATTGATCACATTCATGTATTTTTGCTAAATAAATAGTAAAATATATGTAAATATTGTTTGGGGTTTGCAGACTGAAAACCTAACCTGCGAACTTTTCATTTATAAATTGCAATATAAAACGAGCTAGTTCATTCACACATCATTTACAATGGGTCAATCTCCAATCACTGCTTCCAAGACTCTTCGCTGATTGCTATGATATGCAACCACATAATGAATCAGTGCAGTCTAATGTTTTTTGGCAACTGCAGATTGGCTGGAACTTCCAGCGGCTTTGATTCTTTTGATCGTCGTGGCTCCTAGTTTAGTTGCAGACACCATAAAGGACGACTGGATTGGGTTGGTGATATGTCTTGCAATAGCATGTTATTTGCTGCAAGAACACATCCGCGCATCGGGTGGTTTCAGAAATTCTTTCACAAAAGCCAACGGCGTCTCAAACACGGTGGGGATAATCCTTCTGGTGGTCTATCCAGTCTGGGCACTTGTACTTGACTTCATATGAGGCGCACTCTTGGCAGCATATTTTGTGAACCATCTTCTTTGTATCATTATTTCTCGAAGATCAACAAACTCATTTTCATTTGCATTGATATGTTGCTCAGATATTTGAATATAAACTGTGTGTTTCATTCTGTTTGAATGTACAAAAGGCTTAAAAGGCTGGCATAATTTTTATGTTCTTTCATCCTCATTGGGCGACATGCTTGAATTCCTACAGGTGCACTTGCGGTAGTAGCACCCTTATTACCATTCTAAAATTTAAGTATTTTGGGAATAGGTATTAATTTAAAATAAACATGGGATATTTTGATTGTAAAACTATTTATTATTATTTGGGAAATACTCTAACCATAAAGGAATTATACAAAAATAATCTCACAAACTGATATGACTTGATGTGGCTCATCAGATTATAAAGTTACTTTTATTATAAAGTAAATCAACGGATAAAAAGAAATCACATCAGTTTATAGGATTACTTTTGTGTAGTTTCTTTGTGAAAGTAGCAATACTCAAGAAAAATCCATCTTTTTCAAAGATAATTTATATTCGATTACACTATGAACAACAACTAAATCCCAATGTAGAAGCATACCCTAATCAAATTACCTCCTTGTTTACCATATTTCCATGCATAATGGCAAAGAAGTGAAGGTGGTGAGCAGGGTCTAATAAATTTCATTGGGCCTCTCAAGTTTCAAGCAGAGAACAAAAATGTACGCCGAGAGAGGGGAAAAAGAGGAGCCTGTTGGGCCTAATTACGCAGGGCCCATTTTGAGAAAGCTGTATGGTTCTGTGGCAAACCTCGTTAACCCCATGGACCACACACGTTGTACAGTAAACGTTAACCTAGCCGCAAGAGCGAGAAATTTCATTTTCCCCCAAACCCTCTAAAAACCCCGAAATAAAAAATCAAAGACCGAGCAGTATCATAGGTGGAGAAAAAATATCTAGGGTATTAGCTTTTGTGAACTCTCTGATTTTCGAGCGAGAAATACAGAGATAAATCATGTTTCCTGGAATGTTTATGCGGAAGCCGGACAAGGCGGCGGCTCTGAAGCAGCTTCGGAGCCACGTGGCGATGTTCGGGGCTTGGGTTGCCGTGATCCGAGTCACCCCCTATATTCTTCACTACCTTGCCGGTGAGAAAGAGGAACTCAAGCTCGAGCTCTAGATCCGCTTCCTCTCCCAATTGTCTTATCGCTAGGTAATTAGTGATTTTTTTAAGCTTATCTATATGTATTTGTCTTTTTTAGTTCTGGTGGGAAATTCGTGGTCGGTGTTCTAATATCATGACTTTTAGATCATAATGGGAAATGTTTATTCTCTCTCTGGTTACAATTAAGAAGTTTATCAGTTTTACGCGAGCCTTCTGTTCTTCCTTTTTTTCCCTATCTAAATCCTGACGTGTGTGGTAATTACAAGATTTTTGTGCAAACAAAGGTTTGACTATTGGGGTATATACATGTTATTGATCAATTTCAACAAAAAAAGCATTGCTTTTTGTTTTGTTTTTAATGCAAGGAACGCAAATCAATTGCTTGATTTCATAGGGGCTATGGTGTTTTGAGCTGAATGAATATACACAAGTTTAGAAAAGAAGATCATGGCTTGATTCATCACGAAATCGAATATGAATTATGTGGTTGGTTTGTTAAAAATGCATTTTTTTGGAGGCCTAACAAAAAGAATATGAAGAATGAAAGAGTTTTATTAGAAAGTCTCCATGTCAATATTGGATTTGCTTGCTAGACAGCCTTCCCTTGACATATAAGAAAGAAGCTATTCTGCAAATCATATGAAAGGGCCGTTTGTGTTTCTCAGGTTGATGATTTGCAAGTCTATTTAGCAAGATTGACTTGTCTCTCTTTTTTTTTAATAGATAAAAGAAAGTCTTATTAATATGTAAGGTTGAAAGATAGGCATAGCCCAAGTATACACTAGTCAAGAGTGATGGGTCGCTACCCTTTTATCTTTGTCTCCCACTTACCCACTAGACACAGCAGCACATGGGCTGCTGCCCATTTGTTCATTTAGCTTATTAGGCAGTTGCAAGGTATTGTAGGCAGCCGCAACACTTTGCGGCTGCAAAATTGTAGGTGTTCACATAGGCTCACTGCCTGTGTATGTTTGCCTATAAATTGAAGACTCCAGTGAGAGCCTTAGTAGCGACATCAGTTGAGAATCAAGAAAGACGTAAGAAAATAGAGAAAGAGTCAGGAGAACTCTGAGAGAAAAAAAGACAATTTAGTTGAGTGGAGTGTGATCCTCATTCTCTGTAATATTTTTCTGTGTTCCACTATTATTAGTGAAGCTATTTTCTGTGGATGTAGGCAGTTGCTGAACCACGTTAAATTCTTAGTGTCACTATGTGAGTGAGTTGCTATTTTATTTCTACTTTTATTTATTCCGCTGTGCTTGTTTTTCCCAACAAGTGGTAATCAGAGCTTTTGTTGGGAGAAGTCTTGAAGAAAAACTTGCTTTTAGTGTGTTGCTCATTTTTCAAATTTGAGCATACCACTGTGTTCGTCTCATCGAGGCAAGAAAAGTGGTGAAAACTAGAGTCCAAACAGAGCCCGTACGCGGCCCCACGCGCCTTCGGAAGATTGGAGAGTGAAGCCCACTCTCTCCACGTGCTGCATGCGCTACAGATTTTCTGTTTTGGTCTTTTGCTCATTTCTTGTGCTATCTGAGGCCAATTTTGACGAAACAAGACTCGTTTCTAACAAAATCAGGCTTTCCAGACACAACGGTGCTGTCCGTTTTGCAAGATTCCATCTCGAAAATCATCTACTTCATTTTGAACTTAGAATTCATCGAAGTCCATGGAGGATTCAGCATCTGGTGCCATGATAAAGCTGACTTCCTCAAACTACAGTCTTTGGAGACCTCGAATGGAGGATTTTTGAACTGTAAAAATCTAGTTGACCCCTTAAAAAATGAAGGAATGAAGCCAGAAGAAGTTAAGGATCTTGTGTGGAAAAAGATGCACAAGAAGACTATTGGTCAGATCAGACAATGGATCGACCGTAGTGTCTTTCACCACGTGGCTCAAGAGACTGATGCATATGTTCTCTGGAAGAAGTTGGAGGATATGTATCAAGTAAAGACTGATCGAAACAAGGCCCTCTTGATAAGACGACTTGTTAACTTGAAGTTGAAGAATAACACCTCTATTGCCGAGCACACTAGCGATTTTCAAAATTTAGTTAACCAGCTCGGGTGTATAAAGTTAAATCTTGGTGATGAAAAACAAGCCCTGCTACTTCTCAGTTCATTACTAGATAGTTTTGAGACGCTGGTGGTCTCTGTAAGTGACTACTCCAGATGGTAAACTTACCATGAAAATGGTTAAGGATGTCTTGTTCAATGAAGATGCCAGACGAAAGGAGACAAGCATGAATCAATTTCATGTCCTTGTCACTGAGGGTAGAGAAAGGCCTCAAGGTAATGATAGAAGAAGAAGTGGAGGCAGAAACAGAGGGAAGTTTCAAACACATGGAAAGTCCAGCAGTAGTAGGAATCAACAGATGGGTAACATGAAGTGTTACCATTGTGGCAAAGAAGGCCACATGAGGAAGAACTGCCGCCAGTTCATAAAGTAACAAGGTCAAAGTAGCAAGCTAATAAAAGAAGATGGTGAAACTCGTCACTTTTTCAGGAGATATAGCAGTACTCTCCACCAATGACAAGACGTGTCTGCACGTTGCAAACCACGATGCTGAGTGGGTGGTAGACACAACAGCATCATATCACGCCACTTTTCATAGTGAATTTTTCACTATGTACAAAGTAGGAGACTTTGGTACTGTAAAGATGGGGAACGCCAGTTCCTCAAAGATCGTGGGTGTTGGTGATGTGCAGATCAAAACCAACACTGGTTGCACCATGGTGTTGAAGGATGTTCGACACATTTCTGACCTTCGGCTCAACCTGATTTTTGGGATAACCTTGATCGACAGGGCTATGACAGCCACTTCAGCAAAGGCACTTGGAAGCTGACAAAAGGTGCCATGGTTGTCACACGAGGACATATTTACGGCACATTGTTTAAAACCCAAGCGAAGATCGGTACTGATAGCCTCAATGCAATGGAAGATGAGGTATTACCAAATCTGTGGCATAAGAGACTCGGACACATGGATGAGAAAGGATTGGATATGCTTGCGAAGAAGGCACTCATCAAAGTTGCCAAAAGGATAGCGTTAAAACCTTGTGAGTATTGTTTGTTCGACAAACAACATAGAGTCTTGTTTAACTCCTCTACGAAGAGGAGATTAGAGTTGTTGAGTCTGGTACACTCTGATGTTTGTGGTCCGATGGAAGAAGAGTCATTAGGAGGTAACAGATATTTCGTGACATTCATTGATGATGCTTCACAAAAGGTCTGGGTGTATGTCTTAAAAACAAAGGATCAGGTTTTCGACCACTTTAAGAGTTTCCACGCTCTAGTGGAAAGAGAGAAGGGAAAGAAATTGAAGTGCATGTGAACAGACAATGGAGGAGAATATATTTAAAAAAGTTTCGTTGCATACTGCGCCGACCGCGGTATTCGACATGAGAAGACGGTTCCATATACCCCACAATACAATGGTGTAGCTGAAAGAATGAATTGGATTATCATGGAAAGAATAAGATGCATGCTCAGTATGACCAAGTTACCAAAGCCATTCTGGGGTGAAGCTGTTCGTGCTGCCTGTTACTTAATCAACAGATCACCTTCTGCACCACTGGAATTTGAAGTTCCTGAGAAGGTTTGGTCTGGAAAAGATGTCTCATACTTTCACCTGAGAGTATTTGGGTGCAAAGCTTTTGCACACGTATCCAAGGAGCTGAGACAGAACCTCAATGTGAAGTTAACTCCATGTATCTTTGTCAGATATGGAGATGAAGAATTCAGATACAAGTTATGGGATCCAGGGACAGAGAATTGTCAGAAGTAGGGACGTTGTGTTTCATGAAAACTAGCATATAAGAACTGAAGCTTCCTTAACATCAAAAGAGCTTAGTTCCTATACTCCAAATCCTGCACCATTATAGTTTGCCACAGATAATGAGGATATGCAGGATCTAGATCTAGAATCAGAAGAAGAAGCTCAGGGTGTCAAGCATGTGGAGCAAGAACCCTCTCCACCAGAAGCTGGTGTACCACTACAAGGGTTAGATGGTGAGGAACTTTCTTTGGTTGATGAAGCTCAACCAAGAAGATCGGTGAGAGGCCGCCTACTGATTCCGTCAAGGAGATATCCGGAATCAAACTATATTCTGCTTATTGATGAGGGGGAGCGGGAGAGCTTCCAGGAAGTTCAAACTCATGCTGATAGAAGCCTATGGGAGCAGGACATGCAAGAAGATATGAGTTCTTTGCAGAAGAATCAGACCTATGAGTTGGTGAAACTTCCTGAATGAAAGAAAATCTTGAAGAACAAATGGATGTTCAAGCTGAAGAAAGATGACCAAGAAAAGCTAATGAAGCACAAGGCTAAATTAGTTGTCAAAGGATTCCAACAGAAGAAGGGAATCGACTTTGACAAGATATTTTCACTAGTGGTGAAGATGATGTCAATTTGAGTTATACTCAGATTGGTAGCCAGCTTGGATTTGGAACTCGAACAGATGGATGTGAAGACAACCTTTCTCCATGGAGATTTGGAGGAGGAAATCTATATGGAGTAGCCAAAAGGGTTTGAAGCTCCAAGGAAAGCTCACTTAGTCTGCAAACTGAAGAAGAGTCTCTACGGTCTCAAGCAAGCGCTGAGGCAATGATACAAGAAGTTTGACTCATTCATGATGAGTCATGGTTACAAGAGACTTGTTGCAGATCAGTGTGTCAATGTTCAAGGGTTCTAGAATAACAAGTTTGTCATACTCCTTTATGTTGATGATATGTTAATTAGTGGTGTGAATAAGTCCATGATTAACAAACTAAAGAATGAACTATCCAAGTCCTTTGACATGAAGGACTTAGTGTTGGAAAAAAATCACAGCGGAATAAATAAAAGTGAAAATAAAAGAGCAACCCACTCACACAGTGACACCAAGAATTTAACTTGGTTCGGCAACTACCTACATCCACAGAAAATAGTTTTACTAATAATAGTGGAACACAGAAAAATATTACAGAGGAGGAGGATCACACTCCACTCAACTAAACTGTCTTGTTTTTTCTCTCATAGTTCTCTTGACTCTTTCTCTATTTTCTTTCCTTTTTCTTGATTCTCAACTGATGTCGCTACAGAGGCTCTCACTGGAGTCCTCAATTTATAGGCAAACATACATAGGCAGTGAGCCTGTGTGAACACTTACAATTTGTAGCCGCAAAGTGTTGCGGCTGCCTACAATACTTTGCAGCTGCCTAATAAGCTTGCGGCTGCCTACAATACTTTGTAGCTGCCTAATAAGCTAAATGAATAAGTGGGCAGCAGCCCATGTGCTGCAGTGTCTAGTGGGTAAGTGGGAGACAAAGAGAAAAGGGCAGGGACCCATCACTTAGGCCCATCGCCGCAGATTTTGGGCATGAAGATTGTTGGTGATAGGAAAGCCAAAAGGTTGTGGCCATCACAACAAAAATATGTTGAACGGATAATCATACGTTTCAACATGGGAGATGCTAAGCCAGTTAATACTCCACTTACTAATCACTTCAAGTTGAGCAAGAGCTCGTGTCCTTCTTCAAAGAAAGAGATTGAAGAAATGGAATCAGTCTCCTACTCTTCAGTAGTAGGTAGCCTGATGTATGCAATGGTTTGTACGAGACCAGATATTGCTTATGCTGTAGGCATGATGAGCAGATTCCTTTCAAATCTAGGAAAGGATCATTGGGAAGCAGTCAAGTGGATTCTTAGGTACTTGAAAGATACATCGAAGATGTGCTTGTGTTTTGGGGAAGCTAAACCAGTTTTGGAAGGCTATACAGATTCAAATATGGCAGGAGATCTGGATGGTAGAAAATCCACTTCTGGATTTCTCTTCACCTTTGCAGGAGGAGTTGTCTCTTGGCAGTCCAAACTGCAGAAGTGTATTACTTTATCTACAACAGAGGCAGAGTATATCTACAACAGAGGCAGAGTACATTGCCGCAACAGAAGCTGGAAAAGAGATGTCGTGAATGAAGCGTTTTCTCCAAGAATTGGGGGTTAGTCAAGAAGACTATAAGGTACATTGTGACAATCAAAGTGCTCTAGACTTGAGCAAGAATTCAATATACCATTCCCGCACCAAGCACATTGATATCCGCTATCATTGGATACTCGAAGTGATGGAACAACAGCTATTAAAGCTTGTGAAGATCTATACAACAAAGAATCCAGCAGACATGCTAACGAATGTGGTTACAAGTGAGAAGCTTGAGCTATGCAGAGACATAGCTGAGATAGACAACATCTAGGTAGATGGGCATGGAGGGGGAGAATTGATGAGTCATTGCCCTTTTATCTGTCTCCCACTTACCCACTAGACACAGCAGCCCATGTGCTGCTGCACACTTGTTCATTTAGCTTATTAGGTGGCTGCAAAGTATTGTAGGCATTTGCAGCTGCAAATGTAAGTGTTCACACAGGCTCACCGCCTGTGTATTTTTGCCTATAAATTGAGGACTCCAGTGAGAGTCTCAGTAGCGACATCAGTTGAGAATCAAGAAAGACGAAAGAAAATAGAAAATGAGTTAGGAGAACTCTGAGAGAAAAACAAGACAGTTTAGTTGAGTAGAGTGTGATCCTCATTCTCTGTAATATTTTTCTGTGTTTCACTATTACTAGTGAAGCTATTTTCTATGGATGTAGGTAGTTGCCGAACCACATTAAATTCTTAGTGTCATTGTGTGAGTGATTTGCTCTTTTATTTCCACTTATTTATTCCACTGTGCTTGTTTTTCACAACAAAGAGCTCGATCCAATGTGTACTGTTATGAAATCTATGTACTTCTAAACTTACCTTCGAAGTAGCCTCTTCTCTTATCTCTTCTTTTGAACCTTCCAGAGTTTCTCGTTGCTTAAGTTTATGATTTTCAAACTACTGCATGGTTCACCCTTCTAGGGAAAAACTGAGGATCTGAACGCCTATCTATATGAAGGTTATAGCATAGCTTTGGTTTCTCATATTTTGATTCTTGAATTTCCTATCTCAAATAAGTGGTCCTAAGCTTGTTCAGAGGTGAGTTGTGGTCAGTTGATGCCTGATTTACAATTGATAGTTGCTGATCACAGATGGGAATCATGGCTTTCTTGAAGAATGGCCATTACCTAAATATTGGGTGAGATGTGGGAAGTTATTTGGTTGTGATGGTCTCAATCTTTAGCTGAGGTACACCATCTCGCCAGTTATTAGTCCACCAAAACTTAGGCCTGGTTTGGATAGCAAAGTCTTTCTAACTCATCCCACCTCATCTCAATATCCAAACATCACAAACACTTCAATTTTAAAATTTCAACTTTTTCATCTAATCATTTCCTAATTATTACAACTTCCAAACTTTCAAGTAAAATACAAAAAATGTAACGCCCCAATGGAAGATCCAAACCATATGACCTATATTTCAAAAGGACTAGTCAATGATATAATTGAAACCCAATTGAAACCTTATAAAGTGCAAGAACTTCTCATTTCTAAGCAATGTAAGATCACATACACCACATATCCTTATCCTTATCATATGGGGGTATCACAATCTCCCCCCCTTAAATTTCCGATGTCCTTGTTGGGTCAGTCCTTCGTAGGTGGCACGGTTCAAGTCTCACATTTCTGGTTGAAATAGGCTTTGATGTCATTTGTAACGCTTCAATGGAAGATTCAAACCACATGACCTATACTCCAAAAGGACTAATCAATGATACAATTGGAGGCCTATTGTAACCTTATAAAGAGCAAGAATTTCTCATTTTTAAGTAATGTGGGATCCCATATACTCATTATCCTTATTCTTATCATATGGAGGTATCTCAAAAAACAATTCAACTTCTTCAAATTCTAAAACAAAAATAATATTAAAAAATTAAATTCTAATGATAATTTAACTTTATAATATTTTTAATCAATTTTTTCTCTCTCATTTTTCAAAACCCCATAAACCATTTCACTACTATTCACAAAACATTTCACTACTATTCATAGATAATCTCATCTCATCTCACTATTCAAACCGGACCTTAATTAACCATGGCTAACTAAGTTTTCAGAGCTTGTGCGATAAGATTGAGTTTGAAAAACATATGTAATTAAGCTCCTTCTACATTTGATATTTTGTTCCTATCACCTGGTAAATCACATTTTTTGTCTAATTTATCAGCAGTTGGTCATTTAATATTTTTCCACTCCTTTTCTGTTTTGCAGTGTGTTTGAAGGAGAGGAATAGGCTTGGGATGGAAAGCAATTTGTGAGCTACTATCTTGTTTTCGTTTCTTCTATCGTTTTATCCGGGAATACTGTGAGGCCGGCGTGCCGTCCCATTAGATCATGTCTTTAGGCCTATCTATCTATCATATAAGGCTAAAACTCAGTTCATGTTATTTGAGGTATAAGATTTCATCGGATGTACTTGTTATTCGGTTGTAGCAGCATATTAAATTTGACTTGCCAACAGGTATGCTGTACCGTACCGTTTAATCAATGCTTAAAACAGGCTTCCGCCCCACCTGGGACCAGCTATTTAGCTTCCTTCTATTTGTCCCGATCTGTTCTTTTCATTTTCCATCTAATCGAGATAACACCAGAACTATTTTCTCTCATCAAATCTATAGAGCAGAAATTGTGGGGGCATTTCTTTGAATTATTTCACTCAACAGTTCAATGCGCGTGACATTTGTGACATAACTCAAAAGCTTGAACTTTAGAAGTTGATATCCATGGTGGATTGTTGTTTTTCATGGCATATCCACGGTGGATTTTTCTTTTCTTTCTTGGGTGAAATAGAAGCGAACCCAACGGGGTTTTGTGTATTTTTCTGTTCTTTTCAGTGTTTAGTGACATCTTGCTGTGGTCCACCTATAATTTTCAAAGAGGTAGAAAAAATTGTTATATGCTGAGAAAATGCCCTTCATTTAAATAATAAGAGGCCATGATTGTAGAATAAATAAAATACATTATCTATAGAAGATAACGGAAGAATTCATAATCTCAGGAGGGTCCCAAAATATATGAAATTTCACTTTCCCATTAACATCGGAGTCTTTGAGAGTAGACACGTGGGACCATTTAAACGGAATGGGTTATGGCTGTGTGTTTCTTCTGGTCATTTATACATTAATTTGACTGAGATTATGCTTGTTTATGTATTAACCATTAAAAACAGCGTTTGGCATTAATAAAGCCGGTCCCTGCCGGCACCATACCCATGATGCTCCCATTTCTTACCAACCGTCAAATAGAAAATTAATAGAAATAAAGGAACGGGTAAAATATTCCCAAAGTTTGATTCAAAGAAATTGTTATCAAGGTATATTTTAATAAAAATATTTTATTCTTTATTTTACTTTTTGTCATCGATAGTCAATTTTGTTGTCATGATACATTTTAAGTGGTCCTATATGTCAATTATTTAAATAACTAATACTTGCAAAAAAATGTCATATAAATTAAGTGTAATGGGTAATGTCATATATATACTTAAAATATGTCATATATAAAATAAGTCATATATATATTAAAATATGTCATATATATTTTCATAAGCATCTTAATTGTTATTATAAAATCAGTGTACAATTATAGAAAAGAAAAATTCTTCTCATCAGCTACTATTTACTACCTCACACTTTATGAAAAAACAATTATAAATATGGAGTGTGAAAGTGAATATTAACTGATGCACAGAAATTTCTCGATAGAAAATCCATGCAGCCTAGTACATGCCATACACAACTTGATCTGACCTTTATCTCTCTGTATGCCTTTTATTTGGTCGGTTATTACAATTCACAGGCGAAGGTGATGATGTCTTTGTTAGGCCATGGGGATAAAAGTAGATTGCCTGATAGGTGAAAAGGTAGAATTAGATAATAAGTAAATAGATGGGTGTAAAAATAAACCAACAAAATGTGCGCTCACCGCAGCATAATTGAAGGATCTACAATAGCACAATTACAGTACCCAAGATTGCCAACTGAATTGCATAAGCCAAGTCATTCCGGAATCCAAGCCACACAACCAGACTTTACGCACTTGGAACGTGCCACCCAATTTCATAGAAAAAGTCAAATCTGACATGATCGAAGCATCATCGTTATTCAATCAGCATAGACACCAAGCTTTTTACACGAGTCGATACTCCCACTGGAAAACTTTGCCGGAAAACTGCTATTAAGTGTGTGTCGGTGAGAAAGAAAGGTCTTTTTGTCGCCCTGCAGTAAAGCTGACGTTTTCTCACACTTTCCACATTTTTTCTTTCTGTTTTCTTGGCAATTCTCATAGCAACATTGAGGAGAGAGAGAGAGTAAAGGCCAAGCATGTTGTGCACATCTTGGGAATTGTGGGATCAGATTCATCATTGATCATATACTGGTTATCATTGAAGTCCACTTTGAAACAGAATGACAAGCATGGGGCGGCTATGGTTGAGAGTTGAAAGAGGGTGGTGATGAGCCTGTACAAGGGAAGAGGCAAAATCAGATATAGAAGAGGAGAGGTAGATCTCATGCAACAAGCCCATGGATGAGGTACCTGGCTCACTTGGGACCAGCGCCAGCTTTTCTTTGAGATTGGGCCAGACCCTCTTTGCCTCTGCCTCTCTTCTTTTCATGTCTTTGGGTGTTGATTTCTACAGCTACACTGCTTTCTGGTAATTCTTCATTTTCTTCTCTTTTGCTTCTTTGATAGGTGCCTCTTTATTTATGTTATGTTTTTCTGTCCTATTTTCATCTCATCTGCACTACCCATGCTTTTTTTATTATCTTCATTTCACATTTCAAATAAAAAACGATGAACAATATTCCGATGAACAATATTCCTTAGATTTATGGCGTTGATGAATTTTAATTTCAAAGTTCAACAGATGAGTGCTACTGATAATAAAATCATAATCCAAAAGCGTACGAGACTTCATCTTCTTCTTTCTCATCCTAATTTTAAGGTTGATCAATCTTGGCTAAAAGTTTAAGCAACTTTCAACATGAGATTTTAAATGTTTTACAATTACCTGGGCACAAGTCCATATCCAAGGTCTTACTACTCCTTAAATTAGAGCTCTGGTAAGTTCAACATTCGTAGTGGTCTTGATCAACCCAATGACCATTGCGAAAAGACATGGTTTTTCCACCAGAGGTTTGGAACCCTCAGTTTGACCACTTGCGTAAGCAGGGAACATTCAAATGCGTAGCTTAGGCAGGAAGATCTTTATATGGAATTTTGCATCTTCTCACTTTTAAGAAAATTTTAATGCCCTCTTAATTTAGTGTTACTTGGACTTACTAGGATTATGCTTTCATTCGCTTCTGTTGGATCCTTTTGTGAGCACCCACTGTTGGCATAGCCTTTTTACATTTGAAAACCAACATTGTTGATAAATTTTCCATTGAATTAGATCCTATGGTTGGAGATTATTGCCTCTGGGTTTTCTAGATTCAATGTCTTCCATCTCCTTCCTTGCTCTTCAAACATAATTGATTAATTGTTCAGTTTTTTTCCTGATTACATCGTCCTATAGTTCAATTCTCAAATTCTCAGTCTCTGCTTCTAGTTTCATGTTTTCAGTCCCATTATCAAGTTCCATAAATCTAGAAGGCAAATGGGTGAAATAATATTGAATGGCCTAGCCTTTTAACCTTTTTTGTCCAAACAAAGAGCAGGTCTAAAAACTAAGAAAAGTAATTTATAAATTACAGGCACTTGACAATCTGTTATGCATTTTCAAAACTAGCCGACAATAAAATGACAGGGAGGCAGATAGCAGTAGATTTCCCAGCTCCGAATGATGACCAAGAACATGGGCAAACGGTGCACACCAGGAATGCTACTCTGTTATTGAACATTCCTGGACCTGATCAATCTATAGGCAGCATACTTTACACGTTGTGGGGCAGTTTAACTACATTTCTTGCTGTTTCTTCCGTGATTCTAATCTTCTGAATATACAAATGTTACAGCTACCTGGTGACAATAATGAGTTTGGTTATACCTTGGAGTTTGACTCTGGCCCTGGTGGATGGCTACTCTGTTCTGGTTAAATGCCCCGTTCGGCAGCCAGGAATACTGCTGATCATTGTCTTCGGAGATTGGGTACATAGCATTCGAGTTACTTGCAGTGACATAATATAGTTACCGGCAACTATTTGTTACTAATTCAGTCTGTTTCATAATAGGTGTTATCCATTCTCACACTGGCTGCAGCTTGCTCAACAGTTAGTGTTGTGGACCTTCTGCTCCACTTTAATGGGTCATATTGCCCTCCCAAGTTATGCAGGAGATATCAGATATCAGCTGCCATGGCTTTCTTGTCATGGTTTATGTCTTTGGCTTCAGCTCTATTCAATCTATGGTTACTCCCCTCCTTGTGATTTTGTGGCCAGAATCTATATCTTTGTGATTATTTTAACACAAACTCGTGTATATAAATAGCCTTGAATCTTAACAGATGAAGGTTTTTCAATTAAAGAATTGTAAATGGTTGCTGAGCATTTCTATAACCAAGCACACACAACCAGTACGTTTATACCCAAAAAACAATTCCATTGAATTGAGTTTCCATGGAGTAAAAGAAACAAATCTTTCTATCCTCAAAAACAACTTTCATCAAGTAATTCCCGCAATTGTAATTCATGAGGGCTCTCTGGAAAAGATACAGTTGTCCACGAAGAGCATCTATCGCAACAAGATATCAAAAGCTTGTACAGTATATTCGACAGAATGCCACATCCACACACTGTTGAGTCTATCACAACACTTGCCTACCCGTAACATCCACACATGCAAACACCACTCAAATTACTTTGTTTATGTATCAGGGTCACCATATTAGATGACATTTTCAAGAGAAAACTATCTGATTTTTGCCCCAAAATAGGTTTAATTATTAAAAATAAAATAAAATAAATTATTACACTTTTCACCCATATACTACACTCACTCCTTTCCTATCCATGAATTACAAAAAAAATCATCTTGTTTCTTAAATTACATATATTTTTCAATTTACTCCATTCGGAGTGTAATTTGTTAAAAAGAAATCTATCATAATATGCTACAACCTTCCCATCCTAATTAGGGAAATTGCAATGAATGTTTACTTTGGAATTTGGCCAGGCTTCAACAAACTAACACCATCGAAGATTCAAATCTCTTTCTCCTGCATCTGTATTTCCAACATTTCCTTCCTCAAAACTTCTGCCATACCCTCATTCCCCGATTTAATATACCCGTAAATAAAAGCATCATATACCTCCAAATTCGGTTGAAACCCTTTACCCACCATCTCCGCCTGAAGCTTGAATGCTTCCTCCATCTTCCCATCCTCACACAACCCCTTTATCAAAGTCTCATAACTCTTCCCCTTTGCCACCAAACCAAAATGCTCTACTCCATCCCTCAGAATCTCCAAAGCCTCATCAACCCTACCATTAACACAAAGTCCTCCAATCATCACATCAAGCGTTGAAGCCTCAGGCCTAAAACCCTTTCTACACATATCCTCATAGACAAGCAGTGCTGAATCGACATCCCCAACACTACGATACCCATTGACAAGATGCTCATAAGTTGCACAGCTACTATCCACGCCATTCAATCCCATCTCTTTAAAAATCTCCTCAGCTTTCTCAATCTCTCCAATCTTGCAAAACCCACCAATCATAGTATTATAACCGATAACATCGGCCTCCACTTCCTTAACTTTCATCTCCTCCCACAACTCCTCAGCCTTTCCCATCCTCCCTTCGTCGCAATAGGCTGCGATCAAAAGGCCATAACTATAACCATTTGGAACACAGTCATATCTCGCCATTTCGTTCCAAATCATCTCCACCATCTCAATCAAACCATCCTGATAAAAACCCACCATTAACGCATTAAAAGTATGAACATTTGGCCTAACTCTAAAAGTCCTTTTCGCCTTTACCTCATTTTCTTCGCCCCCTAACCCAAAAACCTCCCTATAAACCTCGTACCCGGCGTTTCCTCCTCGACAACTCGAGACCCGCGAAATCAAGAAATTCAAGGTACTAACTTTCGGGTTTATCCCACGAGACCTTAACATCCTCACAATCTCAGTGGCCGGGTCGATCTTTTTCGTCTCCAAACAAGCTTGAACCAACAAATCAAACACAAACGGAGCAGATCCACATGATGTATATGTCTTAACAAGGCTCTCAAACACCTTCATTGGATTCGTTACCAGGTTATCTTCTGCGGACACACGAATGGCGGTCCGAATGAGGGCTTGCGCTCGCGATTTGAGGCGGCCCCGGGCAAGAATGTGGATGATGGTGGAATAGGTGAGGAGGTTGTGGTTGCAGAGGGACTTGTGCTGGGTCCAGAGGAAGAAGCGGAGGGCAAGGTGGGGATTGTTCTTGAGGAGGAGCGTTATTTGGGAAAAGTCATTTGGATGGAAGCCGTCGGGGTAGAGAGAGTGGAGATGGCTCCACCGGGACTTCGAGCGCTGCTGGGTGAGGATCGAAACAACGGTTTCTATTTGAGATTTGGACTGATCGGAGGGTAATGAGGAGGAGGACGAGGAGCCGGAGGAGAGGGATTTGTGTTTGGGGGTTAAGAAGAGAATGCGTTTCAGTACTGAAATGGCCATCGAAAACACGGTTGAGAGAGAGAGAGAGAGAGAGAAAGACCAACGACATGTGGTATTTACCTTTTGCACTGGTGAGAGAAGAAAGAAAAGGAGACTTGGTGAGTTGGGCCTAAGACATTTCAATGTACAACAAACAAAAAGCCCAACTCAAACTCTCGGTTTTGGGGTGTCATTGTGCAGCTGCAACCATTTTGCCATGAGGGGCAATTGGGCTAGAAGGTGACAGATCGATTCTCCACTTCATTGCTTTTTTCCTATGTTGTCGTTGTCGTTATTTCATTTCTCTTCCTTTGCTTCTCAAAGTTTTTATCCCAATCGATGTTGACATGTTGTTAGTTGAGGAAAATAGCACATTGCTCTCTGCCCTGTGGTTTTGGGGCACAACCTTTGTTGACAAAGATATTATGTCATACTAATTGTTTGTGATGATGCATGATGTCTCGTGGGATTGAACCTTGATGTTAAATCAATGAAAAGTTGGAGATAATTACTTGTGTGTTTAATGTTTATCCAACGTTAATGTCGGATGTCTCCTAAATTCTCACCCCTTGTACTGCCTTTTGCATAAATCTCCCCCATTAACTTCTACAGTGCATAATCTATTCATGATTGTGATTACGACAGGACATTGCAATTTTAGATGTTATTGTTTTTGGTTTTTCTTTCGCTGTAAAATCTTTTAAAGAACCATTTTACTTTATTCGGATTACACTTTAGGTTGCTGAGAGTCTTTGGTTGAAGACAAAGAACATTGAATAAGTACACAAACACAGGATCGAGAAAAAGAAATTGTAAGGGAGAAGAGGGAATTGAGTCAGGATGAAGCGCAGCGTACTGAGAATCCTATTCATTTTTTTGCCTTTATCACTCTTGCAAGTACAACATCTTGGACAATAATACCTCACAAATCACTAGCCCTTATGGAATATTCCGAATGTTTCTTTGTACGAAAAAGTAAACAAAAGAAAAAGGGGCAACAAAATTAAAGACCCTGACGTTAATATATGGTCACCCAGAATGATTTGATTCCTGCAATCTTCTTCCACATCCAATATTGAGTACTACGTACGGACTATATTTGACTGAAGCTAGCGCTCGCATATAATAAAGTCTAAAAATGAATTAAAGCAAAATAATCAGTGTTTTGTACTCTAAAACGTAATTCTTACGTACAATCTAAATTCTTCAACAATTCATGAGGAGTCGTACGTTGGTCATCATCAAAATTACCAATATTGATAGCTACAACCCCAAACAAATATATATATACTCATCCATATATGACGGACTCAAGCTTTATCTCTTTTATTTTTGGTAAGTATCTTCTTTGTCACTTTGGGTGGACGAAATGCTGCTGGCTTGGTCATAAACAAGTGGGGTCCTCATCATGGGTCCTACCCAAAAATTTGAAAAAAGAAAATGAAAGAAAAAGAAAAAGAAAAGAAAAGAAAAGAAAAGCAGTACTCGTACTGATGGGATTGTTGCAAGTTAACATATGGGGAATGCGAATATAAGTAATTATTGATACTTTCTTCATTGTGTACGTACGTGCGTGATGGGATTGATGATGATGCATGGAGATATAATATTTCAAAGGCTTAAAAATATCTATATATAATATAATATAAAAAGTATGATCGATCCAATTATTCATGTATATTAAAACTAAACATATTATTAATAATATTAATGAAGAATCAGTTCCGTGTGTGTAATATATGGATGACATATAGATATAGATAGACTGCACCCTTTTTGAGGATACAAATTGGATAACTTTGTCAACTAAGCCAAGCATTTGAATCATACAAACCATTGAGATGTGATCATTTCAAGACCAGGAATTTGTTCCTGATCTTGATCTACACCCAAATGGCCTGGGGTGTGTTATATATATATATTCTTCGTCATCCTTAGCTAGCTAGCTTCTGGATCGAGCTAGCATGGATGCATGTAAAGGAAATGTTAATTATTAGTAAGGGCCCCATTAATACCATTACTTAAAGATTCGAAGCATTACTATATTTGTGGATTATATCTCAAGATCAATTATATTTATTAATATTGTTTCGTTTTCAACAATCATTCGTTCAGTACTGTCTAGTTTATCAATTACGTACCTGTGATTAGGACTCAAGACCTTTAAGATTAATATCAAATCAATGATTTTGCTAATGTCAAAAGAACTTAATTCCATGCCATCAATCTTCTTCATTCTCTTTGAAATCCTCCGGTTTTACATGACAGCTAAGTTCTGCCTGATTCTAATTCTAGGATAATATAAATCCCTAGCTAATCCCTTCATAATTATTTACCCAAAAAATGCATTTGGGCATTTATATAACCGTTTATATATAAGTAGTAGGTTAGGAAACCATAATATTGCATGCATATCATGTAAAGTGAAAATTCGTACACATAAACTCTATATATATATATATATATATATATATTCTTCGATGGGACATGAGCCATGACCCAATATGCTTTCTTTTCCTTCTTGACGTGGAGATGCCCGTGCAGTACTCCAGCACCATCACAATCAGCTCCCAAAGTATATAATTCCCCGTGATTGCTTCAGCCACAAGCCAAACATAACCCTGTTGGGCATCTTATATTAACACTTTTTCTAGTTAATTTTCACCCTCTCAACTCAAAACCAAGCACTCCCTTTATATATAGCAGGCCACAATTAGTGTGTTTTTCAACTTACCTGCAGAGACCCCTGCAAAGACAATGAGATACAATGAAATATCCCACTTCAGTCACCCCCAACATACTCTCAAATTTGAGTACACAGAATTCCCATTCAAATGTGATGGCTGCAAGGAGGTGGGCATAGGCTCACGCTATAAATGTTGCATATGCGACTTCGACCTCCACATGCACTGTGCAGTGCCTTCCCCTACTATCTACCACCCTTTCTACACCAAATGCTCGTTCCAGTTCCTCTCGCGCCCGCCAGGCAACACCCCCCGCTACTGCAATGCTTGCGAAAAGGACGTCAAGGGTTTTGTGTACCACTGCAAGACCTGCGGGTTTGATCTCCACCCATGTTGCGCCAAGCTTCCCATGGTGCTTGATGATGGGGAAGTCAAGCTCTATCTGTATAAGAAAGTCTGCGCATCGTGCCACAAGTGTGGGCGGAAAGGGCGGAGCTGGAGCTATAGGTCTACATGCAAGAAGTACAATTTGCATGTGGCATGTGTGAGGGAGATGCTCATGGAAAGTTGGCCGGATATATATGTTGGACGTGGGAAAAGCAGGAACTTGGAGACCAGAATTCCTAGCTTAAAGAATACGCTTCAGACCCATCACCATCGGAGCAAAGGTAAGGTGAAAAAGTGTTGTGAGTTGGCTGGGCTGGCCTTGCAGTTTGTTATATCGGCGGTGCTAGGGGACCCGACGACTCTGATTGCCGGAGTTATAGGGTCCTTGATGTCTCGATGAGCATGAATACATATTATATATATGCGTGGCTGAATCGGCATGGTCGGGGTTTCGTGATGTCTGGTGCATGCATGTGTTTGTTGATGTTGAATATATATCGTGAGGCGGAGTGGACAGTAGTACTACTACTGGTCCAAATGCCTAAAATGAATAAATGCTCCATGCAGTGTGATATCCAAGTTTATCAAAATGTGTTTGTGATCAGTAGTACTGGTGATTCTGTTTTGATTTATGAATATTAATATGATATTTTCTGGCCGGCCCATGCATTAATTCATAATTATGAATAGCTCATCAGCTGGTAGGCATTCATGAGTATGTAAACCGACAAATCAAGATCAGTTAGTAGACTTAAACCCGTTGAAATTGATCCTGATCCCCCAATTAATGGATTAATTCCAAAATCAGTACTACTTTTCTTCTAATTCCAAGTGAGTCCCATGCATGCAATAAGAATCCCAGGTAATAGGTATTTTATCCCCGACCCAGAGTTACCTTCCCTTCCCCCTTTTAGGCCCAATATAAGCTTGAATTTATAAGAAGCCCAGATAATCACTGTTTTCAAAGATCAACATGAATTCGGCCACCCAACCCAAGGACCAAGATTTGTTTGTAGTTTGAATGAATGAATACGAAAGACAACGAACTCATAAAGCTGAAAAGCAACATTGCACATCGATCGTGTGGAAACCAATTAAGTCCGAGTCGTCCTTTCCCTCTATAAAAAGAGGTAAAATGTTATTTTGTCTATTCTATTTGTGACATCTCATATTTTTTAATTTTTTTTAATTTTTTTCTTTACTTAGCAGTTAAAAAAGTGATTATTAATTTATTTATATTTTTATTTATATTTTTAAAATAATAAATAAAAAAAATAAAAGACCAATTTGACCTTTCGGTCAAATGGAGCGGTGCTCTAAAAAGAGAGAGAACGATATAAAGGTCGACGATATCTAGAATTTCGGCATGGCAGGCAGCTCGGATTATTATTATTATTTAATTTATTTTAATTGATGGCTCGATTTGGCATTTAAATAGTGATGCTCACGGGGTGACGTATAATGGATGACATTATAAGTTGCGTGGGGCTGCACTTTCTTGTACAGTGCACTTAAGATAGAAAGGCATATTGCTAAGAGGCTGATAACATATGATTCAATTCTCTAAATAAAAAATCCAGATTCAAAATCCTTCCGTCTAAAAAAAAAAAAAAAGGGTATATTGAGTAATTTATATATGTTTAATTAATCTGTTAAGCTGGATGGGATGGATCATGGATGTATTCAGCACCCTAAATAGCTAGCTAGCTAAAATATAATAAATAATCTGTATTTTTTCCATATAATTAAATCCCGATCATTCATGGAAAGGTGACGCAGGGAAAGGAAACAACTTCAAATATTTCGGCTATATATGTTTGGAGAACTTTTCACATGGAACCTTCACCCGAGACTTCATTGATGGAACATATAGAGGCAAGTACGACAGGGAATTAGCCGGAGTATTGTATCTCTGTTCAAAGGTGGGTCGTGACAATGTATGCAGGTCAATTTAAGAAAGATGAAGATTTTTTGTCGGTACGTGTTACATGCACGATATTACTTATATATAGCATGTGATCAGTTAATCGATCGTGAAATTAAGCAACCCCCGGCGGCCTTATCTATTAATAATTGCAATTAAATGAGGTGTGAAAGAATAAAGTAATTGCGTTTATCATGCTTCTGCTGATCTCCTCTTTTGCAAATATATAGCAAGTGCACGCCCGCCGCAATATGTAACGATCAGTCGAGGTTCAGACCACGAAAATTCTCGGATTAATTTGCTTTTAATTTACCATTTTTTTCCCTCTAAACGTACGTTAATTACGTTCTATTTGACTTTGCCATTGACTGATAGTGTGATTGAATACTGACTTGGAATATTATATGCATGCATGTATGTATGTATGGCCCTATCATGACTAAGATAGGGCCTCTACATACACTTGTAAGTAAGTTCGCTCTCTCTTAAAAAGAAAATATTCAATTAAGTTTATTGATCATGGACGTGCATGTGAATTCGTGCGCACAGACTCACTGCGAGTAGATCATTAATTAATTCTAGTATAGACAAATTTATATTCACGTATTTCATAATTATATTTTAAAATGAGAGATATTATTGTAAAATATCATATATAAGTAATATTATTTTATAAAAATATTCTAATTTTACATCATATATTATGAAAAGTATTATGAAAAATATTGTGTTATCATTACTCATTTATATTATCGGGTAATTATTATTGTATACTAAAAAATACACTGTATATTAGACGGTCAATCATCAGTCCATGCCCATCCCGTTAAGATAGTGCTCTCCCTTCCCCGTATGGGCCATATATATAACATATTCACCTCCTCATGTCTCATCCCCACACCATCCCAAATTAAGCTCGCTCTCTCTCTCTCTCTCTCTCGTACAGAAAATTACACATGGGTATCTGTTCATCTTCTGGCCGTTATACAAGGGATGGTGAGTTAGCCCTAAACTGGGCATCCACTGCCAAGGTGATTCACTTGGATGGAACGCTCCAAGAGTTCAGACACCCAATCAAAGCCGGAAACATCCTCTCCCAGAACCCAACCTGCTTCCTCTGCTGTTCAGATTCCATGTACATCAACACCCAGCTGCCACTCATCCCCAAAAATGAGGACCTACAACTGGGCCAACTTTATTTCCTGATGCCACTCTCTAAATCCCATGTACCCCTTTCTCTCCAAGACTTGGGCGCACTAGCCATCAAGGCACACGCTGCCCTTACTCATTCAGTTCGAGCCTACCCATTAATGAAAACGTCAAAATCTTCAAATAGAAATGATATTATTGTTCGACTCCCAAGCGAAGCTCGAGGATGGTCTGAAACTCCGGCAGCAGGCTTTGACATCTTTGGAGTACTGAACTCTGTGGTGGGGCAAGCTGGCAACCGACGAACAGGTGTACATAAAAACAAAGTTGCAGAGGACAACATAGGAGCTTGCGTCCGTAAAGTATCCCAATGATGTTTTAAATTTTCGTTTTATTGCGTGACGGAACGTCGTAGGAATCGCTTTAGTGGCAGCTGGGTCTGACAAGAAAGAGGTGAAGCTAATTTGCTCAAACCAATCAATTTGAACATGTTAATTGTTAAAGCTTTGGAATGAGAAAGGCAAAAATGCTATTATTATTAAGGAACCTTATCTTTATCTTCGCACTTACATGTGATATACCAAATTCCCCTGATCCAAATTTTCCAGAACTTACTGAAATTTTATAGTGGGAAAGATCACCTAATAGTCATGTATAATTAATACCCCTGCTACACTTTGTTTTTATGCTATTATCTATATAAAACTACTTGCGTAAAAAAAAAAAAAAAACCAATGGCCTCAAAACCTTAATGTAATGGAATAATTTTATATATAATCGTGAAGTACGTAAACGCTGCATAATCGTTTTAAAAAAGAGTTAGTTCACTATTAAAAAAATTAATTTTTTTTTTCATGTGAGTCTCATATTTTATTCAATTTTTTCAAAACGATTACGCGATAATTACACAATTCACGACTACAAATCTATTTTATCCGTGGAATTGAATTTCGCCATAGGGGTGGGCAGCGGGTGCCCGCCACTCGTTGCACCGCCCCCGCCTGGGTGTGGCGGGGGATCCGCTCCGCACAGACGGGGGGCGAGGCCCCCCGCCTGTATGAAAGGGGTGTTGCGGAGGTGGGGGATGGAGGGGGCTCAGCCCCGCTTCGTAAATCCCCCGCCCCGCTCCTGCATCTCTAGGCCCCCCCCTCCCGGATTCCTCAGTTTCTCAAAGCGAACTCTCTCGATCTCTCTCGTCTCAGACCCTGACTCCCAAACTCTCTCGATCTCTCTCTCTCGTCTTAGACCCTCCCAAACTCTCTTGATTTCTCTCGTCTCAGACCCTCCCAAACTCTCTCAATCTCGAACGCTCTAGTCTCGACAATTCTCTCTGTGCGATGGCGATGACATGGAGGAGGCTGGCGGCGTGGAGTGGCAAGTTGGTGGCTCAGGGTGGGGAAGACTACTTCCTCTGTTTCAGGGTCAAAAGTAGGGGCTTCTTTGGTGTGGAAGGTCTCAGACCCAGATTCCCAAACTCTCTCGGACTCTCTCGATCTCTCTTGTCTCGATCTCGTTTGCCATGAAAGTAACAGACACCGACAGAGAGGACTTGATTGGGTTTGTTGTAACAGACGCAGCTGAGACTGAGAGGAATCGATTTCATTTGCCATGAAAGTAATAGACGCTGAGGTAGATGAATCTCTCTTGGGTTTGTTCATTGTTGTAAAAACACCGAGATAGATAAATCTCTCTTGATTTGAGTTTGTAACTTGTTCTGATGTTTGGGTTTGTTGTGATCAAATGGGAGAGCTAAGAAGGGGAGGACTGAGGAGAGGGAAGGAGGGGGCGGGGGCCGGACGGATGGAGGTCCACCCCCGCACCCCGTGCAACGGACAGGGTACTCCGCCCCTGCATGGACGGAGGTGAATTACGGTGAAAAAATCCCCACCCCCGCCCATGTGGGGGTGGGGGACGGGGAAGGGGCGGCCCCGCCCCGTAAGGGGCGGGTAGCACCCCTACTTCGCCATGAGTGGGTGTACGTAGGTTCAAAAGAACATTCCAAAATCTTACGCGTTTTCAAAGAAAAATGAATCTTAATAGGTGGTTGCAACTTGTAATTATTTTATTTTCCATAAAATTTTGGTTATATAAGTAATTTATGATATGGGTCCTAATCCATTAAGCGCCAAAGATTCTACGTAAATGCCAAAATCACACACACACACATGTAAATACATTGCATAAGTGTGAACTTGTAGTACTTGATGTCCATAATTATAATAGCATACACCCAAAATACAAAATGCTCGCGCGATCAATGGCAAGTACGCGCGCAGATATAATAAGCTTATTTAAGAGGAAGGCTTCATCTCAGATTTGATAGCAGCAACCAACTGATCATAAGCTTCTCCCCACGCATTCTTCGTCTCCGGAGACCACATTTCGGGTACGGCTTCCTTTATAGTTTCGAGCAGCGCAAACTTTGTGACCTTTAGGGAACCATTTACAAAGACATCATGATCAGACAGTATGGATACTATACATAATTTGTTACCTATTTACTTCACAAAAATGGACTGATGGAGATGAGAATTAATACTACCTCAAAGTGTTCATCGACCACCCCATGTTCGAAGTGGACAGAGCCCATTTTTTTCAAGCTCGACTCTCTCAGAGTAACTTTGCCAGCTTTCCGCAGTTGCACTGCCGATTCACAAGTCTGCAATACATGTACAAAATGAACCATAAATAAATGCATGCTTAGGCTTAAAAATCTTTTGGTCCATCATCAATTGGAAGATTAACTGAATAATGGTTGCGTCACTTAAAAGTTGAGCCTGGGCCTACGAGAAAGCCCAAGAACTAACGGGACTGAGTTGAAATATATTGCCAAACCTGGGTAATATAGACTGGCAACTGCCATGTGTGCAGGCTGGCTTACCATGAGAAAGACAATCTTGGCATGGGACTTGAGCTTTGGGTTTCGTTCCACGGGAACATCCGAGTCTTTCAAGAATGAGAACAGCTTCTGAGCTGATGGAGCAATCTCAAATATCCTAGAAAACTCAGACCAATGTACAATTCAGTCAATTCCCATTTACTTAAACGGCC
Source organism: Cyclocarya paliurus (assembly GCA_029856935.1). Lineage (NCBI taxonomy): Eukaryota > Viridiplantae > Streptophyta > Magnoliopsida > Fagales > Juglandaceae > Cyclocarya > Cyclocarya paliurus. Next base: position 40,669,717 of record CM056945.1, on the reverse strand, counting down.
ATAGATATAAAACAATCATACGCGAAATCAAAATGAAACAGAGAAGATACAACATGCGTTGTCTTACTTCAAGAAGAGCTTGAGACCCAGTTCCCCAGCATTCGGCTTCATTGCAGTCCATGACTTCACCACCAGAGCTTCTTGCTCTTCTGTGAAACCTTTTCCTTCCAAAGTGTTCATGGTCTTTAGTTATATGCTCAAGCTGGCTCTGAATGTGACGGGGCAGATTGTTTCTTTTGTCTACAATTAGCAGGAGGTTTTGAAAATGGTTTTTGTTAGCTGATATAGGATTTGGAGCAATCTTGGGTAACTTATAGTAAAGCTCAATGAGTATGAAATTCGGCTCTTCAAGAGCTGAGGAGGCAGGAGCTATTTTTTGGGAGTCTATCTTCCACACGACAACTCGTAGCAGCAGACAGCCTCTTCTACCGCTTACCTAAAAACCATCGGCTCATACGGTTTTGCTCCCTTTGAGTTGAATTGACTTGATGACGGCTTGACCATTAAGGCGTCCTTTGTTCTTTGTTTGAGATAAATTAAGATAAAATATTATTAAAATATATTTAATTAATATTATTTTTATTTTAAAATTTTAAAATACTTATTTTTTTACTTTAAAAAATTATAATAATTAGATGAAATAAATTAAAAAAATTGTGAAAACAATGCACTCTTGCATTTCCATCTTAATAACCAGCACATAAGCCAACGTGTGCCCAAAAATTGAAAACAAAAAGTAGAGTAAATAATCTGCAACAAAATGCCTAAGACCAATTATTCGTGTACTTTTTGACCCAATAATTGAGAAGATGGCTTGATAGAATAATGATATTTTTTATTATTATGAGTTTTATTATTTTTAATTATATTAATTAATAACCTATATTTCATATAGTCTTTTGCTTAAATTGTTAATCTATAAAACTACCACATTAAAAATAAGTAATACTATTTTGGCTTTGAGCATGAATCTTCTCTTAATCATTCTTAAAAGTGAGATGGGATATGCATAAAAAATAAAATGAAAGTGAGAAGGGATTTGTTATTTACCAAACGTCCAACGATGATTAACCTTTCAACACTTCGTAGAGCCAATGTGTTTTTAGTATTAGTTTATTCGTTCGTACAAAATCATCTGGGGTTCCCAAAACAATGGCTTGTGTGGTTTGTGGACGGAAGGGTAAAGAACTGATTTGTTTTTACAATTCTTCTCGATTCATTTTATTTTATTTAATTATTTTAATTTTTTATATAAAATAAAATCAATAATTTAAAATTTTTAAATTTTTAAATAAAAATAATATTAAAAAAATATTTTAATAATATTTTATTTAACTTTTAACTTTAATCTCAACTTATCTCTTTTTCAAAACAAACTAGGCTAATTAACCAGAGGTTTACAGGTGCACTCCCCCGAACAAAAACCAAGACATGTAATTTCCACGTCTCCATGTGGGGGAGGCTCTTACAGGCGTGCCATATTGTCATTGCATTAAGGATCCTTTATATAAGTAATCAGTGATATAGTCATTGCACTCGTCCAGAATCGTTCGAGTAATCAATGACATCATTATTATAACTTGTTTGGATTTAAAAAATATTTTATTTCATCTCATTATTATAACTTTATTAAATTTACATACAAAATATAATAAATAATTCAACTTTTTTAAATCTCAAAAATAATAATATTAAAAAATAATATTCTAACAATATTTTATTCAACTTTCATCTTTTATTTAAAATCATCTCATCTCATATCAATCCAAACCAACCTAAGAATGAGTAAAGCCTCCTCCAAGGTCAAAGCAGACATGATAGTCGCCGCAGTTCTTTAACTGAGAAAACATCCAATGAAAACATTGGCATTATTAAGTTATGAATGCAAGCAAACCATCTGGATTTGGCTTGTGCAAGTCTAGGATCATTGGATTTGGAAATATGGGATCTTGCATTTTGCATCTTCCAAAGCACAGGTCACTAAAAGAACAAAAAAGTGATGACTAACCGCAGGCCATTTAAAAGAAAAACTCAACACACCATTTCAAAAGGAAATGAGATACACAAAAAGGAAAATGAAAACTAAACTAACCACACCCGTAGTTTACATCCGGTTTTGCAACCACCGATGAGAATGGTACTTCAACTCTTTCTTTAACAAGACACCGAGCTTCCCCATTTTCGACTACTAGGACTTTCCCAGGCGGGCATTGAGTACCAGATCTCCTTTCGTCAGCTGCTGGTTGCCGAGACAGGCCCAAAACTTTGAAAAGGTCATCTTTTTTCGCAAAATTAGGCCCAAAACCAGACATGCTTAATACAGATACCACACCAACAAGAGTAATCACTGTCTTGCTTGCTGCACTAATGAAAAATCCCAACCCTTTCCTAGAACCTTGGGACCCGGTCCCAGTTTGCTTTTGACTTTTTTCTAACTCGCTGATACCCTTCTTCGCTTCTTTTGTTGGATCACTGGGGATTGTTCCATTTCGTACAGGCTTACATGTGGAAGGGTACTGTGGCTGGTAGCCATTCTCTAGGTGAAGGGAGTTTTTTGGAGGGCGGCTTGGGTATGGAGGAAGCTGAAGATCATTGTTGTGTTCTACTGTTTCACAAGCAAACGCAGAAGCTTCATGTATTACTTCCAAATCCTTCCCTTTGTACTCCTTGAGCTTATCAAGTAACATCTTACGGCTATTTTCAATCTCAGCAAGGGCCACTTCTCTTTCATATCCTTGTTGTTGTTGCAAAGTCTAGGCATCAAAGAGAACCGTTAAAATCTCAAACAATTGTCAAGATCTACATAATGTACATATGCCAAGTTAAATGAACTAGTGTTCAGTAAGGCTAGTAAGCCTGCCGATGTTGGCATCAAATGAAGCTCAGGAGGGGTAAATCACTAATGCTTAAAATTACGAAAAATTTGGCAGTACAAGGGTGAGGAGGGGCAGGGAGTGGAAGGGATGGAGAGTCCATGAATCACTGCTGCCAACAATTTGACAAGCTAATACACATCTGTGCCAATTTCCATTGAGCAAGTATGCTTGGCCAAGTGCCCTTGTTAAAGTAGTATCAACGTTCTGTAGGTTATTTTACCATAGGAACCTTCACCGAGTCACACTCTATACTTTTTGCTTCATTCAAAATGGTATTGAGAGGAAATCAGATCACATGATGAAATATCATGAAAGTGGCATGCCATATAATTAGGTCATGCCCAGATGCCTGCATATTTAAATGTCTGTGTGTAGCATATGCATGGTCACAATATACAACCCATGCCCTTGATGAAGTGTGACATTCAGCGCCAACGTTTGCAATTAGAGGATGTGTCCAAATATACTGGGCATCAAACTTGATAATTAATGGTAGTCATCGTACCAAAATATATAGGAAAGCAATTGACCATATCACTTTTCCTCCTCAGGTAATTCCCATTTTCTAGCCATAACTCAGATGTCACCCCCAAAGAAAAAAGGAATGTGGTGAAGGATGCATGTAAACTACCAAAAAAGAAATCCAAAGATCAAGATGCAACTAGTTATCATAACTGAAAATTTTACAATTGGTATAAAAAAGACTGGTCTTGAAATCACTTTTGCATCATCTTTGTTATGGACATTAACCGTATCACATGGATGCGTTGAAGCCCTTGTAACCTGTCCCTCTATAACTCAAACAATTAATCATAACCCTTTCCAAGTTTCTCATATTCGGAGTTTCGAATAGGCTTTCTGGTATGCACAATTAAGATTCCACATAAAAATTGGGCTTATGAACCAGAACATTTCTTTGATGAGCTAGTTTCACATGTATTTTAGCTTTGATCTTAACCAAAAACGTCCAAGATTTGTCATTTTCTTGTGTGGTTCTTGAGTCATCAAATGGAGACTAGGAAAGAGAGAGGCTAGTACTATTACTAAGGCGGACAAACGAAATGATTTAACCCCATTTTGCACACAGCCTAAGTCACAATCATCAAACACGTTAACCCCAAGAATCAGAGCAATTTCAAAAGCAAGCACTCCAAAAATTAGGGTTTTAATAGAAAAAACCCTAATAAAGAAAAAAGGTTGTGTGAGGCCAAAAACCTGTAAGGAAGAGAGCTGAGTCTCGAGGGATTGGAGGGCATCGGAAATGTTCAAAAGCCTTTCCATTTCTTCTTCTTCCTCCTCTTCCTCTTCTTCTTCTTGTCCTCCTCCTCCTTGTTTGTTTCCATCTTCTTGTTCAGGGCCATGGCTTGGAGTAGAGCTAGCCTTGTGGATGCAATTGCTGATTTTGAATCGGAGCTCAGTGGCTCTAGCCAGTACCAACCCAATTCCCTCGTCCTCCATATATCTCTGTCCCAGTGAGTGTGCTGCGTGTAGGGGTTGCTGGCGATTTCGAGGGGGGGTTTGAACTTTGAATTGCAATGAATGCGGTTTCAGTTGGGGAAAGAGTTTTGCAGAACCGCCAAAATAGCTTTTTTGTTTGGTTTGCTAGTGTCGGTTCAATGAGAATTTAAGTGATTGTGGTGCTCTCTGAGCAGATAGAAATCTCCTCCAAAAAGTCCTACACACATATTTTTCCACCCAATTTCTCACCTGGGAATTAAATTCTGATCTCTCTGTTTTTCTGGTGATTATGAACTATAATTCGTGATTGTTGTGTTTCGGTGCCTAAAAATGGACTGTACTGGAGAATCTGATCAGATATTTGAATGGCCCACCCCTATAATTATATAATTTACAATTATTTTTTAAATTATTGATTTTGACAATCACCGCATTAAGCTAGTGTAGATAGTGGATGATGTCTAATTTTAGATAAAAATTAAAAATTAAATAAAATATTATTTTTTAATATTATTATTTTAAAATTTTAAAAAAATTAAATTATTTATTATATTTTATATAAAAATTTGATAAAATTATAATAATGAGTTGAGATGATTTCTCAATTCAAATGAACCTAAATTGTCAAAAAAATTATAATAACCCATTTGCAGAAAATTTAGCATAACTATCCAGGATAAAAATTTTAAAAAACAAAAAGAATAAAAAAGTTAATGAACATGAAAATAGAAAAATATCACTATAAAAAATTAGAAAACCTAAAAAGACATTAATAATTTTCTTTCCAAACTCAAAGAATAAAAAAAATTGAAGTACGCTACCATAAAATGGAAAGATTTCGGAACAGTCGGCAAGAGAAGAATTTTGCTTTGACAAATAGCCAATAACAAATGAAGAGAACATTCAGACTGCATCATAATACCTTTTTTTAACACTAATACAAATACTTTACATTACACAATCCAGCCATATAGGAATAATATTACACAAACCGCATGCTGCCATTCTATCAACCTATCTCTTGCTACTGTCATTCGTTTTTACATAAAAACCTATTAAAGAAATCTGCAAGATGACTGGGAATGACAGCCGAATCACAACCTCTCCACTCAAACAAGAAGGTGACCAAACGAGCTCAAGCTTACAAGGGCAGAAGTTGTCATGGTCTTAAAAAGGGGAGCTTTCTCATCTGTCTCTCTTCTGATTTAAAGCAGCCACTTGACTTAATGCATTTCAATATATTCTCAAGCTCGACAATCTTGAGCTTCTTTGATCACCACTTTTTTTGCAGAAAAAAGATATCTACAGACAACAATGACTTGGTAGCACGTTGCTCAACTTAGGTACTAGTCTAGTTTCTCTTGAGAAGGTTCAGTTATGATTCATCTGTCATTCTCAACTTCCAGGCTGGCTGCACTTTCTCACGCATTGCAGAAAAAGGATAGCAATGGCTGAAGCCACTAAAATGGCCTGCCCCATGCTACTGAGCACTTATTAAGCAATGAGATTATTAAGCTAATTCTTTTGAAAGCATGTAGCGGAAAGTAAAGTTGTGAGGCATCCACTCAATTCCCTTCCAGGTTCTTTTGTGCCGACACTGCCGAATGCTCTTCCTCCGAGTATCAGGTATGAAATGCTCAACCATCTGCACCAAATCAGCCGAGCACAAACCTGAATCCTTGGCGAAAGACTCCACAATCTTTGGTAGAAGGATTTTCTGGTCTTTACGTATGCTGAAAGTTGATTGAATGTACTCTTCTTTTGCAGCCTCCAGCTCCTCAAATACTCTCTTGGATGTGTATATACGGACCTAAGTAAATGATAACCAATGAGAAAGATCCAGGGACAAAATTTAACAGACCAAGTGTTTTTTATAAAATGCCAGCCATTTTAGACCCCATACTCTGGTCCAGCTTGGATCAATTATTGTTGCTGTAATAGCTGTAAAGTGAATGAATGTCAAACTACTTGAACCGTCAAGTTATCTCATTTAGACAAGAAGTTAACATTCAGTTGCGCATGGATTTATACGAGGTATTATTTCAGCTTGGACATGTGAATTATGAATTTGCAGCTGCAGGAGTAATTCACCAATTGGGAGCAAAATTTCTCTCAGCATCAGATTGGCTCATTCAGAATCAACCTCAAGAATCATTTGTTTGCAATTAAAGCAGTTTCCAAGGATACATTTATCTAACAAGTACAGTAAGGATATGGGCATACCGCAGGATCAGAATAGCTGCCAGCACAAAGTGCAAAATGTAGAAGGGGCTCAGGTTGCTCAATGGCATATGCTTTCCGTGCATCTCCAAACTTGAATTTTGTCCTCGAGGAAAATAATAGCCACAACCACTGAGAGAAAATTTGAATTAAATCAGTCTCAATTGATCAAGTAGAGAAATTTCAACCTTAAATCAATAGCAAAATGTTGAGACTAACAACTGATTCCTACCACATAAACAGGATTTATATAATGTAAAAGAAGTACAGAATGATTAAGGAAAGGAATTTACTTGTCCTGGACGAGGCAATCTACAGCCCAGGATAGAGCTTTGTATCATGTCTACACTAATGGTGTGACCCCCAACATTATATGAAGCCTACATCATGCACAAGCTCATGTGAACAAACTGTAAACCATTATCTTATTCAGAAATTATCAGGGAAGTGCTATGAACCTTGAGTAGTAAAGAAATTCTCTTAAGATTGTTCTGTGGAATCCCATAAACCAAAAATGCCTGCAAGACAACAGACAACAAAATACATTGGATATGCTTCCAGGCTCGAAAGCAAAATAACAAAAGCAAAGCAGAAACTGTAACGACTTTTACATGCATTACTAGTGCATTGTGGATATTAATCCAAAAGGCCAGCTTCTCCTCCTGTTTCATCTTTCTAGGATCAATTTCTTCCAACCGAGAAACAAGTGACCTGCAAGGGAATAATTTTCACTTTTTAATGTCATATGTATTTGAGACATGGTTATTATAAGTTTCTTATGCCTGAAAGTCATACTTTATTACACTTACACACAAAAATATCCAAACAAAACCCTATCTTCCATTTCATTTGGCAGTGAATTCTCTGAGTACTTGTTATAAGAGGCAACTATTAGAAACTAAGAAAAAAACCAAGGCACCAATATTTAATCAGAAAGTCTAAACATAAAAGCACACTATGAAAATTGTATATTCAGCCAATAATTTTACTTCACAACTGTAGCATATTGGTCCACATCACCAGGGATATCCAAGATGCTCCATCTTGGGTTCATAACAAATTTGATCACCAATTTCTTATTCCTTTTTTTATGTTGTTTTCTCAGCCACCAGATGGAGCATATAGGAAGTGAAATCCACTGAAAACAAACAAAATCGAATGACACAAGGTTTTGAGTGAGAGTGAGAGTGATAGTGAGAAGGCTCACCTAAACTTTCGTAGCATATATTCAGTTTCTTTTAATTTCCGACTCTCTCTACATATCAGTTGCACCTTTACCATGGTGCAGTAAGGTCCACTGAATTCTTTTGATCCATCAAAGTGGAAAGGGTTATCAAAGTACAAATTGAATGAAGATAAATTCTTGCACTGCGAGCTCCACTTATCACGCTGACCTTGTGCAGAATGCTGGTACAGTGATTCTGAAATTGCAACAGGCGAAGAAGGGTAATCATTGTTTGTGAAAGGTGGGTCTGCAAGTTCGCAATATATAGCTGAAATGCACTTAATCAACTCCTCAGAAAGCCAGTTTGGAGTCTCTGGAATATCATTGGAGAAACATGTCCCGAGATGCTCCGCCAGACTTAAGTTCGAAGAGGCAGTCTGGGCTTGCTGAAGAGAGAACATTTGAAGCCACAGATTAGTTACACCGATATATTGTCATTCAAGCCAACTACAAGCAGGTATATTACCAGGAAATGTCCTAGGAAACGCTAATGTTCCCTTGAGGGGATACTAATATCCACATATAAAGTTACCTCCAGCATTGACAAAGGTAGAGAATGGTACGAGTCTACAGCTTTAGTTGGAAATTTCGTTGGCGAAGTTCTAGCTAAACAAGCTGAATGCTGAGAAAGCAATGAGTGGCTGCGATGAATACTAGAATCCAGTAGCATCCGTGTTCCCCAAATGTCATTGCATGCATCTGGTGGTTTAGCAATTGAATTCCGAGGAAACTTAAGATGATTGGAGCGGATGATTGAATCGTCTTTCTCTGACATAATATCATATCCAGCCACTTCAATAATTTCGTCGTGCATGACTGAAGTCGATTTAGATCTTCCCTCCACGTTGGATGGATTTGATTGTTCTTGATTAAATTTTTTCCGATACATACAAAGGAGATATTGTTCCAAATAAGCAACTTCCAATTCTAAGACTGAAATTTCCTTTATCAGTTCTTGGGCAGGCTGAATTCAAGCAAAAGGAATATCAAGCGTTAGTGAACAGCAAAATCAGTAAGTAATATGACACATATCAAGTTCAGTGGATTATTCTTCTGCACATATCGCTGGTAAAGGAAGACAGAGGAAATGTTTATAGCTTGTCTGGTATTTAAAGCATGTGATATGCATTGTAGGAAGTAGACATTTTACAAAGAGAACTTACCTCAGGGATTGAGTTTTCTTTAGTAGCATCATATGAGAGAGGCCGATGACTTAATGCCTTCTCTAATGCACGACGTACTACAAATTGGTCCCGTAATTGTCTTTGAAGCTGTAGAACCTGTAGAAGATACAAAGTGAATGTACGGTAAATTACTAAATGCATGTTAATTACGAGAACTCGCTCTATTGTTCTGGACTGAACTTTGACGAAGTTACACAGCCTCACAATTCAGAAAATTCGAAATTTATACCTCTTGTTTCAAAGAACTTTGAATGTCAGTGTTCATAGTTTGCCTCTTCTTGGCTTGAATACAGGCCGTAGGTTTTCCCAAGTCCTCCTGGGAAAAAAACAGGGTAAATACATAAAAACAACAAGATAGACCAAACTTGAAAGTGAGCAGAGCATTTATTCTGATTTCTGAATGATTGCTTACTACCAAAATCTAGTATGACTTCTCTTTTTTGCAAAAATTTTCAAAAGTAGTTCGTATAAGGTAATAAAAGAAGTAGACACTGCATTGTGCTCAGGGTTGTTGTTTAGGGGACATTAAAAAATGAAAAGAAAAATAGTTTTCTGACTTTAACGTTGCATAATTCAAGGAAAACCTTCAGAAAATATTCTTGCATTGGTGAAGTAAGAGCACGAAACAGATAATTGAGTTTCTTACCATGTTAACTTCATAAGGGGATTCAAGGATACTATGTAATCTATCTGCCTTGAATTTTCTTTTAATTGGATCACTGTCGATGTAAAAGAAAAAAGATAAGAGTCACAATGGCACACAGGATAAGACATAATGGAAGTTTAAGCAGATATATTCTATTCGAATTTACTTGCTACTGGAATGCAAGGACGACCCAAACTTTTTGAGTCTACAATCTCTACCTTCTGATTAAGTAATGCATTCTATCGCCATAACTTGAAAAAATAAAAACTCTTCTTGCTTAATGCTTGACTCATATATACAGTCATAATAAAAGTAGTTCAAACTTCTTGTACGGAAGAAGCTCAGGTTTTCACTTCCAGGAAAATCCAGCTTTATTTTCAAGATTACATTCATAAAGGACATAGAAGATCAAAGAGGCAAAGTATCAGACAGCTAATGGGATTTGCAGCTAAAACATGGGAAAACAAGAATTGCCACAGTACTCTTGTTTGCCACAGCGCTTGAGCCCACACACACAAACCAGTTTAGCTTGTTTTCCAGTTCAAGAAAACCATGGTTTGACAAGGGATTAGGATTAAATGAAAGAACTAAATAAAAATTTTATCTTTGCTGAATATAGGGCTACCTCGTGGAACGCTTGTGTCTTGAAGTTTTTTCTTCCATGAAGTGGAATGCTTTCAAACTAGAACCCCGCCACTCTGTTTCATGCATGGTAGTATCAGAATTGGCTTCAACCCCACGGTTAAAAGATTCCCTGAAACAACATTAATTGCAGCAAACACAACCATCAGATATGAACGATTGCCTCAACAGGGAAGCTAACAGGATTACGAATACATCCAAGGAACATTAATTGTAACACAGCAAAAACCCAACTCAAAAGCAACAGAACACACACTGATAGAATGAGACTGACTACTCACGGAGTTGTGTTTCTTTTTTTTTTTTTTTTAAAGTTGAACAAAATTTAATGGTGCTACGACCGAGTTTTCGGCTATATATAATTCAAAATCAGATACCCCATTAATTTGTCCTTTCGATACAAGAGAAGTAAGGAAATAGTGCAAGGATAACGTGCTAAAGTATATGTGCTATACAGTACAAAGTACCCTAAAAGGTGGTCATTTTTTTGACTAGTCCCTTGTCTAAGAAAGTTATACCACCTTTGAAGCTTTAGCAATGGTGGGCTTTTTGCATTGCATTAAAAGAAGTTAGCCTGTTCTTGGCGTTTGATTGAAGACGGATATGTAAAAGTAGAACTCAGTCATTTTAAATAGGTACAAAGAGACGACAACAGTTTGGTGCAAAAGAGATCTTTTTAGTTAAATACAAAAATGTTCCTTGTGTGCATGATTTTAGCTGCCCATTTCTTTGATGCGATGAATACTTGCATGCATTTTATTACATTATAGAAGTGGTATTCAAACAAAGATGAACAACATTATAGGCCTCATTTTTCGTAGTTCGAAGTACACTAAAATAGTCTAGCTATGGACATTTCAATATATACTAGTTTATCATCTCGATTCGAGATATCTCACGTCCATTTCCATTCTTTGATAATTTTCTCAGTCCGTTCGGTGCTGCATAGAAAATGAGAGTTGCTAACAACGCTGGAAGGAGGATTATAGTGGTGTTGGTCCCTAAGCCTGAAAGGGAAGCACTGGGAAAAAGAAAGGCAGCCTCAAAAGGGCTGAAAGGTGAATGGGAAAGTTAAAACAGTGTCTGATCGACATGAAATGACTGGTTTGGTGGGCTTTCCTTTGTCTAATCCCTCTGGGGAAACAATTAGGATACAACCAATTTGTCCAGTCAAAAAACATGCTGAAGAAAAGGTTCTTGCCTTTTTTTGGGATGCGGTGCTATTCAGGAAAAAAATATATATAGATATTGAAGAAAGGGAAACCTGCAAAATGTTTCAGAGCAGATTGCTGACAAATGACACGTGTAGTTAGGGTTCAACACGCCCATCTAGAGTTGACATTTCGTGCAAGACGGCCGGTTATGCTATGGGCAATACAATTAATGTAAAGGAAGGATCAACGAGACCAAAGTTGGAAGCATTCATAGTTTAATATTATTTTGGACTAAACAATTTTCCTCTTCTCTTGCATAATTAGAAATAGTTCTTGACACATCTCATATCATTAGAATTCGATGCTTGCTGTAGAAATTACCCAGATGGGGGGAGGCCATTATCAACACACAATACATGCATCCTCCTTGAAGATTTTGGTAATAGGCCAGGGGTTTGGGATTTGAGCACATTGTGTCTCCCACATGTGATTTGGCCCTTGGGTGTGGTTTTTCAAAAATGATTTGTCTACATTTTTTTAATTTTCTATTCATATCAGACATCTATCAACTTCTCTCAGCAATGCTTCTGGGATGTTCCTGTATGAGGCATTCTCTCTAGTCTCTAATATTTCTCAATTCTCAGTATAGAACAAGCTCGTGATCTTCTATTTTACCTATTGTTTCCTCTATTATTTGGACATAAAGAACACGACAAGACTGGATATATGATACATCTGTATCTTGTCCTGACGATTAGTCACAGTGACAGAACAACCCCTTCAAAAGAAAACCAATTCACATATATATATTATGTGAATTTTTGATATATTAATGTCATTTTTAGGCTTTATGGGTCGAAGTGTGTATAGTTGTGCATAACCTTAAACTATATACAATTAAATGGGGCAGTTAACTATGTTTCAAGATGTTTCTAGTTTGCTATTCAAAAAAAGAAAAGAAAAGAAGTTTCTAGTTTGGATTCAGGCTGATGGTCAACTTGGAAAAATCCGTACTGTGGAATCAAAACAAAATAGAAATCCCAACGATGTTTGGTTTTCATTTATCGATGTCAATAAAAAAGGGTAAATGAAAAAACAAACATTTTCGTTCTCGAGCAAGTCAAAGTCGCCAATTTTCAAAGAAACTGACAGACATGCTTGCGGTTTATTAAAAATATGGTGTTTCGATTATGGCTTTGGATAGTTGAAAACTAATAACTAAAGAAAAAGAGTTGTACTAAAACCAATGTCATTAGAATGAGTGCAAGAGATAACTACGAGAAAAAGGTAAAACTTAGAAAGATGCATTTGTCATTATCTGTTGTTGTAAAATGTATTGAAATCGGCCACAACCTTTTGTTTAAGCATTGGCATCGTTTTCAATTTTCTTGCTAATTAGATGATCTAAAATGGTCTAAATTCCAAGAGAAAAAATGGGTTCTCTTTTCTTGAGTGTGGTGGAACTTAATACATGCACAAACCCATCGCATTCTTTAACACATGATTGGATTGAAGTGAGAAAGGGAAACATCCCCGACTTCAAACTCCATCATTAGAAGTTCATGATTCTAAATAAGACAGAAGAAGTACTTCAAACAAAACATAATCTAGTAAAGGGAGCTCCACTTTGGTAATACAGCCTGCCTGCATTAAAAAAAATATGCATTCAACTTATAATTTGTTATTAAACCATCCATGTTCGCAGTCCCCGAAGCTAAGTGAAGTTTCTCTCAACTAATGGAAAGGAATCTTTTCTTCGAGATCAATGAAATTTTGGTTCCATCTTAGCCCACGAACGAGCGGAGTTTCTTGGGGAGAGAGAGAGAGAGAGAGAGAGAGGATCTGTATGGAATCAAAACCCAGATGAGAAGCACATGAAAGGTGAACTTTCCAAAGGCATTGCATCAGATTAGTCAATGCAAATGATGAGAGCAAAAAGGCATCTATAGACACGATAAATCTAAAATCATTTTTTTAATGCAGTGGTCATTCACTCAATATTTGTAAACTGTGTCTGCGAATCGAATCGTCGATAATTGAGAGCAAGGTATTCATGCAATTTGAACAGGCAAAAAGGCGCAAGTAGAATAAGAAACGTTACAGCTTGGATTGGGTATGAACCCCAAACAAACACACATAGATTGATTGGTACAACTAGCTGTCAAATCTCAAAAGGAAAAATCTCAAAAGCAAGTTCACGCATCAAACTACGCACGGATGCTGACATGTAAGGTATCCGTTTAATGAAACGATACAAATTGAGACTGAAATAATTAACATGAAACAGAAGACCTTATTCTTCTCTAAAAAATTTCCTTCCTTTATTTTTCATTTTCATAAAAAAATCATATCAGCGTTGATATGCGATTTGGTGCGCCAAACCGCTTATATCTATCAAAGCTCAATGCTAATCTCAGCTCTCGGGAGCCAATCTCAGCTCCTATGGTTCCTATGGTTAGTTTCTCTCTCTCGGGAGCCAATCTCAGCTCCTATCCTTCTGGCTCCTAGTGATTTGAATCTTTCTGATTGTCTCAAATCTCAAACTATAAAAGGCAGGGCGTGGATTACTACTGGTTGCAGGCTCACTCCCAAACGTAGCCAGTTCGATTTACCTGATGAATTAAGTGTAGCTTTAATACCCCCACCCCCGCGGGACAATAAAATTGGCAGGCAACGAAAATAACTAAACCAGAAAAGTGAGACATTGAAGATACATGAGTTTTAACTTTATTCAGTGATACAATTATCTACAAATTGCTCAAAATGTAGAGCCTAGTTAAATAAATGGGAATTAGAGAATAACCCTATCAAGAGGAAATATCAACTTATTTGAGATCTAGCTTTGCGAGTATGGCCCATGCTATTCACCATATCCTTACGGGTGCAGACAGGGAACATATTTACATTCTTCAGCACTCTTAGCTGCCTCAGCACATAAGGGAAGCTGAGTTGGTCACGTGAAGTAAAACGAACCACCTCATTAAACCAGAGGCACATAAACAAATTTGTCAAAGGCGTGTGCTCCCTCACAATTACAGAAGCTTCAGCTAAAGCTGTGCATAAAACAATGTTAGGATCAGCTCACATAAAAATGGATACATTTGACTCGTAATGAAATGTGAATTAATTAAATATCTCATCCCTTTCATGTGTTTAAGATAATAGTAAGGTCCAGCATGCCCAAATCTTTGTTAAACTATTTTTTCAGTATATTTCCTGTTGACTAGCTTTCTGTTCATAAACATCAAAATTTCAGAAAATTTTAAACCTACCCCTCTTGAGCTCAAACACGCGCATCACCACCTTCCAATAACAATCTTTCGAACTATTGTTAATCGATTGCAACACCCCCTTTCACTACAAATTCCAACTGCATTCATCTAGTCCAATAAACTCCACTCGGAGACAACCCTTCCAGCAAAACTTCAAGAATGAAGATTGAGGACAAAGATTTCCTATTTATCGCAGAAACTAAAGCTTTTTATATCAAGAATTTCCTGGAGCAATTGGAGCAAGGTTCTGTCGGAAGATTGATTTAGAACAATAGTGGTATAGCAGTTTAACTAGAGAAATTTTTTAATTTTTATCTTGGCAGGAGAAGAAACTGGACTAGAAATAGAAGCACACCTTTCTTTCCATTGAACCTTTTTTCATCAGGAAAGCCGTCATGACGGTACTGAGACAGCTGCACCTCAACTTCTTCTGGGGTGGCTTTGTGTTTCTTGACCACAGCCTTGCCTTCATCATAGATACTACTGCGAGCTCCATGTTCTGAAATTGCTAGCACAGAATTCGTACGCCAAAGAAGTGCTTCCAAGACACCCAAGGGATCTCTCCGAAACTGAGACTTTGAATCCACCCAAATTGAATACCTTGCTTGAGGAAATAATCGATGCCCTAACATCTGTTTAAAAAGGTGAAAAAATAACAATATAAATATACAGGTTAATATCTATCATTCTCAAAAAGATTAAATTTTGCTTTAAAAATACGATATTAACTTTAATTGTCTGATTCGCAACTAAAACAACACCTAAAAAGTTAAGTCATACATGCCTATCATGCATAAATAAAGAAAAGGGCAAATTGAAAGAATTGACATAAACAATTAAATTGACAACCGATGAGACTTCAGGATAGAAGCAAAATCTGCACAACTTGATAACCCGCCATATGAACTTAACAGCATGTCACTAGATATCAATTCAGTAATTTCAATATTAGGACTATACATTCCAAAGGACAGCACCTAGGTGCTAAAGATAATGATTTAGATCTTTATTCCCAGAATCAAACAAGAGGCACCTTAAGGAAGCATTATCTTGAAAAATAAAAAAATATGATAAGACCTCCAAAATATCTAAACCTGAACAGAAGATCTGCCTTATATTACCTTTGGGATTTTACCATTCAACCGTTGGTCCATAAAAGGGAGCTGCCTAACAACCACAATTCGCCATTTACCAATCATTTGGTCCTCACCAATTATATGCCCCTCTGACTCCTGAGTTTTGCGTGTAATTTCATCCCAAAATGCCACATAGCAAACCTGCATATCAAAGTTTGAAGAAATCAAGGATGTAAATTCAAATTCAAAACCAAAATCATGTTCGATTTTTTCATTCAGGGTAATAACCTTTCTAAGTGATGTCTCTGACATTCCAATAGGTTGATATAGATCATCTCCACCACCAAATGCACAAGTAGACACTACAACTTCACAACTTTGCATGTACCTCTTGTCCTCGTCAGTTATCTTAAACCCCCCATTTTCACTGTAGAAACCACAGTGCACCACAGCAGTTTCATTCACCTGAAGCGTTCATTTTACATACTATAAGTCTATAACCAATAAACAAACTGGGCAAGCAAAATCTGGGGCATGCTTGACTACACCAAGCACCTAAAAAGGCAAAAACTTCTGAAATAAGCGAAACCAAATTTTGAGGTCAAATATTGTTTTTATTAGAATAGCTCCAACATAAATCCAGCAAGATATATTTTGCAGCATTAAAATACCAAAGATAAAATATACACCATTAAATTCTAGACCGATAATGGAAGAACAATATCGATTTATAACCTTATAGCTCTGCTCTCTCTCAAGAATTGTTTGGTATCCGGTAAAAAAATTAAATCGCGTAGCATTAGTATGATGCTGAATAAGGTCAGCGTTGCCGTGAATGTTAGCTCCATCAGTCCCCGAGACGTACTCTATTCTATCAATAGGAAAACTTGGTGATTCAACAGAAGGAATTTCCAGATGTTCAAGCTCCTCTGGCGGCAAAATCTTTAAGCAACCTGGTAAAATAAAGGAAATAAAAAGTTAAAGAGAAAGTTTTTACAAACATTGACCTCCCACCCAGAAGAAAATGTCGACCATTCTCTCAGCTTCCTAACTCAACCACGTTAAAATTCTCAAATTTTCCAAACCCTATTCCCCTTTCTTTTTCCCCACATTTTGCTGAGCGACCAAACGGATCAGAATTAGTTCTGAAAAATCTGCAAAGTTAACATATTGAGCAGTACTTACGCTCTCTGCCTCCATGAACAGCACGCGTCCTCGGGTCCGACCGGTTCAAGTTCCCAACCGAAACCTTCATTCCGAAACTCGGGACCAATGTAACCGATGGATCCGGTTGCTTCTCGAAAACCCTCGACACCTCGAAGAGGAGCAGCCCCATTGCAGGCACGAACAGAATGATGGGCCACCATCTGACGACTTTCCTCAGAGCCCTGACGAGGAGATCTTTCTTCGTCTTGCTCCGAGAGCTTAGGGAATGCTGTTTACGGCGCTTTCGTCGGGCCTGGAGGAGACGAGAGCGGTCTTCAGACTCCTCGTCTGATACCGTGATCGATATGGTGGGGTGGTTGACCGTGGAGGACGACATTGGCGGTGGCGGGAAACAACGGTCATGGAGACCTTGGAAAGGAGTGGTCTCGGTGGTGGTGATGGCGGCGGCAGCTTGTGATTGCTGAGAATGGTCGTGGTTTGAAGTTAGAACGGTATCGTTTTCGAATTTGCACGGGGCAGAGATGGTATCTATGGCTTCAATTAACCAAGTCCGGTCCGTATCGAATACGAAATTAATTCCATTATTATTATTATTATTACTATTATTATTATTTACAGAGTGCGGGGGTTCTAATATTCTTTCGTTAGAAAATTAGGCTCTATGCCATTTGGTTTCAAATATCTTATAATTCGATTAATCTTAAAATGTCGAGTGTTAGAAATTTTATGCATCGAGTTCAAGTTATAAGTCTGATACATTTATTTAAAAAAATTATAAAAAATTAAAATACTAACAAATTTTTGTCATTATGAAACTAATTCCCTTCAATAATAATATTGGCGTGGTAAAAAATTAAACACGCAATACGTTTGTTTTCGAAAAACATTTCATCTCAATTTCATTATTATTACACTTTCTTAAATTTCAATACAAAATAAAATAAACAATTTAACTTTTTTAAATCTCAAAATAAAAATAATATTAAAAAATATATTCTAATAATACTTTTTTTTATTTTTTATTTTTAATCTCAACTCATCTCATCTCATATCCGAAAACAAACGAGGCCTTATAGTTTTGTGTTTATGCCGAATTCACAAATCCAATCAAAATTTGCTATGTCCTATGTAAACTACAGTGCCTGATTGTAAAGAGTAATAATGTAATGATCCTAGTAGTAAGAACAATAATATAAACAATAAAAAAATAATCAAGAACAAGGATGATGATGATAATAGCTACGCCTTGGGGTATTCGAAGTCCTCAATTCCTCCAAAAGAAAATACAAACCGTTTCTGTAATATTTTCCAGATTCAAGATCCCAGACAAGGATCCCATTTCCTCTACATAGGACCTAATTCTGCAACAACCAACTAAGGCCCACGGCCGATTCTAACTAACATTAACTAAGCCCATGAGCCACTAAAAAACTTTAAAAACTCAATTAAAGTAAAAGATAACATCTAAGTTGGAGGCCCAACAAGATCAGCCCAACCATAGTTGGGTTCATAACAATAAGTTATACAATATCAAATATACAAGTCTCGCACAGTCCTTTTATAAAAAAGTAAACCTTAACATACAAAAGTCTAAAAAGTAAACTTGAAATGATCTATACAGTCATAAAGTGTGCAAACCCACACAAAACAACCAACTTTTTTTTATAGTAAAGTTCATTTTTTTCAAAAGAAGTGCACAAGACTTGAAATTGTATCTAATATTACTCTATCCAAAATGGATAGAGATTTCAATGATTCACATATCCTTAAGTGCAAGATATGAGAACCAAATAGGATTAAAACTCCCAGAAATACATACATAACCTCATCTGAATCTGTTGGCAAAACTCCCTCCACTCTGTTGGACTTGAATAAAGTAGTTCCACTCTCATAACAGACATTTGATATCATTCAAAGGCAAACTGATTTATCCCTTTTATTAGCATTGAATGGAAGGGGGGGAAAAAATAAAGCAGACCTATATCAATCAGAAGGAATAATACAGCACTAAACTAGGCAGGAAACAATCACATTCAGCAAAATAGCCTTTACTTCCCAACATCCAAAAATATGGCAATATCTCATATGTATAAGGGGGTTCCTCAAGATTCAGATAGAAAATTTACACATCTATCGCCCACCAAAGCCAAATCAAAGGATATATATACGCATTTTTGGATCTTCGAAGAGAAAACGATAGAAATAGGTACAAGGATTTCCCAAATTTCTCTTCGAGAAAATAACGACAAAAGATATAAAGCCCAAAACAAAACAAAAAAACAGAGAAGATAATGCGGAAAGGTAAAGTTCTTGGGTGTTATCATCGAGAAATGATCAATCGCATTGAAGTAATAATGGACTAATGTTAGATCTGTACATATGTTGTACTTATATGAAGCCTACAACTTTGAAGATCAAGTTCTGTCAACAACCTCGGCTGGCAAGTTTAGATCAAAAAGGCCACCTCCAAGACCATCCTTTCTAGCACGCTTCCTGGAAGAGCATCCACTCTCGTCAGAACTCCCGGAGCCTGAAGGTCGATCCAATTCTGCTGTCCCACCAAACATTTTCAATGTGTCAGAGAAACTTCTATTTATGTCAGCATGACTAACCATCCAAGCACCATCTACTGAGCAATGTTCACAAGGGTAATATATCTGATAAACTATTTGTTTAAACTAAACACAGAAAAGAAAATCCCAAATTTGCACCCTAAATGAAATGCAATGCCAAGATCAAGATCGCAAATATCCTTTTTTGTTTTTTTTATATCCTATGCTATTAGAGGCAAGATCATATTATAATTCAAAGCTAAGGCCCTAAACTCAATCATTTCCATACAAGACTATATGAATCCAAATAAAATTGGACATGTGAACCCAATCTCTCACATATGAACCACAAAGCTCTTAACACCTTTAACCCAATAAAGGTACTAGGTTTGGTAGTGATTTTGTTTGCCTTGTTCGAGTTATCCGATTATATCTTTTGTCAAATAAGGATGGTACTTTATCGTGTCAATAATAATCCCATGCCAGTTGTACCCCCAAAAAAATTGTAAGACGAGAAATTAAACCAGCTGCACTTAATAAACCTTTTATATATTTTTTTAAATTCACTGTTAAAAAACTTTTCTAATAAAAAAACATGTTGAAGGAAGATTAAAAAAGGGAATGTTTAACTGAAACGGGAAGATCCATTTCAATTGCAAATCATCAGTATACATCCATAGTCACATATCAAGTTTCTCATAAACCTATTAGAATGCCTCACATCAATGATATACATGCAATGCTTAAGATACAATTGAAGATAAAAAATTCTTCACAACCTCTACTATTCACACCACACTCCACACTCCACCTTTTTCTTAATTTTTTTTTTAATTTTTTTTATCCAATATATTTTTTTATGAATAGTGAATAAAAAATTTGAAATAGTTTAAAAAAAAAAATTTAAAAAATATTAAAAAATATGGAGTGTGGAGTGTGGATGAATAGTAGGAGGTTGTGTAGCAAAACTCAAAATTTTGTAGCAAATGCCAAATAACCATAACCATAACCATTAAGGATAGTGAAGTTACTCTGACTTATGGTTACACATTCCATGTGCCACAGTTCATATCCTTCTACCAATATATATCATACAGATAACAAAAAAGGTCAGGAGGTATCCATTTTACCACTTGTGCCATGGTCAGAAGCTAGATATTTGTCACTATTATTGGCTTTCCAGCAACCAATAAGTTCTGAAGCCCTCTCAATTCCCTTTGACTTGTAAGGAGCAATATTGTGGTTACCAAATTCGAGAGAACCCAACAAATCATTTTCAATGCAATCATACCTGCAAGAGATTTATAAATGCATGAGTTTAAATAGGCCCATATAGTTAAAGCTTTTGCAACAACAATGCAGATACTCACAATTTCTGACAGAGAGTGTCTGTAATAACTGACAAGTTAATAACTTGCATCCTTATCTGCATAACTTTATCTTCACTAAACTGATCGAAGGGCTCCTCCAAAAACTTAGAAAGTTTCTCAACATTTCCCTCAAGCTGCTGCTGCTGGTCCTCAAATAAATGCTGTTTTATTTCATTTTCTTCTTTTGTCATCTCATCATTGAACAGCTCATCTCCAAACATATAGAACGCAAATGGGTATGAGTATGAAAGAACACGCCTGGATCTGAAAAGCCTAGAGAGCCCATTATTTACCCAGCTGAAATCTCTGAGCCTTGAATCCCTTTCTTCTGTAATTGACACCCTCTCTTGTATGGTCTCTTTCAACTTACTTTCCTGCTTGAAAGAATCTGTGTGAGCTCTGTAGCGATTAAAATAGTGCAGATACCGATCGTGATCCCGCTTTGCACGTTCAGATTTTTTCTCTCGTTCTGCTTTAAAACGACCACAACTATGACCCGTTATACTTGACCAAGTATGGTCTCGGCCAGTAGCTCCACCACAAAGCCAACTGCATAAAATAGAAAAGCAAGTATTTTGCATCAACATCAATAACAAAAGAAAGGCCAAATGTGGCTGGATTTCTTTTTATGTAGAAAGAGGTGCAAGAAACCAAGTGATGCCACCAAAGATATGTAATTAGGAACTTTAAAGAAAGAAGAAGTGAAGTGAAAACAACAAAAGTTTAGAAAAGATGAGTGACCATGAAAAAAAAAAGGACAGGTCAAGGAAATGATGACCAAATAAACCCGAACCAACATTAAGCAGCAAAGGGGTTCTATTCAACCATATCACCCAACTCCCAAGTGTCCTTAAGCTATACATGGTTGGAATCATCTATATTTTAACAGCAGCAGCAAAACCCTTAAGCCAATCCAATGTATTTTGGGATAAAATAACATGAAATGGAAACCTGGAAACACAATATCACGGATCTAAAATAATTAAGGTCATAACCGAGGTGATACCATGACGAGAGATGTAATTAAAATTTACTGGTTAATAATCCCAGCAGGGAGAGATAAACTAATTAGTATCACCATAAGCAAGCTGATCATAATCCAAGCATCGGGAGATAAAAAAAGCACTAGTGTGCTGGCTGGTATGGGCTACTTCTGAGTTTTATGTGCCCATAAATTTACAAGACAACTTTCACTTACGTGTTACAGAACTTTGATTTGAGACCTAGCCAGGCCAAATTCAAACTATGAGAGTTCATATAACTTCAGGTTATATAAGCTTAGGGCCTCATTTTCGCATATATGTCATAAATGAAAAGCTAATTACAGAGAAGAAAAGAAATGAGCCCTCACCAAAATGATTGACCACAGATGCAGCTCACAAGGTTGCAACCACCATTCTTCTCCACATGTTTGTGGCACTTTGGACAAGGCTTTGTATGAGCTGTTATCCAATTAACTGTTTCTGATTCATCTCGGCACTTCTTGGCCCAAAGTTCCCACATCAGACATGAACAAGGCGAGTGTGCTTCTGACAAGCAACTAAAACAAAACTGCAAACCACATGAACATTCTACCTCGCAGAATTCATCATCCTCAATGCGTATTGCGTTCCCGCAATGTGGAGCACTTGGGCACCATTTAACCCTCTTATTATCTTCAATATATGACTCAAGAAGAAATCTATCAAACTTCTCTGCCATATCAGGATGCCTTTTACTGACTAAATTCCTTACAACTGCTTCATCACATATAGAATTGCATTTGTGTGCCATGCACCTAATGCGCCTACTTTGACCATCATTTATCTTCACTATAAAGTGTTCTGTCCAACCTAAAAATGAAACATCACCATGAAAGAATAGGATCCAGATAATTCCAGCAATATATTGAATAAAGGAAAAAAAAAAACTGGAGGACAACAACTAACAAGAACTCATGATAAAGCAATACCCCTCAAAATTGGGGGAATTAGAAGGGGAGGATAACGTGATTATGTAATTGTTCCAAAGGCACCTTTATACCCATAATAATTTATTAAATTTCAGCAATGTCTAAAAAACTACTCATCATTTATCTTCCCCGATTGTAAATCTACCTGAAATGTAATACTTTCCTCTCCTTTCCACCCTAGGCTACAATCAAGTAAGGGAGGGATACCCAATTACCCATTACCCCCACCCTTCTATTATTCACTAAAAACATCCAAACAAAATGAGAGTTATTCTCCTCTCTAATCCTTGGTCCTCCCCTTACCACTCCCTCCAAACTCCTAAACATAGTGTAAAAATCTATGAGATAACTCGGGACATATAACAAAGATTATATAACTTTCAAAGCAAACTGCACTGAAGCAGAAGATATGGAAACAAAAGCCAGAGTGCTTACAGTTGTTGCAAAAACAATGGCCACAGTCCACTCTTGTTGCCTCATCACTAGCTATATCCTCCATGCAGATATCACATGTTATTGTGGAATACAGTGGTGAATCGAGATCTTGATGCTCAACCACTGTAACACCCGCTTCGGCAAACAAGCAAGCCTTCCCTTTCTCTACAAGCACTGCAAACAACCGTTCAACATCCCAGCGGTAATGAATAAGTAAAGTCCTGGCATGATGCTCCCTCAGGGATAGCAAGTCCATAACTCTACGCAAATCCTCCCTCTACATCATTATGTCCCAACGTAAAACATCAATATTATAAAATCTTTAATGAGAAAGTCCTTGAGAAAATAGTGGAAGAAGGATTATTTTTTACCTGCGCAGCCAAAAGAGATTCTTTTGTAATTACCTGCGAAAGTGCAACGGTTAAGCTAAACGCGGTAAATATGAAATAGAGTCCTTGGCAGAAAGAGGACTCGGCACAGGGACAAGACAACACGGAAAGTTTCCAACTTAGTATATAACCTTACGATAGTACGATAAACCTAAAGAACAAATAAAATTTTTGCGTTTGCCACTTCAAATAATTTTGAATCTCCATATTGGTAGTCTGGAAAAAGAAAAAAGGTTTCAAAAGCTTTACATGCAACTACCGGTAAAACCTGAAAAAAAAAAAAAAAAAAAAAGCATCCCGGATACCAAAACAACAAAATTATGCAGCAACTATTCGAAGCGATACATTCAACAAAGTCGGCTACTTTGAGCTCAACACTAATCAAATTCCCAAATGCCAATACCCCTAAAAAATGAAACCTTTGTTGCAATATAACTAGAGCAAATCAAAGCTCTTATCCTTAAAACAAACAGCCCCACTCCCCGCACTCCCTTCCACCAAAAAATAAAAAACCGAACGTCAGAAGTATAACCCAAAATCACGATTAATATTGTCACCAAAGCCCGAAAATCAGCAATCCAAAAGGCCCCAGACACCAAAAAACTGGAAAAAAAAAAAAAAACACGCAGCCGTGGAAAACGAACCAAAACTCCCATAAAAAATCTCTCTTTACAAAACAAAAGAGCCCTCAGAAATCAAAGATAATTCCACCCCCAGAATTTCAAAAGCGAAAGTTAAAAATAAAAGTCGGATACCTTAGTCGTGGGACCCTTGGTAGGGGCACACTGGAACTCAGACTCCTCGTTCTCAAGGCCGTCAAGCGAGTCCCGATCGGAGTAATAATACTCCTCGTCGCTCGCACAATCCTCCATGGACAATAGATACTTACTGACAACAAATATTATATGTAAAATACAATTACAATGAATGAGTAGATAGGCATATGCATAGGCCAATTGAGGCGGAGATTCGAATATTCAATCGGATCCGATGACCGGAGCCGAGCAAAATCCGGGTATTCCGGCAATATCCGATGGGTATACCGACAAATATGCCGGCGATGAGAATGGAAAGAAAAAAGGCTTCCGGCCCTGAGGTGAAAGCATATACGAGTGGAACACCAGGAATTGTTGTCTCAGACGGGGGAGAGAGAGAGTTATAAAGCGAGATCCTATGCCTTTCGTGGAAATTAACGGAAGTTCTGTTACAAACGGCGTCGTATTTTTGCCGGTGAGTGGTGACGTTATTTTTCTTTAAAAAACATATATAAGAAATGTCGAAACCTCACACGTGTTATATGAGTGTTAAGCATAAAATTGCTTGGGGGGAAAATAAAAACTGTTAAGCAATTTGTTATCCTTGGGATAATAAAATTAGTTGGGTCTTTTGCCTTCAAAGCCACATTCAATTTTTCTTAGAAAAATATAGATTTCATGTACTCAAAAAATACATTAAAAAGTTGGACTTTGGGTCCTACGTTTGAAATGTCGTGTGGATGTACATTAGTTTGACGTTTGACAACTCAACCCTAATATTTAGGGGTGTTCATCCGAGTTTCAACCCGGAAATCCGAGCCGAAATCCGGATGAATCCAGATTTTACATTTTTTTTTTATATATTGTTTTATATGATAGATTCCGGTTCCGTTAAACTCGGTTTTTTTTTTTTTACATAAAAGCCTATATATAAACATATATTTTTTATATGATATTGATGTAGCATGAGCATGATTTTATAAAATAAAATCAAAATGCATGAGACATTCATGATGCAATCCCACTACATATTACATTGTTTGAATTAATTTGTTAAGAATATTACAAAATACATTCATTGCTTTAATCAAACCCCAATACAACAATAAACTACAAAACTTGGTCTTCTATTTTTTCATACTCCTTATTCCATTAATTCCTGAAAGATTTTTTCATCCTCATTAGTTTCTGTATCTGTACAGCGTGGATTTACTGTCTCATCATTGATGCTACTAAACTCCTGAAACCATCACATGGAAGTATTATTACACTATTGTCAAACTAACAAATGATGCACATTGTTATTCAATATTTGTATTACATGCTTAGATACGAAAGTACGTACCTTGAAACTTCAAGTGAATTAGAAACATCAATAATAGTGGATGCAGCTCTGGAAGTAGCCAAAATGCAGCTTTTTCATCACTCGTGCTTTTAAATTCCTTAACATATAGAGTAACAAAGCATTAAGAAGAAGAAAACTTCATTACTCCATATAATATATGCCAAATGACAAAACCACCTCGACCCAACCATGTACCACTTAAAAGGCTAAAAATTGAAGAAAGAGAAACTCTATAGCACTTCCCAATCTATCAACTTATTAGAACGGTCAATTAGTCCTTTAAAGACAACAAAGACATAAAAGGATGACCCAAAAATGAGCATTTGATTTCAAGTGCTGCTTGAGTGCAAAGGGAAAACCGGTTTTCGTCAATTACTATTTATTATTTCACGCTCCACATTCTATAAAAAAAAATTATATATCTTATAAAAAAAATTATAAGTATAGAGTGTGAGATTAAACAATGAGTAATGCATAGAATTATTCGTTGAGGTAACTTGAGATAAGATATTAATTGTAAAAATTATTTTTTATTACAAGATATATCTAATTTCTCGCATTAAATCATGTGAGTATATAAGTTGTAAAATGGACAACATAAGTTTTTTTTTTCCCATCCCACCTATGTGATCAAGTCATGGGAAATAATGTGACCATTGTTCATTTATATCTGTCCAATAGGAAGGTAACATGTGGCAAAGGTAATGAAAAAATGTGGTGCCACGTATATTCCTCCCTTACGCGTCTATTAAAAATGAACAATAATATTACTTCGTTGGCAAGAGCAATCTAATGGCTATGATGCAAGCTTGATGATTAAGCCTTAATAAAGAGCCAATATTTAATACCTGGTAATAAAAGTGTGATCTAAACATTAAAGGCTTATCATTGTCCTGTCTTTTTAATCTCAAATGACCTGGATAATGGGTGTACAGGTAATGATGATAAATACTTAACATTAATGGAATAAATAATTATTTAGCTATATTTCATTTTATATTTATAGTTTTTTTTCAAAATCAGATTATAGGATTATATGGGCTCGTGGTAAAGGCTCAAATTGGATATAAAAAATCATCTAATATCATCATTTTAATTTTTCTAAACTCTCACACAAAATATAATAAACAATTCAATTTTCTCAAGTTCTAAAATAAAAATCATATTAAAAAATTATATTCTAATAATATTTTATTCAATTTTCAATAAAACATCACATCTTATCTCATCTGAACCGTATATCCAAACGAGGATCATGGTGAATAATATTTATTATTAAGAGAGTTTCATCTTATATCATCATTACAATTTTCTCAAATTTTTATATAAAATATAATAAACAATTCAATTTTTTTAAATCTTAAAATAATAATAATATTAAAAAAATAATATTCTAACAATATTTTATTCAACTTTCAACTTTCATATAAAATAATCTCATCTTATCTCAATATCCACACTGCACCCTGAACAAATGTTAACTATATTTAAAAAAAATATAAAAGAAAACTTAATTCTCAACGTGTCAATTATTGTTATATTGAAAATTATACCAAAAGTAATTAGATATATGAGTTAATGTGTTATATATTTGATATAATATTGCAAATAATGCGTCACCATGACATTTAAAAAGTAAACTTGAAGATCACTGACAAAGATCTTTTGCAATAACACGTATCATACAAAAATATATGGGCTATGGAAGAGTATGTAGTTTCAACTTTTAATGATGCTTAATTTGAGGCGGACGATAACCTCAAAAATGAGAATAGAAAATCTTAGAAACTACACCACTATCAGTCTATCCCTTCCTTCATGTCAATGTAACAGTGTTTAGTAATGCTTAAATCAATAATTAATGTTTAATTAATTAAATTATAGAGTGAGATGATAATGTTAAGATAAGTACACCATGCATCTCTAAATTGTAAGAGATTTTATATTTTAGATTCAAAATTACCAAAATTGACACAGTGTATCCTTATACTCTATTATAATCCGACATTTTGAGTTGTCAGTTTTTATTTAAAAAAAACCTTAAAACATTGATGATAAAATGGATCTCGATATCATCTAATACAATTATTAAGCATAAATTAATTTTCTTGCTGCGACACAGCTGGAGTAGCTCAGTTGGTTAGAGCGTGTGGCTGTTAACCACAAGGTCGAAGGTTCAAGCCCTTCTTCTAGCGTTCAATTTTTACCTGTTTTTATTGATAAACAATCCCAAATGACCATCCACAATTAGCCCCTGTTTAAGCGAAAGTATCTATCTCATCATTATAATTTTCTGAAATTTTCATACAAAATATAATAAACAATTCAACTTTTTCAAATCTCAAAACAATAATAATATTAAAAAATAATATTCTAACAATATTTTATTCAACTTTCATTTAAAATCATCTCATCTCATCTCTTATTCAAACCGCACGTTAATCTTGAAATCCTTTCATGACTACAGAAGATAACCATAGTCTGGGAATGTTCAAGAATTTTTCTGAGATCCCTCCTGATTAGCCTAATAATATGATTTAGACAAATACTGAACCTCTTTGATAATTTTTATTTCCCCAATGGAGGAATTAATCATATTCTACATTTGAGTTCTGAGGCTGCTTGAGCTAAAGCCCTGCAGATCATTTTAAATGGCACTACAGTTCTAGCAAGCAATCAGTTCAGAGAGATCACTCTAAAGTACAAAGATGGCTGGTGATTAAAATCACTAAAGGCAACCTAATTCATTTAACCAAAATGGAGAAACAAAATCTTGGTCTCCGGTTGATATTGACAAATTCATCCCTTTCATTCATATCAATATCAGTCAGAAATTCAGATCTGAATGTTAAATAATCGTAACGGAAATATCAACTATGCTTGGAGTACAGGCAAATCAAGAATCAAGATTACATTAGTGAAATTGACAAATAAATTCTAATTATTCATCTCATCAATGTTGGTCCGAAATAAATAATCTTCGCTTTCCAACTCTTCTTGAAGTAGACAAATTGATGGCATCTCAAAGCTCTCACCAAATCCTTTTCCATCGAACGATCTCTTTCCCTGAAACATGTAAAAGCATCATTATGCACCACAAAAGCTTCTTCCCCTTTTGTACTTGTAATAAAATGAAAAAAACTGGTGAAAACATAAGGGCAGATATTAATTGCCAGAATGGAATCAGCACAAAAGATGAACGCATCGGTCATCATCCGAAATGACAATATATATATATCCGAAAGATCTGTGAATTTTAAAGTGATTCTATGCATGCCTTACTGACAAATGTTTTCGAATGACCTGAGAATAAATGGATTTATTGTCAATAGCTATGTAGAAAACAGTGAAATGCTCCAACTCCATCAGACATATACTACATTATACCATGGCAAAAAAGATAGCCTCAACAAGTGTACAAAACAATTAAGCCTCCCGCTTTATCTGGACCAACCTTCTTCAAGACATAGAAAAAATAGTGAAAGCCATCACCAAAAGTACTCCACTCAACAGACCAGGTAAACTCTGGAGCATCAAACAAAGGACGCCTGAAATGTGGCTGTAAGAGATATGATTTCCATGTGAGAAATCAGAGTAATAGCAAATATAATTAGGAGGGAAATAGAAACTCTAAGTCTGATCATAACACCTGGCCGAAAGAAATTGAGATAAAAATCCCATCTGGTTTCAAAACCCTATGAACACCTTTGAGCGTTGCCATGACCTTGGTAACTGTTGCTGGTGGCGGATTCCATGGGTCTCTACTATCCACGAACAATACATCCTTCAAAATTAAGAATAACAATAAACAGTCCACTCATTAAAAGTCAAAGACTGGGTAGTGGAAAAATAACAATTATGAGAGTTTATAGTATCACATGGAAATTCCAAAAAAAAAAAAAAATCGAAAGGAAAACAATCACAGATTGTATGTTTACCATGGTTCCTTTCTCAATGATCACATCAAAACACCCATCGCTAAAGGGCATGTCTAGCATGTCAGCCTGTAGAACCTTTATTTCTGACGATTGAAGCAACAAAAGAGAGGGCAAAGGAAAAATGAAAAATACTATGGTTAAATTATATCTGTTTAACAGCATAAGTTCACTTTTAAAACTAGGTTAAAAGATAATTGGGGGAATGACCTTTTCCTTTTCCATTATAGACATCCTAGAAGTATATATTTTCAGAATGCACATCTTTCAACTTGACAAACAACTTTCTTTGATAAGTGATAATAATGCCAAACACAATTCAACCCCAGTGACAAACAGGACTACAAGAAATTTATTTATTTTTATACGTAAAACAGGACTACGAGAAATTCGTCAGCAGTATTGACAAAAAAATCCAGATAAAGGAAGAATCCATCTCCAAAGCTGACATTCCATGGCATAGTGCTTCCATCTCTTCATATGTTTTTAAATATATGTGAATCACAGTATACAGTTTACCATTAATCATTTGAAAGACGTGTGCCAAAGTACTAAAGTTAACTATCTTAAATACTCAGGCAAGGATGGTAAATTTTAGTCACTGACTACTTACTTGGATCAAGCTACCCCCTAATGGAGCATGCCAAAGAAAGAGTTTCCTTCTATTTTTCAGAAAATCATATCACTATGAATGTTACCAGCTTAAACACTTGAGCACATATAAGAGAAACAAGTCCTTATATAAGCATATAAGCAGAAACTGAATGCAGTTACTTTCAGGTATATCTATCCCCACACCTTTATATCCCTTCAATGCTAATCGCCTCTGCATCTTCTCCACTGCAACAGCTGATAGATCGATGCATGTTGTCTCCGTAATCCCATCTTTGTATAACTCTTCACACAACTGTGAGTTCCCACAACCCAGCTCCAATACCTTTATCATAAAACTTTCTTATCTTTGACAAGTTACATTACCATGTTAAGTGGCCAATTAAACTAGATTAAGACAGATTCAAGTCCAGCAGGTCCCATATATGAAAGGAAAGACTTTCCAATAAAAAAAAGTTAGGACACACATTCCACCATCACCTGCCCAAATTAAAGCTCAAACAACTATATGGGTGGTTTTAGATAATCAAGAACGGAATTTGGTTGGTAAGTTCAACACATAAAATACCGAGCAAATCAAAATTATACATATATAAATAAATATACACAATGTCACATATTTATTTATATATATCCACAGAGAGAGAAAGGGAGTACAGTAGAATTGGGTTTAAGATGAGCTTGAATGAGGTGGCGAAAATGAGAGTAGTCTTTGAACCACTCGTAATGTTCCTCGTTAGAAAAACGATCGTTCCTGAAGCAAGGACAGCATCAAGACGGGGCAATTAGCGAAGAAAGATAGGCGTGAATAAGGAAACAGAAAGTAAAAAGTTGGAAGAAATTATTAGTACCAGTACTGAGGATCGAGGTAAGCCAAGGCAGTGGAGGGAGCAACGCTACTCATCTTCTGCGTTCAGTTCGGGTTCTGAATCGTACCCACTTATGAATTGTCTGGTTTGATTGTTGTTGTTCTTCTTCTTCGGACAAAACCAGAAAGAAAAACCCTAAGCCCTGCCGAACTTAATTCTCAGACGCGTGGCCCTATATGGTTTCTAATGCAGCCCAATTCATGAATAGTAGACCGGCCCATGGTCCAATTTATTAGACCGATAAATAATAATAGAACAAGTTTTCTACAGAAAACTCTCTAGCAAATAGGAATTCATAAAACGTAAACCCTAAACTCTAATTTGGAAATCATAAGGCGATAGACCCCTTTCACGGCGGTAATTTGCGAGTAGAAGTCTTCATACTTCTTTCCATTTTAGAAATTTAAACCGGAAAATACTCCCCCCGTATCCCATCCTGATCATGATCCTCATCCAAGTCAATCCCTTTATTTCGCTGATTTGCCTAGAAAGACTGAAAAAGATGTGTATTGCTTTTAAGTTTTAAGAGAGTAAAAAGGTCAATCTAATAACAAAACAAATCGAGAATAAGAAACATAATTGAGCTACAATTCTACTTACAATACCTCTCTTTCTGAATTACAACTCCTGGAATGTTACCGTCTTTTTCAGCTGTTCTTTTATAGTAGTATGCAACCAAACAGAGCGTGAAGATTGATATCCCTTGATCGTGCAAGCCCTAAAATCGACATCTGCAGGAAGGTTTTGATGTGTGGAGCACAGAACGAAGACTTTCCATGGAAATTCTTCATTCAAGTTGCAGCAATGGATACTAGGGAGAATACTAGTCTAGAAGAAGTGCCAGGCGATGTCCTTATCGATATTTTCTGCAGACTTCCCTTGAAGACTCTGGTCCAATGCAGGGGCGTATGCAAGGAATGGCGGGATTTGCTTTCAGACCCTATATTTGTCAGCTTGCATCTCTCGAGATCGGTCACTGCCCTAGCGGCTGGACTGCGTCCAGACTGTTTATTGATCGAGCATTCATCTAGAGACGATGATGTAATGGTAACGAAATTGGGGATGGAGTTTGATTTTCATGGTGCGGCTTCCTGCAATGGCTTAATCTGCTCGTGGAATGACAAGGAAAAACGAGTTAGTGTATCTAATCCAATCATCGGAAAGCGCATAACTCTTCCCGAAAGCCCAAAGAAGCATGGCATTTCACACTTCAAACCCAGGCTGGGGATTGGAATTAGTCCAGAGACAGGCCTATATAAGGTGCTTAAAATTCAATCCAGAAGAGAATATTGGTCAGAAACCATATGGTCAGCAGAGATCTGTACGCTTGGAGTTGGTGCTGTCACCTGGAGGAACATTGCAGATGTCCCACAGAAATGTTATTTTTGTATAACACTAGATGGCACTTTTTTCAATGGAGCATTCCATTTGATTTTCACTCGAGATAGCCCCGAACTTAATGACTATATCTGCACCTTTGATTTTGACAGTGAGAAGTTCCGGTCTAATTTGGAGCTACCTCCTCCCTTGGATAATGAAAAGTATCATGCGTGGTTGGGTCTAGGAGTATTGACAGATTGTCTCTGTGTATCCAATATCTCTGGCCTCGGTGCTGGAAATCCAGATATTGAAGTGTGGGTGATGAAGGAGTATGGTGTCACCGAGTCATGGACAAAAGTGTTTGCTTTAGAGAACCCAATGGGAAACTTATGGTCAGCTCACGGTTTCAATATCATCAAGTACAGCAAAAACGAGGAGATCATATGTTTTATTGATGACAATATATATTCTTATGACCTCAAAAATAAAAATTTCAGATTCTTGGAGACTATTGGGACTCTTTCAAGATTCTATGCACTTCTGTATGTTCCCAGTTTTGTTTGGCTTGAAGATGTTGCGGTGGGAGATAGCTGAATCGATTAGACCGATTCTCCTCCTGCTGCTCAACCAGCTCGGTCTAATGAAATCGAGTAGTGCCTTTCTGAGCTCCAGATTCAATAGAGTTTTGTCTAGGGACCATTGAGACAGCAGCATGGAATCCATCCTCATTGGAGTGATTTTGCTATGTTGGGATTTGCTTTTGGATACCCTATCATTTTGCTCCCTCAAAATTAGCACTAGTTCAATTTGGTTTTTTGTGCGTTTTTTATTTTTATTTTTATTTTTTTAAATATTAAAAAAATATACAAATGCACTAGTGATAACATTTTTAACCATTTAAAAAAAAATCAAATACACTAATATTAACTTTGAGGGGGCAAAAAGATGAGGCTAACTAGTATTATTGTTTGGACATTTATTCATCCTACTTGGGAGACTATTTTCATTATTGGGAATTGCTATAATGTATTTTTATAGTTGTCATTAGACTACTTATAATGAGTCGAGATGAAAGTTGAAAGTTAAATAAAATATTTATTAGAATATTATTTTTTACATTATTATTATTTTGAGATTTAAAAAAGTTTAACTGTTTATTGTATTTAATGTAGGAATTTGTAAAAATTATAATGATAAGATAAGATGAGTTGAGAGCCTTTCTCAATTTAAACTGAGCTATTTAGAGAAGTATAAAATCATAAATAAAGCACGTAAAAATAAATTTATAACTTGACACATGAGTTGTAGAGTTCTCTACACTTTTCCTTCAAGGGAATGGTAATTCTTTCAAGACTCACGGCCTTCTTTTTCGTTTGAATTTCTTTCCTCAATCCTACGATGCTCATGGACTTCCTTGTTTCCCCTTCTTTTTGGAAACTTGAATACAAGATCATTAATCTTATAATTCATAGTTACACAGTTGATATAATTATTTTAAATGATTTTATATATCAACTACTGAATTTAAAAGTTATTTAAATTAAGACAAGTTTTTTTTTTTCTTTTATGAATTGAGATTCCCTTTAAAATTGTGTCTAAACTTGATGTTGTAATTTAACATAGAAATAAGTATTTGTACAGAAATTATTATATTTAAAATTTTATATGTGATAAATATTAAATAGAGTAATGCTAGGGAGAAGCCGTTATAGTAGTGCACACTTTGCACACACTACGTGACTGCTTCTCCTCCTTTCATTTTATTTTTTTATCTCTTATACGCTCTCTCTCTCGCAACTCTCTCTCTCATCTCTCTCTCTCTCTCACCTGCTCTTTGTCTCTCTCATCACTCTCTCTCACCCTGCTCTCTCTCTCTCGCCTGCACTCTCTCTCTCATCCGCCCGTCTCTCTCAGTCTCGATCCCTCTCTCTCATCATCCTCTCTCTCATCTCCGCTCTCTCTCTCCCCTGCTCTCTCTCTCATCATCTCTCTCTCATCTCTGTTGTCTCTCATTCTCGATGTCTCTCTCTCATTTTCGAGCTTCTCTCTCATCTTCCCTCACTCAGTCTATGTAAATTCGAATTTAGTAGATGTATGGTTGAGATGGTGCCATATAATGTGTGCAAATATGGTTGTTGCCAACAGTAGCTTCTCCCAATATTTATTCTATTAAATATGCTGAGATTTATGTCTACATGTATTTGATATTACCATATAATTTGGATTGAAAAGGAACAAGGGGAATCTATGGTCCTATTTTATTTCACGAGTCTAGAAAGCAAGCAAAGCCGCACGTTTAAATAATTTTAAGAAAGAAATTAGGGACAAAATTTGAGGCCAACAATGTGATCCACGAATCATGAGAATTACTTCAGAAAACAACAAAACAAACAAAATTAAAACAAGAAACACGAGGAGGAGGTGGTTGGCAGTTGGCTGGCTGCGGATAAAGCCAGCAGTACTCTGGTCTCAGCAATCACTTGTTATCGTGCGCCTCTCTCTCTCTCTCTCTCTCTCTCTCTCTCAGTCCGTGCCATGGCGATCTCTCTCCAACTCTGCCGAATTCCTACTCGTACGGACCTCTTCTTTCCCGAGAGCCTCTCAGGAGCCGGAGCTCTCCGTTTCCGGAAGCCTCTTTCCGTCCGATGTGCTGGCGATTCTTCATCTCCTTCGGCTTCGGTGGCGGTCGACTCCGATTTCGATGCGAAGGTTTTCAGGAAGAACTTGACGAGGAGCGAGAATTATAATCGGAAAGGCTTCGGTCGCAAGGAGGAGACACTGGAGCTCATGAACCGCGAGTACACCAGTCAGTTTTTTAATCAAATCTCTCGGAAGAGATTATTATGCGTTTGAATTTTTGCAATTTTTTTTTTTTGGATAATTATGCAAAATGATTTTAAGATTATCATTAGGGCGACTTTACATCAACCGGAGCTTAGTTCATGTAAGGTCCAGGTTACAATTATATATGCAAATCACTATTGCCTCGAACTTATTCTGAATTTAATATCTACCAACTCGCGCTAACATTAGCATGAGCTTTTCGGAAATTTACCCTTGTTATAGTCCATTTATCAATTCCTTCCAATGAGAAATGTGGCTGTACATTATTTTCTTACGTTTTGGTGCTTTGATTGGGGTCGTGGTTTGTGTGCTAATTCTGTATTGAAAATTTCAGGTGACATCATAAAGACTTTGAAGGAAAATGGAAATGAGTATAAATGGGGAAATGTTACAGTGAAGCTGGCGGAAGCTTACGGTTTTTGCTGGGGCGTTGAGCGGGCTGTCCAAATTGCTTATGAAGCGAGGAAACAGTTTCCAGATGAGAGGATTTGGATTACTAATGAGATTATTCATAACCCAACTGTTAATAAGGTCACTAAACTTTATAACCAATCTTCATGGTCATTTGAATTTAAAGGAACTTGCTAAATTTGTTTCATGTTGCTTTGAGTGTTTTCTGGTGTTGGATTCGGGCGAAGATAGGAGTAGAAATTATGATTTAATTCTTCTTAGAAAAATGGTTGTTTCGTATATGACCAATTACATCAGTTATGGGCTTACATATTATGCACTAAAAGAGTTTTTGGCACAAGAGTCCTTCTCTAAAAGTACTTTTAAAAAATCACATTGATGTCTGGAAACCACCAGCTGCAAGCCTAATCTGTCTTACTTTTTTATTTGTGCTCTATCCTTTTTCTCATGTAATTGTGCAACTGGTTGGTTTTTTTGAGTTTGTATATCGTGTACCGTGTTGAGAAGTTCCTCATCCTTTTATATGGTATCAATTCTATATTTGTTTCTCATAACCTTCCTAATGTGGTCTTTATATTTATTGCAGCGGTTAGAGGAGATGGAGGTGCAGAATATTCCCATTGAGGAAGGGGAGAAGCAGTTTGATGTTGTTGACAATGGTGATGTTGTCATTTTGCCTGCTTTTGGAGCTGCAGTGGAAGAGATGTTGACTTTGAGTGACAAAAATGTACAAATTGTGGACACAACTTGTCCATGGGTGTCTAAGGTATCTTT
The DNA here is from genome assembly GCA_029856935.1 of Cyclocarya paliurus. Taxonomy (NCBI): domain Eukaryota; kingdom Viridiplantae; phylum Streptophyta; class Magnoliopsida; order Fagales; family Juglandaceae; genus Cyclocarya; species Cyclocarya paliurus. The sequence goes on along the minus strand of CM056945.1, from coordinate 40,633,235 downwards.
TGCAGATATTAGCCTCTTATTTCATGGGTACATATTTTCTTTTTAAATTCTATATCTTTTTTAATAATTCAAGTTATATCTTTATAAATTTGTTTGTAGGTCTGGAATACTGTTGAGAAGCATAAGAAAGGAGATTACACCTCAATCATTCATGGAAAATATGCTCATGAGGAAACTGTAGCAACTGCATCTTTTGCAGGGAAGTATATTATTGTCAAGAATATGGCAGAGGTATATCCTAGATGCAGCTAATAGCTTCTTTCTTTTGGCACTTTTGTACAAGGAATATATTTTTTTCATATGGACTTTTGAGAATGCAGGCAATGTATGTATGTGACTACGTTCTTCGGGGTGAACTTAATGGATCTAGCTCAACCAAAGAGGAATTTCTACAAGTACAGATCTTTTTGCTAAGTTGAGCTTTAATGTCTGGTATTTTTGGCGTAATGCAGATTTTTAGTGATTATCATTGTCTTGCCTGCAGAAATTTAAAAATGCAGTCTCAAAGGGCTTTGATCCAGATAATGACTTGGTAAAACTTGGCATTGCAAATCAGACAACAATGCTTAAGGGAGAAACAGAAGAGATTGGTTAGTTTTGTAGTTATGCTAATTCAATTCTTATTTTCTCAAGAAGCTGCTACTTTGTGATATTTGTCCAAAATTTCCACTTATCTCCCAAAAAAACTTCCAATTTCACAGGGAAGTTAGTAGAAAGGACAATGATGCGCAAGTATGGAGTGGAAAACGTTAATGAGCACTTCATAAGCTTCAATACCATTTGTGATGCTACTCAAGTAATTTTCTTTTCCCGAATCCTATGGTTTTGCTTGGTCAGTTCTCCAGGAAATATATGTCTATATTCTGCTGAATAGAGTATGAGGTCTTTCTTTACATAATCTTCATCTTCTCTCTATCCTCCTTGTTAGCTGTACTATTATAGGAAGATAAGATATTTCTTATAACCCCCATTAGCAGCACACCACCTGACCACTCAACTGCTCGCGTGTGGCCAACTTGCAGAGCAGCCAAAGCAAAGTTGCTTTGAGGCTTTCTGATCTTTTAGGCTGCTAAATTAGTAGTTTGTTTCATTTGCAGGAGCGTCAAGATGCGATGTATAAGCTGGTGGACGAAAAGCTAGATCTTATGTTGGTGGTTGGTGGGTGGAACTCAAGCAATACCTCACACCTACAAGAGATTGCAGAGGCCCGTGGAATCCCATCATATTGGGTTGACAGTGAACAGAGAATAGGTCCCGGAAATAAAATAGCTTATAAGCTCAATGTAAGCATGGATGCATAGAGTTCCATTTTTTCAACTGGTTTTTAGATTCCAAGTCTTTTCTTGTCTGCCTTTCCTCTAATTTCATTTTCATTTAAGTACCTGTCTTTGAATTGTTTTACTGTGAATATCTGATAGCATGGCGAGTTGGTTGAAAAAGAAAACTGGCTACCGAAGGGTCCCATAACACTTGGGGTAACATCTGGTGCCTCAACTCCAGATAAGGTAATTTTCTTGGAGGCAAAAGTTGTTTTAATCCTGGAAAGCCATTTTTGAGCTAGGTCAACTTCCATTACCGTGCCCCATTTTGAATGCTATTGGGTATAGAAGTAATATAAACTGTCTCCTTTTGGATTTTAACCAGGTTGTTGAGGATGTTCTTATCAAGGTGTTTGACATAAAACGTGAAGAAGCCTTGCAACTGGTGTAATTTAGGTTGGTCTAGATGTATGCATCAGCTAGAGGATATCAGTAACACTGCAAGAGAATTGAGGGATTTATACATGTTTTACAGCCCCAATGTACTCTATAGCTTAAACATTATGGCTGGAATGTTCAGAATTTATCAATAGATGTTCTAAACTTAGTGCCCCTATGCAACGGCCTTCGGTCATGATGCAGAGAATGTTGTACATAATTCCATTCTGTCTTCGAGATCACTCTTTACAGACATGATGCAAAAGAAAATGTTGGGCATCAATGAAATTGCCCTTTAAACATAGATGCTGCTTTACATAAGTTTCCTGTTTAAAAATAGTCCCCCATATATATATGCATAAAAAATAGCTCCATATCGTGTTTAATTCCCTGTATTACAAACATAGGTCCTGCTTTACATAAGTTTCGTTGCAGAGAATGCAATAAACTTCTTTCATTCTCCTGTCTTTTTCCCTTCTTTTCATTTTTCAGCAGATAAAGACAGGCACAAGTTCTTGTCGCTTGGAGCCTTGCCCTGGCCGAAAAATGCCTGTACGGCTGCACCTATACCTTTAGAAGGACAACTTCAATGGCTGAACCAAAGTTTAATTGAACCAGCTTGGGATGGAGTGCTTCTCTTATTTCCCATGCCAGACATTCTGGTTGCATTTGAGCACCTTCTTGGCCTTGACTCAAAAGTTCAAAATAGCGATCCAATATCCTCACTTCAAGTGCACTTTCTTTCCATTCCAATGCCTCATAAGCTAGCCACTAATTCTGTCAGGGTCCTTGGAATGAGATGATACAACTATTTCTGGAAACTGATCAAGCAAGCGATTCATCTCTTCTGAAAATTCAGCCTTTCCTCGTTCGTTTTTCATACTACAACAGCTGTTATTCCATCTTGTATTGCCCGAATCTTTTGATTGCCCACGGAAGAAAATATGAACAGATGAGTATGAACAAACTGGAATCATGTTTTTAACAAAGCTATATTGAACCAAAACTAGAATTGAAAAATGAAAATTTTAGCATTAACATCTTTGTACCCTTAGATTAGATTAGTTACGATCCAGGGAATAGTGTTTTTTGACGTAAAGTTCATCATCATTGTAACGGGTGTCAAAACGTAAATAGAATATAACAGTGAAGAATCTGTATCAAAATTAAAGCATTCGTTGCAATCCTCGAAACAAACATAGCCAATCTCCGTCAAATACACAGAAATTATACCTTTGAATGAGATAGATAGCTGATGCAGAGCTGATGCAAGTTGTGAGCATTAAAGCACCAAATCCAGAATAAAGAATTGGCACTCTGGGGTCAGTCTGAGATGAAAGCATGCTTAATTCCAACACAAACAAAAATAAGCAGTCAAGAACAATCCATATTGCTTATGAAATTAGTTAACTTGAGTCATCACCTTCAAGTCGAGGCCACTGCTGCCTATTGCATCTGCAATAATAATTCTTGAGCCATCTATGTCAATTTGGAGCTTGTATCTAGGCCGTCTAACTCCCGCAAATTTCCCTTTCCTGATCGTATAGGAGAATTGACTGTAGATCACGAGCAAGCAATCAAGCATTGATCTGAGTTTCCAGTGAAAGAGGGAAAAAGAAATTAGATTAGTGAGAAAACACTGAAAAGGGAAAAAAGCATGGCTCTGCCTACAAAGTACGTGCATTCCCTCATCCCTAAAAGAATCAGCATATCCAGTCATTGAGAAATACATACATTCCATTCATATTAGGAGACTCAACATCTACTGGTAATAAGGTCTCAAAACCTTCTTGTCTCCATTGAATTTTAGAGGTGCCATAGCCTCAACAGAGTCTAAAAAACTCCATCTACACATCTCAATTAAGTTTTGATATCGAAAATTTTCTCCCATTTATTCCTAGAAAAAGAGGATACAAATATAAGAGTGATTCAATTAGACCTTCTTACCATCTTGACCAGGGGGATCTGTGTTGTGTAAGTGCAGGCCATGAGTGATGCACCCAGGAGAACCAACGTTCCAAGAGAACTGGGAGACGTGTACATGTGGTCAAACCCAAGAGTGAGAACCCAAGAATCCCAATAACGGATTGCCTTCAGGGTACTTTTGAAAGTAGAAGTCTGGAGCTTCGCCTTGATCAATGACAGTACCTGTAGAAGCATTGGATAGGAACAAGAAATATTTTTAATTAAAATGCATCAGGGAACACTTTTAGATAAATACTAGCAAGTACTAGTATATGAAGCTAAAGCAGCTTGACAAAAGCGCTATCTCCTTATGCCCTACAATATCATTTACAAAATACAAGGCATATTCTAACAGTTTGTATATACATGAAGCGAAAGACTACGAAGGCATTGTTTTTGGCGTACCAAGTTTAAAATGCCAACATTGACGCAATCAGCAATTTAAATAGACAAAACTCAAAAGGAATTGAAGGCATTTTTCTTAGAACGACGGCCTTGTATTTAGAAACGCGATCGTCCCCAATTCCCAAAAAGAAAGAGGGAGGGACTAAAAAAACGATAAATCATAAATTGGATGAATTAGGCAAAACATACCCAGGGCCATTAGACCAGCGAGAGTGGACATTTCTCCAATAGAAGGCAGATAAATCGCCAGAACCGTTCTGGGGAACCTCTTCAACAGCCCCATAACACCACCTCCACTCCCTGACTTTACTGGAAACTTCCCATTTCCAGTGACTCCACCGCGTTCCTCTCCCAGATGCGGGCGGCGCCACCTCGGATAGCACAATCTTCTTGGATGTCTTGAGTTGTCTTCAGCTTGCAAATGAGGGAGAATGAGAGAACTCTTGAACTGTGAAGACTCTTTTTGGAACTACAGGGAATTGGTTGAGGTTTGAAGGAGGAGCGGAGAAGATTGGATTGAGGAAGAGGGTATTAAGTAGATATGGGAATCGGGCTTTGGTGGGCTTTGGTGGGCTTTAAAGCCTCCATTATGTAGATTATGGAGCGGTCTCCTAGCCCAATACTACTATATACAACCGCTAGCTCCGGTTCCGTGCAGAACCGGCTGACGTGGCACGTCAGCTTATTTTATCATATTAAAAAAAAATGAAAACAAAAATAAAAATGTATAAAACAGAAAAGAATGGAAGGAAATGAAAAAGTGAAATGAAAACAAAAAGAAAGCAAAACTCGAAGCCTTGCTCGAGCTAAACCCAGAAACTATCGTTGGAACGATTCTGTTTGTGGTCGCCGTTGAGGACTGAAGAACTGGTTGTTGCGGTCGCCATTCGCGTACAATCCAGATCTGAGCCGCCGTCGAAGTGGGTCTACTTCATTGATTTCCATTCCAGATTTGTTTCTTCCAGTTCACCGTTGAGTAGTGCTTTCTCTACTTTTAGATTTGATTTTTTGTTGTTCTTCACACATTCTCATGTATGTCTTTTACTGGTGAGTATGTTCCTTTTGGATTCATGTACCGACTCTGTTGTTTGAGTTTCTCCTGACAAGTAAAATACATCTTCGGTTGTTGCACTTTTGGTTTGCTAACATGCTTTTGCTTATAAAAAGTAAAACTTGTTTTGCACATGAATGGTTCTTCACTTTCTTTGTTTATTGGAAGTAAATAAAAGTAAATCCTTTTTTTGTTTATTGAGAGGACTCGTAAGAAGCTGGTCTTGGTTCCTCCTCTAGAGTTGGTCTCCCCTGGATTTGATTTGGGGCCATTATTCTGCTTGTAAGGATTTGGTTTTGGGCTATTTTCTACTTGTAAGGATTTGGTTTGGTTTTATTTTCTTATTGTTTTGTATGATTGTGAAGTGTAGTTGTAAGAAATACAAACTGCAGCAAAGAAAAAATTATAATATTTCAGTATTATGGAGATCAGAAGTACAATTGGGTTTGATTTTGAATACATTAACTATCATGTAAAAACAGATACATCATTACGATATTGGATAATTATAGAAGAATTGTATAGTTATATAGCATGACATAATTTTACAGAAAGAGTTATGCAATCCAGAGAAAATGAAATGTTAACCTCACCAAAATAGCATGCAGATGTAATGCACACTATTACAAATCTCTCCAGAAATTATTATTGTATCTAGGAGCGAGGCATGGTAAAAATAACCACCAATTAGGAGAAAGATAATACCCCAGCAATTAAACCCGTGACACTAATGATTATTGCATATACATTTCACCTTATGACTCTTATGATTTCATATGTATATATGCATGAGTGCCATCCTATAAAATCAACCTGAAAAGCCATCATTTTTTTCTTTTTCTTTATGAAGAATTCTATTTCTAAATTTTTTTATTGACCCATAATATAACTAATATTACAAGCACAAGTGAGGTTGTCTCTACATTATTGCTTAGCTCGATGGAAGCTTTTGATGTAGTTTTCACAAAAGTTGAACTATCTCTATCTAAGTCCTATTAATTTATTTTTAGATTGAACATCCTCATGTGCTATAAATATTTGGTCCTTAAAAAGGATAGAGGAGGAGAATATAATGATTAATTAGAAACCCAACTAGTTCCACTATTATCTATATACTCAATTTGGAGGAGCTAAAAAGACTCGCTGCTTTTAACGAGACATGCCATTTGGCTATATATCCTTTATTAGAAATGAAAGAGAAATAGTTGGGAAAGGAAAGCATGCTATCTAATTCTATGTTTTTGTATCACATGTGTCTGATTTAGTATCTATAATCTTTGTTTTGGGTTATTGTGGCCCAAAATTGTTATTGACAAGTTTCATTTGTCTCCCTCTCAGTATGGAAAAAGGAAAAGAATATCCATCTACTTCAAGACCACCTAGCTCAAATCTTCTATCTGTGGTAATGTATTTTATTTAATATATCAATAACATTAGATTCGAGATTTTTTGTTATTTATTTTCAAAATACATCAATTAATTTTTTCAATAACATTTTAGGACATACCATCAACTTCTCCAAACATCCCAATGCACGGTTACTATGGACCAATGCCTGCGTGGTCACTGGCTTTTTTGTCAAATCTCGCTGCCAACCAATATCCAAGCAACCTACATGTGGTGAGAGACTACTTTTTCATTGAATCTTAGTAAGCTGGTATCTTTAAGAGTTTAATTGCAGTTTTTTTATTCTTTTTGCTAGAATGCTAGTTACCCAATTCAACATGGCATGGAAAGCTAATTGTCTCTTAGCAATATAAGCTCCATTACAAGCTGACTTATTGGTACATGGGATAATAAATCCGGTGTTGGAGAAACTAAATCGCCAGGTACATCTGCTAGAGTTGAAAAAATTGTTCTTGATAAACCAGATGCACAAGAAACTGAGTATGGCAGTGGCGGATCATCTGATAAAGTGTAAATGGATGTTAATGATGAGTTAAAGAAAGGGATGAAGTTTAATTCCGTAGAAGATTTAATGAGTTATTATAAGGAATATGAAAAGAAATGTGGGTTTGGGGTGATGACAAAAATGAGTGAGAGGGGAGAGGATGAGACTATTAGATACATCACCCTTGTCTATGCTTGTGGTGGGAAGGCCCGTAATAAGATTTTGAATGTCGCTAACTCATGTCCGACAGGAAAAACAGAATGTAAGACAAAAATTAATGCCTTAAAAGCTGCTGATGGAAAGTTTCAGCTGACTATAGTTCACAATGACCACAACCACGACCTCAGTCCAAAGAAATATCGCTTCTTTCGATGTAATAGATAAGTGAATGAATCCGTTAAAAGAGTCCTAAATACAAATGATCTGGCTGGAATCCGAATGAATAAGAGTTTTGGATCTCTTGTTGTTGGCGCTGGAGGTTTTGAAAACCTCCCGTTTTTGGAAAAGGATTGCCGTAACTACATCGACAAGGTACGACATCTACGATTGGGCGTAGGTGGTGCTGGAGCGCTTCGGGACTACTTTTTACGAATGCAATACAAAAATTATGGGTTCTTTGTACTAATGGACTTGGATGATAATGGAAGGTTAAGAAATATATTCTAGGCAGACCCCTGTAGTAGAACAACCTACCAGTATTTCGGTGATGTGATAACCTTCGACACCACATACTTGACGAACCGATATGGGATGCCCTTTGCACCATTTGTTGGAATAAACCACCATGAGTAGTCAATTTTATTGAGAGCTGGTTTGATTTCCTCTGAGGACACTGAGACTTTTGTGTGGTTATTCCAAACCTGGTTGCAGTGTATGGATGGTATAGCACCGAAATCTATTATCACTGACCAAGATAGAGCCATGAAAAATGCGATTGCAATTGTTTTCCCAGAAAGTCGACATAGATTTTGCCTGTGGCATATCCTGAAGAAAGTACCTGACAAGCTTGGTTGCAATGCTTCCTACAAAAGTGGGTTGAAAACTATATTGATGAAATGTGTGTATGACAACTAAACGCTGAAGAGTTTGAAAAGTGCTGGGATCAGTTAATCAGCACGTTCAACTTGCATGATAATGTTTGGTTGTAGAGTTTATACACTGAGCGTGACCATTGGGTACCAGCCTACTTGAAAGAGGTTTTTTGGGTTGGAATGAGTACAACACAGCGTAGCGAGAGCATGAATGCATTTTTCGATGGTTATGTTCATACTAAGACAAACTTGAAAGAGTTTGTCGATCGGTATGATAATTTCTTGAAAAAAAAATAGAGAACGAAAATGCAGTTGACTTCCACTCATTTAATGCCATAATTCCCTGCATCTCGAGGTCTCCAATTGAAAAGAGATATCAAGATTTGTACACAAATGCAAAATTCAGAAAAGTTCAGCACCAACTTACCGGCATTATTGACTTGGACCTAATTTTACATAAGAGGGATGGTGCATTAAAGACTTATTTGGTAGAGAATAAAGTCTGTGTTGAAGATTTTCACTAAGCTGGTTACACATTTAGTAGATTTTAGAGATGAAGATGCAGTCGCCAAGTGTTCTTGTGGTTTATTTGAAATGAAAGGGATAGTCTGCAGGCACATCTTCGCTGTGTTCAAGTGTAACAAGATTAAGACAATGTCAGATAGGTACATTTTGGATCGATGGAGGAAAGATATTAAAAGAAGATACACATTGATCCACAACAGCTATGATGTAGGGGATCAGCGGGAAGATGCTAACATATATTCAAGTATGTTGAATATTTGTTATAAAATGATTACATGCGCTGCAGGTTTAAAAAACCATACTGAGGATGCAACGTCTATGTTGCATGCAATGATTGACCTGTATTCTGGGAACCAAGAACCCCTATTGACGACTCAGCAGTCTCTAAATATTGATGGCACAATGAATGACACAATTACAATTGGCAGTTCAACGTAAGTCCTCAATCCACGTGTTGTGCGAGGGAAAGACAGACCCCCATATTTGAGGAGAGCATCCAGGATGGAGAGAGACCTGTGCAAAGTTAAGGAGTAGACAAAAAAAGCGCAAGAAAAGGAAAAACGTAAACAGGTTAAAAGTTTGTAATCCTATCTTCTTTATTTAAATTTGGTTACTATTTTATCAGCGAGATGTAGAAGATACACCTGTCGTGGACACTTGCATGAGGCTATTTGGCCCTTCTGATTTGGACGTTTCCAATATTCAACACGTGCAAGTAATATAATAAGTATATTCTTTATTTTTGAGTTCTGAAATTGCTGTGTTTTTTACGAATATCCACAATGCAGGCTATTCCAAAGAGCATACCAGCTGCTGAAATTGGTGGAACACATCCCCGAGAAACAGTAATTCAAAGTCAAGAAAGTGTATGTAGAAACTTCACTTTATCGATTTTTTAACTATTTTAGTCGACATCACATTAATATACATAGTTGATTATTTTTTACAGATGCAACTTGGCTTGGATGGATCACAACCATGGCAATGATAATCATTACTATGGGTATGTTTTTGTAATATTGCCCCATTGATGTGTCAAAAGTTTTATGCCATTTCTTTAATTTTTGTATAGGAATTTATAAATGGGTTGATTGAGATATACCTCATTTTCCATTCACACTGCTTTCCGAGAATTGAATTTTTTAACTTCAATACTTGATGTTCGCATGAATAAGGAAAGGTAAAATATCTTAGATAGAATCTGAATTGTGTTGGAGATTATTGTTTTGATGTTCTGTTTCCATGTTTAATGGTAATAATTATTCTTATAATTTTTACTGATGTTAATTATTAAAAGAGGTTTTTCTGGGGGGGGGGGTTGCATGGTTTGATGTATGAAACTAATGTGTATGGCAGTGGCCTGTATAACTTAGGGTTATTTTTAAAACAACATAAATCATGGATGTAACAGAGAATTGATCTTCTCCTTAGATGGAGCACTAATAATGATGTGCTCAGATTTTCGAAATGGTTCTGCCTAATAAATTGGCATCTTAGACACTTCTTCACATTTATAACACCTGTTTGGATTTATGTGCCTTGTCAACATCTCTTCAATACATGCTTGTACAGGAGCAATGTTATAGTGCCCTTTTTTTTAGGAGTATAATTCCATATAGGTTTTTTCTTTAAGTTGTATGGGGGTACTTAATATCAATTGTGTTGGCATTTGAAACTTCGAAGTAGTTGAGGAACTTGAATATGTGACCTAAATTAGAGGTGAATTGGTCATTGCTGGGATTTTTAAATTAGAAGCCATATTAGAATAAGAAATTGACTATTTCATATAAACCTTAACATTTACAAATATAGTAATTTGCATGATATGAAGCATGCGATTGTTGATGAGCCTTATCTCTGTTCAATAGCTTCTGTTATGGTTAAGAACTTCAAAATGTTACCATTGAGGGGAGAATTTTTGCCCATATGTGAAGGGCAGTGTTAGAATTAACTATTCTTATCCACTTAACTTTCAGAGTTAGTGACAATTAATCAATATATATACTTGAAATTTGTATGCATTGCTGCTGCAGGCTGCTGAGAGGACAGATCTCGTAGGAGCCACTTCCCTTTTCTTTCCATTTGAGGAGCTGAAAGTGGAGATCTTGTGGGGACTCATTTTATTTAGGGGTAGTTACTTTTGGGGAGCTACTGATGGGTTATAAAAAGGAATCAAGATTCCACCTATATTTATATGTGGTATATGGGAAGAGCCAATTTCTGATGTATTTAAATTCAAAATTGTGGCCTGTCCATGTATATGTATATGTATTTGACCTATATTGGTATTGGTTTTTATTATGGCAGAACTCGAAATTCTGGCATATTGGTATTGTGCCAAGTGTATATGTATATGACCTATATTGTTGATGGTTTTTATTATGGCAGTAACCGAATTCTTTGCATGTTGGCATTCACTTCACCTGTAGGCTTCACTAAATGATTGCACATACTAAAATTATTTATCTGCTGGGACCTGCGGGCAAGGGATATTCATTTTAGGTATAGAAACGTGAATATCCATGAAATCATTTCAGTTCAAAACATCCAAACCACAACCTGGCATTTCAGTGATCACATCCACAACACAACCTGCTTTCAGTGAATATTCAGTCAAAATTATAACTTCATGAACCGAATTCTGGGCAAGAAATATTCATTTAAATTTGTATTTACAACACATCTCAATAAATATAAACCTTACATCTCAATAATCCAACATTCATCAAATAGAGATTCATTCCACTACCATTAAGGTAGATTTACAATCTGGAATTACAGAGGCCAAAATAGAACTACAATCTGGCCATTTGTAGTTATGCCCAAAAAATACACATGCTCAGGTCACATGCCTGATGTACACAACTTATAAGGTAGATTTATCCACAAACCAGTCAAAATGAACCTATTGACCTTACACATAGAATTTATACAAACTAAGCAAACAAAATAACAAATGTCACAACCCAATACAAAAACAACTTTTGTTTCTCCTTTTTTTAGCTTCTTTGCTGTCTCTCTCACTTTATCTTCTATTTTCCGAACGGCATACTCGCGATGTAATACATCATGTCGAGTCCTCCGCGCCTTTGTCTCTCTTAATTTCCAGTTCTCCTCTAACAACTCAACTATATCCGCCCATACAAAGAATTCACACATCGCATCTCCATGCACACAGTACAAACTCCCCATTAACAATGCTTAAATACATCCAAACTAGCAAATAGATATGCAAGTATTACTCATTCTATTAAAGTTTCTTTACCGTAGAATAATTTGGGCAGGCAAAGAATCTCTAACCTAGATCTTTCTTAGTATAGGACGTCTTTAGTAGTGTTTTCAAACCACATCAACAAACCGGTGAATCCATGGCATCATCATTAACTAAAGATGACGATTGGGATGATGTCATACCAGATTCTGAAAAATGAAACAATGTATTAGTAAAGAGACATTAACCATGAAGGGTAAAAAATCTATTTATTAAAATTTCATTGAAAACAAAGACAAAGATGCTTTTCTTATCTAATATTTCAATGACAATGTATGTAAAATCCTATTACATAGATTGAATTCTATTTTGAAAAATCAAGAAGGTGAAGACAATTGAAAAGTAGGGAGATTGAGATAAAGGGATGAACCTCATGATATTGCGTACTCACCAGTCCTTAAAATTGGATAGAAAAATGCCAAAAAAAAAATATTCAACTTATAAGAAACAAACAAATTATTCCTGTTTTCATCTCTGTAATCGAAGAGTAAGTTGAAACACTCTAAGTAAAGTGGTATTACATTCAACAAACTCCCAAATAGCTTTAACGAGAAGTTAATTTCTTGTGTTCTGTTTAGAAGCAAAATAAAACAAATAGCTTTTGTCATAGCCCTTGTTATGATTAAAACCTCAACCATGTATAGAAAATAGAAGGCAAAATACAAAATTAGTAAAAGGGATTTTCATTCCTTTAGGTGTAAAACCTCAACCCAAGCGGGAGTAGTGTAACTAGATGTCTCATAGAGATGGCTTACGAAATTGAAAGAAACAAAAGCTATATGAAAGTAAATGTTGAAATTATTCAACAGCCATGCATATGCAAGTCATATGTGAAAGTGTCAGGATATAATGCTACAAACTAATTTTGGTTTTTTAATTGAAATAAAACCAAAATCTTCAAACTATGTCACAAAAAAAATCCCTCATCAACAAAAGGAAAACAAAATAAAGTACCCAGTTTACTTGCACCAATTTATAATGATAGCAGCTGTACAGAGACTGGCCAACACTGATAAACTTGATAAGATAACCAAATGGATTGTAAAACAAAATTTTTCTTAAACCAGTACACTGTTAGCCAAAGAAAGGGTGAATCGGAAGAAAATTTAAGCAAGTCTTAACTGACAAGAAAAAGCGTCATAAAAAAAATCAAATATTAATACAAAAATTGTACCTCCCAACTTCTGTTAGGATCATAAGTGAATGAATTAGTCGATGGGAAGCTTACACCAATCCCCCCCCCCCCCCCAAACACACACATCTATGTATGAATGCATGTATTCACATATGCATTTCAGCAAGCATGGAGAAGCTTACATCAAATTGAGCGTGAGCATTCAAAAAATTTCAATGGTGCATACAATGATATCTAATTAAGAAAATGAAAAAGAATACTGCAAGTCATACCATTTAACTCATAATTGCTTAGCTCAGGACTCAGTATATGATGTTAAATTAGAAAGCATCATATGATTCTATTTTCTATCTTCTTCCTAAGATTACTTGCCTCTCGAGCGCACTGAGATTAATACTTGCAACAGAGAGAATAAAATATAGAAATAAAATGTTGATGGAAGTCTCGAGCACTACGTGAAGATTTAAGGTTGGCAAAAATTGATAGAATTTAATTGAGGCAATCAACTAGGTCAACTTGTTTTAGCAAATGCAGGTTTCAAAGTAACAAATGTTGAGAAATATAGTGGAAGATTTCTTCAACTAACCAACTTTCCTAAAATTCTCCTCCAAAGCCTTAGATCTAGATTGGTAGTCGTCACTTGCTAAAATTCTCCTCCAAAGAAATCCAATTAAACCTACAATAACAAAAGCATAATCACCATAAGATCAAATTCCATCCTGAAAGTGATGAAACCGATTCATATCCTTCACAATAATATCTCTGCCTATTTAAAATTTTCTAAATAATTAAATTAAAGATCCATGATCTCAGAAATTGATTTTTCTTTTATCGGTGAACTCTACAATTCCAATACAAATCCCTCACAATCCGTTGCTCATCAAATAGAAATTCAGACCACTACTTTTAATTTTTCTTATGATTCTTCACAGTGATTCAAAGTGAAGTTCTTAATCGGAGCTCAAAAATAGAAAAGAAAATATAACAATTAGAGAACTAACTTGATTTTGTAAGGGCATACTTTGACAATCGGCCCCATTGATGATTATGCCAAATTTTTTGAGGTTAGGGTTAGGGTTTTGGTTTAGGGTTAGGGTTAGGATTAGGGTTAGGGCGTCATGTTTCAGATCTGGTGTTTGAAGACGACAGGGGCTTCGTGGGTACAAATCGGAGACCGCATACCGGGCTTCGTGGCTCTGGTGGAGACGATGGGAATAGGTAACTAAGCAGAGGGTAGAGTTTGAAGGGGAAGACAAGTTCGAAGGGGAAGACGAGTTCGACACTTACCTAGAGCAACGTTCTTCCACTACGAATTCGACGCTTACCCAAATCAACGAAGGAGAAGACGAGTTCGCCGCTTACCCAGAGCCATGAAGGGGAGGACGATGGGAATGGGGAGAAGGGAGGGTCTGAATCGAGCGAGAGATTTGTTGGTGAAATGGCAAATGTGCAAGTGAACGACGCACATCTTGGAAATTTGATTTCATAATGAGAACAACACCGTTTTACAATCCACGTAGGACACGGTTGCACCAGTTCCCCAGACCCGATTGCAAATAGATTTTTTGCTCCCCATTTCAGAACTGAACAACGAGCCATAACAATCATTGCTGTTAGTTTTTCCGAAAAGCAGATATTTTATTTTAATAAAATACTATCTTCTCTGTTGATTGTTGGTACGTTTTAAAATGGACTTGAGATATTTTATAACTTCTTCTTAAAACTTAAGCTTCGTTTGGATCTCCAACTCATCTAAACTCATCATTACAATTTTTTCAAATTTCAATATAAAATATAATAAATAATTCAACTTTTTTAAATCTTAAAACAATTTTAATATTTAAAAATAATATTTTAACAATATTTTATCATCTCAACTCAACTCAATTCAATTCATTTCAACATCCAAACCCACGTTAATGTAACCATTGCTGGCGTGTCGTTGTCGTACCCACCCATCATCTTCTTCATCCTCCCCAAAACACCGTCCAGACCACAAAACACCGTCCAGACCACAAAACACCCTCTTCATAAATCCCTCAATAACCAAAGAAGCATGCTTCACACCCTCTCCCTCTCCATCCCATCCCTCTCCTCCAACCGCAAGCCCATATCTTCTTGTCTTCCTGCTAATCCTGTACCTCTCTACCTCAAGTTCCGTACTTCCCACCGCGAGAACCTACGCTACCTCAAAGCCCTCCGCATACTCCACCCCTCCACCAACAACACTAAGCTCCCCTCCCCAGACGCCGTCGATCACATTCTCGCCACCGTACATTTCCTCAAGTCCAAGGGCTTCACCGACTCCGACTTCTCACGTCTCGTCCTCCTTTGCCCCCAGCTCTTCTCCACCACCTTCGAGCCAACCGACGTCACTCCGGTCTTCGACTTCTTGACCGCGGAGCTACCCGCTTCACCCGAAGACTCATGCGGATTGATCCTCCGGTGCCCAAGCATTCTCTTCTCCGACGTCGAGTTCTGTCTCCGCCCGACGCTCAATTTTCTGAGGAAGTTGGGGGTACAGAACCTGAGCACGCCGAGTAATCTGAACGCGCATCTTTTGAACATGCGGGCGGAGAAGCTGCGGACGAAGATTGGCTTCCTGCGGAGCATAGGGTTCTCGCACGAGGAGGCGGCTAAGGTATGCGTTAGATTACCGGCGATATTTGGTTACAGCCTTGATAATAATCTGCGGCCAAAGTACAAGTATTTGGTGGATGAGATGGAGAGGAGTGTGGAGGAACTGAAGAGGTTCCCGCAGTACTTCGCGTTCAGTTTGGAGAAGCGGATAGTGCCGAGGCATTTGCACTTGAAAGAAACGAATGTTCACCTTCCATTGAATAGAATGTTGCTTTGGGGTGACCAAAAATTCTATGCCAAGTGGAAGTGAAATTTGGCAGTAATTCTTTTCCTTTTCTCATTTTTGTTTATATCTTCTCCCTTCTTTTCTTTTTTTAAAAAATAAAAATATATTATATATTATATTAAGAATGTACTCAAAATCTTTTGCATGCTTTACCACATGAAACTTTGTTATGCGACCTGATGAGACTTTGAGACTCATCTCAATTGAATTGTACCTTAGTAAGGGGCCTGTATTGAAGGAGCAAAATCCTCTCAAATCTCTTTTCTTGCATTACCGCAAGGCGGTGGTAATACTTTCAAGACATTGAATTGAAACCCCATTAAAAGGAAACATTAACTCTGATATTTTAGTCACTATGATTGCACGCATATGAAGAACAAAAGCTACAGATTATCCCGAAATGTGAAACTCCCATCTCTTTGAAGCTATTATTTCAATCGAGGGTCGGTCTGCGCATATGGTAGGTACAACTGAGGCCAGCTACACAATTAAAGAGGCATCACGCACCATTTTGTAGCAAAGACGAACTCCATGAGCTAGATTCGGTTAAATTCCTTGAAATAGAAAATGAAAGCTCGTGACAATCAAATTCTCGGCCGTCTACATCAACTTCAGTATTTCCATGTACACGACAGGAAAACAGAGACCCGGTTTCTCACCTCCGTAATTTTGTGGAGTCAGTCTAATCAACCTTCTCGAATGTTCATCTCTTTATTATGTATCAATTCAAGCTGTTGATGTAACCAAACCTGAAAAGTGGAAAAATGGGTATCAGCTACGTATACTAAACTCAGCAAAACAAGCCTGAAACCCCTCACTTCGCGGGATTGGCCTCAGAAATCCCCTCTTCCTATTGTGATTTATCAAGGACCATGTCCTTCATTCAAACATAACCGCATTGGCCATGTATGATTGTGCATACCCGCATACATACAGTATAGCGTTATGGCAGGCAGATGAAGATTCCAACCAAATCCCCAAGAACCTCTAAATACCTTGGGGCTCTATATTTCTTCTGTCCAAGTTGTTAATATAATAGCTTCCCAACTCGGGCTGGGTGGTGGTGGCAAGTATATTATAATCTTTAACCAACTCCTAAATCAGCTAAGCCAATTACTGACGCATGTCTCATGTCTACCTATGACAAATTGCTAGGGAACATCATAAACCACATTGAGGAAGCTATCTCCAGAACAGTGTGCATCTGCGTGTGTGTTGCATGCTTGCATTAGTATGAGCGCATCTTATCTAGTATCTACAGATGCATGCATGCATGCATCTCCCAGTCTTTCATATCATACACATTTCACAGGAGTTGTCGAGACTTAGAATATTAGTTACCAGCATCTAAGAGTTTCAACTCTTTCTAGTTAACACTTCAATGTCAGCTCCAATTTCTGCAATTTTGGCTTCTTTAGAAGCTTTTGCTGCTTTGGCAATACTCTTAACATCCAATTCCAAGGCAATTCTTTTCACAAGACCCTCGAGCATCTGCATCACGGAACACAGCAAAGATATTACTAAAGAAAACAATTGGTCAGCTAAATGGATAAATGCTATTAAGAGACATAAATGCGACCAGAACATTGTCTCGATGCAACAAGTCTATGTTGGCTATTCAACCAGTTCGAATTATGTTTAATATGTTCTATTCCTTGACTCTTTCCCACTAAATTCCAAACTCTCTCCCTCTTCATGCTTAACATTATAGATCCAGGCATTCTGCTTCATGGATGCACAGCATCATGTACAAGAGACAAAACATTTTTTTTTTACAAGTAAAAATTTGTTAATATCAATACATGTAACCAAGTACTTTGGGTGTGTACAAGAGAAAACACCTAGCCCATAATAGAGTACCCTTAATGACCAGTAAGTCCATCCAATATACACCAAACCCGATTGGTACAAAACGCTCCTCCCCACAGCAAAGCAACTGTAACTACCCCAACCCCTTGTTTCCACAAAACTAAGACACCACCCGAAACTCCACAAAACTAAGACAACATATATTTTTGCCTTGTGGAGAAAAAAGCTACTACGCTATTTCACCGCCTTTTGGACAAAAAAACTAGCACACTAATACTTCACCTATACGATGAAGAAAAAATGTCTAGGTTCACAATCTCAGTATCAAATTATCTTGTTACACAACTTCTCTTTAAATTCAGACGTTCTCTCTCTCTCTCGGCTACTTTTCTCATTTAAAGACTATATGGAAGTCAGGTCAAACCTCTTGTTCATTCACTTTTTTGACAAGTAACTTCTCTTGGCACTCATTCACAAAAGTAAATCTGATCATTTTTCACTTTCGAACAATCATTTCATAGGTAGTATTGATACACGAAAAGTGAAAGGATTATCTTTACAAACCTACACAGGATGGTCAGATGTTCAACAAAATCAACCACCATAATAGAATAACTGATACAGGATGATCATATACAATAATAGAATAACTGATAAAATGCCAATAATCAAATACCCCAGAGAGAGAGAGAGATGATACCAGTGATCCAATGGCAACTAAAGCACGGAACTTTGAATCAACATCTACATTTTCCTCTTCCGCAATCTGCCAAAAACCATAGCTTAAGATCATGTTTTTTAAGGTAAGATAATAATACATGAATTTTGATGATTCTCATTTCTAAAAAGCTCTATGAGATCATTCAAAAATAAGGGAAAATTCATCTAATGATCCCAAGGGTTTTGCTGAATTTCAAACGGCTCCTAAGGGTCAGTTTTTCGAAGAAACAATACATGCGGTACAGACCAAAATCTGTCCCTCCATCTAATATTTGTTCTATGAGGAAAAATGCTATGGTGGAACTCAATTGCCACTTCACAACCAACCCAAATAATAATTTTTTAATGATGAGTAATCAGGAGACCGAGCAAACGCAACATGTCTTTTACCCAATTAAACCCCAAACCCATGTAAAGCATCCCCATCACACAGATTAGGTAAATCATTGGCTTTTCACCAATGGGACGTGGCCCCGAGAAATTGTTTGCACCAAAGGTTTCAACCCTTGGACCTAGAAGGAGCATGCCACTTAAGACCAAGGCTCTTACCACTTGCGCCAACCGCTAGGGGGAAAAAGCTAAATGAGGGGGCAAAGGCCCCACAAGAAAACTTCAAATTAGAAAAGCATGTGAAAGGTAAACATTCGCAAATTGACAGACATGTTAGTTAGAAATACCTCAAGAGCTGCTGAAAGAACTTGAGATTGGCCTTGTTCATCCTTCCTTTCAATTAACAGCACAGAATAACTGTGAAGCTCACCAAGAAAAGCTAAAGGTCAATGCCAAACTTAGCTAGCTACAGGAAGCATAATTGTTTTTTTTTTTGATAAGTAAGAATCTTTATTGAATAGAATGAAACAATTATACTTCACATACGGGAAGTATAATATGCAGAAAAAATAGTTGCCCATGCTATCAGTACATATAGGTCAAGTTTGAGCTTATTATGCAGGATTTAAATGATTCCCTTCACAAAGGTGTGGGCTGTTCTGCTTGTGGACAGAATCATCTTCTTTAAATAGGACAACTGCATGTTTAAGTTAAAAATTACTTGAGTATAAAGTAGAGTAAGACAACAGTCGAGATTTACTTACTTGAGTATCAAGGTAGAGTAAGACAACTGCAAATTCTTATTTGGAGATGAATAACAACTTGAAAAAGCATCAAGAATCTGCAAAATCAGTTTGAAAAATAATATATCACCATTTGTATATAAGAAAACATTGACCATATAACTTAAAAACATACTCAATACGACAAAATCAGCAATTATTTTGAGCTTCAATCCAGTAAAGCATGATATTTCCTCCCGATTAAAAACATGCATGGAAGTCAAGAATCTTTTCTTTCGTCAATGAGTATAAACAGGAGGAAACACAAGCTGCACGAGCACAGGGGCATCCCCAGACAACCCTCAAAAAACAGATGGAAAAGCAAAAGATACAACGAAAATGCGAAGCCTAGTAAAGCAAAGAGACCTGGCTGGAAAGGAGAGGAAACAACAAAGAAAATCCTAATAAATCACTGATTAAAATTTTTTGATGACGTTGAAACTCGACCAAGGTAAGCCCTTTCATACCCAGCCCAAGGGAATAACCCCAAATGAAAATGGACAAGAACCTTAGCAACAAGAGGAATTGCTGGCTATTTTTTTTGTGAAATACTTCGAGAACTTGCTCAAATCAAATAAAAAAACCTTCCCCCAAATACTGCTAGAATCATGTTCTTTATATTTGAGATATTAATCAAGTCAAAACTATATTGGAAGCAACAGCATTTGTGTTTGAGTGATGTTTGGGAAGGAAATGAGATGAGAAATTTTGAGATGAAACCATCTGTATTCCCAAACAACCCCTTAATCACAAGAATTGTCAAAGAGAGTTTCAATCTCAAACACCTTAAGAAGGTTAAAGAGATATTGCTTTAGAAACTAAAAGGTTAAAGACAAAAAAAGAAGAAGATTTGAAGTCAGTGAGAAAACATGAAGTTCCAACATATTCATAGGAAATGCTTCAAGAATATAATAAGACAGCACAAAAGAGAAAAATGCATATGCAACAACTAATTTGATGCAAGAGGTGGTTGCCAGCAAGAATTGGGAAGCCATAAATCAATATCGTACCTATTAGCGAACACATATAGAGAACACAAATACCGCCCACCTGCTCACAGACACATACACACACAAAAAGGCAAACAACCCCTACAACCAAACTAATGTTTTTTTTTCGATAAGTAACAACCAAACTAATGTCACTGCTGACTACATGTGGTCAAACTTGGAAAATAACAATAGAGAAGGGATACCAACCTCACTACAATTTTTATGTAACCAATTGTAGTAGCATGGATTCTTGAATAGATTGGTAACTGCACGGATGCTTGTTAAAAGATTTGCAGGAATAGCTGGATCCTTCGTGACTTTCTTGATTGTTTCCATAACTACATCTGTGTAGACAAAGTTTTGAGTAAAGATCAAATTTGGTCAGAACAAAAAAAAAAACTGATAAGACCTCAATAATAAGTTCATTTAACAATTTCAGAATGGTTACTCTTTATATGCATATAAGTGATTCCAGGACTGAAAATGGCATAACTCAAAAGCAATTAAACCATTTGCATGGTACATTTTCAGAAATAAGACACAGTTGGTGCTCATCTTTAACTTGGATACCATTTTCAGCTTCAACATGCTTGAGAAGTAAAGTCGCCCAATCTGGGTGGAGGACACTCGTCCTCAAAATATCAATAACTGCAGACAGATAGTAAAGGCCAACTAAGTTAGCACAAATATTTTCCTTGAAGTATAATGCTACTCCATCTTTATAGAAAATGAGCATAATACAGCAAAATCACAGTCCAATATATATATATATATATATTGATGAGTAATAAGAAGTTTTATTAAGACAAGTAAATAGACATAGCCCAAGTACACAGGAAGTATACAAGCAGAAACCTAAATACAAGCTAGGAGCTAGGGGCTAGAAAAAGCTAGAAGAAAATCATGCGCCTTAGAAGTTTGGCAGACTAACCTGGAAAAATCATTGCAAGTGGCCATGAATTTAGCAGTTTAAGCAACAAAGCAACATCAATATCTGCAAACTTGCTACAATGATAATGTGATGTGTCCTTCAAAATCTTGACAATGGCACCCAATCTGGAAAGCTCGGGCTCTGTCAACAATAATTTCTGTTTTTCCTACAAAAGTTTGCCAGTAAATCCACACTAATCAGGAATTAATATTGGTATTACAGAGCTGCATCAAAGACTCTTATCTTTAACGAAGCAAAGAACATACCGGGTCAGAGAGTAGAGCATTGTTAAACTCAGTAATCTTTTTGAGGATCCCATCAAACTGAGCCACATCAAAAACAAGCATTCCTTTCTGGGAACAAAATGATTGAAGAACAATGGCAAGTAAATGACCAGATGAATAAAACCAGTAGCATTTCTCCTTTCAATCACCCACTTTATGATCTCAACCAGCCATATAGATAAGATATTGAAATATTGATTCCCAACTAGATATAAAACAAACAGTACTAGCCTCCGAATAAAGAATAAGAATATCAAAATAAACACTACCCAAAAAGCCCAGGGGAGAAAAGACTCATAACAGCCTTAAAAAGCCAACGATTTGGCATAGCTACCATATAATTAACAGAATAAAAATATCTGTTTGGAAGAATATAAAAAAAAAATAGCAAAAACAGAAATTTGTACAATAGAACTCATTGTTCCATTGTATAACTGAAAATCAAAACCATAGAGAAGAAATCCAGATATTTGTGCAATAAAACTCATAATTTCATCAAACAGCTGACAACCAATACCATGGAGAATACAATTGAAGTGTATTCTAACAGACATAAATACAAACAATACTGGGCAGAGTAAGCATCTCAGAGTAAACCAACTATCAATAAGTTATTACAAGTCAGTCAACTCGGCTAAAAAAAAGTGTTACTCCCAACTTGGTGAAAGAGGTCGGCAGAGTACAATTCAAAAAAGGTACACTATGTTGACTATATTATTTTTGAAAATGCATAATAAACACTTGACAGATACATCCAAACTTTTTTGCATTCAACCATAAGAGCATACCTTAGGAATGTGCTTGAAAGTAGGTTTCGCTGGAACTGCTGCTAAATAAACAAGAACAAGGAAGAACGAGCGTCAAAGAGAGTCTCAAGTGAGAAGCATATAAGAGAGTATTTCGATCAAAAAAGCATAGAAGAGATTATTAACATAAGCGAAACTAAAAGAAAGTGGCAAACGCTAATGGTAACATTTAATTTTTTAAACAATACAATCATACAGATGCATACCAGACAAGCTGGAGGGTTCGCCAGGTATATAAGCATTAGCTGCAGGAAAAGAAAATATTAATCAAGAGAATCAACTGCATCTATCAACACAAATTTTTCATGACAAAGAGACATAACAACATTATACTCACAGCCAGTATATGGATCACGAAATGATGAATCCAGGTTAAAATTCTTTTGTCCAGAATTTTGGAGTATGAACTCTACGATTTGTTGCCGATAGGCAATAGGAAGATTCTCTTTGAGAAGCCACTTATCAGCAGTAGCATAAGGATTATCTGGAAATATATAATTTGGTGTTATTTTTATTACAGTAATAGAGGAACATCAACACTGAGAAGTGAAAGCTTTAAGAGAAAAATAGAGACCGAAAAATCAACATTATAATGTTAAAAGACAGCAAATACAAAGAGGAGAAACAAATACAGAAATTATAAAACCACTGCAGCTAAACACGGGACCAACAAAATTAATACCTGATCGATTGTAAGGCAACTTACGAATAGGCTCGCCATCTCCAATATCGACATCAAATACTGAGTAACAAAAGAATGCAAGATTTAATCATTGCTGAAAAAAGGCAACTCTGTTACAAGTTTCGAAACAACATATGATGCTGACCATAGTCATACTCAATTCCATCAAGTAAAGGACGCTTCATGTTGTCATCCGGTCCATCGACAACCTCACCAATCTAAACAAAAAAAAAAAAAAAAAGTTTCGATAAAAGATAAAATATTCTAAAGTACAAAACCAAAAAATAGGGACAACCAAAATGCAAAAGAAACTCAGCATTTAAAAGAATCCAATAAACAAACCAAATGAATATTGTATATTATAAAATCTGTAATAGTCCAGCTAAAATTCAATCCAAAATTACATTTATGCATGCATTAAAGAGAAGGAAACCTTACAATAAATAACTGGATAAAAGGGCATCATTAAAACCATCAGTATGGAAGTGCATGACAACTTTACAATATGGCAAAACTGCTTCAAACCCCAGGCAAAATAGATACCAAATTACACTTATCCAAATGAAGGATGTTTTTTAAATCCTACACTCTTAAGAAATTGCAACAAAAACATTCCTCATCGATCTAGTGATAAAATGATATGACACAGGACAGTGAAAAGAAATATGTCAAGGCCAGAAATTTACTAAAACGGCACTATAAAAAAACCAATTAAGTAGGTTACAAAAATAAAAGCATGTAAACAAAGTCAGACAAATGGGGGACAGAAAAAGTGCAAAAATATGTAACATAGACAATGGCTTTGTAAGTATCAAACAGAAAATTGGATGTGACGGCCTTCTACACAAAAAGATCCTTCAATTCCTTCTGAAATAGAACAAGAAAACTAACATTTTTCAGTTGTCGTAATCTCCTATTTGCAAAAGCAAAGAGAAAATTTTTAAAAAAAAATGCACAAAGATACAGGGTATATAGCATTCTAACCAAATACCAAAACAAAGAAAACAAAATTAAAAAGAAAAAGTGTATCAAGCGCCAGATCAGAAAACAATTAATGTTGAATGGAAGATAGAACCATAAGGCAACTTGTTGGTATGGTTATTAAAATGAAACCATGAATTACTTTATCCCACTTTTGTTCTCTTAAATTCCACGCATATGCCACACCATTATCGCCCTCTCTGATTACTTTTGTCTGCCCATCACTGGTGCCTGATAAGTGAAAGATGAAATACAATTATATAAATCAGTATAGAAAAGCGATCTGGTGCAACATACCAATCCTGCAGAAACATCTGAATGCTAGGTTTTGGCACACATAAGAAGACGGGAAAAGGAAAAGTCTCTATTGCATTATTCATGGAAGCTCATTTTCTTCTTATTTAGTAGATAAAAAAATCTTTAGAAAATTTAGAAAATAAAAAATTGAAGACAGCCCAGGTGCATGCAAACCATACAAGCAAGAAATGTTTCCTACTTTTTGTTTACAGAACTTTTATGGAAGAAAGTCTCCCTTTTCATTGAGTAATATGATTTATACTGCCAACATATAATACATTAAGCTGGGTGCAACTTTCAAGAATAGAGCTATATGGGATGGGGTGGTGGAGAAGATAGAGAAAAGGTTGGCTGGTTGGAAATGGGTGTATTTATCAAAAGGGGGCTGCCTCACTCTTATTAAGAGTACTCTCACTAACCTCCCCACATATTTTTATCCTTGTTTCCTTTGCCTGTAAGAGTGGTGAACAAAATGGAGAAACTCTTTAGGGCGTTCTTATGGGAAGGCATGGGGGAGGAGAAGAAATTTCATCTAGTTAGATAGAAGACAGTTTGTGCCTCAGTTGTGAATGAGGAGTTGGGAGTATGTAACTTGAGAACTTTTAACAGAGCTCTATTGGGGAAATGGCTTTGCAGATATCACTTGGAGGGGAGATCATTGTGGAAGGAAAGTAATGATGCAAGATATGGTGTCACTTGGGATGGTTGGTGCTCCAACGAAGTGAAAGAGGGTTATGGTGTGGGTTTATGGAAGTTTATAAGGAATGGGTGATCATGCTTTTGTGGAGATCATGCATTGGAAAGGGCTTTTCTGGCCCTATATCATATTGCAGTTAATAGGGAGGCTTCAATGGCGAATGTGCGGTTATTTTCTCATAGCTCGCATCAGTGGAATATTCTTTTTAATGGGGATTTTCATGACTGGGAATTATCTATTGTTTCAGACTTTTTCAGCCTATTATATTCTAAGGGGACTCCTATAGCACAACGAGATAGATTGAAGTGGAGGTCTAATAATCACAAGATATGTACAGTTAAGGCGTATTATAACATCTTTACAACACAAGATCATATTCCGTTCCCTTGGAAGAAGATTTGGAGGTCTCATGTGCCTTCCAAAGTAACTTTTTTTGTTTGGAATGTCGCTTTTGGGAAGATCTTGACCACGGACAACTAGAGGAAGAGAGGATGTGTAGTGAAGGATTGGTGTTACTTGTGTAAAAAGAATGTAGAATCTGTGGACCATCTCTTACTTCACTATGAGGTAATAAGGGTGTTGTGGGATGAGATCTTTCAAAGGGTTGATGTTGCTTGGGTTATGCCCATGAGGGTGGTGGATTTGTTGGGTTGTAGGAGAAAGATGCATGGATGTCATCAAGTGGCAGCGGTATGAAAGATGATTCCATTGTGCATCATGTGGTGTATTTGAAAGGAATGTGTGCTGCTTTGAAGATAAGGAATGCACATTGGCCGAGTTGAAGACCTTTTTGCTACACACCTTAATGTGTTGGTTTTCCACTATTGTATTACATGGGGATAATGTTCATGATTTCTTGTCTTTAATTTATCGCTCTTAGAATGTATTAAGGTGTCTTTCTGTATACTTACTGTGTACATGGGCTAAGCCTATTTCATTCATATATATAATATTTATCTCTTACTTATCAAAAAATTAATAATAACACATTAAAAAATACTTATTACAACGACTTCAATTCAGAACTCCTTATTACAACTATTTCAATTAAAAAAACTTTCCGTCCCAACTTTAAATGTATATCAACCCAGCATCTGAACTGAAGTATTTTCAGTCAATTAAACTAATATAACATTCACATAATGTTTGAAGAGATCAGTATTATTAATCACACCTGGAACCTGTAAAGCCTCCAGCCCAGGTAGATCCTCCAGTTTCAATCCTCCGACCCTCTTCCTAACACAAACAAGTAGACATTCAGATGAGAAAAAGCTGATGAGTAAAGTTGATCCAAAATGGAAATCACATGAAATAATCATAAAATTCAGAATTCAGAAATTACTTTTTTAATTATAAATAAACAAATAGCTACAGTATTCAAACAAAAGTAATGGGAATTTCATAAACAGATAACAGGTTCATAATGTAATAATATAATTAAAACAAAGGGAAAAAGAGGGATGTCCCCAGAATACAAAATCTATTATATGGGAATGTCACAGAGGATGTTTATCTAAATTTTATTAATTCCAAAATTGCAAAAAATCCCGTGCATCATGAACTGGTAGCTGATGGATGATCATACCTGCTTCGCTTGTATTGGGAAATTTGGGAAGCATAGGATTCGAGTTCTAGAGAATCAGCAATCTTATCCTGATGACTCGTCCAAATACGTATGACTCCATCTGAACATGCAGTTACAATGTCTCCGTTATCCAAGAATTTGGCATCCCAAATGCAACCAGGATGCTCTATGCTCTGAACACAAACTCCATCTGAAACATGACATCATTGCCCAGATAAACATCCAAGCTATAAAGGAAATATTACACAGCAAGAACCAAAATTTTATCCATTGAGGTTACAAGAAGCCAGTTCATATGGAACAAATTACATTGCAAGAACAAACATTATCCATTGTGGTTGCAAGAAGACACCTTTAACTAGCAAACACAACTGATATAACAATGTCAATAAAAACTACAGCTGCTTCATAAACATTTATATTCTTACTGAAGAAGAAAGAAATGAGAAGGCATCACCAGCTTACAGCTCCAAATATGAAGGTTCTGTAAATCTTTTGCCTCTTAGTCAGAAAAGTTTTATTTTACGATTGCCAAATAGAAATTATCACATCCAAGTCTTTTAAGGATAGAGCATTTAATAACCTTAAATATCATCCTAGTTGTTAATACAATTTCAGCATTAGAAATAATAACATTAGAGAATCCACAGTAAATAGTTTCTCCAAAACGAAGCATGAAAACCAGATAAAAATACCTTTCCATATCTTTGCAGAACAATCTTCACTACCACTGACAACAAGTCCAGAGAGATGTGAATCAACCGAATAGACAATGGAAGTATGACCAACCATCTCCATTAATACTTCGCCACTTAATGCCCACAACCTTATGGAACTGTAGGAATGGAAATAATAGAAATTAGGGTCACCTAACATGCAAAACAAATTAAGGATAAGATAAATTTGAAAATTCAAGAGGAATTGGGAAAAATAGGAGCAAAAGATGAAAGAGAACAACATTTCCAACAGAAGACAAAGCTTTCCGAATCAACAAATATATGCAACTTAAATCACTAAGAAGAACCTATGATGAACTCAAAATGAAGACCATTTTGCTACCATTTATGCTCTCAAAATCAAGGAATAGGGAAGATAATTGTTTAATCACAGAATTACCAACCAGCCATCCAGAGAAACCCTTTTCCTTTTAACCAATCAATAATCAAGGCACCAACAGAATGCAATGTAGATCTATGGCTTTCTTTTTTCTTTTGTTGGGAATGCAACAGTTTGCTTACAATCCATTGTGTCTCAGTGGATTAAATATTATTTCTTTTTTTTTTATAAGTAATGGATTAAATATTATTCTGACAAAAACTATTGATTAAGTTACTATCCAAAGCCAGAGTGGCAACTTAAGGCGACAATTCACATAAACAGTAACAAATATGTGTCAAACTATACATGGAAGGATATATAAATTTCAAGATTCTCAAGCTTTTTTTTTATAAGATTCTCAACCTTTTTTTTTTTTTTTTTTTGATAAGTAAAGATTCTCAACCTTTTTCCCATCATAATTTATTGATCAAGTGAAAAAAAGGACCAAGAATGTAATTTGAAAAACCATAACAACTATGGGGGTAAGTAATGCTTCAATAGATCCAACTTCTCTATGCTTCCTACTAGTAAGCTTAATCTACTAAGAAGGCATCTTGACTCAAATGTCTGCTAGCTGCATGTCTCCTTGCCATCAAACTAAATCCATTTTGTTGGTTTATTTCCCTATGTTTCGTTCTCAATTCCAGAGTTTCTTTGCTTCGAATGCCTCCCCATCACATTAGTCACTCATCCCAAAAAAATGCTCTTCATGAAAATGAATGTTAAAAGACAACGCCCAAAACAGGATATAGATGACAAAACTATTGCAACGACAAACCCACCCATCATGTGATGCAGAAAGGATTCCCAAACTAGACATCACTGCCAAACCTCGAACAGTATCTGCAAATCCACAAGCCACACAGATACATGCTTAAGTTAATAACTACCTAGCACCAAAAAATTAGCAATAAATTATGCAATTCATCAATTAATTTCATCCTCTGTTAGTAGAAGAATTAAGCCCACATACTAAAAAAGGAACAAAATTAAACCTAGAATAGTCCACACTTGAAAAACTTTCACTGCACTTGCAATTAATGGGGAATATGTTCCAATTCTAATTCAACTATCTATCTTTGTAGGTCAGCCAATGTTGGCTAATCATTGTGGTCAACTTTTGGGTGTATTTATCACCACTTCCACAAACAGCATTAAGCATAATGTGCATCTCTCCGATTATTTTCAATTCAAGCCACGCCACTATTATATTTGCGCCTAAATCAAAATCAGTTACGTGATGAAAGGTGCTATCATATGTAATCTAATAGATTGAAATAACCATCTGGAAAGTAGTGGGGAGTGGGGAGACAAGCCTGAAGTTATGAGGTGCATAACTCACACTCTGCAGGACTAGCTCCTCAAAAGTTGAGATTTCTAGTCCAAGCCTTGCCGGGGGAAGATTTCAAAATTGGAGGCTCTCACACTTTTTTCAATGCCTACGAAACATGTGCATGTAAGGGGGCTCAAACCCTTCACCCTTCTGTTAAAAGAGGTGAAGGTGCCTTTTGAACTAGAGCTCATTGGTAAGCCTCTCACACTTAAGCAACAAAAATGTTATGACTACCTGGAATGCTGAAAATATGATCACACTAATCTCCACAGTTTAAGAAATTCAGCCATGTAAAGCACTGCCCATAAAAAAAACGTTTAATGTACTAAAACAGTGAAGGTTTTCCATGTCAAAATATTTACCAATCATACCATGAGAATCATAAGCCTCATGATAAGATTCTTCCATTTCTGACTTATAGCAAAAGTGATAAAAATACCTGAATGCCCAACAAAAGTGTGTACACATGACTTTCCTCTCCAAAGTTTTAAAGTTGTGTCACTTGAACCTAAATCATGGTTAAAAAACAAATGTAAGTTCATCCTCAAAGCAATAGTTGGATCCAAGCATTTGATTCCAATGACGGTCAGTTTGAAAACTAACAAATAAAATAAACAATATATACTTGTCACCCATCCACTGAATTCAATACACCTGTAACAAGCTCGCCTGAGGGCAGCTTTACAACTGCTTGTATTGCTGCCTTATGAGCCTCCCAGTATTCTATGGATTGGCCCTTTCTCCAACGTCTTAACGTGCTGCACCAATGAAGCCAAATAAGATCCTAACCGAAACTATTAAGAAAATATGAGTCTAAGCTTGGTGGATATACACAAGCAATAAAATTACAATTCAAATAACATGGCTAACATGAAAAAATGAAAACATAAAATGCATATATCAATGTTTAATTAAAGTGACAGATATAAAGACATCACACAGATTTTGCAAAGAAATTCGCACATAGCAAGCTATGCAGTTCAAATGGCAGTCCTCTTATTCCTGATTTTCGCATGTTTGGGCAGGGCAATATCATTAGAATTCCAAATTGATTGAAAGCTCCATAAGTGATTTAAGTGTTGCTTTAACATGTGTGTGGAAAGCAGACCTCTCTTCTCTCTTTCCCATTTGATCAATTAATCAATTTTTCAATATGTTCTCTTTTCCTTTGGCCTTCCATGATAATTTAGTTGATAATTTAGTTGAATTGTGTCCCTCGACACTTAATCTGATAAATTCACTTGAGCAAAAAAATGAATATAATTCTTTTTGATAGAATTAATTCAAGTGCATCTGTAGTGTTTTAAACCGGTATCTACTGGTTGGAATGGGCCAAAACAATAAAAATAAACACTAGTGAATTAATATATGGCAACAAAACAAAAATACTAAATCGATTTTTTTATGAGCGATAAATTTCATTAAAAAGATATAACCAATCAAATAACCTCCAGAAACAAAATTCTTTTGTTCCCATGCATAACAGGGAGAGAGAAAAAATCCATCGAGGTAAAAACTCGTAAATTGACTGAAGATGACACAACTTCTGAGTCATCAACATGACAAGTTAACAACATAATAATCAAGAGTATTTCAGCCTCGAAGAACAAGTTACCTATTGGAGAGCCAAATTATATGTGAGATCATGTATCTGGATGCCTTGAAAAGAATTCAATAATTGAGTTCTTCAATGATTGCTTTAGTTTGAGAGCACTGTTGAGTTAGTTTTATCTTTAAGTGTTTATCTTCTCTTGGGATAATGGGTTTTTGACGGTGGTTTTACTGAAAAATGCCGTCTTTAAAACGTGTTGTGATTGAGTCTAAGATGTTCGAGGTGAAAATGGATGGGCGTAAAGTGTTCTTGAGTGAGAAAGGGTGGAAATTTGTAAAGAATATGAGAGTGGGTTTGGACACAGCTAGATGGATTTGTAGAGCTTTAGAAGGATGTCTGAAGGCAGTGGGTAAGGGGTTCTACTCTGCTTACAGGGATGGGGACAGGGGTTTTACTGCGCAGTGCTGTTCTAACTTCAGAGGGTCTTTTATGGCTCTGATGGAGTATGGAGGAGGGGGACGAAGGAGTTTCATTTTCATCCCGGAAGGGAGACATGGCGAGGGCTGGAGAAATCTTACGGTGGCGATGCAGGAAGCCATTAGGGGTGGTGACAATGTGAAGTCGGCAGTGCCTTGGAAGCCATTGAATGGGGTGATTCCGTCGTCGTATAGGGAGGCACTGCTAGGTCGGCATGAGGAGTCTTGTGATGAGAAGAGGGCAGAGATGGCAGGTATGCCCAGGTCTGGTGTAGTTCCATTTTCAGAAAGAAGCCAACGATGCGAGGGAGCTGGTAGGGATGGGTTTGGTCCGAAAAAGGAAGTGGTGATTGAGGCTCTGTCAGGCATCGAGATCATGTTGAGGGATCTGAATCATAAAGTAGAGTTATTGAAGCGGTGCGTTTTGGGGCAGGATTCGGATAATATTTGTTTAGAGTAGACAGGGCATATGGGCCAGGGCCGGGTAACGGGCCCAAAAGGAAAGGAAAGGGCCACGGGCCCTAATGGCTTTCAGCCCACGGGGCCAACTGAAGGGGGCTTGGTCTAGAAGAGGAAGCAGGCCGTAGCTGACCCGTCGTCCAGTGGGCTCGAGCCTTCGTCACCGACGAGGCCTCAGGCGGTCTCGCCGCAGGTCGTCGTTCCAACGGCGGTAGCTGCGACGCCGGCGGAGCCATTAATAGTAGACGCCGTCGTTTCTCAGAGTTTTGGCTTCGGAGTTTCTCCTCTTAAATCAGCGGGATCTGCACAGAAAGTGCCAATAGTAGACGCCGATCCTCTCTCGACCCAAATAACGTCGCCGACGATGACGGTGGCACTCTCAGATGACGGCCCGCAGACATGGGGAGCACGGAATGAAGGGTTGGGTGCTGAAATGGATGTCGTGTTTCAAGTGGGAGGGCTGTCTCCGCCGATAATGGTAGAGGAAGGGAGGGAGACATCTCTGACCCATGCTGGGGGTTTCTTCGTGGCCCCGGAGGTTGAGGTGGGGGAAGGGATGATCTCTGATTCAGAGATGACTTTGTCCCAATATGATTCTGTTGAAGGGGTGATTTCAGATGAAGAACATGCTTTGGTCTTGTGTGAGGAGACCCGAGAATTGTCATCAGATGAAGAACAGCTTGTTTTGACTGAAATTTCAGTGGTAGAGGAGACCCGAGAGCTGCCGGGGGTTTTCAAGGAGGTAGATCCTACTCCCTTGAATTTTTTGCTTCCTTCTAAGTCAGGGGTATCGGATTGGGTCTTTGATAAAGTCAAAGAAATTCAAAAAGTAGTGGGTCTGGATTGTGGAGGGTATGAAGATCAGTTTTTGGCACTACTCACAGCGATCAATGCGGAGCACAAGCAACATCAGAAGAATGTCTCAAAAAAACAGCGGGAGCTTAATAAGCTAACTTGGTCGTTGATCATCGAGGGTAGCTCTAGCAGGAGTAGGTCAAAAGGGAAGGGGCTGGCTTTTCCTCCATGAAGCCCATAATTGTGTCGTGGAACGTCCGAGGGCTCAATGAGGCCAATAAATGCCTTCGGATAAGAAACTTACTTCGTGAGTGGAAGGCAGACATCGTGTGTTTACAGGAGACTAAGTTGAAGTTGGTTAGTAGGGCTTTGGTGAGAAGTTTGTGGAGCGGAGCTCATGTAGACTGGGTTTTTTTGGCTTCTAATGGGGCATCGGGTGGAGTGATTGTGATGTGGGATCGACGAGTGGTGGAGAAAATGGAGGAGTTTATTGGGAGGTACACAGTAGCATGCTCTTTTAAGAGTGTGTCAGATAATTTTTTATGGGCGTTTGCAGGTGTGTACGGTCCTAATATTGATAGCACCAGAATTTGTTTGTGGGAAGAACTAGCTGGAATTCACAGTTGGTGGAACCTCCCTTGGTGCATAGGGGGAGATTTCAATGTCACTAGATTCCCAAGTGAGTCTTCGGGTAATAGAAGAGGGCGGCCAGCTATGATAGAGTTCTCTGAGTGTATTGCGGACTTGAATTTGGTAGATTTACCACTAGCGGGGGGTTCAGCCACGTGGGCTAATAATCAATCTTGGTCTCGTTTGGATCGCTTTCTTATTTCTCCTGAGTGGGAGAGTCATTTTCCAGACGTTTGGCAAAAACGTCTGCCTCGTATTAGCTCGGATCATTGGCCTATTTCGCTTGATTGTGGGGGTATCCGTGGGGGTCGAAGGTACTTTAAATTTGAAAATATGTGGTTAAAATCTGATGGCTTCGTTGAGAGAGTAAGACAGTGGTGGTCTTCGTACCAGTTTTTGAGTTCCCCTAGTTTTGTTCTTGCAGGTAAATTAAAAGCACTAAAAAGAGATCTGAAGCTATGGAATGTGCAATCTTTTGGTGATCTAGGGGCAAACAAGAAGAGTAAGATGACGGAGTTACAAGAAATTGAGAGGATCCAAGAGGATAGACCCCTAACCCAAGAGGAAGTAGTTCGAAAGTCGTTGTTGGGGGAGGAGCTTGAGAGAATTATCTTGCTAGAAGAGATTTCGTGGCGCCAAAAATCAAGAGCTTTGTGGCTCCAGGAAGGTGACCGAAGCACTAAGTTCTTTCATCGAGTGGCAAATTCTCACAGAAGAAACAATAACATTGAGATGCTGAAGATTGATGGCACTGAGTGTAGAGATGAACAGGTTATTCAGGA
Organism: Cyclocarya paliurus; assembly: GCA_029856935.1. Taxonomy (NCBI): domain Eukaryota; kingdom Viridiplantae; phylum Streptophyta; class Magnoliopsida; order Fagales; family Juglandaceae; genus Cyclocarya; species Cyclocarya paliurus. The sequence continues at coordinate 40,599,377 of CM056945.1, read as the reverse complement.
TCATATAGTTGGTTTCTATGAGCAACTCCTAACTGAATCGAGATGTTGGCGGCCGTCCCTTGATGGGATGGCTTTTGACACCATTGGAGCGAGTGATGTCTCTCGGTTGGAGAGGGCTTTCGAGGAAGAGGAAGTGGCGGAGGTAGTGCGGAAAATGGCTAAGGATAAGGCGCCGGGATGGATTCTCTATGGGGTTCTTCCAAGTATGCTGGGATGTTGTAAAGGAAGACATAATGAAAGTGTTTCAAGAACTTTTTGTGGCTGGAAAATTTGAGAAAAGTTTAAATACTACCTTCCTGGCATTGATCCCAAAGAAGGTGGGGGCACTTGAGATAACGGAGTATCGTCCCATTAGTTTAGTGGGAGCGGTTTATAAGATCATTTCCAAAGTATTAGCCAACCGATTTAGTGAGGTGGTAGGGAAGATTGTCACTAAGCCTCAGAATGCTTTCGTTAAAGGTAGGCAAATTCTTGATGCAGTTCTGATAGCCAATGAATGTCTGGATAGTAGAATTAAGGCAGGCTTAGCAGGGATCATTTGTAAGTTAGACATGGAAAAGGCGTATGACCATGTTAATTGGGATTTCCTTCTCTATCTTCTTGGGAGATGCGGTTTTGGTGAGAGGTGGCGGACATGGATCCGATGGTGTATATCAACGGCCAAATTTTCTGTGTTGATAAATGGCAGCCCTGCGGGTTTCTTTCATAGTTCGCGAGGCCTAAGGCAAGGAGATCCGTTGTCGCCGTTATTGTTCGTCATTGTGATGGAAGGATTAGGCAGAATGATCTCGGCCTTAACTCATCATGGCCACATGGAAGGTTTTTCGGTTGGAACCCCGGAGAGGGGCATCATTAACATATCTCATTTGATGTTTGCAGATGATACGATTGTTTTTTGTGGTCCAGATCGGAATCAGGTACGGGCTTTGAAGGCGTTGCTGCTGTGTTTCGAAGCAGTGTCTGGTTTAAAAGTGAATTTCGATAAGTCTGAATTGGTGCCTATTGGCGTGGTGTCTAATGCACGACAGTTGGCCCATGCGTTGGGTTGTAAGGTTGCCTCTTTACCTTTGAAATATCTGGGTCTTCCGTTGGGGGTAGGTGCAAGGACACCTGCTATATGGGAACCAGTGATTGAGAAGATAGAGAAGAGATTAGCGAGTTGGAAGAGATTGTACCTGTCGAAAGGTGGTAGGCTTATCTTGATAAAGAGTACCCTTTCTAACTTACCTACATATTTTTTGTCACTTTTTCCTTTACCTGCAAGTGTGGCGGGTCGAATTGAGAAACTCCAACGTGACTTCCTGTGGGGTGGTTTGGGGGATGAGTTTAAATTTCACCTAGTCAAGTGGGAAACGGTTTGTCGCCCAATATCCAATGGTGGTTTGGGTGTTAGGAAAGTGAGGACCTTCAATCGGGCTTTACTTGGCAAATGGTTGTGGAGATATTATAATGAACCGGAAGCTATGTGGAGAGGGGTGATTGGGTGCAAATATGGTGATATATGGGGGGGATGGTGTACTAAAGAAGTTAGAGGAAGGGATGGAGTGGGGTTGTGGAAGCATATTAGAAAAGGATGGATGGTCTTTCTTCGCCACACTCGTCTTGTGTTGGGAAATGGAACCAGAATTAAATTTTGGAAAGATACTTGGTGTGGTGATAATGCTTTGCAAGTTGTATTTCCTTCATTATTCCAAATTGCCAGTGTCAAAGAGGCCTCTATAGCGGAGGTTATGGGCATAGTGGGTGAGCAACTTAACTGGAACATCAGTTTTAGTAGGGCTGCGCAAGACTGGGAATTGAACAATTTTACGGATTTCTATAGCCTTTTGTACTCAGTGAAGCCTAGTAACACTCAGGAAGATGGATTGTGGTGGGTACCTGCTGGGAAAGGTGTTTTTTCAGTTCGCTCTTTTTATAAGGCCCTTACACAAGAGCCCCATATTCGGTTCCCCTGGAGGAAGATATGGAGACACAAAGCGCCCCTTAAAGTAGCTTTCTTTGTGTGGACAGCATCCTTAGGCAAGATTCTCACAACTGATAACTTGAGGAAGAGGCGGATTATTATAGCAGATTGGTGTTGTATGTGTAAGGGAGGGGGCGAGTCAGTGGATCATCTCTTATTACATTGTGACATAGCACGGGCTCTATGGGATGGGGTTTTGGGTAGAGTAGAGTTGGGCTGGGTCATGCCAGAAACTGTGGTGGCAGCTTTGGCCAGTTGGCCAAGTATTGGTGGGGTACATCAAATTTCAGCAGTTTGGAAGATGATTCCAATGTGCATCTTGTGGTGTCTATGGAAGGAACGTAATGAGCGCACGTTTGAGGAAAAGGAGAGATCGATAGAGGAACTTATTGCTTTATTTTATAGCACTTTATGTACTTGGTCCACTGCTGTTGATTTTAATGGCATGGCCTTTCATGATTTCCTTGTTTCTATCGCACCCTCCTAGTTAGGAATGTCTTTTTTTCTCTTTTTCTTCTGTATATACTGGGCTAGGCCTATTCTTTGGAGTAATATAATTTGTTTTACTTATCAAAAAAAAAAGTTAACAACATAATTCTTAAAGTACTATGCTTACATTTCTATTATCATGCACAGCAGGCAATCATTTCAATCAGGAACGACTTTGAATTCACAAACAACAATAATGAGAAACCGCACACAGCGCATATCAACCAACAATTCGGCTAAATTATACAAGCAATTCAGCTTAAGCACACAAACTCACCAATCGACTGAGGCTGACACGATGTCTCCGTCATCCAACGTAACAGAGGTCACCTGCAGCTTGTGACCTTCCAGCGTCTGCACCTTCTCTCCAGTCCGCAAGTCCCACACCAGAACAAGCGTGTCCATACCGCCGGACACAATACCGCCCTCAGGGAACTCCTCGTTGGGAGAAATCCACACCAGCGGGCCTACGAAGCTCGTGTGGCCCAACAGAATCTTCGAGGGCGCGTACTTGCGCTGGTCCGACGGATCCAGGGACCAGAAACGCACGGTTCGGTCCCGAGACGACGTGGCTATGCCCGCATTGCCACACACACAAATTCCACGAGCCTAGTCATCGTATTTTACACAAAAATAAACTGAATTTCAGCCAACAGCACAAATAATTCAATGATTCTGGGATTGAAAAATTAGCAATCTTCATTAGTGGAAATCATTTCAGAAATAGGGAAAATTATAGATTTCAAAAGGAAAAAAAAAAAAAAAAAATCTAGTTTACAATTGATGATAAGCACTCTTAGAACTTTAAAATAACTTAGAAGTAATAAAGTTGTAAATATGAAACATAAAAAAATTGTAAATATGAAACGAAAAAAAAAAAAGACGGAAAAAGTGAAAGGTTTTGACAAGGGCATGGATTTGGAGAATATCTTACGTCGTCTTCGTGGCCTCTGAGTTCGCAGCGCAATTGGTATTCTTTGAAATCGAGTTCCATGTGAAAATTTTAGAGATGGAGAGGGAGTGGGAGCAGAAGCGAGAGAACCAGGTAGAAATAGTGAGAGCCGAAAAAAGTGGGGGTGGGGGAGCCTTCGGAACAAACCAAGCAAAGTATAAAGAGAAAATTGGCGAGCAAGCAAAAGATTACACATTGACCATCGGCTGGGGCCTGGTCTTTCGGCCTGCACAATCCAGCCCAAGAATTAGATTAGGTTTGCTAACTAAATTCAAATATAAAATTTTTATCTTATTTTATTTTATTATTATAATTTTTTTAAATTTTTATATAAAATATAATAAATAATTTAATTTTTTTAAATTTTTAAATAATAATAATATTAAAATATAATATTTTAAATTTTCATTTAAAACTAAAAATTATTAATACACTTTTCAAATCTAATATAATTGTAAACAGTATGATGAGATTAAAAATTTTATAAATAGTAATAAAATAATTTATAAATAATAATGAAATAGTTTGAATTGAATATTTTTAAATTAAAAAAAAAGATAAAAATAATTGAATAAAAAATATTATAATATTAAAATATTATTAAAATATTATTTTATAATATTATTTTTTTTGTAATTTAAAAAATTAATTATTTTTTATTAAAAATTTAAAAATTTAAAAAAATTGTAATGATTAGTTTCAAAATTTTATATTTGAATTATGTTTAAAAAAGAGATGGAATTAGATAAAATGAAAATTTTAAAATAAGATTATTTCCAAACAATCCTGAGAAATATGATAACTTGACCAAACAAAAAAAATAGAGGAGATGATTTGAGTTTATTTGTAAATAGTACTATTTTGTGTATCTTATTAAGATGTGTTTAAATATAAATAACTTGATATATGTGTTTAAGTATATGAAGGATATTGAGATTAGTTTAACTTTTTATAAAAATTAAAAAAATTAATTGATCTCGTTGGTAATTAATTTAAGATAGATTAATACGATTTTGACATCTAAATATAACTAATATTAATTTATTTTTCTCAATTGATATTATCTATTTAGTTAATTAATAAGATACATTTAATTATGTATCACCCTGTCAATACCAAAAATAGACAGAGGATCTAGTATGGGATTCGTGGCAAAATTTGTAATTACAAACATCCGTGCTCGCAAGCTTCTCTATTTGTTATTGTCGGTTTGATTAAGATATTATTACTATTCCGAAACTTTAATTCATAAATCTCATTATTATTTACAATCCATCTAACTCGTCTCGTCTCTGATCTGCTTTTCTGATTCTCACCTCTTTTTACCTTTTTCTTCGCTGAAACAGTCTCACAGCCTCACGTTTGGTTGATACTTGGTAGCTTCACAGTGTGAAGCCTCTCAGAGTGTTGTAGGAGCACCCAAAGGCAGACTTTTTTCTTTCCGTCAAAGCCCGCTCCAAATCCAATCTTTCGTAAGCCACTCTCTCATTCATGCATACTGTTAATTCTAAGACTCCGTTTGGTTGCCGAGAAAATGATTGAGAAGTACATAAGGAAACTTGTTTCTCCGAGTCTTCGTTCAATGCTCCGGCTGATCCAAGCGTAGTTCGAACTCATTGGCTCATTTGAATTTTTTCATGTTTGTTTTGAAAGTAAAAACAGAAGACAACGTGCCACTAAGATTCTGTGTTCTGTGCACTTGCATATCCTCTGTTTTCTCCGCAATCAAGCGAGGTTTCCGTGGGATTCTCATTTCGTATTGAAATCTGATTCCGATCCGTTGTTTCCGATTCGCGTGACGTTTTCATTTGGATTAGGATTACGATGTCCTTCGATGTTGCTTGTTTTAAGTACTTGAGGGAAGTTTTAAAGAAAGTCAAATACCAGGTTAGGTTGAGCTTCATAATTGTAATAATTGTGTCATCTATTTTGGGGGCGTATATAGTATTGGGTTTTTATCAGGGTTGGATTTGGTATCTAATTACAGTAGTTAAGTACGTATGGGCTACTATATTGTGAGCAGATCTGGGTTTCTCATTATCTTTTGAACAAAGGTTTGGATACGTCGTGTATTGGAAATGAGGGATAAACTAATTGACTGTTGGGTGTTAGATTCTCTTAGTTTCTGCTCCTGTCATTGATTGAGTTCTTGTGTTTTATTAATTTCTTTTGTCTCCCATACGATATAAATCTGATTTCTTTTTGTAATTTATTGGCTTGAAAACTCAATCAATACTTCAATACAAAGCCTTTACAGTATACACTATTAATGCTTTTTGTAATTTCTTGGGGATAATTGGTTATAAGGTCTAACTTGCGAGATAACAATGTTTTCCATAGTTTGCTAATTCACTGGAAGAGAAATGCACTTATGTAGTGTTAAGTTCATGTGGAGTATCTTGGGCACATTTTCCAACTTCAAATCTAATTGCAAAGGAAGTTTTAAAACAACATCATTTACCTTTGGAGGGCTGTTCACAATTGTTTTTCTTTACCTAATTTTCAAAATCTTCTTCTTTTTATTTTCTACTTAGGTGTTTCTAATGTATACTTCAGTCTATTGGAGTAGCACCCCTTCAATTTCTACAAATATCTCAATAACTTTAGAAAAAAAAGTTCTCTCAAAACTATATGTAAGCTTATGCTCTAGGGATGTTTAGACCGTGAAGCAAAAATCATTGAGCTAATTTGTTTGCAGAAGTCTTCATGATAACTGAACCATCTTTCTGCCACGAGCTTTCAAAATTTGAAAGTTCTGCTATTTTTGCTGCTAATACATGTTAATGAATTTCCCAGCTTTTCTGCACATCATTTCACATCAACAGGTTCTTTCAGTTATTTTCCAGGCTTACAATGCATATTTGTGTTACATGACAAATGAAATTTTTGAGTCTCTTACTGACTCTCTTTCTGCAGGGCAAACGTGCAGTGTCCGATTCCTTCAGTTCCACAAGTAGCTTCCTTGCATGCATTTGTTGTGCTGGTGCCGTCAGCAACTTTTACAGAAATTCCCTCCTGTAAGGGCATTTTTTGTTAACTAAACCACCCTAGATTCCCCCCAACCTAGTCTTTATCATTGCTCAAAGCGAGACTGTGTTTCATTGTATGACTCCCTTGTTCCATCATCAGGAGCTTATTCATCTCCAAATTCTATTTTCACAATTAACAACCCTCTGAGACCCAATCCTAATGTCAAGAACATCCTAATTAGGTAAGCTATCAAAAATAGGTGGTGCAGAGGTGTTGCAGCTACCTTGGGCAGGGAGGTTGTAACTAAGTTTGATACCACATGGAAGATCCTAAGCGCGTAAGTTCAACTGAGGGAAAAAGGCGCCATGAGTTAACTCCACTAAGGGCGTGTAGGGGTTTAATATGTTTATTGGTGCTACTTTCAACTGCGTTCATAATGTTAGTGTATTTTGGCTTTTTGAGTGCTGTTATGTTGCGAATTTTCAGCATACATTACAGCAGGAAGGCAACATCCTTTTTCTTTGGTGCCTGGCTGGCTTTGTGGCCTTTTCTCTTTGAAAAGATAAACAAGACTAAAGTTGTTTTTTCTGGGGAAACTGTTCCTTCAAGGGAACGTGTTTTGCTTATTGCAAACCATAGAACCGAAGTTGATTGGATGTATTTGTGGGATCTTGCATTGCGGAAGGGAAGCCTGGGATGCATAAAGTATATTCTTAAAAGCACTTTGATGAAACTACCAGTGTTTGGCTGGGGATTTCACATATTGGAGTTCATCCCGGTGGAGAGGAAGTGGGAGGTTGATGAATCTACCATCTGCCAGATGCTTTCCACATTTAAAGATCCTCAAGATCCCCTCTGGCTTGCTCTTTTCCCAGAAGGCACAGATTTCACGTAATATCTTGTATTTCTTCTTCTTTCTCTTTTTGGTCCTTCAAGTTGATTTGGTATTACTTTTAAATGATGAACCAGATGTATTCACTGTATATGTGCCAGAATGGAAATTGTGCTTTCTGTGCCCTATTGCTTATCCATATTAACTACTGATGTCTTTTAATTTCATCCAACTCTTTTGTGCAGTGAGCAGAAATGTATTCGAAATCAAAAATATGCTGCTGAGAATGGCTTGCCCATCCTAAAAAATGTGTTGCTTCCAAAAACAAAGGGCTTCTGTGCCTGCTTGGAAGAGTTAAGGGACTGTTTGGATGCAGGTTGTCTTACTTGTCTATATATATTGCTTAAATGACTATTGCATCAACTCTACTTGTTATCATTTTCCATAATTTGAGTGGAAATTATTGAATATTTTGCTATACTAGTATTTGGATGATATTTTCATTCCTGGTCCGGGGAGAAATTCTTGAAGTCTTGCTTCTAGTTTCTAATTATTTTTCTTTATTGTTTCTCTTAACTGGGTGTTTCCTCTTGTATATTTCCTGTGAACTTGGCTATGCCTATTTCAATGAATAAAATCTCTTACTTATCAAAAAAAATATTTTTCTTAATTGTTGCTTTTTAGCGTGTAATAGAGGTGTAAAAATGCTATCAAAGCCTGGAGATTCTAGAGCATATGATTTGGATATCGACAATTGCAACTGGTGAAGTTGATCAAATAATATGTGAACCATAGGGTAGTATCGACACTGCTGCTCATATTATGATAAAGCTTGTTGGAGATATTGGCCTTTGTGGATGGTTGTTGTGCTTGAGTTAAACGTTGGACTTAAATGCGATTTGCTGCCATTTGTGATTTTATATTTTGAAATGTTTTTGTTGTAATCATTTATGATTGGACTTGTATTTCCAGCCAATATTTTTCCTGAATTGTTTGCGCTGGTATGGCCTTCAACATTTGCTGTGATGAGAGCAGATGCAATAGAATTTGAAATGCTATACATCACTTCATGTGTTGCAGGGTGGTTCTTTAATTCATATGCATACGCAGAATCATTTTGCTACAATCATTGTCTGATTGAATCTTATTACTTTCATGGTAATATGCATTCAATGTCAAAAATGAGGTATTAGAGGATACAACATAATTGGAGTGAAAACAAATGGACATGTATAATCTGCTTTATTGTTTAGGTATGAGTGTTATTTAATCTAATCTACAAGAGCTTTTTTCTTAAATGCTGTGTCTCATGTCAGCATTCCACATGAAAGGTCACTATTATTTAATTGAAGGGGAATTACACATTCCACCCACAAACTATCACATATTTTTCACTTTGCACTCCAAACTATAAAGTTTTAATTTGCACCTAAACTAACTATATTTTAAATTTGCACTCTCAGTTTTTTCTTTTTATCTTCCAAATGTGCAAATTGAAAATATTGGTAGTTTTGGGTATACATTAAAGCTTTTAGCAGTTTGGATGCAAAGTGAAAAAAGGTGGTAGTTTGTGAGAGAAAAGCTTAATTTCCCCCTATATTTGAACTCTTCACAATCCTGCTTCTAAATCTTAGCAATTCACCCTTGATGACTTTCTTCCTTTTACACCTTCATATCTTATGTTATTTGTATGTACTGCAGTTTATGATGTAACCATTGGCTACAAGCATCGCTGTCCATCTTTCTTGGACAATGTCTTCGGGGTAGACCCTTCCGAGGTTCATATTCATGTTCAACGCATCCCTCTCGACAATATCCCAACATCAGAAGACAAGATTTCTAGTTGGTTGATGGATAAATTTCGTCTCAAAGATGAGTTACTGTCTAACTTTTATATTCAAGGCCATTTTCCGCAAGAAGGAACGGAAATGGAGCTCTCCACAGAGAAGTGGCTTGTCAATATTGTCGGGGTTATTGCATTGATCAGCATTTGTATTTACTTGACCTTTTTCTCATCCATCTGGTTCAAAATATACGTGTCTTTGGTCTGTGCTTATCTGGCACCTGCAACCTACTTTAATTTTCGACCGGTGCCAATTTCTTGCCTTGTCAGAGCTTTTCTCTAGTATGTATTGAGCAGGAATATGAGTTCTGTTGTAATTTTATGGTAGCCAAGGTTCATAGGTTTAAGGTTCTTCCTCAAGTAAAGTTGGGGGACAGTCTCTGCCGCTCTGGTACAGATGATTCTGTATTGAGGGTTCCAACATTAATGTTCTCCTTAAATGGCGTTGTATGAATTATCTTTCGATCATTGATCTTGTTTACTTCTTCCAATAATGCATTTTCCTCAATAATTCAGAATTTTGAATTTACAGCCCCCTCCCCTCCCGGTTTTCCTTTTAACTTTGCCATGGCTTTTCTCTTGTTTTGCTTGCATGCTCGCACTATGTACGTTAGTATTAGTTGTACCTCAATGTGTTATTGATTTTAACAAAAAATTTGGAAGTCGAGAGTAGGAGACAACCGTCGGACAAAAAAAAGACATGTTCCCTAAACAACATCTTGAAGTGAAATTCACAAACACTCTTACGTTATTTTCTTAACACGAATCCAACAGCGTGGATCCATGATACAATCTATGAATCAAGGAATATCATCATCATAAACCACAAAGAAAACAGTTTTCTAACATAACAACAGTTGCAGGTGGATTTATAAAGCACCAAGGAGATTCATTTATGTTCTAGTGATTAGGATGTTTTATGATCCTCTGCAAAACTACAGTTCTTGCCCGCCGAATATCCCGGCTGCAAATGTCAGCTTGCACCCCCAAATCCTCAACATTCTTCATAAACACTCCTAGCTTCTTCTTAATCTCCTCTATTGCAATCTTAACAGCCTCTTCTTCAATGGCAAATTCTGCGCTCTGCAAGAGTGACTCAATCACAATTTCCAACCGATCAATGAGAACCCTGATGTTGTCCAAGTCCTTGATGGCAACATAGGTACCAACTTGCATCGAGCTAAGTATTTCCTTCTGCCCTTTCAAAGCATTTTCATAGTTCTTCCATAAGGAATCAATCCACTTTCCCATGGAGCCCACGGGGATAGAAGTCGCAGCAGCCAATGCTGCTGCCACTGGTGGAGCAGCCATGGCTGCCGCCACAACAGAGCAAATCAACACAGCGGCGAATGTGGCAACAAATATCATACTTGAAACCTTCCTCCAAGCATGAACGTACTTAAGCTTCTTGTCGAGTTTCTTCTTTCTGTGTTGCAACTTCTCAAGCATGAGCATCTGCTGCTTATAAACAGACTCAAAGATTTGGAAGAATTCTTGTGTGAAAGGGTCTCCAGCTGCCTTGAAATTCTTCAACTCCTGCAATGTCCTCCCGTACCTACTCCCTCCCATTTCAGTACTTTCTTCGTCAAACTTTTGAAGCGCAACAAGAATGAGCAATTGGTTATCCCGAACCCGCTTCAGGCACTTCTCTAATGCTGTACAGAAATCTAGAGTCTGCAAACTATTTTCGAAGTACTCCTCGACGAGCTCAAATAGTTCTTGATCCTTCCATATATCTTTCTTGCATTCCAAGATGACTTTAACAACGTCCTGGTTCATCTCCAAGAGACATTCCGTGACCTCTCTCAAAGAATCAAATGAAAGGGCTCGAACTTCCACTCCCACGGCAAGAGTGTTGATGACCTGATTGGTACGCGTTTGGAGGGTGGTGTCAAAGGACTGCAAGTCTGAATCAAGCCTGCAAGCAGCCTCGTAAGAGCTCAATTCACTAGTGTACTGTAAATTGGTATTGAGATTGATAGCCGTGGAAGTTTCAGGGGCCTTTTTGCTCATATGGCCTCCCATGGCTTTGATTCTTAGATCTGAAGAAACCACGCACAGAACAAAAAACCAGATTCAATTCAGAAACTCTGCAGATGCTTTAGCTTGCTTTTCAAACCCCTTGTTTATCCTCGGCAACCAGCGGCTTAACTTTCTTCTATGTCGAGACAGAGAACGAAAACCAAATTTCTGAGTGTAGCTTTCCTAAAAGTATATAAATATATATATGATGAACAAAATCCAATCCAAGTTTCCCAGCTAATAAATAGAATAATTAACATACATATCAGAACAAACCCACTTCACCAAACTAAATCTAAAGCTAAAACTTCGTATGCATGACCTTCCTAGTTGGCAAACTTATCGCCACAGATGAGAACGAGGAGATTTTTTTCAAGATTTTGAAACCGCCCAGAAAGGATCAGACCAAGAAAAGGATAGAGAACTAAGAACCATGACAAGTCGAAAGAATCTTAGAGAAACGACGAGGAAAATGGTCGAGCTAATTAGAGACGGATATTGTTTAAAAGGAGGGAAGCAATATAAAGGAAGGTGTGGATCATAAATTGAGGTGAATGAAGAAGCTTGAAGAGAGCTGCAACTGTTGAGGGCCAAGAGATGTTGGGGGTGGTGGAGGAGATCTGGGAATAGCTTGCACGCATGAGATAAATGAGAGAGTTGGACAATGTAAGACGCGGGAAGCAATATGTATCTCCTTCTCTCTCTTGCTTTTTTTCCAGTTTTAACGCGCAAAGCAACTGTTGCCAAAGAGAAGGGAGAGCTGGAGCTAAGATAAAGCAGAAATAAAGGCGGCAGAAGCTTCGGTTCCAAGACTTCGATAATAAGTTAATAAAATAGAAGAAAACACAAGTCTATGATTCGAGAAAAACAAGGGTATTGATTATTGAACTGCCAAGGAAGCCGAAGAACATTAATACCGAAATCTTTTTTTTTTTTAATTGGAGAAAATATTCTCTTTCATTATAAATATTACAATTCACTACAAAAAAAATTATTATTTATAACTTGTTAATGTCTTAATTTTGCACAACAGACCGGAAGAAAAAAAAGAATCATCATCGACTCATAATGGTGATTTGGACTTCGATACAGTATTCTTTGCTTTCATATATAATATATAATAAATAAGTAAATAAAAATAAATAAATAAAGAGACACTGAGATTTACATGATTCGGCATAATACCTAATTGAAATATATATGAGGTCATGAGAGATTGTAAAATCATTCATTATAGTGGATTTCGCCCCCCAAACAACCCGTAGACGTAAGCATTAGTATTATGTCAAATCATGTAAATCTCTATCTCTTTTTATTTATTTTTATTCGTTTATTTATTATTTATTATATGGATGAACGCGAAAAGTATCGTATCGAAACTCGAATTACCATTGTGAGTCGAGAATGATTCTTTCCTTCATTCCGATCTGTTGTGCAAAATCAAGGCATTAACATAACTAGTTATATGTTACAATAATTTGTTATAAAAAAGAATTTATTTTCACCGTAAATAATTATTCTTGTCGCAAATAACTCATTATAAATACCTCTTTTTGTTTTAGTGATTATCCATTGCTAACAAATATTCATTTTAAATATTATGAATATATGTGTAGATGATTTTTTTTTTCTCTTTATTCTTTTATTTTGCATTTTCAATATAAGCTTGAAGTCGATAACTGTGGGTCATTCTAGAAAAAGAGAGAAATAAAGCTGAAAATCATTAAATTCAAGCGAAGATGTATATTTTTTTCTTTTCTCATGCTAGAAACTTATCCCCACAAATATATCATGGACTACTTGTTGGGAAGCTTAGAAGGAAGATATTGAAAAGGTGAACATTGAGGAGGCCCTGTTCTCGTCACTTCAAGGGAACTATGACACAAGATATTCGAAAGAAAAAGGCCTATAATTGTTTTCTCCAAACCCTTTTTATTTTCTGGAGAGCATTTTCCTGGTATTTAGATATCTCTATAGCTTTTGAATCATGAACTTCCATTATTAAATTTTCCAAAGTATTTGTTGATCTTGATCGAGATAATTTGAAACAGACACTAAAATGGTCGAGCATCAAACTATAAAAGAAAAAAAAAAAAAAAAAAAACATTATCCGAGTATTACATCCAACATGTTAATGGCTGAAATTCTTCATTCCAATGCAAACAATTACAAGAAAAATGAAATATACCTGATTGCATGCAGTTCTCGAATGATCAGAGCAACCACAGAAGTAGGTAGAAATACACGGCGGAATTCACAGCCTCAAAGGAGTTTGCAAAGGGCGTTCAGATAGTTAATTATGCTTGAAGCTATATAGCGCGCAATATGAATGTATTTTTATACTGAATATTCTTGAAATTCAAAAGATGACTTGGTGTCTAAGAATCAACTTGCCCATTTAAGTGCATCTGTATACAAGAATGTACGCGACTAGTACTGTACACGATATGTCTAATTTTTATTAGTTAAGATAATTGTATTATAACATGCGTAAAAAATCAAAAAACTTTTACTGTAAAAAGTTATAATTTCTATATATATCTGACCTTTTTTAAAAAAAAAAAGAAGTCAGATAATATGAATTTTTAGAGATGTAATAAAAATTATCATGAAAAATAATATGAATATATATAAAGTATTAGATAGTCTTGATTAAACTAAAAGCCTATAATCTGACTATCATAAACCTCTTACTTTCAAAATGAAAGTATTTAAAAACTCCCCCAAATTGTATAAAAAAAAAATAGTATTGATTGGAAAAATGGTGATGTTGTAATTTCAAAGTAAGGCAGGATTGTTTTTGGTGGCGAGACTCCGTATAGCACGAGGAAAACGAAACCGAAAAGCAAGTCCTTATCCAATGACGGGACTGCTATGGTCCGAAAAAACCCTCTTGGTTTTCGGGTTGGGGGCTGTTATAACCAAACTCCTCCACCTGACGCGTAAGCTAACAATACGTGTCGATGAGTAATTCGGTGCCGCCTTTTGCTGATTTCAAATTATCATTCCACGCTAGTACGCTACGGCAACAAAACTCTTCCAGTCACGTGTTTTTGTGACAGTTCGCTCTCCTTTTTTGTTTTTCTTGAAATATATGTTAGTTTTTTTTCCTTATATTTCTTTTAAAAGAGGAAAGGTTGGCATCCGTCACTATTTAACATCAACCAATACATACTTTAAATGAAATGATTAAAATGTTTCTGCAACAAAAATTCACATTTCGCATGTTTCCTCTCATTTCATCCGTTTCAAATTATTCTTACTTCCATTTCTCCTCCCGCGTTGCCCATGCTCGTCCCCCACCTATCGTCTCCCCCCACCCCCACCATTCGTGTCGCCCAAGGCCTCCAGCCCGTTGCCCATCCGCATCGCCCCACCCTCAGTGGTGCAGATTTGGCCATGAGGGAGAGAGAAAGGTCGGTATGGGCTGGGGAAGGAGGGTATGGCCGAGCGGTGGAGGTCCAGCGTGCTCGTGGGCGGCAACGATGCACGGCTGTAGGTGGCGGAATGTGAGCTGCGACGTGTGGAAAATACGGGCCTCAGGCTGGGGGAGGAGGGCGTGCGTGCGGAGGAGCTCGGGCCACGGGCTGGGAGGAGGAGGAAGGGCTCGGTGCTGGTGGTCGGTGGTTGCGGTGGGAGGCCCAATCGACGGCGGCGACGACGGATCTAGGTTGCGAAGAGAGAAACAGGAAGGAGAGGGGAGGGGCTGGGAGCTACGAGTCGGCTTCGTTTGGTTTCCAAACCAAACTCATCTCATCTCACTCATAATTACAACTTTTTCAAATTCCAACACAAAATATAATAAACAATTCAACTTTTTCAAATTTCAAAATAATAATAATATTAAAAAATAATATTCTAACAATATTTTATCATCTAAACTCAACTCAACTCAACTCATTTCAACATCCAAACACACCCTAATGAATAAGAAGAAACAAAAACAAAACAAAACAAAAAAAAAAAAAAGGAAAGATTGCCACGTAGGGTGTGCGAAAACGCACACCGCTACATTGGCGGATACGTATCAGGACTATTCGCAAAATAACAATTTCACTAAACAAATAATAATGATATTCATATTAAATATTTTTTCATTTTATTTCAAGTTTTATATAATTACTAGAGGATTGTAATTAATTAGTTCAATCCGGTCGAAGATTTATTTTTGGACTGGACCGGTGGTACCTCTAGATCGGACCAAACACTATCCTGTTTATCGATTCGGTTGGTCTAATCGATTCATTCGGTCCAAACTCATGCAAAATAGGCGCACTTTTTTTTTTTTTTTGTTAAAGACCCGACTAACCAATAAACATTATTTATTTCAAACCAACTAAAAAATAGTCCAAAAATATTATTTAGTTAATATTTAATAGTATATTTTTTATTTTATATGGTCAATAATCATATATTAGATATAAATTATATAATTAAATTATAAGTACTATATAAAATACTATATAAAAAGTTGAAATTTATTTAAAAAATTATATATGTAATTCGGTGTCCGATCGGGGTGAAACCTAATTTCTACCCATTTAAAATATATTTATAAAAATAAATTGCAATAAATGTTAATATATGTGTGTCCTTATTCTTAAATCAAGAGGTAGCACTATATATAAATGTTGGGGAGGAAGATCTCAAAAAATATCTCAAATTAGTTAATACAAAATAATAAAATACAAAAAATGAACGACTTCAAATAGATCATGCTGGTTTCATATTTTTAGCATGCTCCAGTAAATTGTCACTACTCCATTTTTTTTTACTCAATCCAGTATTAATTGGACGATCGGGAGATGCACTTCATTGAGGTGTTTTCTGTATGAAAAATGTTATTTATTATTTTCATACCACACATCAATTAGATTATGTTTGGAAGGTGAGATGAGAATTTTGTGTTTTGTTTTAAAGTTTAAAATGTTATTTTTTAATTTTAAGATTTGAAAAAGTTGAATTGAAATTTGAAAAAGTTATATTGGGATTTGAAAAAGTTGAATTATTTATTATATTTTATATGGAGATTTGAAAAAGTGTAGAGATGAGATGAGATGAAGATGAAAATTTTGAATAAAACATGTTTTCCAAACATAATCTAAGTCTAAACGAACCATGGTCGAGCAATCTCAATTTCACTACAAGCTTTGTGAATGAACGTTGGGCTGGGCCACCTCGAATGGCGTGAGCCGCATATGGGGAGACCCGCATGACTTTTGTTGTTCTATTTAAACATACATAATTACACATAAATATGTGTTTGTTTTAATAGAATGAGAAAAATAACAAATCACATATTAGTCATGTGTGATGTAAGAGATGATAAATATAATTTTTCTTTTTATATAGACTACTTATAATCTCCTGCTATTAGAAGCCATCATTTTTATTCGAAAGATTAGTTTTCTTTTTTTTTTTTTTTCAAAAAATTCTGTCTATACTTACTATTTTATTTACATAAACATAATGTGTCAGTTATTCATGAAAATTGTATACATTTTATAATTTGAAATTTAAAATCTAAATCTAAAAAAATATTGATAAAATAGAACTGTCGTTTAGTACGTATAATATTGTCTTAAAATTGTATGTACACGTAGCACTACTTTTTCTTTTTTTTTTATCACAAAATCAATTACTAGTAATCAACAGAAACACATAGATCAATATATACAATAGAGCTTTACTATTCATCATCCCGGCCCACACACCACACTTATTTTTCTTTTCTTTTTTCAATTTTTTTATTTTCTTTTATAAACTAATTGATTTCTTCTACTCATCATTCATATACCACACATTTAGTAAGAAAATAAAATAAAATAATTATGTGTGGTATAAGGATGATAAGTAAAATTTTTCTATGAAAAAAACTATAGGTAGTCGCTTGGTGCAAGCGCGAGGCAAACGCGTCTAACGTGGAAAAATTAAAAACGCACTGTTTCAATGTTTAACCCCCTTTTCCCCAGATCTTCGACACTCCCTTCTTCCATTTTCCTCCCTCTCTGTGTTTCGCCGAGACCTCCAATGGGTGGCTTCCCTCATTATGGTATAGTGAAGGATGATTATCTCATAATCAATGGATGTTGTGTTGGTCCAAAGAAAAGGGTTGTTACGCTTCGCCAGTCTCTGCTCAAGCAAACATCGAGCCTTGCTCTTGAGGAGATCAAGCTCAAGTTCATCGACACCTCCTCAAAGTTTGGGCATGGCTAATTCCAAACAACTCAAGAGAAACAAAAGTTTTATGGATGGGTCAAGGCATAATTATGCAAGCATGTCAAATGTTTTTGGCCATCAAGTTAATGTCGTTTTTATGCAATGCAATTTTTTCTTTAGGAAAATTGTGTCTTCGAAATTTATGTGGTTTGACATGTTTGAGGATTTTGGACAGTATTTTATCAAGTTCTATTCTGGCGAGGATATCTTTTTCATCTTAAATAATTAGTATTGCTTCAAAATTTTGGCCTGCTCTTAAAATCTCCTATTTCATGAGTTGGGCACCATCATAGTTTTGGTTTTCTATTCTCCATTTTCTTCTTTTTTTTGTATTCCATTATTTTGGGATTAGAATCTGAGCTTTTCTACTCCGAAGTGGAAATTGCGAGGAGTTTATTGTTTACATATCTTAGTTAAAGGTCGAATGTCCTTGTATTTGTCTATTATTATCTTGAATAGCCGCGAAAATGGAGACTCATAGACCTAGACGAACATGACAACTCAGAAGCAATGTGGGTATCAATTCCCTAGATCAAATGAGCAAGAAGACGAAGAACTAATACGAACACACAACCGAAAACCTAGACGAGTGGGAAGACGAAGATCCAAATGAACACGAGCTCTATTTCAGTGTCTATAGCTTTTTTCTTTCTTATATATTTTGGTTTTGGGCGGGCATTTTGTATTTTGTCTTCTTTTTCTTTATCTAACGTGTTGTCAGCGACTCCCCATCGACTGTATGTAAAAGAATTATTTTTCTATATATATATATATATATATGCCTAAGTTAAGGATTGTGTGATTAGCATTAGTCATGGGAGAAATGTACGTCAAACTGGACACACCAGTACCCTTTTTCCGATTCTCCCAATTTGCAATGCAATGAATAAATGAATATTGAAGTTTCATGTAGGGTTATTTATGTGTTCTTTGCGTTCTTGTTTATCCCGGGCTTGATCAATATAAGAACTTTGCATGTGAACATGGATTAATTGATCTTATACGCCAGTACCAGATCGTGTCATAAGGTGTGTGTACACTACACAACAAATATCACTTTTTCTCAAGAGTGAGTGTGGTCGAAAAAAGTATAACCTTAGTGGAAAAATTTTTTTTGCTATCAATTTAGTCCGTGAGAGACTCATGACATATAACTGGTAAAGAAATAGTCTTTTTTCTACCAAAAAGATTATTCCTGGAAAAAAAATGTTTTTGTCCACGACAACATTGGCAGATAAACACCCAAAATTTCGTAACAAATAGATGTAGATATTGTCTTCTATCATGAGAAATAACATTATTTCCCACGATCTAAAGTGGTGTATTATATAGCTCTACACATGATCCATGTTATGGAAAATGCTTGCATACTATCGTTTGGCCCATAAACAAAAATCGTGATAATTATACTTATTTCCACGTCCAAATTTCGTAAGAATTAACCAAAAGTCACTAAATAAGCATTTTTCACCAGCTTCACTCTTCTTAAAAAGTCTTTTTCCCACACATTTGATCTTATACACCAATAGTACCACGTGTATATAGGATTGGTAAAAATTAACATGATGGCTCGATTTAATTAAAACAAACTTGAGCTCGAGATCAGTACGTATATCATGCAGTACGTACGTATAATAAGTTTGGATGCCATGAAGATTCAAAAGTTAAGCAAACCATGCAGTACCATATCTTAACAAGAGTACTGTTTATTACATAACGAGGACGTACGCAAGTGAAAGCAAGACATGAAAACAAACAAGCAAACAAGCTGAAATTAAAACAGCCACAGTACGTACATGATCATAATAAAACACACATGAACAAGCTAGCTAGCACAAATTAAGAAGATCCGGAAAAACAACAACAGATAGATAGTACATGAATATATAAATTAAGCGGGCCGGGATATATATCATGTTTTAGCATATATATTAATTTGAGCAATGGAACTGGGGAAGATTGCATTTAGCGGGGAGCTCAAAGGCGAGGTTGGGGTCAATTCCATAGAGATTCAACAGCCTGGAGTTCTTGAAAAGGCAGAGGCACTGCATGTCAGCATTGGAGAGAGCCGAGCAACAGGCGGGTGAGGGAGGAACTGGGAATAGGCCGCTCACCGATGGCTCACATGCCTTGAGACCCTCTTTTGTCATGCGGCATAATGTCTGACCATTGGCCAACATGATGGTCTCAGATCCCATCATGACCATGAACACAAACATTAATGCAACAAAGACTAGCTTTTTGTATCCACCTTCCATATTTTTGCTCAAACAGCTCAGCTCTTTAATTTGTTGGGAGTTCAGAGCAAGTGATGGCTATGTGCGTATCTTAACTGGCCACTTATATATATATAGAGAAGATCAGGTTGAGTTAGGCAATAATTAAGAAAAATACTATTTTATCTTCATTAGTATAAATAATTAGGTCGTTTACTTGGAGGGACCCAAAATATAGTCACAAGGCTCGTGACATGCAGTTCGGAGTTCGCAAAAATTGGGATTACAATGGGCGGTACTGTCACGGGTCGTACAGTAGTGGTCTACGGGGTTTTGTGTTTTGTGGGAACTTTATATGGACCGAATAGTTTATGAAAAAAGGCATCTTCTGTATGGTGGCATGTGAACATCAAGACCATGTGCCATTTTATTTCGTGATATTATACAAAAATCAATTAGTTTACAAAGAAAAAAATTTAAAAAAATAAAAATAAATGTGATGTGTAGTGTAGTGTATATAGATGATGAATAGCAAAGCTAAATATATATATATATATATATATATATATATATAATGCAATACGTGTGACTGAGTCAGCATACCTTCTAACTTAATCCTTTGTACGTCTTTGCAATTCATCATTCGAATGGGAATGATTATATGGGAGCCAACACGAGGGGCGCTTAATGCTTCTCTCACATAATTCTCTTTTGTACCTATTGCAATTTGTTAAATAGTCTGTCCAATCCTTGTTACTATCATTTTATTAAATTACAAAAAGAAAGAAAAACATTTAATTACATGCAAACATAGTAACAAAAACCAAATTCGAATATAAGTTTAAGAAAAAGCACGAGATAAATACAATATGTGAACCCTTGTTTATGGATAGCATAGAACATATGAGGGGATTTCCCTCCCATCAGCCCGTATAGCAAGCTCACGAGAGACCACGGGAGAAGTAAGTTTGAAAGCCCGACCAAACCCAACCAAGCCCAACGACCCTCTACTAAAAGAAGTTCGGGGGCCTTTGTAAGTATCCATTCTATGAGCAAAAACCATTGATGAAGCAATCCATGCGTAGGGAAAGCAGATGGTAGGAACATATGGGACTCGTCACCCTGACACCACCTTGATGACACCATACCCTCAAAAACCTATATAGGCAGGTGGACGGAAAATATGGAAAACCCTTGATCTCCTGACAGCAGACATGGAAAAACTTAATAGGAAACGTCTGCAGGATAAAGTGAGTCAGGGAGCCACGCCGCATTAATTGTGCCACTTTTCGGACTCCACTCTGCATTAATGATGCCGTCTTAGAAGCCACACTGCATTAATGACTCTGACTAAATGAATAGTGAAAATGACATAGGCAAGGATGAGCTGTCCTCACCAGAAACCTAATATAAAAGTTGAACCTAGGTACAAAAAGCTTTCTCTAATTCCTATATGCTCATGTACAAACTACTAAGGAGGTATACTAATTTTAGTATCGGAGACTCCCCAACCTCAAGCAAGGCCCACTAGTCTCCACGTTTTCTTAATTTTACAAGTGAAAGACTCAAGATCGAAGTTGCTGAAACTCGATCTAAAGGTATACAAAACACAAGGTTAATAAAACACAACATTAATTACAATAAAATCTACATGATGTTTTATCTATATTTATCCTAAGTTTGACAAAAGAAAAAAAAACAATCTGTGAATCCATAACATTAAATGTTGTTTATGGACAGTATCGAAGACAACATTAATTACAATAAGGTCTACATGCTTTATCTGAATTTATAGAAAATTAGACTCAATCCAATCCTTGAAACTCCCACTTATAATGCCATTAGAACACGTGCCTCATTTTTGGAGGTTATGGAAAGTTAATTGAAAGCATAAAGATCAAATGGCAAAGACTCGTAAAGAAAGCTATTGAAATAAATAAATAAGTTTTTTTTATCTATATTCAAAATAATTAATTGAGTTCAATTTCTTAACCAGGGAGAAAGTTTTGGAAATTAAAAAATATATTCTTTTTAAGATAAGACTGTCTTTACTATCTAATGCAATTAGGTTGTTAGAAAAGAAAAACTAATGAAAAATAAAGGACAAATCCTCAATTACGAAGGTTTAGGATTAGGGTTAGGTTAGACTCAAAAAAAAAAAAAATAAAAAAAAAGGTTAGGACTAGGGTTAGGTTTTCGGATCCGTCGCCAGGGACTATAAAAACCCAACACACACACGGACGTCAAAGGCTCCCGTCCACATTCCAGTCTTAAAGCGCAGCCAAAAAGCAGAAACCCACCCTATTGTTGAGAGCTTCCTGCTCCCAACCTGTGGTTTTCAATATTTCTGATCTTCTCGATCTCTTACAATTCGCACAAATTGTTTGAATGCCAATCGGATGCGCCTTTTCTCCAAAGTCTTGTTATAGTTTAAGCTGTACAGATCTCTTTCTGTATACGATAGATAGAGGTGCCTTCATAATCCCAGATAAGCTAAAGTTTCGGTGCTTACCTGATTCATGGGAGGCAAAAAGCAAAGTTGGGAAGTTTCGCTGATTAACGCCTACTTTTTTATTCATCGCTTTGAGGCGTTTACTTAGTAACTTCGCCATACATGCATTTCAATTTTCCGTGTTCCCCCTTTGTTTTCCTTCCAAGTTTGAAAATCGATTTTTTGAAACCCCCAAGTTTCTTTTTATTTTTCCCTTGAGTTGTGCGAACCTACGTACCCAACTTGGCTTTTGCTGCGGTTGGCTAAATGCAGAAGCTATATACATACCGTCCCTTGTTTGCCTTTTCAATCGGACGTCGATTCATTCATGACCTGCTCGTTTGAAGTTTGAAACCTTAACCCCACACACTCGTTAATAATCTATTACATTTGATGTTTGGATTCATGTAAATGGTTTGGTCAAAAAATTTGTAAAAAATCGAGCAATTGCCTTTTCCTCTTTAAATTTAGCTCTCGTTTCTTTTTATAAAATGAGTTGGAGTTGGAATAAAAATTAAAAATTGAATAAAATATTATTAAAATATACTATTTAAATATTATTTTTATTTTTAAATTTAAAAAAGTTGAATTATTTATTTTACTTTACATAAAAAAGTTGTAATAACTAAATAAGATGAGATAAAAAAAATTTATAAAAATGAAAGAGACCCTTTGATCGACATGGAATTAGTTAAACTGATTTCATCTAAAATATGAATACATGAGATTATTATATATTATAAATATGAATATATGGAATTATTATATATTATGAAAATGAATATGATTGTTGAAAGTTTTTGAAGATTATGAAAATAAAATAAAAAATTAATTCAAAAATATAAATTAATTAAAAATAAAAATAATAAAAAATAATAAAATTTTAATATTATAAAGAATGTGTTGACTAATTAAATTTAGATTTTAAATATTAAAAGATTAGCTAAAGGTTAAAAAGTTATATATCTTCAAATTTTAAAGATTGGAATGTCAATCCAGTGTGAATGTTCTAAATGGGACAACCTTCTTTGTACTTTTGCATCTTTCCCCATACCTAATTTAATTTCTAAGATTCAAGTTTTAATCTTAATATTAATGTTATCGTCAAAATAACAGGATCATTGTGATTCCAAACATGCGTGCGTTAGGATACAAACACATACAAAAATATTAGACATCGTCACATCGCATATTTCTTTTAAAAATAAAATAAAATGAACTATTAAAAAAATATTGTGAAAAAAATTTTATATTTATTTTTTGATAAGTATATTTATTTCATATTTGTTCACTTTTTTAAAAAATCATACGCCTGCATGATTGCAAATATAACAGACAAAGCAGTAATTCATTCCCCCCCCTCCACGCCAAGAGAAAAAGGAAGTAATTAATAATTATAGGAGCCAGTTTGTACTTCCAGACATCGTATTTTTGACAAAAAGTATATTTTAAGGATCTTAGTTAAGAGTAGATAGCATTTATGCCACGCATTTGTTGAGACCACTACCAAAATAGGCATTCATGGTTATGCTCTAATGACTGCAATTTCAGTGTCTCTAGATTTTCCATTGGCCAACTATCATATTCAGACTTCCTTGAAAATACGCAATTGAGTAAATGAAAATGACTTCAAATACAGTAACAAATAAAGTGATGTATCTGATGGCAAACTGCATTTTTTTTTACCAACTATCAACCTATGTGTCCATTATATAATAAACATTCCACGTGACTCATTGCTGGATCAAAATTTCCAATCCAAAAATTGGGCTCTCAATCCCAATGCTACATTTTCTCCATATGCAATGGTTCTACAGCTACTTGTTGTACAGGTGGACCGCAGTGAATATGAAGAAACCTGCCATCTGCATCCACATTTAAATTTCAAGTTATCTTTAAGCATATGTTATTCTAGCATACACATTCAAAATTGTTTGCTACCCTGACATTTCTTCTTTGGGAAAAGTAAAATGAGCAAACCCTGACATTTTACAGCATTCCCAGAACAGAATGAAGTGGAAACTCAAGCTAAAGGTTTTGTGATAAAGAAGGGAGTGCAACGGAACAGGAGACAAAACAATCTAAGAGGAAAATCGGCAACAAATTGTTGGAACAAAATATGCCAAATTAATGTCAGGTATCGAAAATAAGCTAGTTTAGCTAACCTACGACTCATCACAAGTCGATAGACTACTTGCCAATAACTTGAGCCCAGCTCATAAGTATGCTTACTTAACTCTGCCATCTATACTTGCTAGGGTCAAGCTTGAGTTAAGCTCAATTGCATAGTAAGCCAAGTTCGAGTAAATTATTCAATATGGAATGAAAATTTCTGCAGAGCTCAACTCAAGTCAAACTAGGCTAAGGCTGAAAGCTTGTAACACACAATCTGAGTAGGCTGCCGTTATCTGTATACCAATCTACAAGGAGCAATTGGAATTACATCTTTCCCAACCTAGATTATCCTAGCATTAGTTGAAAAAAATAAATCCCAGCTTCTGTAGAAATGACCACAACAGCAGTAGGGCAGATAAGCTGTTTGCCAGAAATCCAAGGAGGAGGACCCTCTAATTATCCCTCCAAGAAATTAAAAGAAATAAGAAAAATAAACAAACTGAAAAGATCTGAAAAGATAATTTGTTTAAAACTGCACATAGACAAGAAGACTGATGAGTGAGAGAGAGAGAGTGTTTCATACCATTGAAAATGCTGCCCCATAATAGGGATAAGCCGCAGGTATAAACCTTTCATATTCATTGTGCCTATAGGGCCGGACTGGAATCTGTATTAAAAAAATTATCAACACATAGTATACATGGAAAAAGGTGCTTATATATTGTGACATTGAGTCACACTTGCAAGTGATGTCAAAGATGGCAATTGAGTTGCAGATCGTCATGTATTCTTCTATTGCATTTCAAAATCAGGCCCTTAAATTTCACCTTTTTTTTTTTACAAGTGACCCTTAAATTTCACCTTATTAAACTCAATAGCTTAGCAGCAATATAATGTGGAGAAGGCACAGATCATGGTCCCAGTTCTGTATTCAAAAAAAAAAAGTTTCGACCAAGACCCGACATAAGCATTAGATTCTTTGCAAGAATGCTCAGCCATCTATGCTTGCTTCTAAATTACACACTAGGATCCAATGCTTTTGAGAGCTTTTCTTTTTGACGACAGGGGAACCACCCCACGGCAGTCCTTAGGACTCACCTAGGGAATGCTTTAGAGAGTTATCACATATACAATTCTCTCAGTAATAATCCTAATGTTGCTCCTCTTTACAAGGTCTAACTGAGAATATTATATACCTGCTTTGACAGGGATAAGCTTGTGTATCCAAGCCTTTGGTACTCAACCTTGAACTGGAAAACCCCATAAACATCTGGAACCTTGAATGCTGTAAAATAACGGCCCTGCAAGGAAACAAAATTATAAATAGAGGAGTTCATTCCTCCACACCACAACCCCCCTCCCCTCTCTCTCTCTCTCCTCTTCTCTTTTCAGAAAAAGAAAAAAAATAGGGTCCATGGGGACTCAGCGGGTAAAATCACATGCAACTTTGTAACTACTTCACCTTCTTGTCAGTGGATAAATTCTTCAGAACATAGGGACTCATCATGTAAAACTGCACCTGAACGTCATCAGCTACATACGATTCCCAACTTCTACCAGACCACTCATAAATCTCAACCGAATATACCTTCAACAGGATACAAAGTGTGAGTAGTAGAGAAAACCTTTTAATCAGTCTTATGTTGTACTCTGAAATCTAATGAAAAAGTAAAGCAAAATTACCAAGTCATCATTGATCCTATACATGGACGGTTCATCAGCCTCCCCATCTTTATGGTGTTGTACATTCACAGCCTATTGATCAATAAAGGTCTTAATATGACGAAGCAGTAAATAACTCAAAAATATGGTAATCAAACAATGACACAAGATAATCTAAATGATCCAATAAGTCAACTATTCTTTTTCCCCAAACCGTTTTAAGAGGAATTAAATTGTAAACAAAACTGACCTTGAGATGTCCTCTTTCATGGAAAACCCATTTGCTAAGTTCAGTCAAAAACTGCTCATTACCCGATTTCTCATGTCTGTTACCGCAAAAAAAAAAAACACAATCAGTTTTTCTTTCAAAAGGCAGCGGTGCGTAGATAACAAAAAGCGTCAAAAAGTGCGCTTTTGTAAATACATTCCACTATTGGTAAGCAAAGCACTTTGGTCTTGGCACTGTGCTCTTACCAACACTGCACAAAACAATGGCAAGTCAAAAGAATTACTCACTTAGTTGGAGTCCCAGCTTTCTGCACCCCAGATCTGAAGAATCTGCAAGGAAAAAAAAATATTATCAAGAGAGGGCATGCAATAGGAAAAAATTGTTTAACTGGCAAGTACTACGTACCGATTGCTGAACATAACCAATGAGCCAGAGATCAAAATCCGAGCATTGTTTCTAGCCTGAAACAAACAAGATCTAAGCATGTTTAAATTTTCATATATATTTTTTATAATCAAGAAGTTTTATTCATAAAAATAGGCAAAGCCCACATATATACTTATATATATATATAAGATTTCATGATGATATCATTTGCAGTAATACTATCTACTAAATGGTATCAAAACAACCGATAATGTTATTGCAAGCAATAGGTTTTAATTTACACAAAGTCAGACATAAATAAGTCCCACTCCATCAAAAATATTAAAACAGTCAAATTTTGCAACTTTCAAACAACGAGTTTATCATACCCTTGTATGAACCGTACGAGTCTGTCCACCCCCACCGTGCTCAAGGCTCTATACCCCAACCCAACTTGCTCGGACACAAATAAGCATGCATTAAGGTATATACGACCATCCAACAGTAGTGATGCTACCTGCCATATACGGGGTGGGTAGCTGTCCTCCCCGGCGCCAGCCACTGTCTGCCCGTATTCGTTTAACAGGCGGGTTCATTTCACCCTATTTTCGCCCATAATCAAACCGGATCAACCACAATCAACATTATTTATCACAAATCGACAGATCTATGCAAAAATCCACAGCCAATGAAAGAAACCCAACCATCAACAGATTTGCAAAACCACAAATCGACAAAAGAAAAAAACCCAACCAACGAGACCTCCTGAGATGTTTTCTACAAAACCCCAGAAAACACGTTTAACGAGATCTGTGTTGAGACCAAGGGATCTCTATGCCAAAACCCTCAGAGCCTTTGGGCCAAGACCCATGCCTTTGCACCAAGAAGTAATCTGAAAAAAGAAAGAAGAAGAAGAGGGAGGAGAAGAAAAAATAGAGAAGAGATGGAAGGAGAGGTGTAAGGGAAGAGGAATGGGGAGAGCAGCTGGAGGCTGAATGTGAATGTAGGTGGGAAAAGAATAAGAATCTAGGTTTTTTTTTTTTTTTTTTTATAGTGAAGTGCGGATGGGCGGGTAAAATCCAACCCGCTATCCACCCGCTTTACAATTATTTGTCAAGGCATCTGCCTGCCCGCCTGAGTTAACGGGCGGGTTTCCCACCCGTTACCCCTGTGGGCTGTGTGGATTGGGCGGGCAGGCCAGATTGCGGGGGCCTGCCGCCCAGCCCTATCCAACAGGAGAACAAGCTCCAAATTCTAATAGCTTTTTACAAGCTTACTAGGAATATGAATTGCTTAGCACATGTTTCATTTTATGTAGGCAGGGCTTGTTCTTAGAATCAAGCATGAGAAATGAATTGGTAACAAAGAGGATCAAAAGCAAACTCCAGTAAATGGGTTCAATACTAAAGGCAGTTTCCATGCTCATAGAGCCATGGAAATAATGTGGATTCAACACAAAAAACACAACATGTAAGAACAGAGCTGAATTCATATTCTATTGTTTTCTGCAAAGTAGTGACGTTATTTGAAGTAATTCTATGTTCCACAAGGGATTTGAACAAGAAATTAAGCTACTTCTCAATTGTCATTTTGTCAGACATCGGTAATGGATCTCATTAATAAAGTTCTCATGCACTGATAAAAAAAGATATTGGTAATAGAAAAAAGGTTCATGTCATGTGTATGCAGGCCGGACCTTTTCTTTTTAGTATTCACAAAGCCACTGTGATATCCCATATGATAAGAGGATAAGGTAGATGGTGTATAAGATCCCACATTGTTTGGGAAGGAGAAGTTCTTGCTCTTTATGTTTCAATAGGGCTCCAATTATATCATTGACTAGCCATTTTAGAGTATAAGCCATGTGACTTGGGCCCTCCATTGGGGCATTACAAATAGAATTAGAACCTATCACAACTAGAAATGTGAGACTTGAGCCATGCCATCTACGACGGATAGACCTGACCAGGACGTCAGGAATTTAAGGGGGGAGATTGTGATACCCCATATGATAAGATGATAAGGTAGGTGGTATATAGGATCCCACATTGTTAGGGAATGAGAAGATCTTGCTTTTTATAATGTTTCAATAGGGCTCCAATTGTATCATTGACTAATCATTTTGGAGTATAAGCCATGTGGCTTGGGCTCTCCATTGGGGCATTACAGTCACTTCAAGGAAGTAAGAAAAACTCCTATGTACTGTATCTTAAGCCCGATGCGTTACAGAGAGATATCCTATTGAGGCATTGGAACGAAAAGTAACAATATGAAATTTGTATGAATCTCTACAACATTTATACACTTGGCTCGACACAGGGCAATGTTGATCTGGAGAATTCCAACTACTTTAGAATAACACAACAAAGATTAAGATCTTGGTAGAGCCGAATAAACTAAATACTAAATGTTATCCTTTCTTCCCACATACATACACCTGCCTCTATATTGTATAGAAATCATGTCTAAAACATGAAGAAACCATAAAAAGCAGTAAGTAACAAATCAAGACAAATTACATAGTCAAAGAGCAGAGGAAGATGAGCTGACTGCCATAATACCTGCAGGATAGAAACTAAAGAGATAGCAGATCCAGTGAGTGATGGAGGATTTGACAGCTTGGACTTCGGATTAGCAGAATATGCTGAAGGAGAAGCGGAGAGAACTTTCAGCACCTAATAATGTGCAAAGGACATTAGGAAATTACAATGAACACAGAAAAGCATATGAGCAATTAAAATTGAAATATTCTCGTAAGCATTTACTTATCTTAGTTGTTGAAAAGCATATGAGAGGGAGACGTCATACCAGGCTATTGGCAGGACTTAAAGAATGGCCAATTCCTTGGAAAAGTACAGGAGCCTGTAACAAGTTTATCCAAAAACTAATAAAAAAGCTGAGCTTGTGATTGTCATAACCACTAATGACACACAGTGGTTGCAAATGCACATTAAAATTGAGCACAGACTGTTATGAAATGAAGTGACATCAGAAACTAATTGGTTCTGAAAATTCAGGACTAAGGACGTAGTCAGTCATTGCAAAACCTATCCAAGTACAAATCAGGAAAAAGGAAACAATGAAATAAATAAAGTTGGAGTGAGTTGTAAAACTATCCATTTTGAAAAATATAATAAACAACAACTGATAAGTTGAAAGAAAATCATAAGAACTTCTTTTTATAAGTAAAAAAAACATAAAAGAGACAGTGGATAATTCATTGAAATATGTGTAGAGACCAGAGGTATGAGTCAAATACAAGTGTTGATAACATGTACATGGTTGTGTTACATAAACTGAATAACCAAGATTGACAGTGTCAGAGCCTGCACTAACCTCAATTTTCTCACTTCCCAAAAGTACATTAGACTTGATGAAATCATCACTAGCAATCAAAGTATGGTCTCCTTCAGTTTCTGAAACTGCATAGCTTGTGTGATCAATAACCATAGCTGCCGGGTCCTGTACCCATAAATGATTAAATAAAAAGTAATAATAAGGCAACCAAGATGCTTATTGACTGATTTTTTTTAATGAATAAATAAATCACTCAACCAACTAGAAACACAAAAATACTGGACGGAATTGAAATGTTGAGCGAAGAATATATTAGGTTCCGATAGATGGATACACACCTCATCAAAATCAACTCCACACTCAGTGGCAATTTCTCTTATTAGATCCGATGCATTATTATCAGCCGCAATAATTAAATCATGACCAGAATCAACAAAATCCAGTATTGCAGCCAGATCAATGGATCCTCCAAAACCTACAAATTTTGACACAAAAAAATCGGAGAAAAACTAAACAAATTAAAAAATGCATCTGCATTTCTGACCCTCCTCCATCAATATAAATATTGAAATAAATAAAAAGGCAGGTACCTACAAATTCACCTCAAATCGCTATTATTAAGCTTTAAACATGTTTGGTTGCTGCGAAGACTGAAAGGACTATAAATACAACCAAAGCCCTTGATACTTTTTATAAACTCAAAGGTCAACTTTCGGTCACCCAAAGAATAATATATCACTATTTCTTTCAGTTGAGGTAATGAGATCCAGGATTTCACGTATCTTTTCGCATTTTCCAATAAACCAAACAGATCGAGAACAAAATTGAGAAAAACACGAACTTACGCTCGGTCGTGGGGCAAAACAAGATCAGGCCGTCGTATAGATACTGGCCGTAACGCTGCAGCCCGATCTTGGGGTCATCGGCGAGCTTGAAATCGAGCTCGAACCCACGGGACTGGAGGGACTTGAAGTAAACAGAGTGAGACGATTTGAGGGCGAGGTCGTCGAGCAAGACGAGAACTCTGCGACTAGAAGGGCTCTCGGGAGAGAAGGAGGTGCATAAAAATGGTAGGAAAGGGATCAGGATTAGGAAGACGGAGAGCTTCGGCATTGTTGGGGTTAGGGTTTTCGGTGGTGGGGGGGTTGCACAGAGAGACACAGTGAAGAGGCTTCTGTTTGAAAAGGGGTAGTTTTACGCGAGATTGAAAAGTAGAAATTGGGGCAGTTTTGGAGCTTTCTGTTGAAGATCGTTAGCATTAGTTTACACATATGTACGCGTAAAACTATTTCTTTTGTATAATTATTTTATCATTTAAATAAAAATTTTCATTTATGTATATTTAAGATAAAATAATAATTTATTATTATTAATTTTTTTTAAATTAAAATTTATATTTATTTTTTGTAATTAACCTCCACTACATACATTTGACATTAATAATACAAATGCAATAATAAAAAATATAATTTTTTTATATATTATATTAAAAATATAATAAAATGAAAAATATATATAATATATTATAATAATAAAATGAATGTGTATGTGAAAATTTGTTGTGTTGTTGAGGAAGAGAGAAGAAAAAAAAATTGAGAGAGAAATAGTAGAATGAGAGATAAATAATAATTAAAATATGTTTTGCAGAGATAACTGTTTATAACTAATTATATTTATGCATATACATAAATTAATATAGACGATTTTAATGTCATATTATACAAATATAACTTTGCATATACATATACATAAATCAATGTGGATGCTCTAAAGGGGTTAACGACTAATTCTAATTTCTTAGTGCTGCTTTCTTGCTATTTTATTTTTTTACTCTTTTAAGTTTCAAAAACACTATCACAGAGAAATAAGAGGAATGCTAGGTATAAGAGCACTCTGAATTAGTTCTTTATTCTATTATTTAAAATGTATTATTAAAATTTATTTATTTATTTATTTTATATATTAATTTTTATAATATATCATACGTTAATTTATCTATTTTTTATACTATTTAAATATTATAATTTTTAATATATTTTATACATTTCAAATAAATTAAAAAGTAGATAAAAAAATGAATAAAGAGTCAAAAATAGAAAGGAAAATGAATTAAATATTTAAACAAGTGTGAATAATGTTCCATAGATATAAAGATGGTACTATAGCAGACTGAATATTAGTTATCAAATATATAATCCATTGGATGGGCTATATTGAGTTTTTTCCTTTAAATTTTATAAAAATATAGATTTTATAAAACCTATTGAAAATGCTCTAAGTCTCTAACAGGCAAACTAATAAAAGAATAGTTTTTTATACTTTTTTTTAAAGTGTGATTCACTTTTTTACAATATCTTATATAAAATTTATCTATTTAAAATTTGTACAAATCATATTTCAAGAAACATGAACCTTTTAATAATACTTAAGTGTGATATACATGTTATTTTTAATACTTAAAGTGTGATATCAAACTTATAAATTTTTGTAATTTTATATTAAAATAAAAGATATTTTTATAAAATTAATTTTATTTTTTAATTAAATTATATGATTATATTGATTGAATTTATTTTCTTCTAAATTATGTAAGAATGTTATGTTTTGAAATTTTAATCTAGATTTAAAGAGTAAAAGGAAAAAAAAATTGAATAGTAGATTAATAATAAAATAAGTGTAAGGATATCATTATCTATTTTGAATAGTCAAGAAAGTGATTATTAATAAATTTATTTTTTTATTTTTTTCTTCATAATATTTAAAAAATACTTAAGAAGAAAAGAAAAAATCATTTATATTGATATGCATATTTGAAGTGTACCTCGTTTAAGTTCAGAGATGAGTTGAGATGGTTTTAGATGAGTTAAATAAAATATTATTATAATGTTATTTTTAATATTATTATTATTTAAAAATTTGAAAAAATTGAATTGTTTATTATATTTTGTGTAAGAATTTAAAAAAATTATAATGATGAAATATAAGCTGAAATGAGTTAAGATAAGTTTGGAGAGTAAGATGAAATTTTTTTTATTTTATATGAAATTTTAAAATATTATTTTTTAATATTATTATTATTTTAAAAATTTTAAAAATTAAATTATTTATTATATTTTATATAAAAAATTTAAAAAATTATAATAATAAAATAAGATGAATTTTTGAATCTCAAGATAACTTCCGAATCCACGGCCTAATCTGCAACCTAGCATTATTCTTTTATTTAGTATATGATTAAAAAAAAAAGGACAGTGCAGAAAAAATATAAAAAATTCAAAAATATAAAAACAGAGTCTGAGACAGACCCCACTCCTAAAATATAAAAAATTATCGTCCAGATTCCTTCTTAGCTAGCTCTGTCTTACGGTCTCACCCGGCAGAAAAAAAGTCCCTTGGTTTACTGTCACAAGGTAAAAGCTATATTCTTTGTCTTTTCTATCATAATTTCCGTGCACGCGATCGTATCTGTTGCCTTTTTTATATCTTCACGTCCCTCTCCGATAATCTGATCCAGGTTACGAGCGTCGTATACGTTTATTCTCCATACAACTTTGTGGGGAGGGGCTTTTGATCGGGTTCTGGGTTCTTTGCGATTGGGTTTACTTGAAGATTTTGTAATTATGCAGGGTTTTATTCTGTTTCGGTTTTTTTTTAGTTATTTTCTAAGTATTGTGGTCATGGTGCGTCTGTTGTGGATTGCTGAGGTGATATGAGATGTTTTAGATGAAAGTTTAAATTTGAATAAAATATTGTTAGAATATTATTTTTAATATTATTATTGTTTTGAAATTTGAAAAAGTTGAATTTTTTATTATATTCTTTGTGAAAATTTGTAAAAATTGTAATAATGAGATGAGATCAAACCGTTTTTTATCTAAACATGGCCTCAATGTTTTATGTATTAAGAACTTAGAACTATTGAACATGTTGTCTCTCGGTGGTTTTCTTGGTAAGTTCATAACTTTTGTTTAAGCATGGTGGCGTTGTTTTAAAAGTATTATGTGGTATGAAAACTTTCACAAAATACCGCTGTAAGTTCCTGAATTGTTGTATGAACCATGTTATTGGTTGGAAGCTCGAATAGTTGTGGGATTTTTTGTTTCCAAACGGGTCTTTTATTTCATGTTCTACAAGTTGTTGTCATTCGCTATATATACAGTCTTACGTAATTGCATTACTGTAGGATCATGGTAATATATGGTGGGAGATATTCTTTTTGGTTTGCTGAATTTTTGGTGGCCATAAGGCTTCCTCGATTCCTTGATTGGGTAGTTTTCCTGAAGAAACATTCATTAAGTTATTTTGTTTGATAAAAAAAAAAATTTATTCTGTTCAATGGGTTCCTGAAAAGAATTAATTTTTTCATGAGAAGTTATTTTTTGTGTGTTTCATAGCTATATCATACCTGCATTTGTTTGGACGATTTTTTTCATGCATCAACAATTCAACACTGAGAGTCATTAACATTGTACCCACATTCACCCCAATATGCCCCAGGTTTTTTTCCTCTAGTTCCTGAGAGTATTCTGGAGCAACTTGTGAGGAAGATGATAACAGCCTGTTGCAAAAAAGAAAAGTTGCCTCATCTGTTTATTCTGCTATTATCAAGTGGATAGCTGCTGGATTAATGTTTTACGTGCCTCAAGTATGCCAGTAACTTGATTGGCATCAATGCACCATCCACTTATCTATCCACATGTCAAAGTATTCTGTTGTATATTTAATCCTATCAGGAAATCACTAATAATCCATCAAATTTGACACGCGGAATGATCAAAATGCTCATTTAAGCTGTTAGAAGAAGTGCTTGTTAAAACGTGGTGAAAATATTAAGAGCGCATATCTCAGAAATGTGGCTGGAGTTGATTGTGGCTTGAGTGAGAATTTTGGGCCTGGTTCTCCACGCTGGTCATTCTCTTTATGGTGATCTTCTGTGTGCTGCTTCCTTGGTGTCTTAGTCTTTGATGGTGGCACTTTTGTGATGATCTTTGGCAATCATGTGCATTGTGTATGCCAAGACAGACTTCCTGTTTCTCTATTTAAAATATTTAAGAGTTAAATTTTTATTTAGATCCTATTGTGCTGCCAAGCTTTTTCTTTGATATGGTAGCATTGCATTCCTTGTAAACAGATTTTGTTATTTTGTTGTAGGAAAAATGATTAAGCTATTTAAGGTGAAGGAAAAGCAAAAGGAACTTGCAGAGAGTGCTAATGGAAAGTCGCCTATCAAGAAGCAAAGCGCCGGAGAATTACGTCTTCACAGAGGTATTGAATCCAATATTTTTATTTGAATGACTAGAATAATGTACTTTAAGTTTTTCACTCAAGGTACCTGAAACAGTTGCTATGAGGTATTTCACCCTATTAAGATTTGGTTGACACATTCTAAAACTGTGGACCAGCTTAGCCAACTTGTTTTTCATTTGAAAACTTTGTTTGGCATTGTTTCAGGATCTCGTTGGCGTACATTGGTTCTTTACTCAGAATTCCTAATAATCTGTCTTGTGGGCAAATTGATGTGAAAATTGAAAGGCAGTTTCTTGTATAAAAAGCACATAATCGACCCACTAGCTTCCAGCAGAGCTATATAGGTTATGTTCTAAGCTTTTTATGTTTATCATTGTGTAGACATCAGCGAACTGAACCTGCCAAAATCTTGTAGCATATCTTTCCCCAACGGCAAGGATGACTTGATGAACTTTGAGGTTACCATTCGGCCTGATGAAGGATATTATCTGTAAGAATACTCTAAAAATCTATAGCATTCTTCTGTGGCTGATGGAGTATTATATTTATGAAGTTTTGATGATAATACCCTGTGCCATATTTATGGTGGAAGTTTTGAATAGTCAAATCTCTTATTTTTGTAACAGAGGTGGTACTTTTGTGTTCACTTTCCAAGTCTCACCTATTTACCCTCATGAAGCACCAAAGGTCAAGTGCAAGACAAAGGTAAGTAAGCACATCCTGTCCTCTAAAAAAGTTGTTTCTTGATAAATATTTTAAGTTATGTGAGGCAAGGCAGTTTTAACAATGCATCCAACATGCAGGTGTACCATCCTAATATTGACTTGGAAGGAAATGTCTGCCTCAACATTCTAAGAGAAGACTGGAAACCTGTGTTAAATATAAACACTATAATTTATGGCCTATTTCATCTTTTCACGGTATTGATTATTGTTTCACGAGTACATTCTTGCTACTAGGTGGATCCCTTTTAATCACTAGCTGTTTGTACACAGGAACCCAACAGTGAAGATCCACTCAATCATGATGCTGCTGCAGTTTTAAGAGACAACCCGAAATTGTTTGAATCCAATGTGCGAAGGGCAATGACTGGTGGTTATGTGGGGCAGACCCTCTTCCCACGATGCATGTAGCTGCCACTTGTGTTGCTAAGCACCAACTTCATCGCTTGAAGGTTCAAGGGCTGTAAATTTGGTTGCAGAACTTCCTAGAATGGTGCTGTCTGGACAGTTCTTCAGAATGTAGAAGCCCAGCAGAAGACGTTTGTATGATGTGTAACTTAGTGACATGTTTGAGTTATTGGTTGGGGTCATTTGATTTTCTTTATTTTAATGTGAATCACTGGGATAAGACTTTAGTTATGTATTTATTTCTTTTATAGTTCTTGGGGAAAAACATGCCTTGTGTAGTTCTTTTATATTTCTTTTAATGTGAATCATTCACCTGCCTTCAGCCTCGTTTCGTTGTTGAGCTCGAGTTCACGTAGCATTTGTCCTCCTGTAGGAAAGAATTAGAGGGATGAGATGGAGGCTGAGTTGTGGGTTGAATACTTATTACATGTGTAATTTATCCATTGAAAAAGTGCTATGATTTCTTTCCATTCTGGCCTACGATTCTGGGTAAAAGTGATATATTAGTGAGTACTGGAATGACTAATACATATATGTAGGTAAAAGTTTGTAATCATGGTTCCATTTTGTGATCAAATCTATATGGTTTATTTGTTAAACCGTTTATGGCATAATAGTTGGCAACCTGAGCTGCTTTAAGGGTACAAGGACAATAACTCGGCAGAGCAATTCGTTATTATCTTCAAGGGGCAGCGATGCAACGGCATCAGTGGACGAAGAACATCTCTGTGAAATGAACACTGCAGCCTCAAAAGATCATGTCCAAAAATGGGTCTGATCTTAAAGCACAAACTAACGCTATCAGCAGCGTTGACGAAGATCCCTTTTTGAGAGTGTGAATGCCTCCATATTGCAGTACAAAACTTCGAAAACCCCTTCCATGGCCATGAAACCATCTTCGTACTTGCAGTGAGAGGCGATGTAAAGGAAACATTAACCTCGAATGAAAGACGGCGCATATATTATTGGGTACTCCGTCAAGATGCAGCATTTCCACAAAACAGTCATTTCTCTGGGTATTTGATTTTTAGCATGTACCTGTGGTTAAAGAGTTTGGATCTAGCGCAAACTGTGTGAGCTAGGACTTCATGAGAGACCAATTCCATTTCAAAGGGGACCCAATATGATATGACAATTTTGGAGGGATATCAAAGTGTATAGAAATATGTTTTTGGGCGAATTATAATTTTCACCCACAAACTACTAACTATTTTTTTTAAATGTCTTATCTAAACTGAGGGTGCAAGTTAATTAAATAGTTTAGGGTGCAAAGTGAAACACAGGTGGTACTTGCAGGTGAGAAAAGTGTAAGTTCCCCTATATTTTTTTCAGCTAGAACTTTTTTTTTTTAATATGTCGGAACCTCTCCAAGACAGAGCCCTTTGGACCCACCCCAACTAAACCTATAGAAATGAGGAATCGAGGATAAACCACTGAAGAACACAAACCATTATATTATTTATGATAAGAATTGATTCAATCAAAATATAGAGATTTTTCACACCATATACAAAAATACAACCGTATGAGCAAACAATGAAGTAAAATCCACCAAGTGGGAAGCTCAAAGTATTCAGGCTAAACAATGAAATGTTCCTCAGCCGTCTAGATCTATCAACACATAATATCTGAAGACCATAAAAAAACTAAGTCAAATTTCCATATAAGCACAGAAAATGGAGTTGGAAATGAATGTTGGTCAAGCAAAGCTAGTTGACATTTAACCAGGCACGGACTAAGAAGTTCGGGCAAATCTTTTGACTATACTAGCCATATACCTGCCCTGATGCTCTGCAAGTGCAAGCTCAGTTTCATTTGGTTCCCTAGTGCCATCACCAGAAAACACTCCTGCACCATATGGAGAGCCACCTCTGATGGAGTCCATTTTAAACATTCCAGCGCCAAAAGTGTATCCAATAGGAACATAAAGCATCCCATGGTGGGCTAACTGAGTGACTGCCGTCCAACTGCAGGAATTAGAAATAGCAAAAGTCATGAGATGAAACTTGATCACTTGAAGGAATGTTTCTAGATGATAATGCAGAAATTCACTCCATATCTTCGAACAAATTATGTTGGCCCAACTGATATGAGTATCATATATAACAAGAAGAAGAACTCCCTAGAATGAGAAGACAATTTTAAAACATTAATCTCCCTGCTTCCCGCCCCGCTCTCCCACACTTCATTGTCCAAAAAAAGTACAAAGAATTGGTTCAATCCATGCCGTACAGAAATCTTTGCAATTTCGTGGTTCCAGTATTCTGAAATTTGAAAAGCTAAATTATTCTGGATTATGTATGGAATGAAAATAGGAAGAAGGTACTGCTTACTGCTTAGATAAATCGAGAGGCACCATAACCAAAAGAAGACATAATGGAGGTTCTTAGTTTGACTGACGATCCAAAAGAATAACCCTTCGGAAGGTCAGCTAGTTCCGCTTGCATACTGTCTTAGCATATTACCAGAAATCAGGGATCAAATCCTGCCTTCACTTATGACGTTGGAAAGTGAGGAAAGACCACTCTCTACTGTGTATCCCTGTCTTTTGGGTCGCTAGCATATTAGCAAAGGTTTCTGACTTTCTGCAGATCGATTCTAATAGCTAGCATGTTTTTTCAGGAGGGATTACCATCCTTAGAGCTATCCCAATATTCTCATCTAGAAACAAGTCGCGGTTGCAACTTTTATGAAAAAAACTGCGAGAGTTATCAACGACTACTCATACAAACGATATGATCTAATAATGATTATTATGCCTTATGCAAACCAACAAATTATGTAGAAGTAGAGACTGCTTCCAAGTCATTTAATTACAACTTACAAGGATTCCTAATGTACCAACAGTTGAATTCTCAAACCGATACTTCTCCCAAGAAATAACAAATATAGCCAATTTTTATTCCTGCAAAACATTGCATATAGCAAACAGCAACTCTTGAATTAGTTCAACCACTCAATACCAAGACCATACTTACGCAGTGGTCTCCTGGCCGCCGCCCTGTGTGCCGGTGCTCACGAAAAAGCCGGCAGGCACGCCAGCCAGCGTCTGCTGCTCCCACAGCCCCCACATTGAATCAAAAAATGCCTTCATCTGTGCGGCCATGCTCCCATACCTCGTTGGAAAACCGAAGAGCAATCCATCAGCCTCCACCAGACCCTCCGCAGATATCACGGGCACCTCATTGTCCTTCTGAGGGACCCTCATCTGCGCCAATACGTCCGGGGGCAGGGTCTCCGGGACCCTATAAAGAACCCCTTCAACGCCCTCAACGGAATCCACCCCTTTCTTTATTGTTTTTGCCATGAGCTCCACATGGCCGTACATCGAGTAAAACACAAGGAAAATCCTGAGCTTCTTGGCCGATTGTAGGACCCCATCTTGAACTGGGGTGGTTGTATTATTAGTACTTGAGGTTTGGTTTTGGCCAGAAACAGGAGTGTTCCTTTCTGGATCTGTAGGATCTTGATCGGCAACACCTGCGGGTGCCCTCTGCTTGCTTGGCACACACCCACCTCCTTTACCCATAAAAGCTTCAACTGTGTTTGAGATTTTTATAGTGCAAATATAATCGCTGAATTTCAATTCTTCTTCAAACTCATACCCAGTAAGATTATAAAATTGATGGGTGTCGTGGGACAACTACGAGGATCAGAAGCTTACCAGGTTCTGAACTGATAAAGCCTTCTGATTGGTGGTGTTGGAACTGGACGTGAAGTTGACCTACTGAGCTGTTTAGAGCTCCAGGTCGACCCAGCTCATCGCTGGCATTCCAATTTCCAGATGTGAAAATAGGAGTGGGATAGCACAATGCCATTTGGCAAGACGATGTAGTAAAAGAAGATCCAAAGGGAAGATTTTTTTTTTTCCTCGGCAATTAAGAGGGAAGCTGGAACATGTGGTCGATTTGATTGGAATATTTCAATTTTCACAGTAAACTTTGAACGAGATGCCCTCTTTTTTTTTTCTTTTTTTTCATATTTTGGTTCCTTGATCATCCACGATGGTGATAGCGATGGTACATGAGGACAAGGGATTTGGGTTCCAGTTTTTCGAGGTTGGAATCATCTCTTGTTTGCTTTCCATTCCCACATTTTTGACCCATTCTACAAAAACTTTTTATGTTATTTTAATGATAGGTTTGGAATTTTCTTCTTATATAAAATTCTAATCTCATCATTATAATTTTTTAAATTTATATATAAAATATAATAAATAATTCAATTTTTTCAAATCTCAATACAACTTTTTCAAATTTCAATTTAATTTTTTCAAATCTCAAAACTAAAAAATCATATTTTAAATTTTAAAACAAAATATAAAATTTTCATTTCACCTCCAAATCTATCCTAACGCAATGGATTTATGCGGGACACTGAGCAGATATGAGTGGTGTTAGTCCCACCGCTGGGAGTTCCCGCTGGGGCTCCCACTAGTTGAATATTTATTTATTTAATTTTTTGTATTTTTTTATATCTATTTTTTTAATTTTTTTAAATATTTTTTTAAAAAATAAAAAAAAATTCTTAATATTATTAAAAAATTCTTAATCATTAAATAAAAAAAATAATAAAAGATAAATAAAAAATTCACAATGGTAGAGATTAGCGGTACAAAGCATTGATAATACTAGTATTTTCCGACCAGATATTTGCTCTGTTGGGCAAATCTTTAGCCGACATTTCAGGGCTTTTTTCTTCTTTTTTTTTTTTTTATGGAAATAGTCACATTTCATTAATGATCCGAAGTTACAAATGTTGACTGATCGGTATATGGAAAATCCAAAAACACCTTAAGTCAATTTAACGCAGCAGCTCTGAAGCTTCCCTACACACAAATTGCTTTGTGGTGGATATTGTCTTAACTTCTAAACTTTCTCAAAATAGAGAAAGCGTTCTGTAAACCAGAACTTGCAGGTCCGCTCAGTCATCCCAAGAAGGATGCATTAGGGACACAACTATGGATATTAAATCCATTAGCCTATTCCTACTACAATAAAAACTAAATTAAACTGAAAAAATTACAACTAAAAACAAAACAACAAAATAGACCACGAGCATTGGTGAGACTCCAGATGACACGCACTATTGCAAGTATCAGCAACTCGAGCACAAATTGAGCGAGTACCCAGCTAAAGCACGGACCACAACTGCCCGTGCTTCCCCAAGTGAAACCCTCGTCCCCCTCTCTCTAAAACTTCACAAAAACCAGATCTAACGCAAGGGGGAGGGAGCTTCGGCTCCTTCCCCCTCTCCCGTGTCTAGTTTTCTTTTGTGTCTCTCTGTTATTTATTTTTGTTTTAGAGTTTTTGATTTTGTCAAGCCAAGAAAGGGAGGATCGCCGTCTCGAGTCGTTCCAGCCGTCGACCGTCTACACGCGCCTCTCCGGCAGGACGTCCAGCCGCTGATCTCCAAGTCTACCAAATTCGGTGTCCATCGAAGTGGCGCGTAGCCCGCACGCGGGGACGAAGTTCCGGACCCAGACGGCGCGTGGCCATCACGCACCACCCAGGAGGCTGGTGTCGACGACACGCTCGGCTTCGGAGGAACCTCTGACTCCGGGACTTCAAGGTCTGCTCGACGGCTTTCCTCCCAGTGTGAACAGTAGCCGCACGCATTATAGACGAATATAGTGCACTGTTCACCCGCATTTTTGTTTTTGGCTTTTCTGTTTTCTGTGTTTTTTCTAGTATTTGTTTTTTGTTTAGTTTCTTTAGATTGCTGTTGTGTTGTTGACCCGAGTGAGGTGCGGGCTTTTGGATTGTACACAATTCGGGGTAAGAGCTGTTCGAGAGTGGTGAGCGATGTTATGTCAGGGCTTTATTCTTGAACGCAAAGATCTGTCTTTTATAAAGAGATGGTTCTCTAGCTTTTATGTATCATGTGTTGTAAATTAGTATTTATGCATGTGATCCTCCTCCCTGACTTCCGGGGTGGACAAATGGATTTGGATTCAAAACGCAGAAATGGAACTGAAGATGTAGTAACATGTGAGGGAGCAATCTTTAGCTTTGAAGACTAGGGCAAATAGGGTTATTCCAGAAGTATATATTGCCCAGGCATTAAAGTCAGGATTACCTCACACGAGTGAGATCTAGAATCATTGGACCGCCACTCTCAATGAATGATGACAGAAATTTTCTGAAAACAAAAAATGGGAAAAGAATGATGATGGGAACTAACCACTGAAATTATTTACCAAATGCATTTGTTTCATTCACTCCAAAAGCTTTGTATCAAGGCAGTCCACTACTCCATTTAGATCAGGTGGGAGTCCAGAAGCTCATTCGTAGCTGCATTTTGACTGAGGATATCATTCGTTGTCCTTGAATGGTGGGGTTTGGAAAATAATCCATTTTTAGGGACTTTGAAGCCCATGACAGAAACATCGATTCTAACTTCTCTGCCTTCAGTAAGTTCCATGATTGCGGTCATGCCAAGGCAGTGCTTCCACGAAGTTACTTTCTGAATCCGTACATGTCGAGGGTCTGGGGCCAAGGATGTAGATAATTTTGATACAGTACATGGGCTAGAGTATCAAGCAATAGCTTGAAGAAATTGATGGTAAATGAATGGTCAAACCTCGTGGAGTTTAAGGTTGATGGCACGAAGCAACCCTTTCACTTCTTCGATTTACTCGTGAAGAACATTATGCACAGAACTAACAACAAGAACGCATTGTATGAGAGCTCAAGATGGTATAAAAAAATTCAGAAATCTATTTGAATTCTTGGTGTGTAATAAAAATGTGGCTGCATATCAATTAAGCTAATAGCCTAATATCAGCAGGATTTTACAAATACAACAAGCAAACCCCACACAAGTTGCCAAAGACAGAAGACCAGAAGCCTTCAATTTCTACATCCACAACAACAAACTCACAGATTTTACCCTAAGGCCTTACGGATGCAAATGGGCAGGAATACCCCATACCTCCAATAGCTCAATATTGCAAGATGGACGTCCAGTCTCCCTTCAACTGCAGAAAGTAATAAAGAAATAATTTATCACTGTTCCTTCAATGAACCAGTTCTAGACCTCTTCAACTCCCATGGTGGTAAACAGCCCTTGTAGTGAGAATGCAGAAACAAGGATGACATTGATACTTCCTTCTGATGCATGGAGATTGATGACAGGCAGCTGAAGACACTCCTCAGTTTCTTCTTTTCATTGTCATC
This sequence comes from Cyclocarya paliurus, assembly GCA_029856935.1. Classification (NCBI taxonomy): domain Eukaryota; kingdom Viridiplantae; phylum Streptophyta; class Magnoliopsida; order Fagales; family Juglandaceae; genus Cyclocarya; species Cyclocarya paliurus. The sequence goes on along the minus strand of CM056945.1, from coordinate 40,556,156 downwards.
TTCTTGGAAGTCAGGGTCATGGCATACAGTGGTAGATTTAAGGGCCTCAGGGAGTATGCAGTTGCACAGTGAACCTACAAGGAAGACACAAGAATGAACTACGGTCACCTTCACATGAATGTGTGGAAACTAATATCAAGGGAACTAATGCATTAACAAGGCATACAACTCAATGAATATCATGTTAAACCTCCATTTTATTTTATTTTGTTGCCAGAAAAGTAAGTGCTCCCTGGTTCTTTCAATCAGTGCTTGGATGATGAAATCCAAGCATATATCTAATGAACAAGGTAACTTATTTGATAAAAGTCATGCCTCAAGTATTCTTTATTTTGTAATAGCCTAAAGGTTTGTTCACATGTTGCACGAGTGCCTCGTGCTCTATATAAACCTCATCAGCCTTAAACAAGGAAATTGTTACATAATACAAAAATCTGAGTTAAACCATGATAGTCAATTGATACAAGAAGCATTCAGGCCTTGAGCCACCAAGATAGTTAGAGCCAAAAGTTCATGCAAACTTTCTCTCTCTTTTTTCCAAGTAAAAGGTAGAATAAAGGTAAAGAACAAAGTAATCAAACAAAAGCAAAATCTGAAAGTAAAATATACTGTATGATAAACAAGATGCATATAACCTACCTATTCTTGCAAGTCTGTTTACCCATCTTGGCATTCGGTTACCAGTCAGCTTGTAACATATATCCTCACAGAAATGATTGCAGTTCTTAGCAATCAAGTGATATGTATCACCATTATAGTTTGCTGACTGGCTCTCCATGAACTCTCTAACCTGGACAGGATCTAAGCATGTTGTCCCCATATATATTGACTTTCTAAACTTGAAGCCAGGGCACTGCCGAGGTTCAACCTCGAAGACACCGCTTGTTGGGTAGTCATGAGCTCCAAATGCATATTCAATCCCCTGAACTGAAAATGCAACAGGGGCAATCAGATAACGGTTGTATCATCCAGAGAACACCATAATTTAAGAAGAGAAAGAAGATGGCATGAAATTAACATTTGACTTATATGTACATTCATATTTGCATGCATACAAGGGAGAGTCCAGGAATTTATCCTTGGGGAAGTGAAAGGGGTGGCCGTTGAGAGGAGAGAAGGCAAATCATATACTCTACCATGGATTGAGGCTTTACAGAAATGTGCAAAAACCTTTTGGGTACTTTTACATGAACATCTGATGATTATGAAGCAACTTTATTTAGCATTTTGATTACATGTACTCATCCCCTACTATATTTTTACATTAATGAAATGTTTGAATCTGAATGAATCATATGCCAGTGCAATTTATGATGTAGATTCTTTCCCCTCTCCTCCTTACATCCCCTCACTTTGACTTCAGTCAAACAAAAGAACATCTTTTTGCAGAGTTTTTCCTATCATTTGCTCCATTTGGCTTGAGAGGAGCATTGTCTAGCTGGGTCCAGTTCAATCAAGAAGGTTAATTTTTCCACTGTAAACAACAGTTCAACTAACTGTACTTGCTAATGTCATGAATCATGATGGCATAGACCAAACCATTACAAAGATTAAAGGCGCTGCCCCTTCCTCGGTAATTTTATAACTGTTCTAATTCAGTTATCAACTCATACTATCACCATTGACAGTAATATATAGCCAGATAATCCCGGGTAGAAACTCCATGAGAAGCATCACATGCTCTGGTACTATATTTTCAGAGGAACCACAAGTAATTTAAAGAATCATTAATGGATATTTATGATAAAATTAACTAACCTTCCACTCCAGAATGAAAGATACCCAGGCCTGCCCAATAGACATAGCCGTTTACAGGTGTCAAATCGTACACATTCAGATAGACAGGTGAATTGCCTGGACTATATCTCGCTGACTTCACTTTTGGGAATATGCAGAAGCGTGTGGCCGATTTGCCTCCGAAACAAGGAGGCATAATAGAATGCCAGCCATCCTTTGGTCCTGATTTCATGATTTAAGGGTGAAACTAGGAATCCATCAACGCCTGGTTCCGACCTGTAGAAAGTGGAATAACAGCATCAACTATCCGTGTTAAACTGCAAAAAGTGACCACTAAGCCTCGTTTGGATACAGAAACGGTTTCATCTTATCTCATCTTATAATTACAACTTTTCCAAATTCTCACACAAAATATAATAAACAATTCAACTTTTTCAAATTTTAAAATAATAATAATATTAAAAAATAATATTCTAATGATGTTTTGTTCAACTTTCATCTAAAACAATCTCATCACATCTCACTATCCAAACGGGACCTAAGAGCTGTATGATGCGAATGATTTTATTCTAAATTCTAATAGTTCTTAATTGAGGCATAGCACTGTGTGATATTAAAACAGAAGGAAATATCTTCCGTCAATCGAATTTTCACCTTTCTTACATACGTGCAAAGTAGACAAATCTGAAGATCTTTTTTTTTTTATATATAGGTAGACAAATCTGAAGATCTGAGCGTTAACAATAACAACAATGTTATTTCTCATTTTTGTCCAAGAACTATTTTTTAAGCATTTTAGTAATTTATTTCTTCCGTCAAGTTCTTTCTGCGTATCTTTCATCCACTTTACGTAACTCTCTCTCTCTCTCTCTCTCTCTCTCTCTAATTGGATACGGAAGCAGATCAGATTCATCAGGAAACAAAGCAATGTAGCAGCAGCAGACGTTATCCAAGCAACAATAATTACATCGGAAATTTAGAACATTTGGTGCGTAAAACCAATCAAGAAACCAAAAACTCGAGAAAATAAAGAAAACCCGTTGGAGGAAAGTGATAATCAAAGAGACCCACTAACCTCTATGCCGAGACCACCCATTAGAAAGCGAAGGAAATGCGACCACCAAAATATAAGGAGGCCATTTTCAGAGCAGGGGGGAGGGCTCCTGAAAATGAAGCAACGTGTGTGCCCGAAACCCACACATTGAATTTTGTTTACCTGACAGAAATGAAACGAAGGCTCGGGGAAGCGAAGAAAATATAGTACTTTTTGAAGCCCAATAAGGAGAGAGAATAACACAGAAAAAAGAATAATAGAGGTTAATACGTCTTGCAGCTAAAGGTGAAAGTGAAACCATGAAAGACATGCTGTCTCTTCGTACAATTTGACCGGCTGGCTTTATCATGAGTCGCCTGGTCTGGTCTCCTGCTAATTTAAGTTGTCTTTAATAGGACTTATGGTGCTTAGAAAACAAGCAAAAGCGAAAATATATATATATATATATATATATATATATATATATATTACGATTTTAAGACCAATTTGTTGTGACTGAAAAATCAAGTAAATGCTATTGTGAAAAAGATTTACAAAGTCTTCAACTTTATTATTTTCGGAAGATCATTATCAAAGTTAAAGGCGTAGATGAATTTTATGAAAAAAAAAAATACACAAGTGATCTATACAATAAAAAAGTTAATTACAAAGACTAACCACATTTTTTTCTTTTTTTATGTCGGAAATCATTCCAAGTTAAGGTCTTTCAAACTCACCCATGCAGAGTATACCTCAATCTCGTGCATCGCATCTTCAAAAGTTTTCATACACTGAACTGATTAAATTGCTAGCTTTTTATCAAGAAGTGTGGCCCTAAAGAATTATTTAGACCTATAAGGTATTGAATATTAGACCTTAAAATGAGTGATAGCCCAAGACCAATACCTTCACCACTTGGAACAACCCCTTGGGATTAAATATATATATATATATATATATATATATAGTTACACTTCATATGCTATAAAATTAACATCATGTTAAGACAAGACAAAAGGAATATTGGGCCATTGGCCTCTCTGTAATTACGATTTTTTAAAGGAAAAACCAAGAGGAGATGGAATTCAATTATTTGTAGAATCATGAATTTAAACAAAAATCCAAATCTTAAAATACTTAAATTCCACGGAGTGACAGCATAGCTTTTGATGTAAATTTTATTATTATTATTATTATTATTATGATTATTGTTTTTAACAGGTAGCATAATTGATTTCCTCTGTATGTATATGCAACAAAACGTCAAAAAGTAGAGCTTCTCTGGAGAGTGGAAGGTTTTGATAAATAATATATAATCATTTGACTTCTCAAAAGGTTTCAGGAAGCCCGTTTTCAAAAGATGCATTAGATGACAAATAAAGCATCATTTTAGAAGATACATCCTTTTTAAAATGTGCAATAAATAGGTATTTTAAGATGATTTGAGCAACCATGTGAAAACTTGAAATGAACACTCATTGATTTAGAATCGAGCCATTGAAAAAGGTGGACCCAGCACCCATTACAATCTCATCAAAAGTGAAAGAAGAGAGAAAAGAATGTATAAATAGGAGACTGGTTCTTTGATCAACACAACTTCTATAGACAGGTTCTGGACGGAAATGATTTGCAAGAGAGACCCGAAATGGGAGCAATCATGAGTTGAAAGGAAATATCCCTTTCATCACTCCAAATTGAGCCCTCAATTTAAATCCGCACTCAAGTTTCTCCATAAAACCCACTTTTGCATCAGCAGCAAACCAACCATCTTATCATTGCAAACGCCCCTTTACGGTATGGAGTTTTTCATGGAGTGTAGGGTGCGTAGAGCAGTGAATAGTGACTTATGAGAAGAATTTTTCTTATAAGTGGCAAGCATTTGCTCTCTTTTTTTACCCTTTCTGAGCTCACAAACATATGCTAAATAGCATCATGTAGCATCGAAGAACAAATTTCGTAAAAATTGTCCAAGTTTGAGTTACTGGCTACATATCAAACAGCCAGAACATGAGGGAGCTTGTTTCAATACAGCTTGCAAGAAGGGAAAAGTTCAACTAAGGGGAAAAAATAAAAAATAAAGTAAAAAACACGGGCTTTGGAACATCTATACAACATTTCATCATAACTTGCTAAGCAAATAAATGTCAAATGTATTTCATAGAACAGAAACGTGTTACCAATCTGAACCATCGGGGAAGGGTTCCAGGGCATCCTGCTTTCCACGAACATAAAATTCCACTATAGCTTTCATACGAGGAAGCTTATCAGGGTGGTAATTTACATGAACAATTACTGGTTTGAACTTGCTCAGTTTAGCATCTCTCCTCACAGTCTTGAAGAGAACTTTGCTATTCATGAAAAGATAAAAATCCATAGTTCTCCTGGCAGCAAGAAGCCCATCATACCCACGATGTGAAGGGAAAAAGAGCTCCTCGTTAAAAACTGCCTGGTCCCAAGAGTTTGGCTCCCTAGAAAGACGACTGGCTACACGATCTAGAAGCTCAATTGATGGGATTGTCGGTCTGATATAGAATAAACCAGAGTTATAAACCCACATCCGCATGGTATGGGCATATCGAGCCCACCCCATTGCAGGTTCATCAAATACATCGTTATAACCATAAGCCGTCCCATTATCGTGACCATCAGTCATGGACTCCACATCAGAATCACGATAAAGATAAGGAAAAGGATTCTGCAAATAAACAATATCAACATCCGATAGAAGCACACTATATCCTAGCTGCAAAAACTCCCTCAGAATACGAAATTTCAACCCCGAAACAGCATGGTTCCCTCCGGTCCTCGCAACTGAATCAACACCTTCATCCGGGTCTCTTTTATACACCGGGACATCCTTTGACTTACAGAACCTGGAAATCTCCTCGTCCAAAGCAACTACCAGATAATTGGGTACACCTATTCTCTTAATATTAGTGAACCAGACCTCCAGCATGTCCTTCACATTTGAGTTTGCAAGAGCAACTATGAGCTCTCTTTCAACAGCAACTTTCTCTAATATCTCAGCCAGTCTTGTATTCACAGATTCATCAGGGACAACAGTAGGGTTGGTTCTTAATCCCTTCACAGTACCAAAACCTCCAGCTTTCTGCTGTTTACCCAACACAAGAACCTGCTTCTGTGCTTGATCTTTCCTTTGTTCAGCTAATCTAAGTTTTTCAGTAAGCTCCCTGATTTGTTTTTTCAACTCGGCATTTTTCTCTGATGCTGCCACAAACTCTGATTTCAGCATGTTCACCCGTTCGGACGATTCACATGAGGCTGAACCAACCTAGTCAGTAAACAACTAGAAAATGAATACTATTTCCATAGACTCAAATTTGTTAGAAAATGAATACTAATTCCATAGACCCAAATTCCTTCCTTAAAATCTACCTAATTGTCGACTCAGTTCCGGGTGAACTCCATACACACCATACTCATGGCCACAAGATGAAAAAAATTAGCAAAACTGTAGAAGATGCTCGACTATATGACATATTAATGCATATAAAATGAACTTCTTCTCATATCAATGGGTTTTCCGACTAATGGTTATCATATTACTTGAAAATTTCTACAGGCTAATAATCTGTGTGAAACACCCCACGGAAAAGTAAAGCGTGCAAATTTATATGTATGTATGAATGATTTTGCTCGTTTTAATTTGTAGTTATAATATCGTCGAACATACCATATTTTAGAATCCCAAAACAGCAATAACGATTCCACCCCCCGAAAAGAAAAACTTCTCTTTTTAAAAATAACCAGGCATGGAAATCGGAACCTGTGCATTATCAGATTTGGAGAGGCGGTGAGTGATAATAGGGGTTGGGAGGAAGAGACCGTAAGGGAACAAGAAGGCGAAGACGCAACCAAAGAGGATTCCCACTCCGATGGCTACGCCGATTGTGACCCTCGGTTTGGGGAGCGAATGCGCCGTGTTTCGCATCGAGAACCCATCTCTCCGGCCAATCATTTGTGGGGGCGTTGCGAGAATGGAGTCTGGGCGATCTGAACCGAACCAGAAAGCGGGAGAGAGGAGAGACAGACGTGGGTGAAAATTATTTTGACGTATCACCTAATATCATTTCATTAAAATTATTTACGTAATAAAGAGATGATTTTGCCGATATAATTTGTGCTGATACGCAGTTATGCTCATTTCCATTTGATGGTAGGCAGTCGCTTTGTAGCTGTAAAAAAGCCTCTCTTTCGAAAAAAAAAAAAAAAGCCTCCAAAACTCAGATCTGGTTTTTTAGAGGAGCCTCCTCCTCTCGCTCTTCTTCTCTTCTTTTTCTATCGATCCACTTTGTTTATAAAAATTAGTTCTCATTTCCTAATTATTTTGTTTATTCTAAGGTTGAAAAAAAAGATTTACAGTTTTCTAACAACATTCAAGAAACACATACAGCACAAAAAGACTCTCAGAATGAAAGTTGTTCGGAGAGAAGTGACGGTCCCACGAAAATCATTGTGGGTAAGCCTCATGCTCCACCAACAACAGCATGTGGGCCTAATGCACCACCTCCTTTCGGGAGCTTTTCTCACCACACGCGCCGAACCATCGGACTTGCTGCCATCAGATCATTGAGATCTGACTGTTGTAATTGCAAATAGACATATATGTGGACCTTACGCGCTGTCACTAAGGGTGTAAAAAAAAATCGATGAAGTGGTAAATCAGACTGGGCCGAACCGGTGGGTTCAATCCGGTACCGAGTTTGGTTCAGCCTAGTACCGGTTTTATTTTTCTTAAAACCAGTTAAAATTAGTCCGATTCCAGTTTTTCTTTTTCTAAAACCGAACCAAACTAGTTCATATATATTATAATTTTTTATATTGTATATAATCTTTATATATAACATATAATTATACATAAAATAGTTTGTATTATATGATAAATTACTAATTAATATAATTTTAAATTTTAAAATCTTATATCACTATAGTTTATTGTCCTAATAGTTATACTAATATTATATCACAATATATTATAATATATCACTATAATCTATAATGTAATATATCACTATAGTCTATAATACAATTATAATATATATTATAATATACTACAATATATTATCACTATAGTATTATATAATATAATATACTATTATATATATTATATAATATAATATATAGTATATTAAAATCGAAAAAATAGGACCGAACCGGACCTGACCCACTAAAGTCGAAAGTATCGGTTTAGGGGGATAACCGACGTGGAATCGGTTCTTGAAAATATAAAATCAGGTGTATACTGATTTGGTCATAAATTTTATCCAAAACCGAACCAAACTAAACATGTTACACCCCTAGCTATCACAAATTTTGGAGTTTACCGAAATTGATCCAAACTGTACTACGTCCATTTTCGTCTTTATTTTATTGCTTTCTTTATTGTTTTTTCTAAATTTTGCTATGATACTCTTATATGTAAAGAGTTAGGTAAAATATTTGAATCATTGGTGCCCGACAATCACCACCTTCTCTTTGGTCCTTTGGCAGCCTCTCTCCAACCCAACCCACAAGTCTCACTTTTTTTACTTTTGCCTCCGATGCGAGAATCACATGTACTCCTTCAAGAGAGTGTGGAGTTTTACGAGGACGTATAACATGATGGAGTTCGGATTATTTAATTTGCTTTTTATTATTAGAGTTGTTCTATTTGGCCAAAGGATCATGAAGACGAGACAGTGGACTTCCCCAACAGCCAATTCAAGATAAAAATGCAATTACTACAGTCACTACAATCACTATAGCTTACAAACATAAAACTACAATCCTACTCCCTGATTGTATAAAAATTGCCACTTTGTGCGGCTTACTAGGAAGGGCATGAAACATTTATTTGTTTCTAAAGCCCATTTTTTTCTTTTTCTTTTTTATATGGTGCTGCATTAGTTAAGAAATTATATTTATCCAGATCTCCTTACCCTTTACTCATGTATTTATGTATCTCTTAATTATAATATATCGAGCTTGCTTAAGAAATAAAAAATAATAATAAATTTTAAATAATTAAGCCTCCTAATGTTTTTCTTTTAATCCAAACACATTTCTCCATTGTAAGAGCATCCTTATTAGTTTGCTCAAATGAGAAGGATAACCAAAATTTAGATAATCTGTGTCAAAAATACCACACATTAGGTTGGACATATCTAAAATAATTTAGATTTCAACTATAGTGCTTGGCCAAAGATAGAAAACTATTGTTGGTTCATCAAACACTAAAATACCAGTTTCTCACTCTAAGCACAAATACTATTTGATTTGTAATTAAGAAATTTAGATAGAATTTTAGATGAGTTTAATCAGATATTTTTTTTTATTAGTATTGAATGACTTTTGAAAATATGATTTTTTTTAATATTAATTTAAGTAGAATATAATTATTATTAATATTTAATTGGTAGAACTACAAAATGTGGTAAAAAGAAATTAAATAAAAAATTTATTAAATTAATAATATTTTATTATTATATAGAGAGTGAATTAATGAATAATCTAATATGAGAATTGAATTTAAATAAAATATATAAATATAAAAAAAATATAATATTAACTAAATTTTAAACATGGAATTGGACAAACGAATAGAATGCTCTTAGATGGGCTGCAGATAAGTGAAGGCCTGAAGGGTACCTAACACTTGGGTCGTCGAATCTTTGGTTGCAACGTGTCCAACTGCAACAGAAGCAACAAGGACATATCTTTCGACTTTCATCTTCGCTTGCTCCGAAGCCATGACGGGCATGTTTGCCCTCAGGGGAATTGGACATTATCCAGCTGCAACAAACCTGGCACCATCGTGTCCTGAACTTCCACTTTTCAGTGGCTTCTCTTCTGCCTCCTTGCAAGTGAAGTACTCGCTGTATGTAACCAGCAATGAAAGTCTTACCGGGGGCAAGAACAGGATTAGGTTCACGTGGCAGTAAATAAGAGGTGACGATAAATAACAGTATTTGTGACGGTTTAAATAGTGAATTGAGATGAAATTTGAAGTTAAAATAAAATATTATTTTTTAATATTATTATTATTTTAAAATTTAAAAAAATTAAATTATTTATTAAATTTTATATAAAAATTTAAAAAAATTATAATAATAAAATAAAAGATCAGATAAAATACTTATTATATCCCAACGAGAGTCCAGCTCTCCTTCTTCGATTTTTTGCGAGGCACAGACCGTAGTTTTACTATCACTAATTATTCTTTCAAAAAAAAAAAAATACTACCACTACTTACAAACTCTCGTATCAGCAGCTGGAGTTTTGGACTTCTTCTGTCTCGATTTGGGCAGGCCGGGTTTGACTAGGCCCGATTAGATTTTGTATTGAGCTTCGACTTAACCCGGAATAACCCCATTACTAACAGACAGCTGTTCTTGACTTTTCGGTAAGAAAAATTATATTAATTATTTTTATATTATATATTATATATAATATTTTTATTTTTTATTTTTTGATCTTATCAATTATATAGTATATGAATGATGAGTATAAAAATTTAATTAATTTAAGAATAATAAAACAATATAATAAAATAAAATAAAAAAATATATTATGTGAGAATGATAAGTAGTCAAACTCTTTCGGCAATGTCAATATATATGCATATGGATCGATTTTCCATAAATGTAGTGATTTCTTTTTAATGCAGTAAAAAAGTTTGGTGCATATTGAAATGCTTACATCGCTAGCTAGAAGTTGAATTCATACTTCTTTTTGCAATTTATCATGCTGCTTTGCTTTTGAGAAATTCTACCCAGAAAATTAAAATAAATTATAAGTGGCAGATTTTTCCATTCAATCAAAGGCAACATGTTACTCAACATTGACAAGTACTAAAAGCAGGTAATTGGTCCTATTATATATATATATATAGAGAGAGAGAGAGAGAGAGAGAGAGATAGAGGTTTAAATCATTTGGGTAGAGACTTGCTCACGTAGTTTGATTCTTTTATGATGGGTAAACATGGAATTCCAGCAATATAATAAATATGTGGTTAAGATCAGTGTACGTATACCATTCCCCGGCCTTATTCACATTTATCTCGTCACGGTAGAGTTTTGGACGTGGAAAAACCTAAAAAATTGTTAATAACAAGAGTAGAAATCGAAGGGAGTTGATCTCAGAGTGAAATTAAACATATAAATTTGTTATTTTAATTAATCTGTTTAAAACTTAGAAAAAAATTCGTTTACAAATAGGCTATTTGATATGAAGAAGTAGTACTATATATTATATATATAATGGATCATGTGGAAGTGTCAAAATAAAGAGCCGCAAAGAGAGATTTCCTTTACGCGTAGATAATTATGAGCAGCATGAACTTTTTGTACGTGCAAATTAAAAACCTTAATTCTCATGCGCTGACGATTAGATAAACACAATCGTTTTATAATTGCTTTTAAATTATAATTATATTATCTTGTCTATTTTGTTGTCAACAGCGGATATTTTTATAAAAAGAATAATAATATATACTACACAAAAAAAATTCTTATATATAAAAGTACTGTTTATTAAAAAAAATTTCTAAAAAGTTTGTATCTCTATCGTTATGGGCCGAAGGGTTCCACATACTAGTGATGATAAGGTTGATTGAAAAAGGACCCACGTGTTGCTCAGCCAAGCATGCATGCATGCAGCCGTCCATAGTATCCATTGACCATCGATCCAAAACGAGCCTTACATACCACCTAACGCTGTATGGCCTGGACGAATTTTCTTCTACGCAGTATTCCCAACAGAACTTTAATTAAAAAAATGTACAAGAAAAATGCAAAGTTAGGGTTGGTTTGGATGTTGAGATGAATTAGATTGAGTTGAGTTGAGATGATAAAATATTGTTAGAATATTATTTTTAAATATTAAAGTAATTTTGAAATTTGAAAAAGTTAAATTATTTATTATATTTTATATTAAAATTTGAAAAAATTATAATGATAAGTTGAGATAAATTGATATGAGTTGGGATGAATTTGACATCTAAACGAAACCTATTCATTAAAAAAAAGAAAAAAAAAAAGAAAAGTATAAAGAAGTCACTAGAATAATTGGGCTGTCAAAATCTTTCAGCAGATCACGATGATGTATCTCGGCTAGTGGTCCCAGTCATACAGTCCAAGTTTAGGTTCTCACGTGTGATTTGGCTTTGACTAATTTACTCATCATTTTAGTTTTTATTATTTTATAATGTATTATTAAATAATTAAAAATTATTTATTTTATTTATCATTTTAAAACGATCAATAAATTTTTTTCTTTGACTTTTAGTTGGGTCAGGGCTCCATTTATGAAAAACACACGTACTCACTGATCGTTCGTTTTCACTTTTCATAATAATTATTTTGAAATTAATGCATAAAAAGGTAACCATAAAATTAATGCGTGCAGTTTTAAACTTGAAATGAAAAAAAAAAAAAGGATGTCGGTTGGTTATTTGTATGCGTCGAGTAAAAAAAAGTTAGAAATTTGTATAATTTATTTATAAATTATTTGTAGATGGAGGATAGTCGGACATAGCGATGGCAGGGTGCAACGTTTGGAAAATTCATAGGCACGAGAGCCAGACGAAAGACTTCCTACAAGCACGAACCCATATAAGAGAATTGGTAATAGTTTCTTTATTTTTATATGTAAAATTATCTTTTTTAAAGAAAAATTTTATATTTGAAAAATGATTTCTATATTTATTTATACATATTTGAACTAAATAATAATAATATATTATTATTTTTTTATTTTTTATTTATTTTCTAAAATTATTTTTTATATATATTTTATAATTAGCATCAATTTTATATTATCAACTTAATAAAAATGTTATGTATCCAAATTATTTTAATATAAATTTTACAAAATTAATTTTAATATGTATGAGAAAAAAAATAATAAAATAATATTTAAAGAATGAAAAATACTTTTTTAAATTTAAAGAAGTACTATTTATAATTATATAAAAATTTAAAAATGTATAAGTTAATATAGATAATTTAAAGATATATTCTTTAAATTTAAAGATAAAAATAAAGATAAAAAAGTAACTATCAATACTCTAAATAGATATATATAATATAGGAAAAAGCAAGTGGGGACCCATTGTTTGTTTAGAATACAAGGCTAGCTAGCTGCTGCTTTTTCTAGCTTGTCCTGGCAAAGAGAGTAGTGACTTAGTTCAGTACGTCTCCAACCACCCACTTACTTTAACATATCATCAACTTATAATTTTCTTTGTAAACCTATGTGTTGTCAATTTCTTTGTGCTCACTCTATGTCCATCGTTGACGTTTCGATATTAGAATATCGAAACGGATATCATTTTTATTAGATTTGAAAAATATAAAATAATTTAAATTTGGATATTTTATTAAATTAATTTAAAGTTTTTTTCAAACATAATTAATTGTTAAAAAATGTCTTAATAATCAATTTCTTAATTATTAAAAAAAAAAAAGTATATCAATGGCTCATATTTAAAAATTACAGTAACATTTTCGGTGCGGAAAGAGGAAAACAACCTTTGATAGAGCGAATAGATCGACCCGCGTGCCTTCGTTAACTTTTCGTTGGGGTAAATACAAAGAACAAGTTGCACAAAAGCCAGCAAGCTGCAGACAGGATATATCCAGGAACAACCAATACGAACCGTCACGATGTCCAAGCTCAAACGAGATCTGAATCCAATGAATCTGCCATGCACCCAAAAGGATTGCCATGATCTAGCTTGATGTAGATACAACAATATATAAATGGGTAATAAAGCTATTAATATTATAATTAATACCTCTCTTAAAATCTGTGTTAGCCTGTTATTATCGTAAAGCTAGCTTTGGTGACATTTTTCTTAGGGTGTTTATTTGATCTTATCACAAGTCAAGGATCAATATGTCACGTAGCAAACTACCGAACGTACCTAGCTATCTCCCCCCTTCACGTCTTTCTGGCGTCAGATTGTGGACTCAAATGAGTCAAACAATTCAGTCTGAGATATTCAACTTTCTTGCATCATGATTTGTTTGGAACGTATCAAAGAAACAAATATCTACACAGATGCATATAAAAAGGCCATTAGTAACACAGATAATATATGTATATATAATAAGAGAAATTATTTTAATTGTAGTCTTAATGTGTGTAATTAATTCCAGCACTTCATTTTTAAAAAGTAGAAAAATTTCAGATCCAAGTGAAAAAAAAATATTGTTAATAAAATATTTAAATATTTTTTTAAAAACTGTATATAACTAATAATTACACAATTAGAGATACGAGAACGCGGATAAGCACAAATATATAAGAACCCATATATAGCAGAATAAATAAATAGTACTATAGGGATCAATTATTTGTAAGGATGAACGTTGCAAGCTCACGATTAGTATTGGGTCCAAGATTCGTTTTTAGAGGTACTTATAAGAATAAGCCAGGTCATAAGGAAAAAAGACGTTCTTAGCTCAACGGAAGGAATCAGTTAGCACTTTTAATTCATTTCAAATCGCAGATCCTGAAATGTTAATTAAACCTAACTAGCCGCGCGATAAGAATGGCATATTATATACATACAATATATATATATATATATATATATATATGTATTAGTGTGTTATTTTTTCAACATGACATTAAGGGTTTGTTTGGACAATCTCATCTCATTGTTATAATTTTATTAAATTTTTACGTAAAATATAATAAATAATTTAATTTTTTTAAATCTAAAATAATAATAATATTTTATTCAATTCATTTCAAAAAATCTCATCTTATCTTATCTCACTATACGAATCCTAATTAGTAATGTCATCACTTGTTTATGAATCAAATGGCTAACATTTTGATATTTTTTTCAATAATTCTCTGACGTCCCCTTAAATATTGAACCTTTGACAATATCATATATATAAATATTTATATATATATATATATATATATATCCCCTTTCACTGCCGTAAAAGATTTTCATGGTCACATCTCAACAATGCAGGATCATGTTATGTATATTGTACATGCAAGTAGAAAAAAGGTAACTAGAATTGGCAGAACCAGTGATCAGCAGCAATAATTGAAGAAGATGGGGATTTGAGGGGCTGAAAATCTCTTATAAAAAGCTTTTAAAGTGGGGTCCTCTCTGTATCTGATAGATCAGCCCATCTTTGTTGACCCAGGAAATGTGAACACACTTTGGCACTGCTAGAATGGACGATCGATCGACATGTACATGTTCCTGTGGTTGTGGATTATATATATAATACATGGTCGAAATGCATATCCCTGATCATTCCCTACTTTTAAAGTAGTACTACTTGCGTAGATCATTATTGTTTTCGCTTAAAGTACTTCAATTATATCTTCCTTACATCAACGACCAACGACCAACGACCAACCCGCAATATGTGGACAGATTTTTCGGGATTGCTCATAGGAAAATTAATGCATGGAACAGAAAAAAAAAATGGTGGAAAAAATAGTGGCCAATGTCTTAAGCGTATTTGTATTAAAAATGTTTACAAATTATTTCTGTAAACTTCCTCTCCAATGTTTTTCAATCATCACGAAACTGATCAGCAGCATTGAAATGGATTGAAATGGATTTAGTAATTATGGGTTTAATTTTACAACAAGGAGGCGGCCTTTCCATTAAATTAGTTTTGTTTATTAATTTATTTTAATAAAGTTGCACGTGGTATTATTAAGTTGGTAAAGAAAACAAACGATCAAACAATTACATGGAACTGAAGAGATATTATTTACTCATAAAAAATAAAAAAATAAATGTTATTTATATACGTATCTATCGACGTGGCGTGACCTGTGACTTTATCATTATTTTTCATGGAGGTATTTTTTACCCCTCAAAAAAGAAAACGTGGACATGTAAGATGCATGGACACAAATCGTGTGCAAATTAATAACACTGTCCGGCCAGCTAAAATTGAGAGATCGTTTTCTTGCTCTAGCTATGGTCCACACGGTGACGCAAGCAACTGTCTATTTAAACAGGCTCCCTGAAGCTACAACACTTGGAAATGGCCACTTAATTCTTCTGCCAAATTCCCACCACAACACAACAAGCCAGTACTCGATCCCCTCTGTTTGAGACTTCTCGCTCGCTCCATCTCTGTAACTAACCGACCGAGATGGCTGACCTGAGATCTCAAAATAATGCCATTTTAGCTGGCCAACCCCCGAAAACTCTGGAGGATTTTGATCCTCCAAAGAAACCCGGAAGAAACATGTATGCTATTGCTTGTGCTACTTTGGCCTCCATGACTTCCGTCTTACTGGGTTATGGTCAGTGGTTCTGCACTTGTTGAAGGATGATTATAAGCCTACTTTTAAGTTTACTTTTGCGTTTGTTTTCATTGAGGTTTCGTTAGCAAAGTAGCATACTCCT
The DNA here is from genome assembly GCA_029856935.1 of Cyclocarya paliurus. Lineage (NCBI taxonomy): Eukaryota > Viridiplantae > Streptophyta > Magnoliopsida > Fagales > Juglandaceae > Cyclocarya > Cyclocarya paliurus. Next base: position 40,539,983 of record CM056945.1, on the reverse strand, counting down.
AGAGAAACGAGTTTCCATTTTCTCTCCAGTTTTCTTGGAAGTAATTTTCTCTGATGTTTGGAAATTAGTTTTCTAAATATGTCCGCTTATGTTGTTTCAGATATTGGAGTAATGAGTGGAGCAATAATATACATCCAAAAAGATCTCAAAATTTCGGACTTGCAGGTCGAAGTCCTCGCCGGGATACTTAACCTCTACTGCCTCATCGGTTCCTGCGCCGCCGGCAGAACCTCCGACTGGATAGGCCGCCGCTACACCATCGTAATAGCCCAAGTCATCTTCTTTGTCGGAGCTGTCCTCATGGGCTTGGCCCCCAACTATGCCTTTCTCATGGTTGGCCGTTTCGTTGCCGGCGTCGGCGTCGGTTTCGCGCTCATGATCGCCCCAGTCTACACCGCGGAGGTCTCTCCGGCCTCCACTCGTGGTTTCCTCACCTCCTTCCCTGAGGTACGTATGGAGCACGATAATTATCTCAAAGATATTCCTTCGTTGCATTCCAAAGTTTTTTTTGGTTCCAACGTACTTTTAAACCGTATCTAATCATCTAAATGCATCAATGGACTCTGAATCTCTTTCATATAAATTTTTCTACACAACATTGACGAGATTCTCTCAACGTGTTTTTGTACAGGTCTTCATCAATTTTGGGATATTGCTGGGGTACGTTTCGAACTACGGTTTCTCTAAGCTCCCAACTAATTTGGGTTGGCGGCTGATGCTGGGCGTGGGTGTAGTCCCCTCTGTTATACTCGGCGTCGTCGTTTTAGGCATGCCAGAGTCACCAAGGTGGCTGGTCATGCAGGGTCGACTCGGTGACGCGAAGAAAGTCCTTGATAAAACCTCAGACTCCAAAGAGGAGGCCGATACAAGACTAGCAGACATTAAAGGAGCAGCTGGTATTCCTGAAAATTGCACAGACGACATCGTTCCGGTGCCTAAACGGAATCATGGTGAGGACGTGTGGAAAGAATTATTCCTCCATCCTACACCGGCAGTTCGCCACGCCTTAATCGCAGGCGTGGGAATCCATTTCTTCCAACAAATAACGGGTATCGACTCCGTAGTTTTGTACAGCCCGAGAATCTTTGCGAAGGCTGGGATCAAGTCGACGAACGACAAGCTGCTCGCGACGATGGCCGTTGGGTTCACCAAGACCATTTTCATCTTGGTGGCTACGTTCTTGCTGGACAGGATCGGACGAAGACCCTTACTCCTCAGCAGTGTAGCCGGCATGATTTTTTCTCTCGCAATGCTCGGAACGGGCATGACGATCGTCGAACACTCGGATACAAAATTAACGTGGGCAGTGGCTCTGTGCATTGCCATGGTTCTAGCATTCGTTGCGTTCTTCTCCATCGGGATGGGGCCCATCACGTGGGTATACAGCTCGGAGATCTTCCCGTTGAGGCTACGAGCGCAGGGCACCAGTATTGGAGTGGCGGTGAATCGAGTGACGAGTGGGGTCATCTCCATGACTTTCCTCTCGCTGAGCCACGGAATCACCTTCGGTGGGGCATTCTTTCTCTACGCGTCGATTGCCACGGTATCATGGTTCTTCTTTTACTTCATGCTACCGGAAACCCGAGGTCGAACCCTCGAGGACATGGAGGGGCTGTTCGGAAATTTCGGATGGAAATTTGCTGAATTCAAGAAGAAGAAACAGCAGCAAAATCATGACCTGAACAAGGAAGTCAGGGGTGCTGGTAATGGGAACGACAGTGGTCAAATTCAGTTAGGTACTAATAGGCAGACTTAATTAGATTTAAAAGGGAGAGTAAATATGTTTCGTCCCAGAATTTAGATATTACCATTAATGTCATTAATGGTAGAGAAATGATATTTAAATTACAGAGGGTTTAAAGTGTTGCGTAATCTCTTTGTAAAAAATAATAAATATGAGATTTATATGAAAAAAAAATTAAAATTTAATAATAGTCTTCACTTTTTATAAAAATAATTATATAGTACTTTCTCATTTTATTTTATGACTGTATAAAACATTATTCTTAATTTATGATACGGAAAAGGCTACTGAATTTGATGGGCTGATGGCGAGTTATATATAGGTGCAATTAAAAGGGAACACACATGCAAGCATTAATGACTGAATGGGAAAGGAATTTACTACATTATCGTTCTTATTATTATTGGTTCTCGTTTTTTGGTATCTTGAATTAATGGGTTGGATGTTTGGCATTTGATGCTTTCCTTTAATATGAATTATGAGGAGTGGATGATGTCTGCCGTGGGGGGTGGGTAATTAATTAAACAATGATCGATATTGTAGATGTGGACCTTAGAACAAGCGGTCCTATTTTGGTCATGGCCGAGAAGAAGGGACCTCGCGCGATTACATTTTTTTTCTGGGTTTTTTGTTTTTTCCATCTTCTTTACGGTACTAGGTTGGTAATTTTCCAATCTATAGCTCGACCTCTGTACGTTACACTTAGCTAGTTTTCCGAGCAATGATGAAGTGATCGCAAAGATAATAGTCCAGCCTTGATTAGATTAAGAAAAAATCTATTCCTAATCTTTTTTTTTATTATTTTTTATCATTTTATGACGTGATATTAGAAAATTAATTTACAAGTAAAATATAATAAATAATTTTTAATTATCTAATATTACATCATAAAATGATCAAAAGATGATAAAAATTGAGATGATAAATAATATTACTTATGGAGCAGATTTCTCTAATCATTATATTAATATTGGTATCTTTTCGTGTAATTCTTACGCTACACTCGTATAAGTTTGAAGGGCTGAAATTGTCCGCCTTTGACTTGGGCTAATAATTAACTTGCGATTTGCTTGTTTATTATAATTTTTTTTTTTTTAAATCTACACCTATGGTCTGAATTTTTCAATGTATGTGAGTGATTTATAAATATAACCAAGTACTATACTACTCTTTCCCTTTACATGCCTCATTTTTCTTTATGGCTTCTCAATGATCACCAGAAGTTTGATCTCCAAAACTCTTATTGAGTTGATTTTGGTATGACTTATTAACCTTATGGAACTTAGGCTTGTAATTATGGGAAGGCCCCTTGTTCAACGGTGGCTGGAAAGCCAATAGCACAATCTCAATAGTCTCACATTGCATCCTATACTTATTTTGTGCACATACAACAATTAAATCATTCAAATTTCATTTATCATGCTGAGTATTATAAGATACATTTAACTGATTAAATTGACTAGGAAAGCCATTAAGAACATGATAGGCTAGAAATGGCTCTGCAATGGGAACCTTAAGGGCTTCTAACTTATAGGAGATTTGTATTATTCTTATTATGTACTCTCTAACTCCACTTGTACCATCATATTTTATACTCATCAGTTTATCCATTAGGTCTCTATTTTTAGTTTTATCAGACTCAACAAATCTTTATCATATGGCATCCACAAACCTTATAGCATTATCATTTTCCATAATAGCTCCCATAATTGAATCAGATATACAACATTTAATAATCTTCAGACAAAACTTATTAGCCCTTTCTCACTTTTGATACTCAGCCACATATTCAACAGTGTTTTTATCAGTAGGTTTAGCAGGCTGCTCCTCTAGGGCAAAATCCGAACCCAAAAGATCAAGTGCTATTTCTATATCTCGTTTCCATTTCACATAATTATTCATAGTCAAGGTTTCAATGGCAGAGAATTAACTTAAAATAGATAAGGCATTCAACACTGTAGAAACATAAAACAATACATTTTATTCAATATTATCCAATCACAATGCATGCAATCAATGGATAATTACATATTTATCTATTAATTAGATAGCTCTTAATTAAACTCGAAATCATATGAGCCTAATTACTACAAGAGCTTAGGTGCATCATTGTAAAGTCACATTTGGGTTGACAAAACAACATGCTGGAAGGTACTCTTAATCACACCATGAGACCAATTAACAAAATCACATCAGTTTTCGAAGTACCAACACATTTAGGCAGAAACTGATTTCTAGACCAATGTAATCTCATCAACTACCTCATATCATTTTTCAAAATATCACACAACAACACCTTTGAGCAACATATTGTGTGCAATAAAATTGAAAATGCAATGCTACCCTTTTTCTTTCTCTTTCTTGAAAATGAATAAATATCAATAAGTGTACTACTTTGACAACTACCACCTATTTTTATTTCACAAGATTTCTTTTAATGAAAAAATAAGGATAGTCTTAATGTCCAAAATTCAATCACAACATGATAATTATACAATAACACCATAGCCACTACTAATCATTCTATTATTGGATGCCGCTGTTCTTGGTTGATTGACTCGACTTCTTTGATGCCAAAAACGTGGATCAAAACTAGATTTCGAAATCTCATAAATAGTTAAATAAAAACGAGAAGGTTTTATAAAGACCGTCTTTTTGGCATAAAGATAGATCATAATTATCAATTTATCACTATCAAGGTCAAGGTTTAAATGTGATTGAGAGACAAAAATAGTATGGGCAAATTAGGCATATATGACAATTTACAAAATAATATCCAAATAAGCATATTTAGCAAATTAATATGCATCCCAAACCACTCTTACAGAGAGAGTACTAGATCATATAAGACACTGAATATTTACTAGAAAATTTTATTACAATAAAAGATTCATTATAGCCCCTAAAAAAAGTGAAAATAATATTCAAAATTCTAAAACAGTGTCTTATGATGATCCAATTTTTTTTCAAAAATGATAAAAATATTTAATATGGCGAGTTAACGGATACTGGAAGAAGAAACGACAGAAAAAGTGATTCCATGATTCCCCACGCGCCACCTGATGCGCGTGGGGGTTGCTTTGGCTGGGGGTGAATTCATCTTCAACCTCCAGCCGGTTTATTCCTTCGCCCCGTCGGTCTATTTTCGGGTCTAACAGAACGTTAAGTGGACTTTTTTCAATTCCTTGTGATTTAGTGTCCAAAAATAAAATTTTTTTAGGGGAACAAATATTTAGGGCCCAAAAATCACATATACAGTGTTTTAAAACAATGGGTTTCAATATTTTGATGTAGATCTACAATCTTAAAAATGGGTATGAACCCTAACTTTTGTAAAATACAAATCCGGGACTAAATAAGTAGATCAAAGCAAGAACATCCCAGAACATGTTTTGATAAACATTTGATGAATCAAAACATTATTTCAACTATTAGTAAGGAAATCGATTTTTCTCATCAAATGGAGTCCGGAAATTAAAATTTTAATTAGATCTTCAAAACACAACCAAAAATCTCAATTAATATATCAAAAGAAGGACGAGATCGAGAGGAACAAAAGATAATAGTTTACCCTTGATTAGATTAAGAAAAAATTTATTCATTATCTATTTTTTCATCATTCTCAATATTAGATATTAAATAATTAATTTTTAATTAAAATATAATAAATAATTTTTAATTATCTAATACCACGTCATCACCATGAGTAGTATCATGCAATAGATTTCTCTAGTCATTATATTAATATTGGCATCTTTTCGTGTAATTCTTATGCTACACTCGTATAAGTTTGAATGGCTGAAATTGTACGCGTTTGACTTGGGCTAATAATTAACTTGTGATTTGCGTGTTTATTATAATCTTTTTTTGAAAAATCTACACCTATGGTCTCAATTTTCAATGGAGTTAACTAGCTAAGTAGCTATGTCGGTGAATTTTCAAGTACTATTCTTTTTTTTTTTTTAAATAGGCTACAATAAAATGAATCTCAAAATTATAAATGTTACTTATTAATACAGAGAAAAATCTAGACTACAAGTTAACCTACGCATCTACTCTGAAGCATCTCATACATAAATTTCTTTATGATGGATTTTGTCTTAATTTCTATAAACTAGCTCTGACCAAACTAAGTTTGTCAGAGAGAATCACACTCTGTAAAAAATAGAGCCTAAACGACTTCTCTTCAAAAGAAGAGAAGTGCTATCACCTTCCATCCTCCCTAAGAGGAAGAGTCCTATCACACCGTCTCCTCCTAAAGGAAGAACGAGATTTAACTGCTATGGACACCTAAAGAGTTCAATAGCCTATTTCTATTATTAATGTTGAAAAACAAATAAAGACAGAAAAGCAAATAAACCAACTCAATAAAAAAATACTGCTACAACCACTAAACAGAGCTCAGTGGTGGCGCTTGAACAAAAAACAACCACTAACCAAAACAAACACAAAACAAAACAAAACCCAAAAACAAACGGAACCAAATAGGATTGGGAGTGGCGCGTGGGGGTCACACGCCACACTGGGGAGAAGCCAAACGGTCGGTCGAGACAGTGCAGGTATATTGGGCCCTGAGCTGCCGCACATGGCTCCGACGCGGTGTGATACGCAGTGGCTTGCGTATGCCACCCGTTCTTTGTAGTCCGCACGTGGGGACGACGCGCCGCTCCAAATGGCGCCCAAAGCGGGAGGTTGCAAGATCGGCGGACGAGGGATCTCCCCGTGGTACGCATGAAGGAGAAATTCCACCGAAAGAGCTCGGATCGACTACCTCTCCATTATTCGGCCGAAACCTGAAAAATACCAAAAAAAAATCAAAATAAACCGTTGAAGGCAACGGTAGAGAGGGAGGAGAGGATGGGGGATGAGGAAGCCGAAGCTTCCCCTCCCCCCGCTATGAACGGCCGCTAGGGTTTTTTTTAGAGAAAGGTTTTCGTGCGAGAGAGAAAGGTTTTCGTAGGATTCTAATCACATTTCAACTTCCCACTTTTGAATTGCATAAAGTACTATTCTACTCTTTCCTTTTACGTGCCTAATTTTTTGGTTTGAAATTGAGAGTTGAGATGTGATGAGATGAATTGAAATATAAATAAAATTTTATTAAATTTAAAAAAATTAAATTATTTATTATATTTTATATAAAAATTTTAATATAATATAATAATAAAATGAAATGAGATGAAATGAATTCAAATCATTTTTCAATCTAAATGAAATACCTTAGTTATATATCGAAGTCAAACAAACTGCTTAGTATTATAATATAACATAATATTTTACGATAATATTATCACTTTGCCGGACCAATCTGTTCCTCGTACAGTTCTCTGTCCCTTCTAAACAAATGTTGACGAGCATGTAAAATGGTATACATGAGATGTATCCATGCATGCATCTTGATATTCCCATAAATTCGTTTGTTTACGGTAATAAAGTCCATTGTTCAGTACATTTTTAATTGCCTATAATCACTTCATGTTTAGGAAACCAATAATGAAGAAATAGGATTGAGTAAGAGCACTCTCATTAGTCAAAATTGAAGAACATTTTTGATGAATATAAGAGAAATTTAACTTTTAGTTATTCCATTCATATAAATCTCTATATTGGAATAGCTATTTTTTCATTATATAACAATAAAATAATATAAGATAAATTTGATTTTGATTATTCACATCAAATCTCCACATTGAATCATTCATTCAAAATTATTTAATTATTAATTTATTTAATTTTATTATATTTTACTATTCATAATATTATATATTAATTAGTAATTATATTCTAATTAAATTATGCGTTAAAAAAATTATAATTTTGAGAAGGAAGGGAGAGAGGTTGATAGAAAGAAAATGAGAGAGAAATAATTAATAAAAAATATATTTGATGTATGAATAGTTACTTTTAAATTTAAAAATATTTTTAATATTTCTTGTAGTTAAAGTCTAAATATTTAGATTTTAATTAATTTATTGTGATGATATTTTAAAATCTAATAACTAAAAGTAGAATGAATTTAACTTTTACCTAATCATTGAGAATGCTTAAGTAGCCCGATATTAATGGATTAGAGAAAAGGCCGGGCTAGCGACTGCACCTTTTCGCCTGACAATTCAAGTGCGTTGGGTCCAAATCAATTGTCCAGTCTCGATCGATGGGTTTGGTTAAGATCATCCATTTTTCCACAGCAAATTACCGTATTGCACGGGTGGCAACTAGATCGTGGAAACTGAGATAAAAACTCGTTTTTACTGGATTTTTAATACCATGCGGAGAATGATAAATCCAGCGTGGATAAGTGTATGGAAGATAATCGCTCGCATAGTGCTAAATATCCATAAAAAATCGAGAGATCGATCGTTGTACATGCCTTTGTGGCATTTTCGTCATTCCAGCTTTTCTTTTATGTCAATAATTGGATGTTGGCCATGAGTTGATGATAATGATGACTAGCATTCTTTTGTTTTCTTAAGTCACTCTGATCTTTAGCTAAACACAGAACTGACAGTAGTAGAGCTAGCCGCTTGATTCATGGCCTCTTCATGAATACTTTGAAAATATTCCCAACAGAACGGCCCCTCTAATTATACAAACCTCTCGATCCATCCCTGATCTCGATCGTGCCTAACTGATCGGGATGGCTGACCGGAAAACTGAAAATAATGTCATTTCCGAACCCCAGAAGAGTACTATTATGGATTTTGATCCGCCAAAGAAACCAAAGAAGAACAGTTATGCTATTTCTTGTGCTGTTTTGGCCTCCATGACTTCCGTCTTACTGGGCTATGGTAACTTTCACGGCCTCTTGCATGCTGCTTTTTTTCATAGCATCCTCTTACTTTGTATTTGCTTTTTTGGTTGGTTAAATTAAGGAGTTTTTGTTGGAAATAAATTTGTTTCGTTTTTCTTTTAAAAATGGAAAAGAAAGAAAATTAAGGTTGGATGGTCAGTTAAAACGAGATTAGTTTATTGGAAAATTGAATAAAATATTATTTTTTAATATTATTATTTTTTAATATTTAAAAAATATAAATGATTTATTATATTTTGTGGATAAATTTAAAAAAATTATAAGGATGATTTAAGATGATATGAAATGCTCTCATTATCCCAACGGTATGAATAACATCTTCCAAAACATGAACGGTTAACTCTTCATAGACAATTTTTTTAATCATATTCACACTTGAAATTTTATCGGATTTTCGATATAAGATGTTTTCTTGCAAATGTTCTCTAGGTTTGAGGATGCTTTCTCAGTAGGTCCTCTTTGTTGCTTCAGATTTTGGAGTAATAAGCGGAGCAATATTATACATAAAAGAAGACTTGAAAATCACCGACGTAGAGGTCGAAATCCTCGTCGGAATCCTTAACCTCTACTGCCTCATTGGCTCAATTGCCGCCGGCCGAACCTCTGACTGGATAGGCCGCCGCTACACCATCATGGTAGCCCAAGCTATCTTCTTTGCTGGAGCTATCCTCATGGGCTTTGCCACCAGCTACGCCTTTCTCATGGTTGGTCGCTTTGTTGCCGGTATCGCAATTGGCTTCGGGCTCATGGTTGCTTCCGTCTATACTGCCGAAGTCTCTCCAACCTCGTCTCGTGGTTTCCTCACCTCTTTCACCGAGGTTCGCGCGTAGTATACTAATTATCTCGAAGTATGCTCATCTATTGTTTTCCAAGGAACAAAAATACAAATAGCTATATATTGATAATTAATTTAAAGAAAAGCACTTCTAAACAAATGCTATCATTGTAATTTGGTTCTTGCTTTCGAGAGTATGTTCTAAATTCATAAAAAGTAATCACCGTACAACATATTACCGCGAAAACTTTCAGATAACCATTTTTGCGATGATATGGCTTTCCAAAACATTCACATGATTATCTCGGCGTGATTTTTTAGGTCTTCATCAATGCTGGGATATTGTTGGGGTATGTTTCGAACTATGCTTTCTCTAAGCTCCCAACTCACTTGGGTTGGCGAATGATGCTCGGAGCAGGTGCTATCCCCGCCATTATAATCGGCCTCCTTGCTTTAGGCATGCCTGAGTCACCAAGGTGGTTAGTCATGCAGGGTCGACTTAGCGACGCAAAGCAAGTCCTTGATAAAATCTCAGATTCTAAAGAGGAGGCGGAGATAAGACTAGCCAATATCAAAAGAGCTGCCAATATTTCTGAGGATTGCACTGACAATGTTGTTCCGGTGCCGAAACAAAGTGACGGCAAGGACGTGTGGAAAGAGCTAATTCTCCACCCCACACCGTCCGTTCGCCATGCCTTAATCGCAGCTGTCGGTATCCATTTTTTTCAGCAATTATCAGGTATTGATTCTGTCGTTCTATACAGCCCACGAATATTCGAGAAGGCCGGTATCACGTCGACGAACGACAAGCTATTAGCAACAGTGGCCGTGGGATTCACCAAGACCATGTTCATCTTGGTGGCCACGTTCCTGTTAGACAAGATCGGACGCCGTCCTTTGCTTCTAAGCAGCATAACAGGCATGATTCTCTCACTAGCAACCCTCGGAATCGGGCTGACGATCATCGAAAAGTCAGACCATAAGCTGATGTGGGCGGTGGCTCTGTGTATTGCCATGGTTCTAGCATACGTGTCATTTTTCTCAATAGGAGTGGGGCCCGTCACATGGGTATACAGCTCGGAGATCTTACCGCTGAGGCTAAGGGCCCAAGGAGTGAGCATCGCAGTGTCTGTGAGTAGGTTAACGAGTGCTGTAATCTCCATGACCTTTCTCTCACTGGGCAAATGGATTACAATTGGCGGGGCCTTCTTCCTCTATGCGTCGTTCGCTATAGTATCCTGGTTCTTTTTTTATTTCATGTTACCAGAAACACAAGACAGGACCTTGGAAGACATGGAGGGGTTGTTTGGTAATTTGGGGTGGAAGCTATCCAAATTGAAGAAGCAGCAAAATGAGGAAGCAGCTATGTAAGCAAAACTGGTTTTATAACAAAAATAGTCCATACTACTCATTGAGAGGGGGCTGATGCTTCGGAGAATTTAGTTGATGCTGGGTTGGATGCCTCTTTTCCTACGATTACTCACTTACCAAAGCATTAATCTACATGGTATTTACATGTTGGATAAAGCTGGACTGCCTCGTTTTAGGCATTAGATTAATGATTTTGTATCTCTTATTTGTCATATAGTCTAGTATAATTTTTTAGTTTTATAGTTGAAGGAGAGAGATTTCAATATTTAAAAAGGATGTCGTCCTCTTGGTAGTAAAAAATAATAAAAGATTGTCTAGGCATCTGTGGCGCGTTTTCATCCTTCCCTTCCAAGTTTCAACCATTGCTTTGACAATTGGGTATTAGAAAAATAATTGGATGTTGAATTGGGTATTCATTGATTTTCTTTATAAATAAACCTCCTGAGTTGAGCATAGAACAACAACCAGAACTGCCTGGTTCGAATTACTCTGCAAGCTAGTATTCCCAGCAGAATCACAACCTGGCCTTTTGATAAGAGGCCTTCGCTAGCTCCATATATCTTTAGTCTCTCTGGCTAACTGATCGAGATGGCTGACCGGGAAGTTGAAAATAATGCCATTTCCGATCAACCCAAAATAAGTACGATTGTGGATTTTGATCCTCCAAAGAAACCCAAGAGGAACATGTATGCTATTGCTTGTTCTGTTTTGGCCTCCATGACATCCGTCTTACTGGGTTATGGTTAGTTAATCATACCCTTCACCTCTTACTGTATATTTATAATATCCCTTTTAATTTGTTTATGCTTATGCTTTTCAATTCACTGGTACTGGTTGATTACAACTTAGAAGGAGGAGTTTTTGTTGGAAATAAATTTGTTTCCTTTTTTACAGAGAGAGATAAATGTAGGCCAATAGTATAATCCCAAATCAAACACGTACGAGTAACTCTACAGGGATTTTTTTTTTTTATCATATTCACACATGGAATTTTACCGGATTTTCTACGGGAAATTTTGTCTAGGAAGGGTTTTTTTCTCTAGTGTTTAGGATTCTATCTCAACAGGTCCTCATTTGTTGCTTCAGATTTTGGAGTAATAAGCGGAGCAATAATCTACATAAAAGAGGACCTGAAAATCACTGACGTCGAGGTTGAAATCCTCGTCGGGATCCTTAACCTTTTTTGCCTCATTGGCTCGTTCGCCGCCGGCCGAACCTCCGATTGGATAGGCCGACGCTATACCATCATGGTAGCCCAAGTCATCTTCTTCGTCGGAGCTATCCTCATGGGCCTTGCCACCAACTATGCCTTTCTCATGGTCGGTCGCTTCGTTGTCGGCGTCGGCGTCGGCTTTGGGCTCATGATCGCTCCGGTTTATACCGCCGAGGTCTCTCCAGCCTCGTCTCGTGGCTTCCTCACCTCGTTCACCGAGGTTGGTGCGTAGCACAATAATTTTCTCAAAGATACTCTTTTTCTTTTCAAGAAAAAAAAGCATGCGTTTGATAGTTATTATAAAGAAGAAAACAGATACTTCTAAACAAAGCAACCATTGGTTGGTTCCTATTTTCAAACAATATATTTCAAATTCAACTACAGTACAAGAAATCAGCATGAATTTTTCAGATAGTAATTGATGCTCCTTTTTTCCATGGTATTAACATGATTATGTTGATCATGTTTTCCGTAGGTCTTCATTAATGGTGGGATATTGCTCGGGTACGTTTCGAACTACGCTTTTTCTAAACTCCCAACTCACTTGGGTTGGCGTTTGATGCTTGGAGCGGGTGCTATTCCTGCCGTTATAATCGGTCTCATTGTCTTAGCCCTACCTGAGTCACCAAGGTGGCTGGTCATGCAGGGTCGACTTGGCGACGCTAAGCAAGTCCTCACTAAAATCTCTGCCTCTAAAGAGGAGGCCGAGATAAGACTAGCCGATATAAAAAAAGTCGTTGGTATTTCTGAAGATTGCACTAATGACGTTGTTCTGGTGCCAAAACGAAATCATGGCGAGGACGTGTGGAAAGAACTAGTTCTCCATCCCACAGCGTCCGTTCGCCACGCCTTAATTGCAGCCGTCGGTATCCATTTCTTCCAACAATCATCAGGTATTGATTCGGTCGTTCTATACAGTCCAAGAATCTTTGAGAAGGCCGGTATCACGTCGACGAATGACAAGTTACTAGCAACGGTGGCTGTAGGATTCACCAAGACCATATTCATCTTAGTGGCCACATTCCTATTAGACAGGATTGGACGCCGACCGTTGCTTCTCACTAGCGCAGCAGGCATGATCCTCTCACTCTCAATCCTTGCAACTGGTCTGACAATCATTGACCACTCAGACCAAAAGCTAACTTGGGCAGTGGCTCTGTGCATTGCGATGGTGCTAGCATACGTGGCGATTTACTCTATAGGATTGGGGCCCATCACGTGGGTGTACAGCTCAGAGATCTTACCGTTGCGGCTAAGGGCGCAAGGAGTGAGCATCGGAGTGGCTGTGAGTAGGTTGACAAGTGCGGCAGTCTCCATGACCTTTCTCACCCTGAGCAAAGGGATCACCATTGGTGGGGCCTTCTTTCTCTATGCGTCGATCGCCACGTTGTCTTGGTTCTTCTTTTATTTCATGCTACCGGAAACACAGGATAGAACCTTGGAGGACATGGAGGGGCTGTTTGGTAATTTGGGGTGGAAGCTCGCTAAATTTTGGAAGAAGAATGACGAAGCTGCATCAGCAATGAATGAAAACGGAAAATAAATTTACCACAATCTTCTTGTTATAGTGTTAGTGTATCGTTTTCAATTGATTAATGTTATTATATATTGAAATAAAATATCACTGACAATATATCAATCGATAGAAGACGATAAAAAGTTTTTTTTTTTAATTATTTTAAATAATTTAATTTTCTCTTTGTTTCCACATGTCGAAAAGATTCGAAATCATGATAAGATCGGTGGGGATGACCATTGACCATTAATAATGGTGAGAAAACGTCAAAAGGAACTAGCCCCACCAACACATGGAATTGCATGAAAAGAACCCAAAAGGAAAAAAGAAAAGCATGCAGGGAAAGTTGAATGACAACGACGTTGAGAACGATGTTTAGCATTTGATTGGTTCTTCATACGAATGTGTAGTGTGACTATTGTCTGTTGGTGCACTTGTATTATTTGCTCTACCATCCTACATGATCATCATTTTTCTACTGCATTTATAACATTTTATTTTCGTATAATTCTTCCGTTGCAAACTTGCTCTTTCTAAAGCTTAATTTGGAGGATTAAGTGGAGGTTTGGACAATGAGTTCAGTTGAAGTTTAGTTAAGTTGAAATGAGATAAGATGAAATATGAAAATTAAATAAAATATTATTAGAATAAAATTTTTTAATATTATTTTTGTTTTGAGATTTGAAAATATTAAATTATTTATTATATTTTGAGAGGTGCTACTCTGCCGTTTGAGTAGCACTGCTCCGTTTGACAGTTAGGCCATTTTGGCCTTTTCATTTTTTTCTCATTTTTCTTTTCATATTTTTTTAACATATTTAAATATTTTTAAAAAATAAAAAAATATATATCAATACATTAAAAATCACTTTCTTAATTATCAAGTAAAAAAAAATTAAATACACAAAGTGGATAAAGTAAGAGGGCAAATTAGAATTTTTTTTATATTTTATTTAAAAATTTTAAAAAATTATAATAATAAAATAAAATAAAATAAGTTAAATCAACTCATTTTCCAAACAACTCTAAAAGTTTTTGTTTGACTTCCGCTAATAAGTAAATTAAAACTTCTCGTAGTCTGAAGTTTGAACGACCATTCAACTCAGCTTCAGAGAGAGAGAGCGAGTTTTTGGGTCAAACTGCTCTAGTCTCCATACGTCTATACATATTGGGCCATTCTAGCCCAAAATTGAAAAAAAAAGGAAGGTGAGCAAGATTACAGACTCAATCTCCGTACAATAAATAAGAACGATTTTATTTGAGCAAAACCCATTAAAGTGAGTTGGGCCAACTATCCTGCTTTGAGAGTAATGATTTTGGTCCAGCTCGTGCTACGTTGAACGAGTCACTCGGTAATAGTTCTATGAGTAATATAGATACAATATTAAGGTATATAAAATTTGCACACATTTTTTGAAAAAAAAAATAAAGTTTATTATTAAAAAAAATAAATGTGAGAGATTTACTTAGTATACTTGCAAAAAATATAAATCTCATTTTTTTTTTAATGTGAGTCAGGATTCGAGAATTTACTCGTATGCCAGACTTGCACATCTTAAAAATATAAATCTCATTTTTCAAATATTATTAATACGAAAGAAAACCATAATAAAAAAAAAGAAAGAAAAGACTGGTCAGGATTCGAGAAGCCCAAGACATACACCTCCAAACTCAAATTAATAAGAAAAATGTTAGGTTGTCCTTCCAAAGTGATTGCTCACTTTGACCAATAGTATAAAATTGTATTTTTTTAACGAATTGCACAAAGTGAGCGGTCACTTTGGAGACAAAGTAGCACCATCTAATTAATAAACCAAAAAGAGAATCTAATCTAATGTCCACACTTGCAGGAAGGAATGAAGGAAGAACAAAGAAACACACGAGAGAGAGAGCTTTGCGACTTGGTCACATAGAATCCTACCTTTCTTCGAGATGCTCACCTAGATGTGCAACCGTTGCCCCTAACCCAATATCCATTTTTCTAGATCTCCTCCGATCTCACTTTCTCACTTCGTCGACACATAACTCTCCCCTGAGCATGAAGGTAATTTCATATCCAGACTCTCTCAAAATTATAGTATGTTATAATCATGGGATTAAAAATTTAACCAAATTAGTATCTAAAAGCTCTAGGACTTTTGGATCAATAGTTGAGTCTTTAACAGTTGGTATTAGAGTAGAGACCATATCACAAGTTCAAGTCACGGAGGGGAGCGACCTATAGGCTGAATTAAAATATCTTGGTACTATGTATGAATATGGTGTTAAATCATTGAACATTGATAGATGAGTAAAGTATCATAAAGGGAACAGACTACCACTAGGTCAATATCGATAAAGTGAGCTGTTGTTGAGGTCAAATTCGAAAGTGTAGTGAAATTTTATGATCCTGAAGATTAAAGACTTAACCAAAATTAGTATCCAACAATCCTAAAACTTGTGAATCAATAGTTGGATCTTTAACATAGCCATTATATCATATTTATCATTCTAAGCAAAATGATCATAGTTTTCATGTTTGAAAGTTGGGACCACATTGAGGAGAGCATGCCTGCAGACTTCCAATTCCTCAGGTCCTTGGGATTATTTCGAACTGAGTGTCTATGTTTTCAACCTGAATGGGCCGGACTAGGTGTGCATCGAGCTATATGTGTGGGTGACTTTAGTATGTCACATAATTTTCGGAAAGGAAATAGTGTAGTCCTGATGCAATATATTAACTCATAATTCTTACGACCAATATGATTAGTATTTCTAACCCAAATAAAAAACAAATAAGGAGTATGTGAGATTTCTAAAATAAAAAGTAGAAATTCAAGAAAATGTTTGGTATAATTAGATCACAAGAGACGGGAAGATAGCTATTAAAGTCATTTGTGTTAAAAAATGAAGAATGAACATGTTGGAATTTTCGCAAAATAGTAACAATTCTGTTAAGGTGTTTGTCCCACATGTTGATGATGGATAGATGAATGGTTAGCACTCAAATTGTGCACAAATGATCTATATATATAGACCATAAGACACTGGTTGGCAAATAATACAACCATTTGTAAGGAGCACAATCGTTTGACTAAATCAAATGTTGTGTCACTTGACATTTTCTCAACCAACAACTCCTATAGAAACCATCACTATAAAGATGTTGTACATCCAAAGGACACTACACCGTTTGGTGTGTGATCACAATCCTCAAATCTACAATTTGTGATGATTTAAAAGGCATATACATCATTTACTAGCACAAAGCCTCTTTGTGACTTTGTGTTGCTAGAATATCAAATTTTTCATTAACTGATAAATATCAATCGCATCCAAGTTATATAAAAGCTTTACAGGAAACTTGCATGCCCTCGTCCCCCTCCCATTGACATGTTCATCACAGGTGGGAGAACTTTAAAAAATTATGTAAACATCATTTTCACTTTATTATTCCTACAAATCTATTTTGAGTTGGACATAGAATAATCTTGAATTCATAAATATTTATTAGAACTATTGTTAGAAAGGATATGCATGCACCAACTATTTAGCTAGCTAGGTTTATTCATAACATTTACCAACATCGATTAAAATTTAGGGTGATATAAATGTGTATATATGCTTTGATTTTTGCATATACCTTATACTTATTTAACTTGGGTACTATAACACAGACAAATACTTTCCCTCTTGGGTGAGTTAGCGAGCTGAACTGAAAAGTAGGTTATAATTTTAATGTTATGGTATCATGGTTGTAATACCTGGGCCCAAGCCCAAACCTAGGCATAGGCACACGGCAAGCCCAACCCTTGAGCCTCTAGAAGACGTTGTTTTGTGAGTTTTCTTCCTCTCACTTTCATTTTCTTCCCCGAAGGTTTTTCCCTTTCAATTTTCTGCATCCTGAAATTCCCTCCACCCTGATACCAAAGCCCCCACGTCTCTATAGTTTTCTTTTACTCTTTTCCTCACATCAAAACTTCTCTCTTCAGACCACTCTTTCTCTCTCTGCGTTGATCTCTATCTTTCTCCCTTTCCTGTGAATTTCTGTGGGTGTGGGTGTTACGGTGTATGGATTTCCTTAGATTGGTGTTGCTGTCAAGTCTCCTCACCGAAAGTGCTGAAAGGCGGCAAGCCCTTCTCTCACTCACTCTCACACGTACCCATTCTAATTTCCACTCATAAACTCTTTCACAGATCACTCCTCCAAAGTGTGTCGTGTCGTCGCAGGTGGACTCTCCTCTCGCCGGTAAGCCCACGTCTCTCTCTCTCTATCCTTCTATGTTCATCGTTCCACCCAAAATGGTTGTATTTGATTTTACTTTTATTTATTTTATTTAATTATTTCTATCTTACCAATTGTATAGTCGTGTGACACCCTTTTGTCCATGTGTATTTAGTTGCTACCAACACCTCCAAATTCTTCCCTTTCCACTATACACGAACTCAAACATTGGTAAGACCCTTTGCTGTCTTGAATTGTAGTTCATTGTCTTCCTTGATTTATTTTCCCTTATATCACACAATATTCCCTCACTAACCCCTGAATTTCTCACTCGCATAACACATACTTTTGTTAGAACTATAACAGACCAGTCTTTAACAGAACATTCTCGCCATCGTCCTACTTGTATCAATTACACAAGAATTTAGTAAGGTATTCAAGCATTAGCGATGTGAATTTTCTGTTAACTACACATTTTATATATATGGTATATTTTGGAAGTTATGTCTTCTCTTTTGGCATGTTAGAAATGGTAGAATTGGGTTTACTTGGTTGAGCCAAAGTGTGGACAGATTATATTTGTCATGTGTTGGCTGAATTATGGTGATTGTTTGGGCTGACTTATGGTTGTTTGGAAATGTAGTTACATGCCCGTATTGAGCTATATGCTTGCGGTATTGGGATTTATATATGGTGGATTGGAGTTGACTTGATTGTTTGGGTCATATGTGGCCATTAGAGTTGATAAGAGATTTGCTTGAATTTTACATTGTTGCTTCTGGGTTGATGTTGGTTATGGAAAAATGATGTATGCGCTGTCTATGTTAGAAACACTGTGAAGGTGTTATGTGAGTGTTTAATAAACAGTTTTGGAATCAAGTTGGTTGGGGCTGGTTAATGGAGAGATATGGCGGGTAGGGATTGGTTATAAACTAACTGATTAGAGGCTTGTGTTTTGTTAGCGTAAACTTGTAAAAAATTAACTGATAAGTTTTGTGTGGGTATTGATGTTTACTTATGAGAGACTAAAGTTTTATTTAGGTTAATGTGATACGGCTAGAGTGCGGACTCAAGATGTAGATAATACAAGAAAGTCAAGTAAGCGAGGTTCCTATACTAGACTTTGCATAAAAGAAAAGGATTGAGATTGATTTTAGAAAATATGCATGTTTTGTTATGAAAAGAAATGTGAAAACAATCTCAGATATGTGTTTTGCATACTCATTAAATCTGTATAAAGATGAAGAATTTTTGTCATGACTGGTATAGACATGAACAAGCTTATTTTTGGTACTCTATTTCTGAATTGTGCAAAAAGAGCGAGTATGGAATCTGATAATTTTTGCATGTGATGTAAAGATGTTTTGAATCTATTTTTAGAATATGAGAAATGATATGAATCTATTCAGTACTCAGTTTTGATATGATTGTGGTATCTGAAAAATTTTTGGCATGACTTTCTAATTCTGTCTGATTTTGTTTATCTTTTGTTCTGTTAAGGCCCCTCTACGGTTGATATAGTGATATACGGCCCCGTCATGGGTAATAGTTGTGGTATACGACCCTGTCATGGGTAACAATGGTGGTATATAGCTCTGCTACAGGTGATAATAGTGGTATACGGCCTTACTATCGATGATAAAGTGGAATACAACTCTGCCACGTGTTATAGTAGGGGTCTAAAGGTTTAGGTGTCGTTTGGATTTAGAGATGAGTTGAGATGATTTGTGAATAGTAGAATAAAATATTTTTACAATATTATTTTTTAATATTATTATTGAAAAAATCTATTGATAAGCCTATACACCACACACCATAATTTATTTTTTATTTTATTTTTCTCTTATCAAATGTGTGTTATATAGATGATGAGTAGAAAAATTCAATTGTTTTAAGAAGAATAAAACCAAAAAAAATTTAAAAAAAATAAAAAAATTATGGTATGTGGTGTATGGGCTTATGAATAGCACTACTCATTATTATTATTTTAAGATTTGAAAAAGTTAAATTATTTATTATATTTTGTGTAAAAATTTAAAAAAGTTGTAATGATGAGAAGAAAAAGTTGAATTGTTTATTATATTTTTTATGAGAATTTAGAAAATTTGTTTTGGGTTTTGAAAAAAAAATTATTATATTTTGTGTGAGAATTTGAGAAAGTTGTAATGATGAAGATAAGATGAGTTGAGGAGACTTGTGAATTTAAACGAGGGTGCACACCATGTAGTGACAGAGTGAGTTATGTTCTGCTTGCTATCTGCAGATGCACAACTCTACCACGGGAGTTAAACGTGACCTCTGTTCTGATATAATACTTTGATATGATGATCATAATATTCAGTTATGTTATGCCAAATGATACTTATGAATAAGAATATTTTTGAATTTTCATTCTGGTATTTTTGATAACATATTATGATTCTACATTCTGAACCTAAAATTATTTTGTTCTGCATCCTGAATTATGTAAATGTTCATGTTGATATATTAGTATATGTTTTCTACTTACTAAGTTATTGATAACTCATCCTTCATATTCACAATATTTCAGATGATTTTGATGGTTTAACTGAGGATCAGCAATAGAGTGCGTGGACAAGATTAGTTGGGGATAGTAGTTGGGTACCTTAGGGTACTATTGCTGTTGAGAGATTTAATTCAGTAGATGGATTTTAGTATGTTTTGATGATGTATGAAGACTTATGTAAACTCAAGTCCTTTTTACTATGTTATTTGAGATATATAGAGTAGTTGATTTATTTTATTTAGTTTATTGTATTAAAGATATGATAGATGAGTATATGTAGTTAATCAAACTAAAGGAATTTATATTTGATTTGGAGTCGTTGGAATTATATATTTGGATATGAAATATATATTAGCATTGTTGAAATTGATTATTTGGTAACAATAGTTAACTCCATAGACCTCCGGGATCAAGGCGTTACAGTAGTTGCTTTTATGTAATGACATTGATCAACCGATTCCCCAATATATTTAAGAACCTCATACATGAATGATTTTTTTTTGGAGAGGCTAGGGGCTGGATGGGTGAATTATGGACTTTTACACCCTTTAATAGAATTTTGATACATAAGCATTCTAAGAGAAAAATAATAGAACCGCACAACATGTAAGTAAAACCTATTTATTATTTTCTTCCTCTTCTCTCTCTCCCTCTCTTTTCCCGTCGTGCCCTCTCTCTTTCTCCCCCCTCTCTCTCTCTCTTTATGCGTGGCAATGCGCTCTCTCTCCTCACTCTCTCATTGCTGGCCTAAAATCTCTAAATTCAAACAAGAAATTACAAAAAGGTCTGAAATACAAATCAAGTAAAGGGTTAAAAAAATTGGGAAAAAATAGAAAGAGGAATATAATTTTCTCACCCTTTCCTACTTGCCCAAATTTGGAGGGTTTATGGAGAGGTTGTACACTAAGAGAGGGCTTGCTATCGTGAATATGGATTTTTGGTGCTTCAATCGTTTTGGGTATTTGTTATCTGTCCATATACATTTGCAAATTCACAAAGAAAAGCACACAAATTTGTGTGCATATGCCTAAAATTAGCTTGGCAAAGGAAGAGAGAGAGAGAGAGTGAGGGGGGAAATGAGAGAGAAAGTAGATTTGTTTGCTGGTTCTATTATTATTCTTTTTGAATGCTTATGTGTCAAAATTTTATTAGAGTATAAAAACTCCTTATTCACCTAGACTCCTAGTCCAGTTCGAAGTTAATCTCATCTTCTTTATTATTTTTTTGAATATTTGATTTTTCGAAACAAAATCGTGATATATGCCCTAATTTTCGCATGTAATATATTTTTATCAACAAGTTATACAATTTAAATTTGAACTAACACCGGCCAACTCATGCATGCAAGACATGATTAGAATCATTCCATTATGGAAAATTATAAACTAATTGAAGGCCGGATTACGAGCCAAATTGAAAAGACAAAGCAATTACTAGATAGATCATCCAGAGATGATCATCAAAAGCCCGGAAAGAAACGAAATTAACATAGGATCGAAAATAACTTTAAAGAACTGAAAAAGAAAGTTCTGCTGTGAGTACTTATTACATATCATAGCGCGCAGCTAATACCTATACCAAGATGATGATCTTTATCGATCAAAAGGTCCACTAGGATCGAGTTGTTTACATAATCCAAGATAAGTGAGATAAAGAACTCGATCCTTGGCACCCGTCCTGTGATTCTTGGTGTGCTTGCAGAAATACTTCAATTGCTCAAGCGTGCAGCAACCAAGCATTTGTCCCAGAAGCAAAAACAGCCAGTTTATCGCCTTCTTCTTCTGCGAGATAATCGGCTTCGCGCTGTTTTCTTGACCGCAGCACTTGCACCTTGGAAGAACCGGATTCATCCAATTGCTCGGCGCCCTGTCATGCATGCTGCTCTTGTTCTCCGCGATATAATGCCCAACTTCATCAAACGTTTTCTCCAGATTATACACCATCTCGTACTGACGCTCGCACCGCTTGCATTGGACGAAGCCAGTAATGGTATCGATTTGCTTGGACAGCAGGCATTCGAGACTGTAGACCGTGGCTCGACGTGTCGTGGCCCACGGGAACGGAGCATTGACGGTGTCGGACTTTCCCTCGCGGAGCACCCGTGCCTGGTTACGACGAGCGCGTATGGGGCGAGAGGGGCCGCCTTCTGGACCGCACAAAATCGGTGTACTTGAACTCGAGGATTCCGGCATGAGTGGTAGTGGCACCGCGTATAAACGGTGTGCGGTGGGTGGGGTTGGTAACAGCACTTGAAGTGATATTGATTGAGCCAGTGGCGAGAGTGGCGGAGGGGGAGATGGCGGCGGCGGAGGAAGTGGCTGGTCTACCGGCAACGAAAGCTTGGCAGGAGTAAAAGAAAGAGCAAGAGTAAGCTGCAAATCTTTATCTTCTAATTCGTCGCGCTCTTTTTGAAGCGCGGTTGTGAGTGTGTAATGATCTGGGCTATTGTTCTTTCTCAAATCTGGGCTACTGTTCTTCCTCATCAGATCTGGGCTATGGCTATTGTTCATCTTTCTCTTCTTTCTGTTTAGTTCATCGTCTTCTATATTCCAGTTCATCTTTCTCTTCTTTCTGTTTAGTTCATCGTCTTCTATATTCCAGTTCATGATGCAGACTTGGAATAAAGAAGAGGAAAGACTAGACCTAGAAGAAGAAGACGTTGTGTAGATACAATAGAGTTGTAAAATTTATAGGGGGGGATCAGGAGTCAAGACTATTCAAATTCTTGTTTAATACAGATTTCCCTTTACCGCTGCTGACCCGTTCATACCATATTCTGGAGAAATTACCACATGCGTGAATGTCTCCTGTCTACATGCAGCGGTTGATTAAATATTTTGGAATGCCAATATTCTTTGTACATATTAATTAGTACGTACATGGCACGGTCCAACTGCATCAACAATTATCATATATATACACATAATTTCTTAAATAATATATATCAATTAATAATTTCAAATAAAGTTGTTGGGATTCTCTAGAATTTTTTTTATATACCATTTTATTTGAATTGAAATCCGATTTTAGATACGTACTTTTAGTGCAAATGATGATAGGGATATTGAAGAATTTGAGGAAATTTGTCCCCGATAAAACACTATTTCTGTTATGTTTTAATTAGTGATAGAATTTCAAAAAATAACAAAGAGTATTGATACGTACGGACGTAGTTCAAATGCCAGTCAAACTCTTTGTTTTTTCAGGATCGAGGGAGTGAGTTCTATTGGAATTCCAGTGTGTCCAAAGTGATCCGATATAATCGAAATGGGTGTTAATGATAGATACCAATAACTGATTTGTCTTGGGTATCGCTAGAGTTCATTAATTTAAATTGACTTAATTTAATTACTATCAGTTCCCCCCCCCCCCCCCTTTCAATCCAGTGCATGCATTTACAATTGCATTTGTTCTCGAGAAGTAATTGTTTGAAGTCTTGATCAAGACGTGCAAACACAACATTTATTTGTGTCCAGTACGCAAGAATATTTATACTTTTACACGTTTCTTTTCTAAAGGTAAGGAGCTATGAAAAAAAAAAAAAAAAAATAGGGATGAGAGAGAAATTATGATATATAAATGGAAGATGTGCAAATTTGAAACTCGTGTAAAAAAACTTACATTATTTTTTAAATTTCAAATAAGTTAAAAAGTGAGTTTAAAAAAAATATTATTCAAATTTTTGAAAAAATTGTTAATAGACGAAAATACCCATACAATTACTTTTAAATTTCAAACAGAATATGATCATTATCTTAAAAAAAAAATTAAATAATCATAATTTCTACTTCAAAAAGTACTTTTTAAATTTGTTTTCAAATAAGTGATGTTTGAAATTGAATTAAAGATATGGTTACCAAACATATGCTTGTTTGTGCTTGATCTGGTTTGTGTGTAGGATGTGTATATGTGATTTTCTTTGGGATTAATTGGAGAAGTGGATTGATTATTTTTTGCATTGATGAGACTGTGTTGCTGTAAATATACCATAAGAAATTATATATCCAGTTTGTTCCCTTGAATCTTTTATGGTTTATACATATATTGCTGAAACTGGATTGATGTGTGTACCGTCTTGGCAAACCTTAACCTCAAGTCCATTGTTTCATAATGCTAATGTGATATTGCTCATGAGATCGAAGAACAAAATCTGGTTTCCATTTAGGCTAAAACTACCAATAGAAGCAGATTATTGAATTACAAAATGAATTTAATCAGGTTTTTCCACTCAAGTCCTCCTGGGTTACGTTCATTGACACACAATTTACCAACAGGAATTCAATCATGAAATTTTAAATGTGTTTAATAAAAAAATTTGTAGTTATTATAAGTGTTTAATGACCATTTAAAATATGTCTGTTTAAACATTAATTTAATTAGAGTATGATTATTAATTAACATTTGATTGGTAGAAATGCAAAATATGACAAAAATCAATTATATAAAGAAATAATTAAATATATTAACTTAATAATATTAACCAAAATTTGCCAATTTGCCTTTTCCTTTACCTATTCCAATGTTAATGCTATGTCTCATTTGTTTTCACAGATGAAATGAGATGAGTTGAGATTATGCTTCGTTTGAATTTAAAACTCATTTCAACTCATTTTAACTTATCTTATTTCATCATTACAACTTTTTTAAATTCTCATACAAAATATAATAAACAATTCAACTTTTTCAAATTTTAAAACAATAATAATATTAAAAAATAATATTCTAACAATATTTTATTCTACTATTCACAAACCATCTCAACTGTTAAAAGTTGATAAAATTGTAATGATTAGATGATATGAAATGAGATGAGTTGATAAGTTTTCTGAAAATAGTAAAGTAGGTTTGGAGAGTGAGATGAGAATTTTTTATTTTAGATGAAAGTTTTAAATATTATTATTATTTTGATATTTGAAAAGGTTGAATTGAGATTTGAAAAAGTTAAATTGTTTATTATATTTTATATGAGAATTTGAAAAAATTATAATAATGAGATAAAATGAGATAAAAATTTTATATTTTTTCTGTGCATCCCACATGCCTCTGTCGTCCAAGTGTTGGGTGTCGTTTGTCATGTGTCAATTGCACAGTAAAGGAAGAAGCTCATAACCAAGACTGTTCAAGTGAGATACGCAAGCGTAAATTGATATTTCGCATATGATTTCTGCTTTGGAAGTTAGACAAGTTCAACAGCTAGGTTTGGGTGGAGCAACTACGTTCATGACGGATGTCTTGATACTAGAGGACTCTGTAATTATCAGTTGATAATATACAATACACACAAGTTTGAAAATTTCTTTTGGACTTGAGTCGGTAGCACAATGTGTATTTGGTTCTCTTTGAACGCATAAATGAAATGAAAATGAAAAATCCTCTCTTTGGCTTTCATTTCGTTCAATCAATGGGCTGCTAGATCCGACAAAAAGCATTCTACAAACTGCCTCTTGGCTTCGTTTGGATGTCAAATTTATTTTAATTCATCTCAATTTATCATTATAATTTTTTTAAATTTTAATACAAAATATAATAAATAATTTAATTTTTTTAAATTCTAAAATAATTTTAATATTTAAAAATAATATTCTAATAATATTTTATTATCTCAACTCAACTCAACCCAACACATCTCAACATCCAAACGCACTTTTAAGTTATTATTTTTTCTGTTTTTCATTTTTTTCCCATTCCACCCCGCCTTGAATCCCCCTCCCCCCTCCCTTTCCCATCCCTCCAGACTAGAGCTCACGCTAGCTTCGTCGCTAGTTCCCGTCGACACCGACGTTGCTGACAGTCCACTTCCACACTGCCAGATATTTTATTGACACAGCCATCTCTTCTTATCTTTCATATCTCTCTCTCTCTCTCTCTCTCCCGATTCCATTACTCCTAATTCCTAGACCCATCTGATCTATTTGCCTCTGAGCTCATCACCAGTTCGTAAAAGGTAAGTCTTTTTCTTTCCCAGATTTTTGTTTTTTGTTTTGTTTTGTTTTTTATGAAAATGAAAGTGTTTTTTGGAGGGTGGGTGAATTTGCTTCGGATCCAAAGATTCGTGAAATTCCTAGCTTCGTTGTCGGAAAACTGGTTTTGAGAATGGTCGCTCCACAATCAGTAATATTGAATCAGAAACTTATGGTTGCAGAGACAGAGTAGGAAAATTGTCGACTTTTCCAAACCTTCGATATTTTATTGATTGGGGACCTGAGAAAGCAAAAAAGACCTCCGCTTGGCAAAACCCAATTCGACTGTTTTAGCTTATTTGTCTTACTTACCCACAGCTTTCTGGATAGCCAAACAGCAGGTCAAAGAATCCAGAAAGTATCAACCTTCAGACCTTTCTAAATTACTGAGAAATGCAAAATAATATGGCAACTGGCGGCGAGATGGTACATCGCCGATGGGGGTTGGGGGTTTGGGAACAGAGGAAACGTGGGCTTGGGGGGGGGGATTGAAAAAAAAAAGTAGATGATACGGTACTGTACTACGTCAGTTTGTCTCTAGCAGTTTTCTTCTCAGAATCGATTTTTTTTTTCATTAATTCCACTTTTGATAAGCTATTTTTTGGACTGAGACAGTTCTACGGTGATCTGACCCTGAAAATTTGGAGGTTAACACCATTTCAACTTATGTTATTACTATTAGTAAATTTATAAATTTTATTATTATTTATTAGCCATTTTATCTCATTTTTAAATTAGATAATATTTTTTTTTTAATTAATCAAGACTGATATACAATTTCATTAGTAATTAAATTTTTATTTTGATAAACTATAATACATTCAACGTAAAATTCTAAAAAAAAATGAGAGCTGTTCAATTATTTTCCTTAATCAAGTCAAGATGTGTCACGTAACTTCGTAAGCACCTCATTGGTTGTCCCCTCGCTCATTAATTTTCAACCTTTTTGTTTTGGACTTCTATTATTATCCACGTATTTTAAGTTTATTATTATTATTTTTAAGTATTTTTTTAATATTTTTAATTACTAAAATTAAATTAAAAATATATATAACTGTAAAATAAAAAATTAAAAGAAATTAAATATAAAAAGAAAAATAAATGAGTAGTAGAATACTAATCCTATTGTTTTTCTTTCTCCGTGTCTGCTTTGTCCTCATTTTTTCTCTCTTCTACGTCTGTCTCTCTGCCAGTCTTCACACAGAAACACACAACCCACCCCATATACTTGGGTCATCCCCCACCTCCGGCCAGCCCAAATCCCTTCCATCGACAAACTCGGGAGAGCTTTCTGGAGTTGGGAGCTACCCACCCTAGGTTCCGCACTCTTAAAAAAACTAAGGTATTTTCTAAAGTTTCTCTATCACTCACACGCACAGATTCTAAAGTAAAAGTTTAATTTTTCTGTATATAACTTGCATACTTCTGGACATTAAAATTGAACGTGTGGGACGAGTGTTGTGACGTGTTTTTTTCCCTTTTCCAATGTCGGAGGAGTCTCACGTCAGTTATCGGGCTCTCAGTTCGTACTGAGACAAACACAACGGGGAAGTTGTGTCGTCTTTTAATTTTTGGGATATTAGGTGCAAGAATCTAAGCCCATGTTTAATTCGAGATTACAGTTATTACGAATCCTGATAGATTAGGGTTCATACTTAGGGTTCATACTACTCGACTACTCGTTTTACTGTATAGATTGTCGATTAAGCCTTATGCTGCTGTGTATTAACTGCGCTCTTAGTTCAAAGTGTCAGCAATTTCAGCTGAAAAGTAAAAAAACATATTATTTGGACAAAATTTTAACTTGCATGAAGCACACGGAGCATGTTTTCAATTCAAATGGCACCCATGTCTGTTATAAACAAAGGGTTTTGTCCTGTTCAATTTCTCCTTGCCTCTTCTCATGCACATAACTTTTTTTTTTTTTTTTAATTTTGTTGTACTCGTTGCTGTTAGGAAATTCTTTATATTCTGTTATGATATGAGGGTTAAACGTTTAACCAAATTTTTATCCAACAGTCTTAAGGCTTTTAGATCAATGGTTGGGTCTTTAACAATTGGTACCAGAGCAGGCACCACATCTTGAGTTCAAGTCATGGAGGGGGTGGCCTATAGGTTAGATTAAAATGCCATGGTACCATGTATGAGCATAGTGTTAAGCCATTGAGTACCGATAGACGAGAGTCCTAGGGCTTTTGGATCAATGGCTGAGTCTTTAACATATTCATGGGTTCATGTAGAATTAGATGTTGTTCGCCAAACTATTCATTTATATGAGAATAGCATATGTGGAAGGAGTTATTTTGATGGTTCTTTGTGTAGAATCACATTATTCACTTTGAATTTAAATTTCAGTATTTGGTAGGATTTTATTGTCATACGTGATTCATCTGGGATATTATTATTATTCAAATTGAATAGTGTAATGTTAGTGATAGAAATTGTATGTTTTATTTTGTTATCGACCAGCATTTACAAAACCTTAATAGGCTTCTATCTTCATCTTCCATATCCATAAACAATTTCCTCAAAATCCAACCAATACTTGGTGCTGTTGGAAATGTTCACTTTACCTAAAACCACGAACAAATTTGTGCGGTACTGCACTTTTCATATTTAATTCGGTGTTAGTTTCTTCTGATTACTGAGTCCTCGCAGTTAATTGTTTTTGTACTAGCCTTGGAGCCACAAAATGGACAACATGGTAGATTCTCTGAACAATGCATATCAGGAGTTTGTTGTTGCAGCAGCTAATGTACTTGAAGCCAAGGAGATTTCTGGTGCTCAGAAAACAGCAGCCACAGATGCTGCTCTAGAAAATTTTAAGCAGAGGTGGGAGTTGTTCAGAGTGGCTTGTGACCAAGCGGAGGAGTTTGTGGAGTCTGTGAAGCAAAGGATAGGATCAGAGTGCCTCGTGGATGAAGCAACTGGCTCACTGGCTGGGAAGCCTGGGCAAGCTGCTACTACTGGTCTTCCACCCATTAGTGCAGTCCGGTTGGAACAGATGAGTAAGGCTGTCCGATGGCTTGTGATTGAACTACAGCATGGTTCTGGAACTGGTGCTTCCCATTCCCATCCTCCTGCTCCTTTTGATGCTAGGTTCTCTGAAGATGCAGCTCAATAGGTATATGACGTATCCTGACAAAATAAGTCATGCTCTTCTTGCTTTTTAATTTGTTTGAAAATGAATGGAGTTCTTGTTTCATCGTCGGAGGCATTTATCTTATTGCCATTACCATTCACTAGATTCGTTATTTATCCTCTACTTATCTCTACCTCTAAGAAATATTTTCTGTGCCTTGCAAAATAATTTTTTGCAAATAGCTTCTTAAAGATTGTTTATTCTTCATGGTATTGCTGTACTAGTTTTGCAGCTCCACTGGAATTTTCTAGAAAGAGCCATTAATTAAAGAGATTCCACTCCTACAACCCCGATCTTCCATTAGCTTCCAAGAGCAATCTCACAATAAATTCAAATGCATTTTTTTTAAGGACCTAGTGATTTTTTAACGAGACTAATGATATTGGCACATCCCCCCATATGTTGTAAATAGGTGGATGGGAGCAATGTGCATATACAATAGGCACATGGTATGTGCAAGTGCCAACTGTATCTATTAGAGCCAAAACTCTTAAAGAAGTTTGTTGTGCATTGTGGTTTTTGTTTTATGCTCAGAGAGTGCTGGGGAAATAAACACTATCAAAGCACATGGGGGAAGCACGGCCTGGGGATTTTATTTTTCGGTAATCTGTTATGCAAAGACTGAGGATACAAGGGTGGACCATTAAGGCTCTTTTATTTACAGTTGCCGACAATTTTATCGGAGAGCTGCAAACTGTGGGCAAGACTAACAATCTTGTGGAAACGACAAGTTCATATATGCATGGGAGTCTTGATTTTCTATGGAATTTTAACCCTGCCTTCCGATTTAATGTGTTTTGGTGTGTAACATTTCATCTGCAATTTGTGGTTATGCTAGCAAGTCAAACACTGCTGTATTGTTCAATTTGTGGTCATGTGTACCTTATTTATTAACTAAGGTGTTTGGATTTGGGAATTCAAGTTGAAGTTGTGACGAGTCCACTTAGGCTGCGTTTGGACATTGAACTGAGTTCGGTTGAGTTAAGTTATTTATAAATAGTAAGGAGTTGAGTGGTGAAGAGAATTATGTGGGACTCATTTAAATTGAATTTAAAGTGTGTTTTAATATTAAGATGAGTTTAATACTTTTTATGAAAAATTGAAAAAGATTATAGGTCTCACATATAGAAATGTTTTAACTTGAAAAAAATTGTGGGTCTTACGTATAAGAAGGTTTTGAATTGCGATGAGTTTAATAATTTAATAGTTAAGTATGTAAATGTTAGATTTAATTTAAAATTAGATTGAACTCAGATGAACTTAGTTGAATTCTATAATCAAACAAAACCTTAGGCTATTCTCTTGGAGGCCTTCCGACCCGACACGAATTTATTAAAATAAGTGCCAACCCGACCTGCTTCTAGTTTGTTTATTGTTTATTTTAATCAAGATTTAACAACGTGGTTTAACATATATTTCGGAAAATGTAGATAATTGGGTATCGGGTCATGTCAGCTCGATGACTTTTAGAAATACAATAAAACTTTTTTCCATTCCAACTCGATTCTTATTGGGCTGGTTATATTTCGATCCGGGTCGGCTTGGCTATGGGTCTTTATTGTACACTCTAATAACGTTCTTATTGGTTTGGGCAAAATTTTAGACAAATTTGGCTAATATGTTATTTGTTCAACTTTTGACTAAGAGCATTAGTATTGGTTTATAAATATGCATTTGTAAAATTATCTTTTCTACATAACCATTTGGCCATTCAAGCAAAACTCACACCTTGGCTTATGCATATTTGAGACCAAATAATAATAAAATATTATTTTTTTATTATTATTAATTTTTTTCTAAAATCAAAATTTTTATATATATTTTGTAATTAACATTCACTATATAAATTTGACATTAATAATACAAATTCAATAATAAAAAATATAATTTTTTTTATATATTATATTAAAAATATAATAAAATGAAAAAAATATATATAATATATTATAATAATAAAATGAATGTGTATGTGAAGATTTGTTGTGTTGTTGAGGGAGGGAGAAGAGGAAAAGATTGAGAGAGAAAGAGTAGAAGGACAGAGAAATAACAATTAAAATATGTTTGATGGAGTGAAAAATTGGATAACAACTGTTTACTGTTAGCTAAATTTATGCATATGCATAAGCCAATGTGGGTGTTTTTTGAGTTATATTATGCAAATATGATTTTGCATATAGATATGCATAAACCAATGCTAGTGCTCTAATCACTTAAAACTTGAATTACACATTAGATTAGTCATATCACTTTTTTTATAATAATAAAATAATATTATTTTTAAAATTCTTTTATCTACTTATTTAATGCATTTTTTTTAAAATACTTTTTATTTTTATTTTCATAAGTTTCAACATTCTATATATTAAAATACATAAAACCCATCTATAAACCTAAACCAACTTTATTTTCAAATACAAAATATTAAAATATATACAAAATTTATTCACTAATGAGTGAGAAATAATATAAAATTCATTTGTCTAAGTTAATGTAGCTCAACATATTTGTTGAGTTACTGTAGCTCATAATCAAATTTACATACCAATATCTAATCCGATTTGGGACTTTTTGATCACTAGTAGTGCCTAACTAAAGTTTGGCCAAACTTTAACTAAGAAATCACTTTTATAAATTTAGCTAGTCATTTCTCAAAAATATTAAATAACAAACTCTTCAGATCTATTAATATTATATTAAAATATTGATTTTGACATTTTTATCTATTTTAATTTTAATTGTAATTGCTATTCTATTAAAATAACAAGCTCTCTAGTTTTAATTGGGATAGAAATCCTTACTAGATTCTTATTATATTCACTTGCAAATTTTTACACCCTACAACAGGAACACTTGTTTGTGGATTCTTTCAGAATGGTGTGGATTTTTTTGCAACTTTTGTTTGTTGCGCGATGAAGATATATTGAGAAGGAATATTTTATGTCTAAAATATAATTTGGCCAACAACTTGAGCTGACCAAATTCAGCTAGTGACTTTGGTGTTGATTAAAAATATTGTAGATTTATTGAGTTTGGTGTAGATAGAATTTATGAAACTTAATTAAATTTTAGTCAAATTTTGATTACAACCATCTCATTACTAGTGTTTAAAGAGCATATTAACTAAATTTTAGGTAAAGTTGGAGCATGGCTAGGCCAACGAGATGCTCTACACTCCTAAGCCTAAGTCCAAGGACGAAGCCTCTTTAAAGCATTCAATTTTCGTGCATGTGGCTAAAGACAATTTGCTTTAGTATTATGAGTTAGTGCATGTTTGGGATTGTGGTGGAAAATATAGCTTGTAACTTTAAGATTTATAGCTTATAACTTAAATAATAAGCTCTATACTTCAAAAACTATTTACCGTTTGATAAACATGTATCTAAAACACTTTTAAAGTTAGTTATATTAATTTTTTAAAAATATACAGTTATCTGCATGAGCTTTTCGATAAAAGCTTCAATTTGGTACTTTAAAAAAAAATAGATTTTCAGTTTTTTTATATGATGAAAGTATTTTTTATAAATTTACCAAACATATCATTTTTTCTTTAAAAGAGCTTTTAAACAGTTAAAAGTACTTTTTAAACTTTCAAACGCAATGCCAAATAGGCTCTTAGTCTTCTTCATAAAATTGCTAAGAAACCTAAGTACATTAATAAAATTGTGAAACTTTTTATCATTATTGATGTGGCAAAAGCACAGTATTAAAAAGTTGTGAAAATATATGTCTGTCATTTTTCTATTATACAACTTCTTTTTACAATTATTTATATAATCATGTTTTAAAATAGGAGTATTAATGTAAAGTAATGTGACTTTTATAAGTTATTTTATAAAAATATCCCTCATTAAAACATAGTTATTCTATACAAAAAAAAAATGTAGTTGTATAAAAGGTTATAAAAAAGGTGGCATGTCTATCATTTTCCTTAATTAAATATGAGTTGATAAATGCTTTAACCGTAAAAAAATCTTACAAAAATAAATTCACAAACTTGATATGTTATGTTAAATTGTAAAACTATCAAATATACCACATCAAATTACGTCTATCTATAAATTTATTTTTATAAAATCTCTTTATGCATGTAGCACTTTTTATATGAGTTAAAATACGAGATCTTCCAATTGAGAAAATTAATAAATAAGAGGATTATTTTTGAAAAAAAAAAGATACTTACAATTTCAAGGACTGTTACCATCATATGGATTGTCACATTTTTTTCTCATTTCAAACGTTTTAAGAAGAAAAGTTCAGTCCAAAAATAATTTAATTGCGGAATAAAAATAGAAAAAGAAAATAAAAAATGAGGTAGTTGGGCAAAGATGGTGGCTGAGTAGAATAATAGCACGGTTCTCGGCGAAAATCCATTCTTTCCTTTTGAGCTAAAAAGCTAATTAAACTTGAGCCCTTGTAATGTATCATCACAAGATAACAGTAAGCAGCTTCCAAAAAAATATCCAACTCACACAAAAATAGAGATAAAACTAAGAACCGACTTTATTGATTCTTGAGTAAGGTTTTCGAGGAATCCTGAACCTCCTTACAAGAAATGAACAGTCTTTAAGCTAGACGTGAATGAATCATTCTGATAAATTACACTGTATTTATACATTGAAGAAGATAAACAAAACGACGCCGTATTGAAATAGAATTGCTGCCTTCAATCCGTTATTTCTGTTACACTTCCCGCCTTTAGATTTCCTTAGCTGCTGCACACCATTTCACTTAATGCCTTCTTCCTTCATTTGTTGCACACTGTTTCATTAATATTCCCAACGCACCGTTTTGATGTTCAATTCCTCATGACACCAGCTCTTAGTTCCCACACTTTGCCAATTTTTGTTGCTATATATACATTCCCTTCAACACACACACACACACACACACACACACACACACACACACACACACACACACACACACACACACACACACACACACACACACACACACACACTACACTACTATACATCCTCATGATCCTTACATTCTCCACCCCTTCAAGGACCTTGTCCACAAGGCCCTAACACTTCTCCTCTCCTCAAAGAACCTTACCCACAAGGTGTGGATATAAGTTCCTCAACTTCCACATAATCTTCCACGAACTATCTTCAAGTGAAGCATCAACCCATTTGATCAATACTTCAGTTGCTGCTTGATTGCCAACTTTCTTCATCCTTCTCTCCAATATTACTTCAAGTTTAGGTTATACTTGATCCTGTATGTCAACTGGGGGCATAACTGGTAATGGAAGAACACCCTAGCCTAATTTTATTTTTAGACAAAAAGAGACATGAAAAACATGATGGATTCTTGATGAATTTGGCAGATCCAACTTGTAGACCACTGATCCAATTCTTTTAATCACCTGAAATAGACCATAGAATCTTGGGGACAACTTCAAATTGTGTCTTAAAGCCATTATTTGCTATCTATAGGGTTGGAATCTTAGGAAGACCTAATACCTACCTGGAATTCCCTTTCACTTCTCTTTAAATCAGCAAAAACTTCATTTTATGTTGAGCTTTCTAAATATTTTCTTTTAACAAAGACAACAACTCATCTCTGGACCTCAATTGTTGATCTGCAGCTGCATTAGCAGTGGTTCCAGGTACATAAGATATCAACTTTGGAAGGACATATCCATAAAGGGCTTCAAAAGGGAAAATTCTAATCGAGGAATGATAGGTGGTATTGTAACACCATTCTGCCATAGTCAACCAACCACTCCAATCTCTTGGTTGCATAACACCTCAAATAACATTCCACGTTCTTGTTTAAGTTCTTAGTTTGCCCATAAGATTGTGGGTGATAAGCTAAACTATAGTGAAGTCAAACCCCTTGCAACTTAAACATCTCTTTCCAAAAAGAACTTGTGAATAATGGATTTCTGTCAGAAACAATGGACTTAGGCATTCCATGAAGCTCGAACACTCCTGAAAAGAAAATTTGAGCCACTTTAGCTGTTGTGAATAGATGAGATAAAGAAAAAAAAATGAACAAATTCAGTTCATCTGTCAATCATAGAAAAAATGACAGAAAAACCATTAAAATTGAGAAGGCCTTCTATAAAATCCATGGATACATCCAATTATGGATACTGAGGAATTGGCAAAGGTTGCAAAAGTCCTACTGGCTTCATTGTCTCATGTTTGCTAGTTTGGCAGACTACACATTCTCTGACCAAGGCTCAAACGTCATCTCTCATCCCTTGCAAATAAAACTCCCTTCTAGCTTTCTGAAGTGTCTTCTTATAACTAACATGCTCAGCCTGATGACTGTTATGGGTATACTCAAGGATTTTTGTTTTGAAAGGAGAGGTAGGAACCAAGACCAGTTTCTCCTTTTTTAGTAATAACCCTTACTGCAATCTATAGTTTTTAGGTCATGCCAACCCACTCTTGAGTTTCTGCACAATCTCATCTAACTCAGGAGATAGTTTATAACTATCCTTTAATTCCTCAATCCATAAAGGAGTAAGAAATGTAATTAAAGCCAACACAATAGAATCTTCTTCATTCTTTCTTGACAACCCATCAACAACAACATTCTCTTTGCCTTTTTTGTAATCAATAGTAAAATCATACCCCAACAATTTAGACAACCACTTTTGTTGGAATTCAGTTCCAATTCTTTGCTCAAGGAGATATTTCAAAGCCTCCATCTACTCACTGCTAATACAAGAGCTAGAAGCTCATTTCCATAAGTTGATAACAATAATGCCTTTCCTTTCAATGCTTTGCTATAGAAAGCAATAGGTTGCCCCTCTTGCATAAGCACAACTCCAAGTCCAATACCTGAAGTATCACATTCTATAGTGAAAACTTTCGAAAAGTCCGGTAGCCTCAACACATGAGGCTAAGTCACTACCTCCTTCAATTTCTGGAAAGCCTAAGTTGCAGATTCAGGCTAATGAAATGCATTCTTCTTAAGCAAATCTATCAAAAGGGTTGCTATTGTACCATAATTCCTTCTAAATTTCCTATAGTACCCAGTCAACCCTAGGAATCCCCTTAATGCCTTTAAGGAACCAAGTATGGGCCAATCAACCATTGTAGCCAGCTTAGAGGGGTCTACTCTTACACCTTTAACTGAAATTAAGTGGCCTAAATAGTCAATCTCTTGCAAGCCAAACTTGCATTTAGACCTCTTTGCAACCAAAACCATCCTCAAATGCTTCAAATGATTAGCCAAAGAAGAACTATAAACAAGGATGTCATAAAAAAAAAAAAACCAAAATAAATTTCCTGAGAAAAGGCTTGAATATGTCATTCATCAAACCTTGGAAAGTTGTAGGTGCATTAGTAAGTCCAAAATGCATTACTAAGAACTCATAGTGACCTTCATGAGTTTGAAAAAATATTTTTTCAGTGTCCTCTTCCTTAACCTTAATCTGGTGGTACCCAGATTTAAGGTCCAGTTTTGAAAAAAAAATTGCACCAAATAGTTCATCAAGTAACTCATTAATAACTAGTATGGAAAACTTATCATTGATGGTTACTTGATTAAGTGCATGATAATCAATGCACATTCTCCATAAACCATTAGCCTTTTTCATCAAAAGAACAAGTGAAGAAAAAAGGCTTTGACTAGGCCTCATAACTCCAGATTTCAGCAAATTTTTAAGAATGTTCTATATTTCTATCTTTTGGTAATGGGGGTATCTGTAAGGTTGAATTGAGACAAGCATAGTGTTATCCTTCAAGAGGATTTGGCGATCAAAACTCCTCTTAGGAGGTAACCCTACTAGTTCAGCAAAGATGTCTGCAAATTCATCAACTACTGCAGTCACTTCTTCCACAAAATTGCTCACTGATTGACCATAATCTTGTGCCACCAATTGGAGAAACAACAAAAGAAGACTTCAAGTATCCTGTCCCCTTACACAACTTCAAATTTGCATTCAAAATACCACTCAGTTTTATCTCATACTGACCAACTGTAAAACTCATTGACATAGCAAAAAAATCCCAAATAATGGGCCCCAAAGTTTTCAGCCGCTGAACTCCTAGAACCACATCACATCCTCCCAAGCTAAGCACATGGAAATTAATTAGGAACTTAGAGTTTTGAAACTTGAGAACTTCTTCACATCTCTCATGACTAAAAAGAGTAGCTCCATTTGTAACTCAAACTTGCAAACTAGTGTCCTTTTTAACTTTTAGATTGACTATTTCAATAACAAGAGGGTCCAGAAAATTATGAGTGGATCCAGAATCCACTAATATTTCAACATAAACATCACCAATTATCCCCCAACAACTTCATTGAATTATTACTTATGCATCCTGCAATGCATGTATAGAAATTTCCATCCCACCCTCATTGCTATCAACATTTGCTTCTGATTCCACTTCTTGATCATTAGACTCTTGCAACAGAGAATCTTCATGCCCTTCCCCATGTAACAAATACACTTTAGGCTTTTTGCAAATATGAGTTGGCCTCCACTTACATCACAGTGGTAGTACAACCCATTCTTCATTTTCTCATCCATTTGTAAAAAGAAAATTCTCTTGACAGGTCCTTTAAACCTCGACTTTCAACCAAGGATTTAATCATATTAGACAATTGTTCTAACCTATCAGCAATTCTATGGATTGCATTGTTGTGATCATCCAATTGCCTTTGAACTGCTTTCTGTTGTTTCCCTTCGACTTGGGCCCATCGCGTGCCTTCAGCCATCCAAGAATTCTCCAATAGAGGATTGTCCGCTCTTATGCCAATTTGTACGATATCAACACAAGATAACAGTATGCAACTTCCAGAAAATACCCAACTCACAGAAAAACATATATAAAATCAAGAACTGACTTTATTGATTCTTGAGCAAGGTTTTTGAGAAACCCTAAACCTCCTTACAAGAAATGAACAATCTTTAAACTAGACGATGAATGAATTATTCTGATGAATTACACTGTATTTATACATTGAATAAGATGGATAAAATGACATTGTATTTAAGCAAACTTCCTTAGCTGTTGTGCACCATTTCACTTAATGCCTTATTCCTTCATTTGTTGCACACTGTTTCATTAATATTCCCAACGCACCGTTTTGATGTTCAATTCCTCACGACACTAGTTCCCACACTTAGCCAATTTTTGCTGCTGCATATACATTCCCTTCAACACACACTGCAATTGTTCTACTAGTCGACTTTCAACCAAGGATTTAATCAGATTAGACAATTGTTCTAACCTGTCAGCAATACTATGGATTGCATTGTTGTGATCATCCAGTTGCTTTTGAATTGTTTCCTGATGTTTCCCTTTGACTTGGGCCCTGATAGCCCCTCGCATGCCTTCAGCCATTCAAGAATTCTCTAAGAGAGGATTGTCTGCTCTGATGCCAATTTGTAAGGTATCAACACAAGAAACAATACGTAGCTCAAAGAAAATACCCAACTCACACAAAAACAGAGATAAAATTAAGAACCGACTTTATTGATTCTTGAGCAAGGTTTTCGAGGAACCCTGAACCTCCTTACAAGAAATGACCAATCTTTAAGCTAGATGATGAATGAATCATTCTAATGAATTACACTGTATTTATACACCGAAGAAGATGAACAAAATGACACCGTATTGAAATAGAACTGCTGCCTTCAATCTGTTATTTCTGTTACATTTCCACTTTCAGACTTCCTTAGGTGCTGCACACCATTTCACTTAATGCCTTCTTCCTTCATTTTCTGCACACGGTTTCATTAATATTCTCAACACACCATTTTTATGTTCAATTCCTCACGACACTAGTTCCCACACTTAGCCAATTTCTGCTGCTGCAAATACATTCCCCTCAACACACACACTGCACTACTATACATCCTCATGATTTTTACAGCCCAGACCTCTCACCAATTAGATGTATTCAAGGCCAAGGGAAAGGCGTTGAGATTAGGAAGTAATGTAAAGGAAAAGTGATAGCCTTGGTAGAGGGCATCAACGATTCAGTATAGCCAGACGCTTCGACTTGGTAGGAGTCTACATTATTGTATGTTCTTGCAAAAAAAAAAAAAATTGGGTTTGGAAATCTTGAATTTTTAGTTTCTTATTTTTCATCCTTTTACACTTGATTTTGTCTGGGATATCTATTCTTGCCAAATTTTGGTGTTTAGTTTTAAATTCTATTTCATTACGGTCGTTCCGATCAGAATTTTCTGTTTCGTATATACCTTTTTATTTCATTTTGCTCTAAATTCCGGCTAGTTCTGATCTGTTCCGACCATTCTGGTCAAATTTCAGCCGGAATTGGCATTTCAGTCCCTATTCCGTTTCAGACTATTTTTGTAATTTTATTGTGCTTGAATGACATTTTTCTAAATTTTAAATTCATATGGTATTTAATTAATTCTAAAATATAAAATGTATTTATATAATTTTAATTTTTTTGTAACTTTACATATGTCCCCTCATTTTTTTAAATATCATTATTTTTAATAATTTCTCTAATCTTTTTTTTTTTTGTTTTTGTGTCTCAACTTAAGTTTATGATTTTTAAAGGTATATTCATTTTATAAACCTTCAATTCTTTCATATATATATATATACACAAATATAGATGATACACACTTATATATATATATATATATATGTATTTATTTTATTAGTGATTTGTTTATATATACATATAAATATTTATATATAATATATAATTAATTCTAAAACGGTATATCAAAATATACCGATATTAAAATATTTTGTTATAATACTTAAATCGAAACGATCGCGAGAATGATTCCAGAATTTAAAACGTTAATTTTACTTTTTTCTCCCTTAATACACTATCGTTTAGCCAAATGCTGATAAAGTCAAATATTTGCATAATTTATCTCCAAAATATCTGTATTGGATTAGTAAAATGATTAATTTAATGGCTTCAAGTACAATACCAAGCACCCACCAGTCAAACTGCTCTCTCGTTTTTCCTATTTTCTCTTTCTTTGCCCAATATTCCTTGTTTTTCTCCCTCCTCTTCATAACTTTCATCTTCTCTCTTCGCCATTTTCTCTCTATGTTTACATCCATAAATTTTTTTGTCATTTCCTTACTGGTGGTCGACTTCCCAGGTGCGTGCGATTTCATTTTCCCTCTCTGCTTTTTCATTTTCCTTGCTGGACTGACTCTCTCTTTCGGTAGCAAGTGTCCTTGGGTAAAATTTTGTGCTCCTCATTTTTCATTTACTAGAAAAATGTCAACAAGAAAAATCCTATGATTTCATTGTGTTTGGCACCCTGAGTGCATTTACAGAGTATTTCTCAATTTAGTTTCTTACATTTTTAGCAACCTAGCAGAACATTACTGGTGAGAACGTGATATTCTTACTGAAAATTGTGTTATATTTTTTTTGGTGGGAGTACTTCTACCTCGTTTTTTGAATGAGATGAGTTGAGATTAAAGTTAAAAAATTGAATAAAATATTATTAGAATATATTTTTTAATATTATTTTTTTTTTTAAGATTTGAAAAAATTAAATTGTTTATTTTATTTTGTATTAGAATTTGAAAAGTTGTAATGATGATATGAGATGGGTTAAGAAGTTTTTTGAAAACAAGTAAGGCCGATTTCCAAATATGAACATTTTTATGGTTAATTCTTCAATACGTATGATGTAGTTCCTATGTGGAATTATTAGGTATTGTTATTTTCAAATCTTTAGTTTTGTTTGAATATAGGTCTTTCGCATATGATTTCTACTTGTGAAAAAAAATATTTCACATATGACTTATGCT
This sequence comes from Cyclocarya paliurus, assembly GCA_029856935.1. Taxonomy (NCBI): domain Eukaryota; kingdom Viridiplantae; phylum Streptophyta; class Magnoliopsida; order Fagales; family Juglandaceae; genus Cyclocarya; species Cyclocarya paliurus. The sequence goes on along the minus strand of CM056945.1, from coordinate 40,498,982 downwards.
TTGGAAGTTAGACAAGTTCAACAGCTAGGTTTGGGTGTAGTAACTACGTTCATGACAAATGTCTTAATACTAGAGGACTCTGAAAATATCGGTTGATAACATACAATACACAGAATTTTATCTTTCATAGAACATTCATATTGGTCTATGCATCTTTATATGCAAAGTCATATTTACATAACATGAGCCTAAATTCCTCTATATTGACTTATGTATCTCCAAATATTTAGCTGGCTATGAACATGATCTATGTAAATTTGGAGATCAACTATTCACTCTCCAAAATATATTTTATTCATTTTTTCTCTCTCCTCTCTTTCTTGAGAAATTTGTATTGTATTGTAATGATGTTGAAGAAATGTGTATTATAATGAATTTGTATTGTATTTGTATTGTAATGTATTTGTATTGTATTTCCATATTAATATGTGTTGTTTATGAGATTACGAAGTGATGTAAAGGAAAAGTGATGGCCTTGGTTGAGGGCATCAACGATTCAACATAGCCAAAGGCTTCGACTTAGTAGAAGTCTACATTATTGTATGTTCTTGCAAAAATTTTTGTGGGTTCAAAAATCTTGAATTTTTAGTTTCATATTTTTCATCCTTTTACGCTTGATTTTGTCTAGGATATCTATTCTTGCCAAATTTTGGTGTTTAGTTTTAAATTCTCTTTCATTACAGTCGTTTAGATCGAAATTTTTTGCTTCGTTATATACCTTCTTATTTCATTTTGCTCTAAATTTCGGCCGAAATTTTTTGCTTCGGTATATATCTTCTTATTTCATTTTGCTCTAAATTCCAGCCAGTTTCGATCTGTTCCTACCATTCTGGTCAAATTTCGGCCGGAATTGGAATTTCAGTCCCTATTCCATTTCAGACTATTTTTGTAATTTTATTGTGCTTGAATGACATTTTTCTAAATTTTAAATCCATATAGCATTTAATTAATTATAGAATATAAAATGTATTTATATAATTTTAATTTTTTTGTAACTTTACATATGTCCTCTCATTTTTTTAAATATTATTATTTTTAATAATTTCTCTAATCTATTTTTTTCTTTATTTTTGTGTCTCAACTTAAGTTTATGATTTTTTAAACGTATATTCATTTTATAAATCTTCAATTCTTTCATATATATATATATATATATATACAAATATAGGTGATACACACTTATATATATGTATTTCTTTTATTAGTGATTTGTATATATATACATATAAATATTTATATACAATATATAATTAATTCTAAAACGGTATATCAAAATATACCGATATTAAAATATTTTGTTATAATACTTAAATCGAAATGATCGCGGGAATAATTCCAGAATTTAAAACAATAATTTTACTTTTTTCTCCCTTAATACATTGTTGTTTAGCCAAATGCTGATAAAGTCAAATATTTGCATAATTTATCTCCAAAATATTTGTATTAGATTAGTAAAATTATTAATTTAATAGCTTCAAGTACAGTACCAAGCACCCACTAGTAGTCTAGTCAAACCGCCCTCTCGTTTTTCTCATTTTCTCTTTCTTTGCCCAATATTTCTTGTTTCTCTCCCTCTAATCCATAACTTTTATCTTCCCTCTTCGCCATTTTTTCTCCGTGTTTATATCCAGAAATTTGTTTGTCATTTACTTACTGGTGGTCGTCGTCCTAGGTGCGTGCGATTTCATTTTCCCTCTCTGCTTTTTCGTTTTCCTTGCTGGGCTGACTCTCTCTTTCGGTAGCAAGTGTCCTTGGGTAAAATTTTGTGCTTCTCATTTTTCATTTACTGGTAAAATGTCAACACGAAAATCCCTGTGATTTCATTGTGTTTGGTAGCCTGAGTGCATTTACAGAGTATTTCTCAATTTAGCTTCTTACATCTTTAGCAACCTAGCAGAACATTACTGGTGAGAACGTGATATTCTTACTGAAAATTGTGTTACATTTTTTTCGGTGGGAGTACTTCTGACTCATTTTTTAGATGAGATGAATTGAAATTAAAGTTAAAAAGTTAAAAAAAATATTATTAAAATATTTTTTTTAATATTTTTTTTGTTTTGAGATTTGAAAAAATTAAATTATTTATTTTATTTTGTATTAGAATTTGAAAAGTTATAATGATTAGATGAGATGAGATGAGATGGGTTCAGAAGTTTCTTGAAAACAAGTAAGGCCAAATGCCAAATATGAACATTTTTATGGTTAATTCATTAGTACGTATGATGCAGTTCCTATGTGGAATTATTAGGTATTGTTATTTCAAATATTTAGTTTTGTTTGAATATAGGTCTTTCGCATATGATTTTTACTTATCAAAAAAATATTTCGCATATGACTTCTGCTTTGGAAGTTAGACAAGTTCAACAGCTAGGTTTGGGTGTAGTAACTACGTTCATGACGGATGTCTTGATACTAGAGGACTCTGAAATATTAGTTGATAATATACAATACACATAAGTTTATCTTTCTTAGAGCATTCACATTGGTTTATGCATCTTCATATGCAAAGTCATATTTGCATAACATGAGTCTAAATTCCTCTCCATTGACTTATGCATCTCAAAATATTTAGCTGGCTATGAATAAGATTTATGTAAATTTGGAGATCAACTATTTACTATCCAAAACATATTTTATTCATTTTTTCTCTGTCCTCCATTTCTTAAGAAATTTGTATTGTAATGTATTTGTATTGTATTTCTATGTTAATATGTGTTGTTTATGAGATTAGGAAGTGATGTAAAGGAAAAGTGATGGCCTTGGTTGAGGGCATCAACGATTCAGCATAGCCAGATACTTCGACTTGGTTGGAGTCTACATTATTGTATGTTCTTGTAAAAAATTTTGTGGGTTCGGAAATCTTGAATTTTTAGTTTCTTATTTTTCGTCCTTTTACGCTTGATTTTGTCTGGGATATCTATTTTTGCCAAATTTTGGTGTTTAGTTTTAAATTCTATTTCATTACGGTCGACTGAAATTTTCTGTTTCGGTATATACCTTTTTATTTCATTTTGCTCTAAATTCCGGCCAGTTTCGATTTGTTCCCACCATTCTGGTCAAATTCCAGTCGGAATTGGCATTTCAGTCCTTATTCCGTTTCAGACTATTTTTGTAATTTTATTGTGCTTGAATGACATTTTTCTAAATTTTAAATTCATATGGTATTTAATTAATTCTAAAATATAAAATATATTTAGATAATTTTAATTTTTTTGTAACTTTAAATATGTCCCCTCGTTTTTTCAAATATCATTATTTTTAATATTTTCTCTAATCTTTTTTTTTTCTTTTTTTGTGTCTCAACTTAAGTCTATGATTTTTTAAACGTATATTCATTTTATAAATCTTCAATTCTTTCATATATATATATATATATATATATATACAAATATAAATGATATAGACTTATAGTATTTATTTTATTAGTGATTTGTTTATATATACATATAAATATTTATATATAATATATAATTAATTCTAAAACGGTATATCAAAATACACTGATATTAAAATATTTTGTTATAATACTTAAATTGAAACAATAGCGGGAATGATTCCGGAATTTAAAACATTAATTTTACTTTTTTCTCCCTTAATACACAGTCGTTTAGCCAAATGCTGATAAAGTCAAATATTTGCATAATTTATCTCCAAAATATCTGTATTGGATTAGTAAAATGATTAATTTAATGACTTCAAGTGCAGTACCAAGCACCCACCAGTCAAACCGCCCTCTCGCTTTTCCCATTTTCTCTTTCTTTGCCCAATATTCTTTGTTTCTCTCACTTCTCTCCATAACTTTTATCTTCCATCTTCACCATTTTCTCTCCGTGTTTACATCCAGAAATTTGTTTGTCGTTTACTTATTGGTGGTCGTCATCCCAGATGCGTGCGATTTCATTTTCCCTATCTGCTTTTTCATTTTCCTTGATGGGCTAACTGTCTCTTTCGGTAGCAAGTGTCATTGGATAAAATTTCGTGCTTCTCATTTTTCATTTACTGGTAAAATGTCAACACGAAAACCCCTGTGATTTCATTGTGTTTGGCGCCCTGAGTGCATTTATAGAGTATTTCTCAATTTAGCTTCTTACATTTTTAGCAACCTAGTAGAGCATTACTGGTGAGAACGTGATATTCTTACTGAAAATTGTGTTACATTTTTTTTCAGTGGGAGTACTTCTGCCTCGTTTTTTGGATGAGATGAATTAAGATTAAAGTTAAAAAGTTGAATAAAATATTATTAGAATATATTTTTTTAATATTATTTTTGTTTTGAGATTTGAAAAAATTAAATTGTTTATTTTATTTTGTATTAGAATTTGAAAAGTTGTAATGATTAGATGAGATGAGATGGGTTGAAAAATTTCTTGAAAACAAGTAAGGCCGATTTCCAAATATGAACATTTTTATGGTTAATTCCAAATATGTGGAATTATTAGGTATTGTTATTTTCAAATCTTTAGTTTTGTTTGAATATAGGTCTTTCGCATATGATTTCTACTTATCAAAAAAAATATTTCGCATATGACTTCTGCTTTGGAAGTTAGACAAGTTCAACAGCTAAGTTTGGGTGTAGTAACTACGTTCATGACAGATGTCTTGATGCTAGAGGACTTTGAAAATATCAGTTGATAATATACAATACACAGAAGTTTATCTTTCTTAGAGCATTCACATTAGTTTATGCATCTTCTTATGCAAAGTCATGTTTGCATAAGATGAGTCTAAATTCCTCTGCATTGACTTATGCATCTCCAAATATTTAGCTAGTTATGAACAATGTTTATGTAAATTTGGAGATCAACTATTCACTCTCTAAAATATATTTTATTCATTTTTTCTCTCTCCTTCCTTTCTTGAGAAATTTGTATTATATTATAATGATGTTGGAGAAATTTGTATTGTAATGAAATTGTATTATATTTTTATTATAATGAATTTGTATTGTATTTCCATGTTAATATGTGTTGTTTATGAGCACATGAGATTCATTTTTGGTGTATATGAATTTGATGTATTTTTTTTATAAGAATTTGATGTATTTTATTATATATGAAATTGATAAATTATGATGCATGAAATTGTATTAATATATGTACTGGATGTTATAAAATTGTATTTAGGCAAAAAATTAATAATAATATTTTTTTATTATTTTATCTTAAATATGCATAAAATAATATAAAAATTTTACTTAAATGACAAATTAAATATATAAAAAGAGTGATTTTGTATATGCGTCAATACTAATGCTCTTGATAGGGAAAATTTCTTTTGGACATGAGTCGGCAGCACAATGTGTATTTGGTTCTCGCTGAACGCATAAATGAAAAATCCTCTCTTCGGCTTTCATTGCATTCAATCAATGGGCTGCTAGATCCGACAAAAAGGATTCTACAAATTGCCTTTAAGTTATTATTTTTTATTTTAATTTGTTTTGTTTTTCATTTTTACCCCCCTGTGCATTCCACCCCGCCCCGACTCGCTCCCTTCCCGTTCCCATCCCTCCAGACCGGAGCTCACGCTAGCTTCGTCGCTAGTTCCCGTCAACGGCATCGACACTGACGTTGCTGCCAGTCCAGTTCCGCACTGCCAGGTATTTTATTGACACAACTATCTCTTCTTATCTTTCATCTCTTCCTCGCCTCTCTCTCTCTCTCTCTCTGTGTCCCGATTCCACTACTCCTAATTCCTAGACCCATCTGATCTATTTGCCTCTGAGCTCATCACCAGTTCCTAAAAGGTAAGTCCTTTTCTTTCCCAGATTTTTGTTTTTTTTTTTTTGTTTTTTATGAAAATGAAGTGTTTTTTGAGGGTGAGTGAATTTGCTTTGGATCCAAAGATTCGTGGATTGCGTGAAATTCCTAGCTTTGTTGTCGGAAAACTGGCTTCGAGAATGGTCGCTCCACAATCAGTAATATTGAATCAGAAACATATGGTTGCAGATACAGAGTAGGAAAATTGTCGACTTTTCCAAACCTGAGAAAGCAAAAAAAGACCTCCGCTTGGCAAAACCGAATTCAACTGTTTTAGCTTATGTGTCAAAGAATCCAGAAAGTATCAACCTTTAGACCTTTCTAAATTACTGAGAAATGCAAAATAATATGGCAACTGGCCCCCCTGCAGGGAGACGTGGGGAGCAGGGGGGCTCTGTTGGGAACAGACGTGGGGAGCGCCCCGCCGGGGGGGGGGGGGGGGGGGCTGGAGAAATTGAAAAAGAAAAGAGTAGATGATGTGGCACTGTGCTACGTCAGTTTGTCTCTAGCAGTTTTCTTCAAAGAATCGATTCATTTTCTTTTCATTAATTCCCCTTTTGCATAAGCTATTTTTTGGACTGAGACAGCCGTGATCTGACCCTGAAAATTTGGAGGTTAACATGCTGGAAATCATATTTGAGCAAGCTTGTTCACTCTCTCTACACCCCCCCCCCCCCCTTTCTTCAATTTTTTTATTGCTTCTTTCTGAATTTATGTTCTTTTTACGATTTGCACATTTGGGTTTGATAGGTTTACTTTTTATTCTATTATGAAATTTTCAGACTAATGGACTCTCGAGAAGAAATGCAGAAGGCTAAACGTTCGAGTGCTCAAGTAAGATGCCAAGAGCATGAGGTTCTTGTTTGGTGCAAATTGCAATTTATTTACTGGGTATTTTTTAGGGTAAACGCACCTTCACTCCTGTTCTTTAATGCAGTCCTACTGATATCCTTGGCTTTATGATGGATTCGTGGGGAAAAGCATTAAGTTATTGCATGGATTGGGATCATTGTTCAAATTGATAAATAAAAATATTTGTATCAGTACTTATTGTTATAGTTGCATTTCTTTTTACATAGAAAAGAATGGGATTAATTCAATTATGATACGCTGGGAAAATTACTTCCATCTGGCATGAAGAAGGAAAAAAAATAGAAATCCCACCACACATTTGAAATGAAGAATAGGTGAGGGTGTAGTCTAGAACTGGTGAATAGGGAGGCTATAAAAATCAGCCCCTTCTGGGCGTAAAAACCGTGACTCATTGTGCTTGTTAAGGGGTTGTAGTTGTAATATTTCTGGTTGCGGAGAGCAGGCTCGGAAAAAGATGATTTTTGGGATGAATTTGATTGACCTTTATGATCCATGCCTTGCACTTCTCTTCAAACTTAAATAGGATGTTTATTCTGGTTTCTAAGGCTGGTGCAGATTGGCAGTTTTGGGCTTCAATTCCTGTGGTGTATTCTGCATTTTATTGTCAGCATATGGTACTCTCTGTTGGAGGTAACTCATGTGGTCGAAAGTACCCTTATTTCCAGTGGACTACTGAAGAACTACAAAGCCCTTGATTTAGGCAAGCTCCGGTACCTGGCCATTGTGGTAGGAAGTGAAGAAGCTTACCAAACTGCTAAGGTCACTAAACTTTTACAGTGGCTGGAAGCAATTGGCATGAAGCACGTGTGCCTTTATGATATGGAAGGTAAGGACCCATGTGTTTAACAAGGTGGAAATTCTTGAACAATTGCTGAGTGATGATGCAAAGGTTTGTATGCAACTATTTTAATGTAAATGATGTGTATTATAACATCTTTGATGTTATAGGAGTATTAAAGAAATCAAAAGAAGCCATCTTGGAGAAAATGAACAATACAACAGTATTTCAGGTATTATTTTCTATCTCCACAGTAAAGTTACACTTTATCCTCAGTTTGCCACTGTTCAGTGATGGAAGTTACTCACAATATTATGATCAATATAGTTTTGATAACTTTTCTTGCCATATAAATCTTCATTTAATGCTTACTACATAGTTTTGATAACTTTTCTTGCCATATAAATCTTCATTTAATGCTTCCTACAGCAACAGTGGGAATTCCTAGCTTGCTTTGAAATACTTAACATAATTTTTTATTGAAAAATTTTGATGTACATGTATGTGTATACGCACGTATGGTGTGTGTATATTATTCACTAGACTGTAAATAACTGTTACCTGTTCTTTTGAATATTTAAAAGCATAAAAAACCCCTTTTTGTGGTTATTCATTCTTGTCATGATGAAGGATAAATATATATACATAGACATACATATAGATACAGCCCCCCTATGTATATGCACGTTATAAACATAGTCAGCATTATTTGTGCCCTCAGTATCTCAGAAAGCGTTCTCACCAAATTTAACATTTATTGCCTGCAGGAAGCTGATGAAAATGACAAGCTACTTGACCAAAAACATATGACTCTAGAATTTGCTTCATACTCTGATGGAAAGGAAGCAGTGGCTAAAGCAGCTAACTTACTTTTTTTCAAGTATTTACAATCAGCCAATTCTGGTGGAGATCCAGAAGAAAGAATATTTAATGAACCTCAAATGACTGAGGCGCTAAGAGCTGTTGGTTTGTTCTACTTTTCAGATGTGCTCAATGGTTTAGAGGATTGATTCTATTTCGGTTTTAATTTACGAACTTTTAGTCTTTATGTTTACGGATTATCAGGTAGTGGAGGACCAGAACCTGACCTCCTCTTGGTATATGGACCTGCAAGATGCCACCTAGGTTTTCCTGCATGGAGGATTCGATATACCGAGATTGTGTAAGTATTCTTTCTTGTTGTAGTGTATTTTCTTTTCTGGGGGCGAATTGTGACCAAATATTTTTGTGTTGCAGACACATGGGATCATTGAAGTCCATGAGATATGGTTCCCTAATAAAGGCCATTTACAAGTTTACCATGGTGCGCCAGAACTATGGTAAGTGGCTTTTCCTTTTGTTGTGCAATATCTATTTGAACTCAATAATATGAATGAGAACTAATGGTCAAACAAATTATTTAAAAATTTTGTTGTAAAAACTTACACGGTTAATTTAAATTTGAACTTCTTCCACTTTGATCTGGGATAGCAATATTTTCATACAGTTTTCTAAGTGAGCGTTCTTAAAATATAAATAAATAAAATGACTTTGCAGTGAAGTATTTATATTTTTGAAGTTATAGAATATGATAATCCTTACTGATGTAACTTTTCCTTTATTATCATAAGTTCACCAATTTGTTTCTTTCAGATTGGATCTGAATAAGTACGCTGGATTGCATTTGTTTCTGTAATGATGGCCATGTGGCTTTTTTTCTCGTATTCACTATTGGTTCTTGGAATGGGGGCGGAACTAAAAATAAAACCATCTATTGAGTTTTATGGTTGCTGGTATGTATAATTGTGTGATCTTCTTTTCTTCTTACAGGTAAGTGAGAAACTGTACTTGGAGGTCATCATCTTGAATAAGTGGTGCCAGAGTTAAATGGGCCATTGAAATACTGCAGGGATTCTCAAGTTTGTCCGCGTTGTATCAACTTTTGTCTTGTACATGTTTTACTAGTTGTGAATAATAAAGTCTCAAATATCTGATGTTATTTTTTGTTCTTCTCCGAAACGGATGTTAAAACTTCAAACTGTAGGATTTATTTTTTATTTTTTTATTGATTTTTTTGTTTTTATTTTTTTATATTTAGACTAAGCAAAACCTATTGGTGCTGATGTGATGATGTCGGCTTTAAGGAATTGTTGTCGCCTATCTTTCATATGCTACGTGTGAGCAAACAGAGTCCAAGCCTTTTGTACATTAAGTCCACTTCCAAGTGCGTGACATTCACCACATAGAAGTTACGAACAACAAACTAGAAATTAATCACCACCATAAGCTTATATTAAGGGAAAAAAACATTTACTATCACAGTACAGAAGCGCAAGGTCCACTATGTTACAGGTTATTGACCTTTATTAGACATCTACACAAGATACAGGGAGCAGAGCTACCCTTAGTCTAGATAGAGGCTGTTGCTGCTGTTGGTGATGGAACCCAAACAAGATGATATACCGGGAGGAAATGGCAGACTGGAGAAGACGGGCCGGGCTTGACCCCAAGTTGGCGAAAGAGAATGTGATCAGGGTCCCAATCAGACGTGTCCATGTGGCATACAGCAACTGCTTCCACCTTATGTTCATTCTCACCCCCTAGTAAAACCTTGAATATTTTGCTCCTTTCTATGAAGTGGCAGTAGAAAACTTTGTAAGGGTACTGCAAGGGATGACAAGCTACCCATTTAGGAGCATAAATTTCCTCTGAAATTCTCAGAACAGAGTAATTCTGTGTTGAGACAGTTGCCACTGTGGTGTGGGTGATTGTTAGGACATCCAGGTTCGCCCATGAGCCCATGATGTTGTGTATAAAACCAAGCATGGACTCTAAAGAGGTAGCGCAGTGCTTGATCTCCCCCTTGATGGGTAGAGATTCGCACTGTTGGAGTGTGTTCTCCATGGCCTGGGCACTGGGAGAACCTGGAAGGATTGAGTAAAGTTGAAGAACGTTTGAGAGTTGGGCTATTGAGAAAGGAATGGAATCAGCTTCTTCTCTTGGCAAGAAGTGGGGAAACTCTTGGATAGGAAAGCGGAGGGGCATTGTCTTCCCCACAAATAGATCATCCATGGTGAAAAAGCCTGACTTGAATGCTTCCGAGCGATCAATGTGGGATGATGGCTTTGCTGCCATATGATTTTCATGCACCATGCCTGACTCTTTAGTGTCTTTCCCATCTCCATATGCACTAATGTAATCTAACTCTTTCACGTCTTGCGCACTTCTATAGCCAGCAATGTAAGGGCCCTGATCACTCTTCTCAGTGTTTCCAGCAATGTAATTGTCTCTTGCATCTTGCCTGTTTCTATAACCAGCCTCATACTGTCTCTTTCCGTAACCAGCCTCATACTGTCTGTTTCTGTAACCAGCCTCATACTGTCTGTTTCCGTAACCAGCACCATACTGTCTGTTTCCGTAACCAACACTATACTGTCTGTTTCCGTAACCAGCCTCATACTGTCTGTTTCTGTAACCAGCTATGTAAGGTTGGTTCATCTCTTTTTCTTGTGCCACTTCCACTTGTTGCAAGTTTTGATTGGCTACGTCCTTCACATCAGTATCAATCTGGCCACACTGCAAACAAGATTACAAATTTCGATGAATTTTTTTAAGAAAACGTAAACTCTTAAATTGTGTAATGTGCAGACACGAAACAAAAACTAACATGCTTTTTGTACTCCATCCCAGAGTTTTTCAATGCTTCTTTAGCAGTTATGTAATTGTCTTTTGCATCTTTCCTGGTTCGATAACCAGCTATATACTGCCTGTTTCTGTAGCCAGCTATATACTGTTTGTTTCTATAACCAGCTATGTACTGTTCGTTCTTCTCTTTTTGGTTATCCGCCTCCACTTTTTTCAAGTGTTTTTCAGCTACATCATTCATTCCATGAGCATGGTTCTGTCGCAAACAAAAACTCAAAGATCAGTGGCCACACTGCAAGGAATCCAAATTAAGATCAACGTATTGAAGGTGCAAACTTCCAAAATGAAGTGTTATCGTGCAGATGCTGGAACAAAAACTTACCTGCTTTTTATTCTTCATCCCAGAGTCTTTCGAGTCTTCTTTTGTACCATACTTAGCTAGGTAAGTTTCTTCCTCATCTTGTCTGGTTCGGTAGGCAGTAATGTAATTTGCTTCTCTGCTTGTGTACCCAGCAACGTAGGGTTGGTTCATCTCTTTTTGGTTAACCACCTCCTCTTGTTTCAAGTTTTGTGCATCTACGTCCTTCCCTCCATTAGCATGGTTCTGCTGCAAACAAAAAACTCAAAAAGATCAATATATGGCCACACTGCAGGCAAATTAAGATCAACTTTAGATAACATGTAAACTTTCAAATTAGTAAAGTGTGATAATCCGTTCTCAGGAATCACTAACATCCGCGGGAACGTCCTCCATCTCTGCGTGTTTCGCGTCTAGATCTTTAGTACCATAGGCAGTGATGTAATTAGTGTCTTTCACATCTTTTTTTGTCCGGTAAGCAGCTGCATAACCTGAAGCGTAACCAGACTGATCTTCCAAATTCTCTTTGGAACCGTAAGCAGATTTATAAGAATCTTTTGCAACCTTTTGAGTCCGATAAGCAGCTGCATAACCTGAAGTGTAACCAGACTGATCTTCCAAATTCTCTTTGGTACCGTAAGCAGATTCATAAGAATCTTTTGCAACCTTTTGAGTCCGATAAGCAGCTGCATAACCTGAAGCGTAACCAGACTGATCTTCCAAATTCTCTTTGGAACCGTAAGCAGATTCATAAGAATCTTTTGCAACCTTTTGAGTCCGATAAGCAGCTGCATAACCTGAAGCGTAACCAGACTGATCTTCCAAATTCTCTTTGGTACCGTAAGCAGATTCATAAGAATCTTTTGCAACATCCCTCGCTCCACTGATGTGGTCACACTGCATGCAAACAAATGATGCATAGGTAAAAACTTAAGAAATGCTAACTTCATGATGTGATGCTCGAGATTATGGTACAAAACACTACATGCATGCATGCTGTCGTGAGAAATTAGTATAAGGATTTACCCTTAAGAGCAACAGACAAAAGAGGAGGACCCCATATGCAAACCGAAGAGCCATATTCTTCCTACGAAACCGATTTCTCTACTCTCTAGTTCAGTGTGCGAATTCTCAAGGAAACTATGCTAGCTTTTATAGCCATCCGATGGCTTTTTTAGTTGATTAAAATAACTCATCAGAACGCGGAGAGAGAGAGAGAGAGAGAGATTTTAATGACGTAGGTTATTACATATCCATGTGCCTAGAAAGGCCAATAATTAAAGTACTAATTGCCATATGCCAGTAGACTATTAATGCCAATACGAGATAATTGGTACAACGTACACTTGGCCACTTACTCGATAATCAGAGTATTCATTCCCATTTTCTTTTATTTTTTTTCCTTTTAAGAAGATTCATCCTCGATCCGAATAAAGCATCTCAAGTTGTAAAAATTGTTTTTTTAACCAAAATCGAATAAAGTTGACGTAGAAAATAATATATAATTTCGCATGTGTGAATATTCTATCCACCAAATGTATATGAGCAGCAAACTCTTAACATATTTTATTTAATAAGCAATATTTACAAAATTGTACAATTTACGGGAAATGTAATGTGATGTGGAAGGGGACCTCGGCAACCATGCATGCCCATTAATTGAGAAGGGGCGGTCACTTGCATGCATGCCACCTTGTATGGGGAGTAATAGAGATTACAAGCCAAGCCGAGTTATTCTTTAGCTCGATTCAAAATATTCGAGTTTGAATTTGTTTATTTTTATTTTTATTTTTTGAATAAGATCTAATAATTAATAAATTTAATAAATAAAAAAAATTAATATTAAATTTATACAACTAACAAGTAGAACTTCCATTGAATTATAAAATTTTAAAAATTTATAAATAATTAATATCTAACTAGTTAATATTTATCCATAATAACAATATATTATATGCCTACATATATTATTAATATATACACATAATATAATAACATATATCTATTTCATATATGATTCTCACATATAAATATATGTAATTATTAAATCTTATCGATTAATTATTATATAAATTATAAAATATAACTATGAATTGTATTCAATATATAAATATAAGAAATTAACTTACATATTATATATATATTTGAAAAAAACTTATATATTATATATTTAATTATAAAAAAACCTTAAATCGTCTGACATCATTATATAAACTAAAATCTTAAAAAACTAAACAAAAAGTGTAGCTACTATCTACATCTCAAGCAACAACAGTTGTACTTTATATACTAAGGAACAAATTAACGGCCCGGCCTGCGAATGATCTAAATAGCTCAGAGACGTGTGCCGTCCGCTATTATGCATGCTCACCCTAGGAGAAACAGTGATCGACGGCTACGCAGCTCTGCGCATGCATATGCGTAGCTAGTATTGATAAATTAATACTAGCTCTGCGCATGAAATACTAGCTAGTAGCTAGACGAGCGGCGCCACTCAATCATGCATGAAAAGCCGTTTATTATTTATAAATTATTCACTATTATTTATAAATTATTTTATTACTATTTATAAATGATTTGTAATACTATTAAATCGAAACGAAATCTTAAAATCATAATAGATACATATATACAAAATCTCTTTAATATATATAATATTAAGAATATAATATAAATAATTAAATTTATCTTTATATTCTTTAGAAAAGTAATAATTTCACATATGGCTAGCAGCTAGCTATTATCTTAGGACTTAGGAGATGCATGTCTCTTTTGTTTTCGAAAAACATCTCATCTCATCTTATCTTATTTCAATTTCATTATTACATTTTTTCAAATTTCAATACAAAATAAAATAAACAATTCAATTTTTTCAAATTCATCTCATCTTATCTCACCTAATCATTACAACTTTCCCAACTTACAATACAAAATAAAATAAATAATTCAACTTTTTCAAATCTCAAAATAAAAATAATATTAAAAAATATATTCTAATAATACTTTATTTTACTTTTTAATTTTAATCTCAACTTATCTCATCTCATCTCCAAAAACAAACGATACCTTATTTGTTTGTTGGTCGACCATGGCAGTAGTGAATTTAGCTGCTATCATCATATATATGACTCCTCTAGTTAAATTATTTACGGGAAAATTAAGAAAAGTCCAAGCGAATGATGCTGAATCTTGGATCAAACAAATTTCAGATTAGTTTAATTGCAAGATAAAACAAAAAGATTTACATGATCGATCGATGATCTCATTGATCTATTGAATGAATCTTATCCACGGCAACGGAAAGTCAGAGACTTTTTTTGTTCCTTTTCTTTTCTATTTTTAAATTAATAGCTTGATCAAACCTTATCATTACATTTTTCTAAATAAATTTAAGTGTCTACAAAATTCAAATGATTCGTTGAAGACCTTAGAAGATGTCGACGTATAACCAACCACGATCAACAAATTTATGATATATACTTTGTGAAGATGAACATGAACCAAGTTATACCTCGGAAGTTGTTATTTTTTTTTATCTTAAATTTTGTCATCCCTAATCATGCTATGTAACTAATATTATATCATATATTTAGCATTTTTATTTATTTATTTACAACAATTAACTTATAAAACAGTACAAAATGTGTCATATCAATAATTGTGATTTAAAATGATAAAAGAATTAAGGATGATGACATTGATGAGTAGCATTATTTAACTAATTAATAACTGATCATATGAAATGAAATGGACGTATGAATACTTAATTAATAATCGGCATGGCGTTGAGATCTCATCATGTATACCTGATCAACCCTTAAGAAAAACGAACCTCAGTGATAATAGCCTTCTATCCTCCAATCATAATTTCAAACTGACCACTGAAATTTGACTTTTATAATCTCCCCCCCTAAAGATATCGGGAAATAAGAGAATACGTGCTTGCTGCAGCGCTCATAACCTGTTTGAAATCACAAGCTCGGCTTTCAGCTTATCACAAGTAGTATGGCTGAGTCACCCAACTTCGTGTGTGTATATATATGTGTATTTATTTATTTATTTATATATATGCATACATATCTACACACACACATATATATATATATATATATATATATATATATATATATAACATGATTTATATATGTTATCTTATTATATTTGGCATACATTCAAGAGTAACCATTAGCTATATAGATACTCTTGGAGTATGGATACATGGTACTCTCATCTTATTATAGAAAGCCATATCATTAATCAAATTAATATTTATGTAATTTTAATTACATGGCATGTTGTGATAGGATGTGAATATAATTACAACATTCATATCCATACAACTCGAAGAGTACGGCCTAATATTTCAACACTGAACCTCTAATTTAAAATTTTAATTGAGAGCTATTGATCATCAATTACCTTAATTTATAATTATTAAGAATTGGTATTCCTTGTTTATGGCGCTAGCTCTTCCAATAAGAAATTGTTCTTGTGTAACTTAAGGCTTCATTTCGATAATAAGAGTATTTCAGATAATTTATGAATAGTAATAAAATAGTTTATAAATAATAATGAATAGTTTTTGAATAGTAATAAATTGTTTATAAATAGTAATGAAGTAGTTTGAGAATATATAAAAGCAATTGTATTCCCAAATAAACTCTAAAACTCACTGAGAGTTGTATGGATCGAAGGACTGTACGTATGGGTAGCTTGAGAGCTGCCACGGAGAGTTAAGAATTGAGAAGCCTTTGGCTTCAAGCATGCACTAGCTTGATCGTGTTTTGCAAAACAGTGCCGGGAAATGTCACTTTTACGAAAGCATTGCAGGATCCTAAACCCCGATTCTTAGGAGATGTGACATAAAACCATAATAAATAAATAGTAATGCTAGAGATATAAGCTACAAGTTTTATTATATAAGCTTTATAAACTTGTGTGTCATAAAAAAAAGGTAAGTCAAAACTATATATATTACATAGTAATGTAACACCAATTATATGACCGATTAATTATTCGTACATAAATAAATGTAATTAAAGAATAAGAATGCTCTAGGCCCTCTAGCCTCTAGGTACTGTTTTTAAGCTTACTTATTGAGTTTTTTTTATGATTAATATACTTTTATAGTTATTTATGTAATTTTATTTTCAATAAATCTTCCCAACTTCCCAACACTCCACACTCCATCTTTTTTTAAAAATTTTTTTAATTTTTTTATTAAATAATTTTTATATAAATAGTAAATAAAAAATTTGAAATATTAAAAAAAAAAATTCAAAAAATTTTTTTAAAAAAATATTAAAAAATGTGGAGTGTGGAGTGTGGAGTGTGGATGAATAGTAGGAGGTTGTGTAACAAAATCCACTTCTTTTGTGTTTGTTTTTTTTTTTCTTAATAAGTCACGTGGCACCACATGGTGATATCACGTCAATAAATGCATCTAAGCTGTAAATTTTAGATGGTTCAATTATGTTTTTCTATCACATTAATTAATTAAAAAATAAGGTGTAGTATATCATTATTATTTTTTATTGTTAGGCACTCAACATCTTTGGGCATATGTAACCACTTATAACCAGTCTATTTAAGGAGGGATCATGCGAGTTGAGTGATTTATACGTTAAAAAGTTTCCATCTTCCAAGAAGAAAAGTCATAGGCCGGAATGGATATTAATAATTTTGCCTAAGTACAAGATCTGCGAGATCCTCCCCATTCCATCAAAGGATCCCTAGGTGGTTGTGTTGTTATAGTTTAAGCAGTCGTCCTTATCTCTTATTGTGATTTTTTTTTTTTTTTTTTGATAATGCTACTGAAACGACATTTCTAATCGAAAAAGCTGATCAAGTGCAAAATGCACTTTTTTATTTTTTATTTTTGTTTTTATTTCAACCATTTTTTATATATTTTAAAATATTTAAAAAAATATCAATTTACTAATAATCACTTATTTAATCATTAAGTTAAAAAAATAAAATCACAATCGATCAATTTTATCGATCTAAGTAACATTTTCTTTATTTTTTTTAACCCACGACTTTTGAGGTAAACTCTTATCTACAATTTACCTATTTATTTGTTAATTTCTTTCTAATTCCCTAGAGGCTAGAGATGGAGGAAGAGCCAAAAAAAATTATCTTAGGTGAGAGAGAGTTGAATTTATAATCTTCTTCTTCTTCTTTTTCTTTTAATAAAAGGTTTATAATCTTGACAAGAAAAACAAATTGATATGCTTTCTTTCTTTTCAACGATTCGATAGAAAAGATAAAAGGGAGATTAATTAAACTGATGGACAATCGATTAAGATAATAGAGTTACTGTATAATTATCATTAGTCCCACATTGTTTAATTTCTTTATGTATAATTAAACCTACAAAAAGATTTCACAAAAATAAATCCATAAAAATAAATTTACAATCTAACGTATCATATCAAATCACTTTGTGAGTTTATAGTTTACTTTTATGAGAATTTTTTGTAGTTAAAGTATTTATCGTGAAAAAAATTTCCTAGTACACAGACCAAAAATTATGATAAATTCTTTTCTTCGCCTAGTATAGATTACACGCTGATCCTGTAAGATGTTTGAGTTCTCAATTTCTCGAGGTTTATGACGTCTGCTTAGACCAAGATCCGTAACAACACAAGCTGTTCTATGTTAATCTAAAGCAATAGATAGCAACTTCACCCAGAAGAATCAAGAATGACAACCCAAAACAGCCAGCCTTTGAAGATCAGAGCTTAATTTAATTGAGATAAGAAATACAAGCGCCGCTTGACATGTATCATTTGATGAAATATCATATGCAAACTCAAGGCAACCTGAGGATATCTGTTTGATAACAAATTGAACTCTGATGTTCCCAAGACATGAATGGTTAGGAAAATATCGGAATTCAATATTCAGTTTCTAGCACGCCATCGATGAGTCCAAACTCCATAGCCTGCAATTAGAGGCAGCAACCGCAAGAAAACTGTTAGTTTTGGTGGAGAACATGCACTGGAGCAGTAAGAGTCCAGGAAAGTTGGTATAAGGAAAAAAAATTAGGAGCAGAGAATGGAATCTCTTTCATTGCACGGGGCTTCGAATCTCAAATCTTGAGTATGCAGGGTCTACACTCATTACGTCTCAAAAGCAAAATCTTCATTAGGTACCGCTTAATTGGTCTATAAAGTTCTAGCGATGCAGACAGCTTAAATTTCCCTTGGCCATTTCCTTTACTCATCTGAATAATATGCAAGTAAATAAGACATAGATTAAATAGGAAAACAGGCCGAGCAACATTACCTCAGAAACAGACAAGAAACGGTCCCTTTCGGTGTATTGTTGCACTTTCTCAAGAGGTTGACCAGTAAAAGCAGCATACATTTTGTCAATTTTCTGCATAATATTACCACACAAAGAAGAAAAGTACAATTATGTTCTGGAAACAGGTATTCTAGAAATTGGTAAATTCATTTAGGGGTGGAGTATGGAAAATAATCCTAATCTCAATTGTTATGGAAATTGTAAAATGCACTAACGCTATATTGATATTTTCTGTCAAAGCTCTGGAAGTTTTAGATCATAGGCTTTTACTAAAAGGCAAGAATGCAGCAAAAGAACATAGGTTCCTTGTTAATCATTCAACACTTCTTATGATGATCAAGTCATTTGTATTTACTAGTCCAATGAAGGATTAGCCTGGTTTTTCTAACAATCATGATGCATATCTCTATCGTCACCTTCACTGCAGGGCAGAATGAAATTAATCTGAAGTCCAGCCCAGTAATGGTAAACCTAACTTTCAATTTCTCGAATGCTCAAAACTTATATTCAAGTTATGTGAGTCATGTTCTTCATTTTTTATTCAAATTGGAGAGAATATAAGAGGCATCATTTGATCCACATTCTAACTTTCCAGAGATAATTCAGAGCATGCAACTGAGGGGGAAAGGGAAACTAACATGGCGAGATTGAACTGCTTCGTTCACTTGGCGCCTCACATCTTCCACATGACCCTGTAAGCAAATATATCTTAGCAAAAGAATCATGCCACATCTACCACCATCTGAAATTAGCTGTATCACAAATGCCAGTGAGAAGACATTTATTGATTGAGTTACACAGAGGGACCACTTCAATTTATTGATTGAGTTACACAGAGGGACCACTTCACCCAACCATACTCATATTGTCAGGACATGAGATGGTTAAGAATGGAACGTCTTTGAAAAGCAAAAGAATCTGATACTAGGGCTTGTACCCAAACCCGATACCAGATACCAAATCCCAAATCTATTTCATATGATACTAGTGTATTTTTTATTATCAAATCACTCTAGATAGGAAAAACTAATGTAAACATTAACTTTCTAATCTCAAACACCAGCATAATTATAAAACAGCAAAAGGACAAAAAAAGGCAAACATAAAAGAGGAAATGAAATTGGATTGGAAAAATGGTATATCCTGTGACAAGCATCTCCTTTTCATAAAATGCCATAAAATACACTAAAAGGCAATTCATACCCCACATCCACCCTGTGGTTGATGTATCATAATACGTGCATTTGGCATTGCATAGCGCATTCCCTTTTCTCCACCAGCAAGAAGAAGTGCGCCCTGGCTTGCTGCTACTCCAAAACATACTGTGCCAACCTTAGGCTTTATCTGAATATATGAGTTAATATATGCTCTCAGAGTGAGAAATCAAAGACTTTTCTTTTACTTTTTTTTTAAAGAGAAACAAGAATGATATTTGTATACACAGTAATGCCATTTGCGAGATGGAGTATCTCGCAACACATGCTTTTACTTACAATTAACATAAAACATCTAATGACCGCATAATCCAATTATGATAATCTAATACCAAATAGATAATCAGATGAACAGTTTAGCACGCTAGCCTGAGTGCTTAACAGGATAGTATGAGTACATGGGAAGCAACTGTCAATATCCAGTGACAGTCTGGTAACTTGCTCTTACAATTTAAAGGAAGATGATCCTTCTGTTTGTAATCTATAAACTACGGTTTGCATGAGCATGGGGACAAAAAGTCCAATCACAGAAACGTTATCAGTTGTTCCCCCGTTTGTCTTGAATGTCCCTTATAAAAACTAATAACTACCTAAATGAAATAAAAGAAATCAGACAGAGAGAGAGAGAGAGGGACCTATCTTTTTGTTTCCTTAGCAATCTTCTTCCTTTAGTTTCCATTCTCCATAGGTTCTTTTTCTTACATTCAAGTTAGGTATTTTGGTCAGTAAAATGGTCAAGCCACCTTTTGGAATTAGCAAGCATGAAATTCACATACATTGGCATGTTACTTACCTTTGTGCTCCTCATTTGATCTATTTTCTCCTTTTAGATCTCCTCCAATCATTTCAGTCACTTAGACAACAGTTTAATTCATCATTATTGCTTTCAAATTGAGGATTATTGGGAAAAAAAAGTGGGGCTTGATTTGCACTTAACAACTTTATATGGGATTTCTAAGACATAATATCACAACCATTGCATATAAGGAGATACGCCAATACAGTGTTTATGATTAATCAAAATTTTCTCAGCTTTTATAGGTCATTACAATACCAGAGTACCAAGAAAAAGTTAATATTCTGCTAGAGGTGGCAAAGACTAATAATTTTTCAATTACTAAAGGTGGCAAAAACTAATTAAGAAAAAGGGAGCAGAGAAATGCAACAGCTTTCTTTTTAATCTTACCCAAGACATGCAATCATATATGGCCAGCACAGAGTATGTACTTCCACCAGGGCAGTTCAAATACACCTGACAAGGTACAGGACTAACTCATAAGCTGTAAAGAGTTATCTTTATAAATAAAAATAAACAAAACAAAACATGCCATAGAAATTTGAGTTTACACTCCCAATGCATCAATTCAAAGATTACTATCAACACAACCGCACCAGAATATCTGCATCCTCATCAACAGTTGCCAGAGTTACAAGCTGCGATATGACTCGTTGAGCCACCTGTGAGGTGACTGGCTGCCCAATGAAGATTATGCGATTCCTGAATAACACAGATGAGAGATCTAAAGGCCCTCCTGGGGTCATCACAGCTGGCATCATGGGTGGATTCCCCGTTTTGGCTTCTATTGCATCATAACTGCATATCAAATGCAGTTTAAAGGCTTATTTTTCCATCAAATAGTTAATTCAAGAAGAAGAGAACACAGAACCAGACCAAACATCTACCATTACAGGATCTAAAAAGATTTCTTAATAGATCATAGGCATATGTAACATGTTTCCTATTAATATTGTGAAGATAGATCAAAACAAGCAAGGCTCAGATGCAATGCTTTTTCCTCAACCCAATTCGAACACGTGCTTATTCATTTCTCTGATGTAATTTTCTATCAGATGGATTTTTTTTTTGATTAAGTATTTTCTATCAGATGGATGTAACAGTGGCACTGTAGTAACACACTCCATTATAAGCAAAGAAAACCTCTAAGTGCAACCACATACTATTCAAATGAAATAATCACTTGGAAACTCATGTTTAGTCGATACAAAAGATGTACAGACCACCATTATATAACAGATACGCATACATACAAGTGTTTGTAGCTTGTACATATGCCTATATACCATGTGCGCATGTGTAAATATTACCAAAAAACAAAAGAGGACATTAAGCACTTTAAGCAAAAACGGAACAAGCCACACACCTTTTACCAACATCGCGAAAATCCTTCTCTGTATGCTTACGAGGTAACCCACAAGTTTTACTGGATAAGTCTGAGCACCATGATACATATATTAGAAATATCTTTTTATGAAAAAATGCAAAAGTTAATGCATTGGCCATCATGGAGGCGTTTATGTATCTTTACAAGATTCGGGACTAACCAAAGATATTCAGTAGCTCAACAAATAATCGATAAGCCATAGATACAATAAGCATTAATGGGAATTTTCAATTAAAAAACCAGTGGGAACTGGCTCTGACCATGACAAATTTTTGGATGAAATGAAAGACCTACCCTCAAAGTCCAAGCTATGGCAACCCCTAGGGGTTGGCTCATGTGGTAAAGGCCTTGGTCATGGTGGTATGCTCCCTCTAGGTCTAATGATTGAATCCTCTTAAGTGCAAATAATTCCTAGGGTGAATTGGATGGAGGGATTTTCCCCTTGAATTACCCAAGGTGCACTTGCAGGAAACTCCTTGCTGAACACCTGTGCACCCTCGGGATTAGTCAGGACCCTATTCTCAAACACCAGTGCCAATAAAAAAAAATCCAAGCTATGGGAAATGACCACAATTGAACTCACGAGCACTTGCTCTGTTACCAAAGGTTACCACTTGTAAATTTTGATACCAAAGGCAAACCATTATTCTAAGTAACTCTAACATTTTTTTCCCTAAACTACTTATCACAAAAAAGTAACTTCAATAAACTGCTTCTTAGCACAAATTAGCTCAAAAAAGACAACTTGGTCGTCCCAAAATCGAGTTGTAGCATATACTCAACCACAGAGAATGAGAAAAGAAGAAGAAGAAGGAACTCTTACACTACATTAATTACAAAAGTAGTTCCAAATTTTCGAATTGTAAAAGATACCAGATGTTAAAGAATCTCGGTAGGGACTTGGCAAGGCGCAGACTATCGACCTCCTTGAGTTTCTGAAAGAAATCCAAGAATTGACAACATAAAGCAAAATCAAAATTTTCCAACTGACTGAAACTATGCAATTGATATGTTTGTGCGTGTTTGCGCACGTATCTACCTGCGGGAAAATAAAGGAATGGACGAGTCTCTGTTACAAGAAGCGATTGAGAAGTTTAAACGCGCGGAGATAGCTGAAGCTACCATCTTGCACTCGGCGAGAGAAGAGAGAGAGAGCGAGACAGTAGCGATGGCGTCGTTGAGAAAGATAACAAGTTCTATTTTTTGGTTGAGAAGTATAAACCGCGAAGTTGCTGTTAATTAATGTTATGAACCCTACTTTTTTTCTTTTCAATTTTTTTTTTCATGTATTATAGTTTTTGTAATTTCTGATGACATATTTTAAATCATTTTATAAATTAATTTTTTTGTAATTTCTGTTGATATATTTGAAATATTTTTTTAAAATATTTGTATCTCAAAATAAAAAGAAAACACAGATAAAATTAACAACACCAGTTTGAATGGCCATATATTTCTTTGCGAATGAGATTATAAATGCCTGTACGAAAAATGAAGGCAATCAAATAACTTTTCTTAATTTTTTTAAAAAAAGGGACTTTAATAATATGATAAACTAATTGTTGGAGTACGGCCCAAAATAAAACAAGGACGACCAATCATTCTGGGCTGGGCTGGGCTCGGAAAAGGAAACTCCATGGGCGAGTGGAGTCTTCATGATATTTTTCATCATTTATAACAAAAAAAAGTTTAGATTTTTAGTACATATAATTAATGCCTCTAAAAGCATTACAGCAGCGCCGTCGTTGGCCTGAATTTACGATTTCTTAACTTGGAAGTGTTGTAAACTAATAACACCACTTCACTGGACACCTATGCACGCATTATTACATAAACAGTTCAATATATTGAAGCACAAGGACTTCAATATAATCTAAGCTGACATGATGGGCACCCAAATTATACTGTCTGCAGGTAAGAAATGGCACACGGGAGAGCTTCCGGGTTCAACTCCCAGCACACGAAATGACACGTGTTCAGGATCCCACTGAGAGGTATCCATGTGGCAAATAGCAGCTGCTTGCACTGTCTCTCCATTCTCACCATCTAGTGAAACTTCAAACAGCCTATTCTTATTCTCTTGGCCATGGCAGTAGAAAACTGCATGAGGGTAAGGCATAGTATGACAAGCTATCATTTTGGGTGCTGAAATCTCCTTTACTCCCAAAAAGGTATAGTTCTGTTGAAGTACTGTTGAATTTCTGAGATCAGCAGCGGTTATAACTTTTAGAGGACTATCCAATCCAAAGTAGCTACGTGGAAAATCAAGCAAGGACTCAAAGGAGGTAGCACAGAACTTGATCTCTCCTTTATTGGGTTCAAGCTCACATTGTCCCAGTGTGTATTCCATACCCTTGGCTTGGGGTGACTCCTTGGAGAAGGAGAAGAATTCAAGAAGGTATGGAAGCTTTGTTGATGAGAAAGGAATGGAATCAACTTCTTCTCTGGGAAGCAATCTAGGAGACATTGAAGGATCCTTTCTGGGAAAATAAATTGGCATTGATTTCCCAACTTTTAGATCATCTATAGCCAAATAAATATTTAGCGCAGGGTCCATGTGATCCATGTGCATTTCTGGATGAGCAAGCACATGCTTCTTTAGGATCCTTTCATGACCATTCTCCTCATGTACTACCTCTTCGCCTACATGCTTACGATTGATCGCTATATGATCACCACCATTGCTCCGCTCAGAATCGTCTCGAAGGCTTAGATGGCCATCCATGGCATGTTGGTGAATATCATATTCCTTCTTGTTAACATCTTTTCCATATCCTGTAACCAGCTTCCTTGCATTACTCTCTTGTACAGTCTGCCATAATATCATTAGCAGAAGATAACATGTCGTCGAAATTAAAATACCAAAGAAAAATGGAGTTCGAAAACAAAATTGAGGTTTTAAGAATTTGGAAGTTTTTGCTGAAGGCAACCGCTAATTACCAGGTATGCAGTATCAGGAGTTGACAAGGATGACCAGATTAGTAAGGTACTATGGTTAGGAGCATTTCCATTCAGTGATGTGAGAGATAACAGGACAAAGAGCTTACCAATAGAACAAGTAGTGCGTAAACAATGATGCCACAGGAAGCAATCCGGCCGAGACGCATTTTTCCCTCTTTCTTTTCTTAGGAAGTCTAATTTTTCTTTTCTTCTCTGCTATCTGGGTATCAATCTGTAAGCAAGTAACATCAGATATAGCACTGGGGTTTATTTATTTTAATGATTACATCTTAGACTTAGGTATTTTTAATCCACACAGCTAAAGTTTGTTGAGTGCATAAACAATTGGAACAATATTCTAAATAAATGGGACGCAGGTGCATGGTAGTGGAGGCCGGAAAGTAAAACCCATTGTTGTCGGCAGCTGACTTGGGCGTGGCCGAATTTGAAACCTATTTCAATTTATCTAATCTCATCATTATAATTTTTTTAAATTTTTATATAAAATATAATAAATAATTTATTTTTTTTAATTTTAAAATACAAATAATATTAAAAATAATATTTTATTTAATTCATCTAAAATTATTTTAATTTATCTTCAAAGGAGACCGTCATTTGATTCAGATAAGCTGTTCCTATTAAATTTTCCTTGAAAATCCCTGCCCTAAATCAACAGTTGTTATCTTAATGAATTGGTTTTTTCCAGAAAGTTGATTCCTTTGGAAATGGGGCTCAACCAAACTGATCAACTTTTAATTTCTCTCTCATGATTTCTTTATAAAGGTGGACCTTAATTAAAGGATAAGAATTTTACAGAAGGTTGTACTGCATCTGGAGAAGCCATGTAATTCTGCAGATTGTCAGTACTTGCAAAGAAAATTGAGAGATTCTCCATGCCATTGAATGGCTACGAAACATGGCTAAAACACAGGCCATCTTCATAGACAAAAAATTTATACAATTTCTTATTATTTATATAATTTTTATACATTATATTTTTTTTATTTTTTATTTTTTATCAAATATTTATTATATAAATAATAAATAAATAAATTAAAAAATTTAAAAAGAATAAATAAATAAATAATTTAAAAAAATTTTAAAAATTTTAAAAAATATAATATGAAGATTGAGGAAGTTGTGTAGCAAAACTCCTTCTTATAAATATTGAAGCATCCAAATAGTAGTAGCATGACTAAAAATATTTCCCATCAGTGAATTATCTTTCTTGTACAAGCCAATTCTTAGATAGACTTAGGTTGCTTTTGGTTCTTGAATTCAGTATAGATTTAGATATCTAAATTCATCTCAATTCAAAAAAAAAAATTATACATGAAACTTGTAATTTTTTTTTATTTAACACTTCTTTATATGTGACCTCTAAAACCTTAAATAGATTCCATATAACTCATTTTATTATCTCAATTTATTAATATTTATAAAGAATTTAATTCAACTAAACACACGGTTGAAACAATGAAAAAGTGAGGGGTGAAAATCTCAAGAATAGTTTACAAAAAGGAAAAATATTGGAAGCAGTCACTATTGAGAGCAGTCACTTTTATACACACTACATAGCGTTATCCAAACCACACATCTATCAAATTCGAAATTAGTACCAGATTGAGAGAAACGATGAGAGAGAGACAAAGAATGAGAGAGAGATGATGAGAGAGAGAGATGATGAGAGAGAAAGAGATCGAGATGAGAGCTGCTGATGAGAGAGAGAACAGATATGAGAGAGAGACGATGAGAAAGATGATAAGAGAGAGAGCGGATGATAGTGATGGAAAAATAAATAGAAGCAATTACATAATGAGTATAAAGTGGACACTGCTACATTAACTACTATGTAGCATTGCTCTTTCTAAAATATAGATTAAGAGTACTAGTAGTGAGCTCAATAAAGTTTGATTAAAATTTAGTTAGAAAATTCACTTTTACAAATTTAACTAGTCACTTTGCAACAATACCAAATAATAGATTCAACAAATCTATCATCATTCTATTAAAATATTAATTTTTATTTTTTTTAATTTTAATTCTAATTGTAATTTGAATATTTATTCATTATTAAAAAATTCCACATTAGTTTTTTAACATTCATATTATTCAAATGGATAAAATTTTTTCAATTGGTATATTTTTTTAATAGTCATGTATTTTCAAGTATAGTATATATGCAAATTAAGTAAACAGTTATGCTAAGGATTAAATATGTTTAAGAAATAGAAATTAGGAAATGCAGCAAATAAGATTATAGGAATCAAAAAATAAGAGGAAGTGGAAATTTTTTATTCAAAATAATATTTGACTTGCAATTAGAGCTCAACAAATTTAACTAATAAAATTGATAAAAGTTAAAATTACTGTAATTTTATTAAGTCGACTACAATTCTTTTTTATACTTATTAATTAAATTTTAATTAAATTTTAACTTTATTAAACCCATTACTAATGCTCCTGTTATGTAATATTGCTCTTGCTAAGATATAGATTTTAGTACAGCTAAAACTTGTACGTTCTGCCGAAGTCCAATTATTAGTACAGCTAAAACATACGTGTTTTGGCCATTCAATATGGATTTGATCACAATCCAGTAGTACTGTACATTAAGACATATTGAAATGGCCATCATTAAACTATTCGACAAACTCTGACATGAATTTGCGTGGCCGTCTGCTCACCAATTGTCACATCTATACAGAAGTCAACGAAAGATTATATCATATCAAATCTAGAAGAGATCAACAATATCACTTCCATCGCAATCTAACAACAGAACTTCAACTTGATCTTCCCCACATCTGTTTCCCATTGCATCAAATCTACGTCATGCCACCATTGTACTTCTCAGTTGCATTATAGCTAGAGAAAGTACTACTATTGTCAGCCATGACTGCACAGCCAACATTCCAATCACCAATCCAGTTGCAGTTTAGTCGTTTACTTTGGGCTAAATGTCACTAGAAACTATAATTATGAAGCCCTAGAGAGCTAAACGGACAGCCTGAGCCAACCCACGATGCACCCAACCGGCCGAAGTCCAAACCCCATGATGCACTCTACGAAGTTGACTTCGGCAGACAAAGACAGCCCAGTCTGCCTTATATCTAGAAGAACTTCTTTATTTTTGGGGATAAAGCAAACTAATTAAAACTTAAAAAAAAAAAAAAAACATTAGAGATGCAATGCGACGACATCAAACTCCATCTACACCTACACAATTCATATTTTGATGCACGTTTCAAGTTGACTTTTAAGGAGTGGTTTGAATTCGCAAACTACGTCAATTCATTTCATTTTTATTATTACATATTTTTTAAATTTTTATATAAAATATAATAATTTATTTTTATAAATTTTAAAATAAATTTTATAAATTTTCATATAAAATATAATAAATAATTTAATTTTTTAAAATTTTAAAATAATAATAATATTAAAAATATTATTTTTTACTATTTACAAATCATCTCAATTCATTTCTAAATCCAGTCTCAAGCTGTTTTCATCTCCTAAATCCGCTAATCTTGACTCACTTGATTATCGGTTGAATTTTGCATTTTGTCCACCATAAGTTTTGTCTCGCAGCCACTGAGCCGGAATTTTCTTTCCTATTTCCCGCAAGTCAGCTGAAGATCAATGGTGCATGCACTCGGGACGAAACCAGGGGCTCCGCGCGCTTCCCGGCCCATAATTGGGAGAAATAAATAAATTTAAGACCTTTTTATTTTATTTATTTAGAACGGTTACATATAAAAGAATTACATAAAATAAATTTATAAATTGATATGAATTTATGAAATTTATTAGATCTGTTTTAAAATAAAAATAATTTTATAATATGACATATCACATCAAACTATATTAATTTGTGAGTTTATTTTTATGTAATCTTTTAAAAAAATATTTTTTTTTAGATATTTTGCATTTAAAAAATAAAAAATTTTAGGATTTTTTAAATATCTTACTAATAACAGTTTCCTCAAAGAAAATACGAATTTCACCCACTTCTTGGATTTAAATCTAGGTTTGATTGAATCCTGGCATGCAATCACTAATAATATACCGTACAACTACTGCCTTTCCATTTTACTTATTTTTAACGAGAAAACATATGAGAAAGGATGATGTCATGTAGAATAAATTTGACATATGATATTGGAAATAATTTAATTTATCCATCATCATAATTTTAATTTGAAAAATGCTGCTCGTTGAGATTTTTTTTTTTTACTTAGTAATTAAAGAAGTTTTTTTTCTTAATATTATAAATTTTTATTTTTTAAAAAAATATTTAAAAGTGTTAAAAAAATACATATAAAAAAAAGTAACAAAAAAAAAAAAAAAACATCCCGCAACCACGCCAGCGGTGGCGGTATAGCCACCCTTTTAATTTAATTTAGATACCATAGCGAGATTAATTGCCTTTATAAAGCAAGCTAGAGTACTAATCATGATCATTTGACATGCATGTGATAAAAAAGTCAACTTCTGCCAAGACACTTTAAAAAATATTAATAATATATATATTTTTTATGTTTGATAAAATTATTAAAAACTGTTTAGATATTTTTGTGTTTCGGCAATCTTGTTTTTTTTTTCCCTATGCGAAAAATAAGAGCCAATTAAACAGGTCAGCTTTACTTTATATATATCTTGCATCGGCAAATACAAGTACTCAACGTGCGCATGCCCCCGAAGTACCTCAACTCCACTTATAAAGTAATTATATAAAAATAATTTTATATAATTGATATAATTTGACGTAATTTGTCAAATTAAAAATAAATTTTATTATAAAATAAATTTAACAAATCACATAAATTCACATAAATTTATATGATTACTTTTATATAAATATTCATTTATGGCTGTATCACTCATCTTCATAAAATCATTTTTCTAGCTATTAGCCATTCATCACGATGTAATTGGTGGAGGGAATCATCTAAGCCACCAGATCACAAAATGCAACTTGTTAATTAATACTTACAGCAAACGTTAAAATTAAGCTGGAAATGGTACGTAGAAGATGACGGTTGTGATCAAACCCCTGGAAAAATAAATAAATAATATTAGAGTTCAATTATGAGCATCTTTCTTTTTGTTCATTATAGGCATTCAAGCTGTCTGTAAATAAATAAATAAATAAATAAAAATAATTAAATTTACATCAATTACAGTCATGCTGATCATCGTTCCCATACAATAATAAGGTATCGTTCTAGGTCAGCCTATAACACGTGGTTAAATTCGTTATTAATCTTCGGAAAATCTCTAATATCATCATCATAATAAAAAGAAGAAAAAAATAATAGAGAAGAAGGTGATCCTCGAGCATGACATGCTCCCTAGTTATATGACATCTCAGGAAAACACATCTGAATAAAGATAATATATTTTGGTAAGAGGTATATATGAAGATGTAAGTTCTATGCATTTTATTTAAAACATATATAGCGAGATTAGATTTTTACATAGATCTCAAATTTATTAAAAATTTTTTAAAAAAATAAAAAGGTGAAATTCAGGTATTTTAGAACTATGCCAATCGTTTTTCCAAGTTATTAATAAGTAATATCCGTGTCGCATGTCATGATATAAATTAATGCGCCAGAAATTTCCGGCAGTCGTGTGTTCATACTGCAGAGGACAGACGGTTGACCATGTACTTGGTCCGTAATTAAATTAATATTATATGATATATCTCTGACGCACTCTGAGATATTCAATTATTTAGAAATAATAATACAATATTATTGAACAGTAGTTGCACATTTTTCCGTTGAATTTAAACCTTATATGTTATATATAAACACACATACATAATACAGGAGCCACTGGCCAGCAGGAAGCCGTGAATATCTGAAATAATTCTACTAATCTTGTTGCATTAATAGAACTGAGCACTTTGGGATTTCGAGCTGCCCACGGTGCAAGTATATATCCTCATCGTCGATGACTATATATATATATATCATTCACGTGAATTTATGCTTATATTTTGAATGGAAAACTACTTTTTTTTTTCGGTTAGTCACATCGATATGTCATATTTTAAATAATTTTTTTAATTAAATAATTTGTAAAAAGTTATTTAAAAAATAATAAAACTCTTTTAAGGATTTTTTTTTTTCGTTTTTAATGCTTGAAATGAAGTGTATTAAAATAATAAAATTGGCGTTTTCTTCTGGAATGGCCTATAAAAGGTGTTAGTCATACGTTGATGAGAGCGTACCATTCAAAATAACAAATCTGAGCGTGTGCCAACAAGCTGCTACATCAAAGCTAGCTAGAGATGAGGTCTGGGATCTTTGTTTTCTTGCTTGTCTTGTCCCTCCTCTTGGTGAGCTTTTCATTACTTGCAACATTGATTTCCCCTTTTAGCCGTGATGTCTAGCTAGAATTCACCAAGCATGTCGATCGATCTTTTCATTGATTTTCTCATTATGCATCTGTACATGCATTCTTCTTTTGCTAACTCGTGTTTTCTTCGTTGTAGTTTGTTAACCTCAACGATGCCAGAGAAGACCCAGGAGATTACTGGAAGAGCATAATGAAAGACCAACCAATACCAGAAGCAATCAAAACCCTCTTTCATCGTGATTCCCCACATCCCTCTGAATCAATGAAAAAAGACCATTTCCTTAGAGATTTCGACGTCACACCTCTTGGTATTATCTATCATGCCCATGTTGAGGGGAAGCAAGAGAAGAAGCCTTGTGTCCAGGACTTGGAAACAAAGCGGGACACAGAGCTGATGCAGGGCTGAAACTTCCGAAATCTATTATATATATATATATATGCTCATGATGCTGTCATATGCAATATGATTTAGACGAATCATGAAACAAAGTAGCTCATGTCTTTACAATTTCATGTTAGCGTGTCCTCAGTTGTTGAAGCTTGTCTTGGAGCTGTCGAACGAGTGGTGAAAAATCTCTCTTATGTTGTTGAAATATGGGAAGTAGTTTCTCTTTATGGCCCATTTAATTATATGGCGAAGTCTGTTTGGAGGTTTAAAGTCTTCCATTCAAGATCGTTGAAAATAGTTTCTATTTATGGCGCCCCCTCATTAAAATTGCGAAAACCATGCGATTCTTCTTAGTCAAACTTCTGTTCTATAGAGTGTTCGTGCCTAGAGATCATTTGCAAACTTAATTAGGATGAATTTATCGCTCCATCATTCCCAGATCGACTCCCCAGGGCCAGGGATACGATCATAAATAATCCAACATACTGCACACCCCTATAATGCTGCTGAACAAATTCAAAAGAGATGCTATTGCCTCAAATCGGAGGAACAAATTGATATTCGGACGTCCAGTTATCTTTTCTGTTTGTTTTGTTATTTCTCGGCGAAACTCCGGTTATCAACTACCATAGCAACTCATGCCAAGGCAAAAGATTAAAAGAATGTACACTGACATATATCGTAGAGATGTAGACATGCATATCTCTCAAAGCGCTGGAATCCATTCTCGATGACCAGTGTACAGAAACAGCCCACAACCTTTTTTTTAGTGCTTTGCGTGTTACTTGTTGCAAGTTCTCGTTTACCAAATCCACTAACTATGAATTAAATGGATATGCCGAAATGATGACGCTGGAAAACTTAGAAAGAGATGGTCACTGTTGGGGAATTTCATCGTTAAATACAGCTCAGACTCAGACATGTGCTAGTGCTTACTCAAATGCATGCTCTGGCGCGGACGCTAAACTCAAAAGTGGTTATAGCGTATCAAATAAAACTTAGAATGTATCGTCCTTTATGTGATTAGTTGCCCAACTATTGTCATGAACAGAGCAGCCCATTTCATTTTGCTGGACAGGCTTTAGAATAGATGGTCAATTTATACTCGATGGTGTTTCAGAGTTCAACTTTTCCTTTTTATGAAAGGTAGTTCGACTTTTACTTTAGGCCCCCATGTAAGAGTAGCTGTAGAAGCCAAGAGAATTCAGAATTCTGTCTTGATCGCCGTCTGTTTTAGAGGGATTTTAAAACCACAGATTCCAGATCGATCCTTACCAACCTAGAAGAGGTGGGCAAGAGAAAAGGCCAAGAGTTATTGTGAACTCGGGAAATGAAAGCAGAGGAGCATAAATGATCCTGTCATATTGGTTGGGAAATGCACACGCGATGTAATAAGGAAAATGATAAAATTACTCCTCATTTACTGCTATTTTTATATTTGATTTATTTTGTTTTAGAAGTCAAAGGTGGGAACTTGTTACACAGCAACACTTTTTTCTTCATTGATGGAACGCCAACCATAAAATATTTCTCTTACATGAAACGACCTTTGTGCAAATACATTAACACCTCCCAGGCTCCTGTTCCCCACTAGTATTTATTAGGACTAAAGCTTGAACAAACACGTTGCAATTGGACTACTAAACCGGTACAGGTGTTGGAATCCACACGAGATTGTCTGCTGGGAAGAAATGGCAGACGTTGGAGGTCCCTGGCTTGACCCCAAGCACGCGAAATGACACGTGATCGGGGCTCCATTGGGAGGTATCCGTGTGGCAAACAGCAATGGCTTCCACCCTATCTCCATTCTCACCACCTAGGGTAACCTTGAATACCTTGTTTTTACTTTCTTGGCTGTGGCAATAGAAAACTGCGTAAGGGTAAGGCATAGTATGACATGCAACCATCTTGGGAGCTGAAATTTCCTGTGGCATGCTTAGGAAAGTGTAGTTCTGGAAAAGGGTGCTTGACTTGGTGAGATGGGAAGTGGTCAGAAGTTGGAAACGGGAATTCAGACCCAGCATGCCACGTGCAAAATCAAGCATGGATTCGAAGGAGGTGGCACAGAGCTTGGTCTCTCCTTTGATGGGTTTAATCTCACATTGTCTGAGTGTATCTTCCATGGCTTTGGCTTGGGGAGAGTCTGGGAAGAAAGAGAAATTTTCAAGAAGCCGTGGGAGTTCGTTTAATGAGAAGGGTATCGAATCAGCTTCTTCTCTAGGCAAGAAACGTGGAGAAGTTGAAGGATCTCTCTTTGGGAAATAGACTGGCATTTTTTTTCCTACCTTTAAATCCTTCATGGTGAAGAAGATCATTGAAGAAGGGTCCATGTGATCCATGTGGGACGAATGATGAGAATGATGTACATGCTCTCTATGTAGGCCTTGATGGGCATCATGGTCTAGCTTAGCTTGATTGTCCATGTCATGGTGGTGGGAATAATACAGCCTTATGTGGACATCAGTACGAACCTTGCTATGATCACTACTGTCCATGCCAGCTATATGCACATCATCATCATGCGCTGAAGATACTGAATTGCTGCTTGTTTCTTTCCGGTGATCATCATCATGAGTAAGATATCCCAAAATGATCTTGCGTTTGGGTTCTTGCAACTCTCCATGCTTGCTTGCAGGAGTATGTTTTATAACCTCTTCCGGGTGCTTTTTGGTGATCAACTCTCTCGATCCACTCCCATGAGCACACTGCCGAAAATTTATTGACATAGACTACTAAAGATTTACAATAAAGTCCGAATCAAGAACTTCAAAAACTGAAAAATATTACAATATCAAGAGTTTCAATGAATTGCTAACCATTCTTCCATGCCTGTATCATTCAATATTAAAGAGCAAAGTACAATTTCGAGATTACCATTGTGAGTAGAAGATGAAGGAAGAGGCTCCAAGATGCAAAGTACCCAATACCCATTGATCTTTCTTCTTTTTCAAGATCTCCAATTTTGTTTATCGTTTCCTATTGACGAGAGAAAGCAGAAGCAACCAGAATAAACGTTTATCGTTTCCTATTGATGTGAAATCCTTCTTCGCAAACAAACGCATAGATGGCCCCCATAAAATACTCCAAGTGTCCTTTGGAAATTCCATTCTTGTTCAGACATATAGCCTTATAGGGGCATGTCTAGGCAATCAATTACCTTCATAGTCACCTTGGAATTTGCCAGTTGGCATTGACTTCATAGGAAAATCATCACTGGAAGATTCAAAAGAAAGTTGAAAAACAGGAAAATGACAAAAAGTTTATACAACTTCTTATTATTTATCTATATTTTATATTTTATATTTTTTAATATATTTTAAAAAAAAATTTAATTTATTTTTTTAAAATTATTTCAAATTTTTTATTCACTATTTATATAAAAAATATTTGATAAAAAAAAATTAAAAAAAAAAGTAGAATGTGAAATATAAATGAATAATATGAAATTATTAAGATTTTTTTGTTTTATTTAACCACGATTTTCACTAGCTCATGGATTTGACAAAGGTTTTATTTACTTATCTTTCTCTTGGGCCAATAGATATATACAAAATTTAGCAGGCGTGAAATTTGTCGGAGGCAAACGTTTTAGAAATAAATTACAATATAATATTCAAATAAGAGGTGCTAGAGTTTTATTTAAATTCTATATTCAGGCACCTGTATTTTAATAAGTTTAGACTAGTTTAAATATTATTATTTAATTAATGAATCACAATGAGATAAAAATACCTCTATTTTAATTACAGTGGAACACAAATATTTCTAGATTTCATAATAGTCAGAAGTCTATAATATTATTATGTCTCTAGTTATCGAGAGACACTTGGAGGTAAATATGCTAGGGTGATCCATCTCTGATAGTCATGTTAGATTCTTTATCAATCCAAGATGGAGGGATGTACGCTTTCTAACTATTATTATTTATTATCGTGGATCATAGAAAATAGAATATCCTTATATTTAATGTTTCATATTAAAATATTTAACATGTGGTATCAGAACGACATGTTACAGATATTTTATGAATTGGATAAAATATAAAGTAAATAAATGTCTATTTGATTTTATATGTGCCTTTGTGTGTCTCTCTCTATTTTTATCATGTTGTGGTTGATTGAAAACACTATGTTTCTTTTCGGTCTCAGAAATAAATTTACAATGGTGTTTCAGACTTTCAAGTGACTGATTTCGATTCTCAAATGAAAAATTTTGCAATGATATTCATGCCTCTGTTTTGGTTTTTTAATTGAGTTTATTTTCCTCTCATTTTGTTTGTACTGTGCTTGTGCTGGGTTGAAGAGACAGTTGAGGTAGGGGCCGCCATATGGGTCAGTAGTGGGCAGCGTGGAGATGGTCGGAGTGCCCTCGTTGGTACTCTTGGATGGAAGAAAGCCGCCACCGCTGTAAAGACCCTCTCAGTTTGGTGGCTTGATCTATTTGTAAGTTGAGTTTTTGAAATATAAAACTATGAGGTATAGTGTTTGGCGCCACGAGGAGGCTGAGAACCTCCTCGCCGACGCCTCTGTGATGGTGGCGCATAGGGTTTTAAAGTTTAGTGGCCACGGCGGTGATTTTGGTAAACTAGCAGAGAAAAGAGGCGGACAATGACGGCGGGAGGAGGCAGGGGATGCTATGTTGACCTCTCCTCACAGACGATGCCCGCAGTTGTGCCAAATCAGTGGTTGGAAAACTAACAAGTGCAACGATTGCTTGAGGGAAGAAGAAAGGTGAAACAGGTAGGGTTTTCTTAACCCATTAAGGGTTGTGGGCCAATGAGTTTTGGCCCAATCCAAAAAAACAAAAGGGGAATCATGTATACGAGCCAGCGTGGTGGGCTAGAAAACTAGCCTAGCCTAATGACAAAAACAAGAAAATAAAAAATTGGCTAAATGGGTTGTGGGCCAGCACAGTGGGCCATAAGTGTGGTCTAGTCCGAAAGTAAAACAAAAAATAAAAAAGGAAAAAAGGGGCCAAAGAGTCAGGCTTGTATAGTAGGCCCGACCCAGATCAAAGGGTCACATGTGACTCGACCCATGGTATCACAAATGAATCGGGTTTCGGCTCAGGTTACTGGACCGGTCCAATCCCGACCCGAACCGGTTAGATTATAATATAATAATATTATTTAAAAAAAACAAAAGAAGGAAAAAATAATTCTTTTTTTCTCTTTTCTCCCAAAGGATGTGCTTTATTGTTTGTTAAATGTAAAAGTTATTTAAAGTTGAATTATGGCTATTACATAAGTAATTATTTTAATATAATATTTTATAATAAAGAGAAATACTTATAACCGGACAATCTATTTTTCTTCAAATAATAGCTCTCCAATAAAAACATGTCACGCACGAGTTCTATTTTATTATCATCGTAACCGCACCACATACGATAACATAAATCTTACCCCCCTGAAATCTTCTCATTTCCAATTCTGCTCTGCTCCCCCCTCGTAATGGCATCGACCTCCCCTCCTCTCTCACAACGGCATTGACCTCCCCCCCACCACCTCGCATCGGAGTCCCCTACCCCCCAGATGAAGAAAATATGAATCAAAACACCCCCCTCTTCATGTAGCTCTAGACCAAACCAGATCTCTCGTCGGAGCTGCTTACAAAGATTAGATTTTTTTTTTTAAACTTGCACATGAGCTTGAGAAACAGACTTGCTTTTGATGTGAAGTTTTAGAAACAAACTAAGCAAGTTTAAAAATTTTTTCCTCTAAAATGTTTCAAAGAGAGAGGGGGGACACGGGAAGCATTGGGGGGGGGGGGGGGGAGAAAAAGAAACAAAGAAAATGAGAGAGAGAGAGAGAGAGAATTTATCAAACTGGTACATATTTGGGACTCTCTCATTCGATCAATCTTGCATGTTAGGGTCCGCCAACCGATAAGTTTTGGGATTTTTCTCAATAATTTCGGTCCAATCGAATTAGGGTCCTTCGGCTCCTAAATTAGGTAATTCTAATTCTATGCTTCAATTTTGTACAAAATAGGGGCTTGATACTGCTTTTGAATTATACTGGTCTGTTGTTCAATGATTTGTGAAAGTTAGGCTTTTTTTTGCGAATTGGGGGAAAATAGATTCGATCCGGAGAGCGATGGAGTCGTGTTGGAGGTCGCAGATGATCGACGCCGCCACAGAAAATCGTCAGAGTTTGCTTGCTTCGATTTTTCTTCATATTTTCTATGTTCGGCGATTGGAGGAAGGCAATGTCTTCATCTTGGGCAGCGGTACAAATAGACGATGACCGGCGGTGGAACGTCTTGCCTATTGTGATTCTGTGTGGTGAAACCTAAGGTGCTTATTGTATTTTTTTTCCTACATGTCGATGTCTGAATGAAGGGCTGTTCTTCCTCTATTAGAAACCCGACGTCCTGAAGCGTTTTTTTATAATAAAATATTAAAAGTAAATACTTTTTGAAAAAATATTGTTTAACTTCAATATCTAACATTAATTGATGCGTGCTGTCAGAAACTCAGCATTATTTAGTATATGTGCCACATAATTGAGGACATTCCATGTGTTTTATATGCTACAAAACAAACTAATTATTGCGTTCATTATGTAGACATCCCCTCCGAAAATCCAGCTTTCTGCCAATTTTTATAACTCGAAATATGATTTTGAAGAAGGGCCGGGCCCCCCCATTATCAAAAGTTGGGATGACTACGATCAATTATTGAATTATCTTATTGTCCAATTTAATTATAAGGTTCTTGACTCAAACACGATTAGATTTTGAAGATCCGTTTCGATCGAAAGGTCTTTACTTGACGATCTTGATGTTACTAGTCTAATTGAATTGATTGAGTTTGATTTTACTGTCGGCCTGTGGATCGCGGGTTCAGCCAGATATGGCCTTGAGACTCTCTCTCTCTCTCTACTTTTATGAGAAGCTGAGTGAGAGTGTCCCTACACTATGGGGATAACTACAAAAACAAATTAGATGAGAGTCTTGGTGTATATTTTTCTAATTGGTTTTTATTTATTTCTTTTAATTATTTTGCCAAAGGTGAATTATTTTATTTGATTCTGTAATCTCTATCGATTACAGATCATAATGATGTCTGCAACTACTAACAAAAGCGACACCCTTCCTTTATTTTAAGCAATGTACGTACGTGAATCAAGTCTTTGTGCTTCGGGACCTGCAAACACAATTTGGATGATTTTATTGCTTAATTTATCATTCCCAGACTTTCCCAGAATGGGAACTCGGATGATTTTAATGACTGATTTTTCCTAAACGCCGTCTAATCAGATGTAAATCTCAAAGCTGGTCCATAGATCATCACACTGCAAACTGTAGATATATATATATATATATATATATATATATATATATATATTACATGAAATGACCTTGGCCTTGATAGATTAACATTCTACTAGCTAGGCTCATGCGTCCCAGACTCCAGGATTGTTTATTAGGACTCAATTAAAACAACCACATATCATATATATAATAAATACTAAATCGACATGGGTTTTGGAACCCAGACAAGATTATCTGCAGGGAAGAAATGGCACACGTTGGGCGTCCCTGGCTTAATCCCAAGCACGCGAAATGCCGCATGATCATGG
Source organism: Cyclocarya paliurus (assembly GCA_029856935.1). Taxonomy (NCBI): domain Eukaryota; kingdom Viridiplantae; phylum Streptophyta; class Magnoliopsida; order Fagales; family Juglandaceae; genus Cyclocarya; species Cyclocarya paliurus. Next base: position 40,459,597 of record CM056945.1, on the reverse strand, counting down.
CTCCAGCGAGAGGTGTCCGTGTGGCAAACAGCAACAGCTTCCACCATGTCTCCATTCTCACCACCAAGGGCAACCTTAAACACCTTGGTCTCTCTTGCTTGGCTGTGGCAATAGAAAACCGCGTACGGGTAGGGCATATTATGACATGCTACCATCTTGGGAGCTAGGATTTCCTCGGGCATTTTCAGGAAAGTGTAGTTTTGGAAAAGGGTGTTTGATTTGGTGAGGTGGGCAGTGGTCAGAACTTGGAAATCGGAATTCGACCCCAGTATCCCACGTGTAAAATCAAGCAGGGATTCCATGGAAGTGGCACAGATTTTGGTCTCTCCTTTGATGGGTTCAGTCTCACATTGTCGGAGGGTATATTCCATGGATTTGGCTTGTGGAGAGTCTGGAGGGAATGAGAAGAACTCAAGAAGGTTTGGAAGTTGTTTTAGTGAGAAGGGAATGGAGTCAGCTTCTTCTCTAGGCAGCAAGCGAGGAGAAGTTGAAAAGTCTCGCTTGCGGAAATATATAGGCATTGTTTCTCCAACCATTTGATCCTTCATGGTGAAGAAGACCATTGAGGAAGGCTCCATGTCAACCATGTGGGAAGAAGGATGAGCATGAACATGCTCTGTGTGTGTTCCTTGATCTTGATCATGAACATCAAGGTCTTGCTTTTGCTTAACGGGATGATCATCCATTGCATGAATCTCTTCTGAGTGTTTTCTGGTCAATTCCCCGACTCCACTTCCACGAACACACTGCAGAAAATTTAGTGACATAAAACTGAAGTGCTCAACTATATATATACCAATCTTCTGATCAAAGATGTCACTACTACAAATTAATATTGTGACTATCAATCAGCTCATCTTTTTAATTGTAAAAAGAATCAAGCATGCGTAATTTTTTAGATTACCATAAAGATTAGTAGATGGATCAAGAAGAGGCTCCAAGATGCAAACCCAATACCCATCTTTCTTCTTTGCTGAAAAATCTGAAATTTTTGCTTCTCTTTTTCCTATGGAAGAGAGATTAGAACCATCACATGCTTATTTTCAGAGCATAACAGAAGCTTCACATAATAAAACGTAAAACACAGTTAGCATATAATTCTTGAAAATTTCAGATACCATCTTAGATCATCCTCTTACCTTCCCGTAAACCAGCAAAGTAATAAAGGAACAAATGAAAGGAGGACGAGATGGGGTGAAAGTGATACCTTTGTTAAAGAAATATTGTCCTCTTTTGCTAGCCAGGCTAACACAAGTTCAAGGTTAAAGACATGCCAAAATACAATATATAATATGAATTCTAAAACGTGATTTTACTTGAGCATAGCTCGAGATCAGGGCAAGTTTTGATAGTGGGATGAGATATAAAATTTTTATATAATCTCATTTTATTTCATCTCATCTTATTTTTATATATAATTTAAATATAAAATTTTTAAACTAATCATTACAAATTTTTCAAATTTTTAAATAAAAAACAAAAAACAATTCTTACTTTTTCAAATCCAAACAAAAATAATATTATAAAAATATATTCTTACAATATTTTAATTTTATAATATTTTTTATTCAATTTTTTCTCTCATTTTCTAAAATTTAAAAAATACTCAACTTAAATTATTTTACTATTATTTACAAACTATCTTACTATTATTTATAAAATTCTCATCTCATATCACCTCTAAACTGGCCCAAGTTGCCGATCTTAACGCACCCTTTCCATACCTTCACCGATTTCGTATCAGTTTGAAATTTTAGCGATTTATCCAACTTTCAAATAGATATTTGTGCAGTCTCTTTATAAAAAGTGCACTTACCGTGAAAAAGTGTATAAAAATATATTTTTTTAGTGAATCCACATTTTACAAATGACTTTGTAGGACTTAAACCTGACATTAATCTTCAGTTAAAGATTAAAAAACAAATTGAAAAAGCGGAAAATGAAAAATAAGAGAGTATTGGCTGATCATGACTAATTTTTTCAAAATGAGAAATAATTTATACAAATTTTAAATAGACAAATCTCAAGTATTCTCTTTATAAAAGTGTGGATCACATTATAAAAAGGTATATAAAAAAAACTATTTTCTTTAATGGAACTCATATTTTTTCAAAAAATTAAAAATCTGCAAAAAAAATTATCTATTTAAACTTGTAAATATGATTACTCCTTCCAAAATTAAAGGGTGATAAGGATGATACTGTACGTACTAGATCCGAAAGCCAGACGTTAGCATTTATCACGAGTACTGATAGAATTAACAAAATAAAATAAACTCAGTGCAACTTATAAGGAACGGTATGTATATGGCTTTTTTTTTTTAAAAATTATTATTTGAAGGATAAATATCAAAATTTGTATTACTCTTTTTTATTACGTTTGAGATTTTATCGGAAACAAAAATATGAATGCAACCTAGTGCTTAAGGCTGATTTGGGAAGTTAGATGATATAAAAATTTTGTGAATAATGGTAAGATAATTAGTGAATAATGGTGAGATAGTTTGAGTTGAATATTTTTTAGATTTTGAGAAAAGAGAGAGAAAAAGTTGAATAAAAAATATTATAAAGTTAAAATATTGTTATAATATAATTTTATAATATAATTTTTGTTTGAGAATTTAAAAAAATAGAATTATTTTTTTATAAGTATAGGAAAGTTGTAATGATTAATTTAAAAATATTTATATTTAAATTATGTTTAAAAAAAAAATTTGAAATGAGATCTATTTCGAAATAGGGATTATATTTTAGTCGAACTTCATTCATTCTTATCCCAAAGTCCATCAATTTTACCAAGCGAGCACGCAACTTTGTTGTCATGGGTTTTGTTATCGTATTGGACCGAGTGATTACCAAGTGGTGTTTTGGGTAATCAGTGCAATATTGACCATGACGAGAATGTTATGGAATAAAAAAAGGACATCAAGAATTAGAACGGAGGAAATTACCAAATGATAGAATTAAAGGAGCATGAAAAAGGTGTATTCAACGATTGGTTTCTTACTAATTGTCTCATTTATTAACCGTTTTAGAGATGTTAGAACTTTCGAGCCACCTGCATTTATGTGTTATAATCTCATCTTTCAAATCCATCTTTAATTGGGAGAAGTCATCCATCCATCAAAAGAACTCTTAAACGCATTATTAAATCCATGATTAAAAAAAAATCCATGATTAATATTTATATTGATTTTTTTTTTGCTAGTTGGTGTCCCTTGGAAAGATTCTAACAACAGATTATTTGAGAAAGCACGGTATAATTTGTTTGGACTGGTGTTATTTGTACAAGAAAGATGAGTAGTCGATAGATAATTTGTTTATGCATTGTGAGGTGGCAAAGACTCTTTGAGATGAGTTTTCAGCAGGTCGGGTTTGGGTGATGCCCAAGAGAGCAGTCGAACTCTTGACTTGTTGGAAAGATTTTATAGGCAGTCATTGCATTGCTGATATTTGGAAGATGATTCCTTTATGCTTAATGTGATGTAAATGGCTGGAAAGGAATTGACACTACTTTGACGATAGAGAACACTCATTGAGAGAACATAGAGAGTTTTTCTTTCGAACTTATTGTCTCTGTCTGAAATTATTGTATTGAATGGAGATAATTTAAAATATTTTTTTTGCATTAATAAAATCTCTTATTAGTTATAAAGAAAAAGATTAATATTTAAATCTTATAAAGACAGTTATATCCCTATTATATTACTCGAGATCAAGATATTACTACTTGTTGAACCGACTTAGCACCTTCAAATCATTCCAAGATTTAAAAGATTCGAGACACCTTTTTTTTCTCTTTTGGGATGGGGAGGGGGGTACATTCAGATGATTTTTTTTATTAGATAAAAAGCAGACATCAATACAAAGTTTGAGCATTCTGTGGGAAGCCATAGACTAGCTGACGCATGGTAATAACCTTCAGAGTTTTTACTGCCAAAAATAACCTCCATAAATAATGTAACTTGATCAAATAAAGCAGTGTACTTGCACAAAGGCAGCAAACAACCACATCCAACTAACATTAGTGGACCAATTTGTTTCACACAAACTATTGTACAGCATATATAGCCTCATACATACCAATAAGGATGGCTTAATGGGACCAAATTGTTTCCAGAACTTCTAAAGATAATTTATTTTTACTGGAAAAAAAAATTGGGCCATATATTTAGCATTCACAACCAGTTGACCGCTGCTGACTGCTGCTTGCAACATCGATGGTGTCTGGCAAGTATCTAATTCAGAGTGTGGAAAATCCCCACCAGAAGAGCAAGGACCCAAAGAGAAATTAGTATCCTATGTAATTGTCTAGAAAAATATATTACGATCTAAACAACTGCAGAATAAGTACAATTTGAAGTGTTCAATGTTGGTAATCATGTGATCCTTGAAATAAGTACAATTTGCAAAGGTACCATTCTGATTGTAACAAATCGAAATTATAACAACTGAATTAAAATCAGCATTTGGAATGAAGATATCATTTGTCCATATAGATTTCCTTTATTGATTTCTTATAGCTGATCTGCTATGTTTTGTTAGTCGTATTTTATTGGCAGCTAGTTTCACTGCTTGCGATACTGTTACTACTGATTTGCAGATCTTTGGTATTTACAGTTTGATTGAATGAAAATTCTTAATCCTGCAAAACTTGTAAAAAAAATTCTTAATCCTGCAAAGAAAATGGGTGTCATGCAAAACCAGTTTTGACCATTTAGGAGGTTCTTGAAGTTTTCATTTGAAATTTTATAATGGTAAAGGAACAACTAAAGTACTAAGTCGAGGGTGACTAATAGGATGGAACTGCTAGTGCCCACCATAATAAAAAATGACCAAGCAATGAGTAAACTGTTGTAAATAATTTTTAAGTAGCTATTTATGAGGAGGAGATGGGTTGTTCATCACAGTTACAGATGACTCCTCTCCAGATTGTGCCCAAGGAAACTTCAGACTGGGTTTTTAAAAAAGTGGAGGAGATTCAAAGTTGTGTGGGTCTCTTTTATGATGGTTATGAAGAACAATTGGTGGCACTTTTAGTTGCCATTGAAGCTGGTCCATCTATGGCTGAGAAGTCATCTGTGAGAAGGGAGCAGGAGTTGAAACGATTGCATTGTTCTATTAATTATGACAAGAAGGAGGGTACTTCGGGGAGGGATAGATCAAAGGGGAGGGAAGCTATTCCAGTTAATGAAGCCTAAAATATTGTCTTGGAATGTAAGGGGGATCAATAATGTCAATAAATGCCTTTGCATTAGGTCCATTGTTCATAGTTAGAAGATTGATGTTGTATGCCTCCAAGAAACAAAATTGAAAATTATTGACAGGAATATAATCAGTAGCTTGTGGAGAGGTTCTTTTGTAGGTTGGACTTATTTAGCCTCTTCGGGTGCTTCTGGTGGAGTGCTAGTCATGTGGGATCGTAGAGTTGTCGAGATGGTAGAAGAGTGCATTGGGAATTACTTGGTGGCATGTGTATTAAGAAACATGGAAGATGGGTGGTCATGGGCATTAACAAGTGGTCCCAATAGGGATCGGGATAGAAACTTGCTGTGGGATGAAGTATCAGGGTTGTTTTCTTTGTGGGATTTACCTTGGTGTAATTGTGGGGATTTCAATATAGTTCGCTTCCCAAGTGAGCGGGAGGGTCTATCTTCGATGTCTACAGCTATGGAGGTTTTCTCACAGCTGATCTTTGATTTGGAACTGCTGGATTTACCGTTGGTGGGGCTGAGTATACAAGGTCCAATTCTAGAGGTGGTTTAAGATTGGACAAATTTTTAGTATCATCGTCATGGGAAGCTCACTATCCGAAGTTGTGCCAAAAACGATTTCCAAGGGTAGGATCGGACCACTTCCCCATTATTCTTGAGTGTGGGGGTATTCATGAGGGCAAACGGTACTTTAAGTTTGAGAATATGTGGCTGGAAGTGGAGGGCTTCGTGGATAAGGTAAAAAGTTGGAGGTTGTCGTACCAGTTTGAGGGGACTCCTAGTTTTGTTTTGGCTAGTAAACTCAAAGCTTTAAAAGCTGATTTGAAGATATGGAATAAGGAGGTTTTTGGGAATGTTGAGCAGCAGAAAAAAGCCCTTTGAGATGAGCTTCAATCCTTGGAAGCTGATGGGGATAGTGAGGGGATTTTGTCTCAGAAGAACGAAGTAAAAATAGAACTTGAGAGGGTTCTTTTGAGGGAAGAAATATCATGAAGGCAAAAGTCGAGAGTTCTTTGGCTTAAAGAGGGAGACAAGTGCACTAGTTTCTTTCATAGAATGTCTAATTCTCATCGACGTAACAATGCTATTGAGATGTTAAGAACTGAAAATAATCTGTTATCCTCACCTGCCGAGATCCAAGAGCATGCTGTGCAGTTTTTAGCTCCCACCTAAGTGGGACGGAAGCTTGGAGACCTAAGATTGATGGTTTGAACTTTACAGCGGTGGATGGATTTTCAGCAAGCTGGCTTGAGAGGCCATTTGAAGAGCTGGAGGTGCATCGGGTGGTTCGTGGAATGAAGAGAGACAAGGCTCCCGGGCCGGATGGGTTTTCTATGGCATTTTTTCAAGATTGTTGGGAGGTTGTGTGGGAGGATGTGATGAAGGTGTTTCATGAGTTTTATGAGTTTCAAAATTTTGAGAAGTTTTTGAATGCCACTTTTATTGCCTTGATCCCAAAGAGAGTGGGTGATTTGGAGTTGAAGGAGTTTCGCCCAATCAATTTGGTAAGCAGCGTCTACAAGATTATTTCAAAGGTGTTAGCAAATAGAATGAGCAAGGTGATGGAGAAGATCATTTCTAAATCTCAAAACGCCTTTGTTAGAGGTCGTCAAATCATAGATTCAGTGTTGATTGCAAATGAATGTGTTGATAGTCGCATGCAGGAAGGGGCTCCGGGGGTCCTTTGTAAGTTGGACATGAAAAAAGTCTATGATCATGTAAACTGAAAATTTCTTTTGTACATGCTTAGAAGATGCGGCTTTGGAGACAAGTGGTGTGGCTGGATAAGCCATTGTATTTCAACTGTCCCTTTTTTTGTGCTTGTTAACGAGCAGCCTTGTGGGTATTTTCCGAGTTCAAGAGATTTGAGGCAGGGGGATCCCTTATCTCCCCTCCTATTTGATATTGTTATGGAGGCATTGAGTCGTATGGTGGAGGCAGTGGTAGGAGCAGGATTTATTTCGGGTTTTTCAGTGGGATCTAATTCTAATGGCTTTACAACAATATCACACTTGCTTTTCGCTGATGATACCCTTATTTTTTGTGAGGCTGTTGGGGAACAAATTCAAGTTTTGAGGGCTGTCCTGCTGTGTTTTCAAGCCATATCTGGACTAAAAGTGAACTTAAGTAAATAGGAGTTGGTACCAGTGGGAGAAGTCCATAACATTCATCACTTGGCAGAATTTCTGGGGTGCAAAGTTGCTTTTCTGCCCATAAAATACTTGGGACTACCGCTAAGGGCATCTTTTAAGGTCAAACACATTTGGGATGGGGTGGTCGAGAAGATAGAGAGGAAGTTGGCAATCTTGGAAAAGGACATTTATCTAAAGGGGGTAGGATTACTCTTATAAAGAGTACTCTCTCTAATATCCCTACCTACTTCCTTTCTTTTTTTCCCTTTACCAGTTGGTGTGGCTAATCGTATTGAAAAATTGTATAGAAAATTTTTATGGGGAGGCATAGGAGAGGAGACTAAAACTCCACTAGTAAGTTGGAAAAAAGTTTGTTGCCCGATTGTTGATGGAGGTTTGGGAATTCATAGCTTATGTAGTTTTAATAAGGCATTGTTGGGAAAGTGGCTATGGAGATATCACGGGGAAGAGGAAGCATTGTTGGGGGGGGGGGTGATCGATTGAAAGTATGGTAGTGATTGAGGAGGTTGGTGCACCAAGGAGTGTAGGGGTTCTTATGGAGTGAGTCTATGGAGGTTTATTAGGAAAGGTTGGGGCTGTTTCTTGAAACACGTTAACTTTTCGGTCGGTGATGGTTCAAAAATCAGATTCTGGTCTGATGTTTGGTGTGGGGATATTGAATTGTCTAGAGTCTTTCCGGTTGTCCTCAGATTGGCGACTAATAAGCAAGCTTCAGTTTCAGAGTTGAAGGGTTTTTCCAATGGAGTGGTGCTTTGGGATGTAAGTTTCTCCAGATCTGCCCAAGATTGGGAAGTAGAGGAGGTTACTGATTTTTTTCAGATTGTTGTATTCAGTGGAGATAAGAAAACAAGGCAGAGACCAACTATGTTGGGGACAAACAACCTCTAAAAAGTTTACAGTTTGGTCATACTATAAGGTGATGCTAAATCAGCACCATATTTGCTTTCCTTGGAAGAGGATTTGGAAGGCTCATGTTCCAACAATGGTGGCTTTTTTTGTATAGACAGCAGCAATAGGGAATATTCAGATTGTAGATAGCTTAAGGAAGCACAGAATGATTGTTTTGGATTGGTGCTTTATGTGCAGGAAAGGAGCGGAATCAGTGAACCATCTACTCCTTCATTGTGAAATGGCAAAAGTGCTGTGGGATGGAGTGTTTGGAAGGGTTGGGCTGAGCTGGGTTATGCCAAAAACAGTGGTTGATCTTCTAGCAAGCTGGACCAACTTTCAAATGCATACTTGTTCCCAAGTGGCAGCCGCATGAAAAATGATGCCATTATGTAGTGTATTTGGTTGGAAAGAAACGAGAGGTGCTTTAATGATAGGGAACGCAATATAGATGCATTTTGGAAGTTTTTTATAAGTACTCTGCTTAGCTGGTTCTCTGCTATTGTACTCAAGGGAGGGGCTGTAAACGAGTTTTTTTCTTCGCTTTTCTAGTATTAGAATGTAATTAGGTGTTTCTTTTGTATACTTCCTGTGTACTTAGGTTTAGCCTATTACATTGTGTTTAATAAAAATTTTTAACATATCAAAATAAATAAATAAATAATTTTTAAGGGATGTTTTCTGGAGGCCACATAATCACTATGCAGCAAATATCTTAACCCCAAAAATATGTAGCAAATAAATGTTCCAACAAATTCTCACAAACTAATTTTGTCAGCATATCGAATCTAAGAGGAAACAGAGAGGCCAATGATATGATAAAAGAACGTTTCTAAATAATATGAAGGACAAAAACTGGAGAATGTGCAAGTGAATATAGAGAGCTTGTTTTTTATGCTTACATCTCTTCCTCTTCACCACTCTTCAGGGCATTCTTAGCTATGCACTGGAAGGCTTCTTCCACATTAATACCCTCCTTGGCAGATGTCTCAAAGTATGGAATATTTCCTTTTGATGCACACCAGGCTCGAGCCTTTTTCTCCGAAACCTGGAAAATTAACAAAAAGGTACATGTTGAATTCGAGCAAAGGTATCAACATAACATGAGAGAGAAAAATGGAAAGGAAAAACAAAATTTCAAGGAAATACATACCACTCTACTATTTCCACCATCTACATCAACCTTGTTTCCTAGAACAACAAAAGGGAAATTTTCCGGATCTGAAGGACTTGCCTGCAGAAGGTTTCTCATATGATTTCAACTTTGTCTTTCATTTAAGAAACCGCAGGAAAGTTTGCAAAGGACATAAATTTTCAAAAAATTTAATCCAACAAATGGATACCTGAATAAGGAATTCTTCCCTCCAGTTGTTAAGGTTGTCAAACGACTTCATTGAATTAACATCATACACGAGAACACAGCAATCAGCACCCCGATAGAAAGCAACGCCAAGGCTTTGGAATCTTTCCTGCCCAGCTGTATCCCAGATCTGTCAATTACAAAAGAATGCACGGTGAATCCTCTCATTGAAGAAGCGCCTAAAGATTAACCAAGCGATATCTATACTAGAAGCCAAACTACGAACATATTTGCACTCTAGTATATTATTGAATGTGATACAAAATTTGTTTCTGTTTGCATCAAATTATCATTTATGAAATTCGAATTTATGTATTGACCTATTGTACCAAAAATGAGTGAAAAATGAGCTCAAAAATTGGAGTCATAATCAGAAAATACTAGAAAACTAACCGTATTTTCAATTGATTGGAAATTTTTTCAGTTATTCATCATCAAACAAGTTTAAAAAGCATATTCAAAGCAACAGTATAAGTTCATTAAGGGCTTGTTTGAATAGAGAAACGCATCTCATCTCATCTCATCATTACAACTTTCCCAAATTACCATACAAAATATAATAAACAATTCAACTTTTTCAAATCTCAAAACAATAATTTTTTTTTTGATAAGTAAAAATCTCAAAACAATAATAATATTAAAAAATAATATTATAACAATATTTTATTTAACTCATCTAAAACTATCTCATCTCAGCCTAAATGTTCACACAGAAATGTACAAGTGATGAATCCACTTTTTACACCAATAAGTAGAAACAATAGATACATAACCAACCACTATTCATCTTTTCTTTTTCCAAGTTCTTTTTGCGTTTAGTCAGCCATTTTTTGATAAGTAGAGCTTAGTCACCCAAGTGAGAAGAAAAATATTGAACAAATAACAAAGAACGGCAATGCAGACATAATCATGATAAATAATTAGGAATCCCCAAAATTAAGACGTTCAAACTAAACAAATCCAACTCAAAAAAATATACAAGTAAAGAACAAAAATAAATGTGTAGGAAAATAGAGGCTTCCTCCTATTTTAAAAAAATTAATGACATAATCAGTATATCTGGAACCTGTAAGGTGAAAAGCCTATCTTCAAAGTGCACTTCTTTTGTCAAAAAATCGGCTCCAATTGTTGCCTTGTATTGATTGCTAAACTTCCTATTTACATATCTGTTAGAAATATGTCAAGGAAAAAAAAAGCAGCACTAAATCCCGTAGAAGAGACTGCTTTTCTCTAAGCTACAACACATTATTTATATGAAATGTGAAATGCAAAAGAAAATCTCAAATAGCTGATTTAATTTTCCAGCGCACAAGGATACTGATTCATCAAGGAGGTCTTTCCTACCCTGTCAAACACAGATTAAAGAAACTCTATTAAGTTAATTGTCGTAAACAACTTGAACGAGAAATCCAAGTTTGAATAACAAAGCTCATAGAGTCCCTTGAAGCTGACTAAAAATACAAGACTAAACTAAAAATTGCTCAATTCGAATTTCCATATCTAATAAAAAAGGAAAAATAGATTTACTTAGGCCTCAAAATGCCTAAGAACAGTATTTAAAACCTCCAACTAGATCGAACTTAATTTAAGCAAGCAATCGAATTAGTCAGCAGAGTACCAAAAAACTCCCACTGTTCCAGATCAGTCCGTGCAAAATAAGCAAGATCTCGACAAAGATCAGACAAACATCTCCGTCTAAAACCCTAGAATAGAAAAATCAAAGCTCGCACGCACACGAATATATAGATGCATATAAATTGTGAGAGAGAGAGAGAGAGAGGGAGACCCGCTGTCGCCGAGGATGATGACCTTCAAGAGGGTTCTTCTACGGGAAGGCATCGTGCGTTTATGGGATCGGATTCGATCAGAGAAAGAGAGAGTTTAGGGGGCTTTTACGAAGAAGACTGGAGGTCGGTTTCTCGGCTGGTCGGAGCTTTCTAGTTTGGTGAGGAAGGCTAATATAGTAATTCCCGTAAGCGTTCCCTCCGAATAATTCCTTTTAGTTTCATTTTGGAACAGAAGATTACACAACCACCATGTGCAGCACAATGCAAAACTAGTGCCTCGTGCCAGCTCATTTCTACAGTACTCACTATATCAACGTTATATAATATTAATAATAGTATTAATTTCATAAATTACTCGATCCCTTAAACAAAGAACCTGAGGTCCTGATTTCTTCCCATTTTCTCTAGCTAATAATAACGTATAATTGTCGGTAGAGATTCCCTAAAATTCTCAACGTTGTAGTCTTTTCATAATTAAAAATCAATATGAACACAATCATTTACAACTCCACAATAAAATATTAAATCTTTATTTGAATGTACTAAAATGAAAGTAATAGTCAACAATATTTTTTAAAAATATGATATTTTATGAGATTGATGTTGTTTGAAAGGGTATATTAGATTGTGACATTAATAATCAACAATTTCATAAAATTAAATCTATAAATTGACGTGATACGTTATATTATAAAGTTATTTTTATTGTAAATAGATCTATAGTATTATATGAAACAATGCCGATTTTGTTAAGATATAAAATAAATAATTGAATCTACTATTCCTATCAGTTTAAGCTTCTGAGACAAGTGGTGATTTCATATAGTATTAAAATAAAAATCCTGAATTCGAACTCTAACTCTACACTCTATCTCATTTGATTAAATATTCTACTTGTAAGACCTATTCATTGAGTGTAAGTCTAACCTATAAGTGAGGGTGAGTGTTAAGATAGAAAATAAATAATAAAATCTATCTCATTTCATCAGCTCAAACTTTTGAGACAAGTGATGACTTCATAAATGTTGAAGAATAATCCCACATTGTCTGTGGATAAGATTTTGGGCATGTTTATAAAAAATGAACAATTCTCTCTTGTAGAACTAGTTTTATGAGATGGGTTAGGCTCATGAATTTCTTTATGATATTGATCCTGTCATAAAACAAATGAGAGCACATACTACTTATTTTGTGACAATAATTAGGAAAAATATTGGCCTGCACATGAGATATGTTATTGATGAATAATCTCACATTGTCTATGGATAAGGTCTTGAGTATGTTTATAAATAATGAACAATCATCTATTGTAGAACTGATTTTATTAGATAAGTTAAACCCATAAATTTCTTCAAATTTATAAATTTTTTAAAAATCTTTTTGTAACTATAGTATTTCTCATTCATACTTGGTCTCTATCATTTTTATTCATTTTGTTTATTTTTTAAGATGTTTTTGTCTGTCTCTCTTTTTGTGGTGATTTGCCAATAAAATGCTTAACGCGTCCGCTTTAACCAATATTGTACATGCCTATATATTACCATTTCTCTTTTTTTTTTTATATTTAAATTCCCTCGTGAATGATAAATTTTAAATCACCACCCCTCTCTACAATTCTCTTAATTGCATGCATTTCCGGGTCTACAGATCGTTGGTTACTAACCGATCAATAAAAAAAAAAGAGGAAAACCACCTTAAAAACGACGAAATTTGGTAAAAAAAAAAAAAAAAGGAATATAATTAGTTAAAGAATAAAGTAAACTATAGTTAACGATGATTCCTACAACACAACGCTCGTTGACAGATATATGACGCATTAACAACCTTTGTCAATTCCCTTAAGCTCACATGAGAAGCATCATTCCATTTTTTTTTATATGGAAAATGTTATTCTACCGAGAATGGGTACCAATTGTATTTTTTTTTACTTAATAGTTAAGAAATGTTTTTAATGATTTTTTGAATTTTTTTAATATTGGTTCGGTTAGACGAGAATTATCGGTGGACATAGCTGTCCCCTTTTTCTTTTTATCAACAGCATACCTACTGGATAGACTTCTCTAAAACCTGGTTCAAGAATCAAAAGATCAACAAAATGTTCAAGAAATGGATCGAAATTATAAAGATGTTAGAATTGGTCATGACATAATTTGTTAGGCCATTTACAGGTATAGAGCAGGAAAATGTTCCAAACGAATACAGTAATTCACCTGTTTTGAATGGGTCAAATTAAATATTGTTCTAATTACTTAACTCTTAACCGTATAATAAACAAATAAATCAAACAGCTCTTGACCAGGAACGACAGGTGGTCCTGACAATACAGCAACAAAAAAGTTTAGCTTTTGTTTTTTTTGTTTGTTTTAACGGAAGAGGAAGGTAATCCCGTTTGAAATTTGGGCTCAATTTAAATTAATTTAATTTTAAGTTAAGTCTCTCAAAATTTTAAATTCATCTCAATTTACTTAAATTTATCTCAATATCTAAATACATCTAAATTTATCTTAAGTGAATCTCATAAAATTCATTCTACTATCTCAAATTATTATTATTTATAAAAAAATTCAATTAATCCTAACTCAACTTAACATGAGTCTACAGCTTTCTAAGATTGACCATGACCTGACATTTTTATTAGCAATAAATAAATAAATAAATCATCATTTGTTTTAGATGCAAAATAACGTACATATAATGGCAACGTATCAATCCGGTCCACTAACCTCTTTTTTTTTTTTTTTTTAAATAATATTTACATCCATAAAATATCTAAATATTGCTTACTCTTTTGAGAGAAGTTATATGAATTTATATGAAAAAATTATTTTTTTTAATAATAAATCTTATTTTTTAAAAAAAGATATTGACAATTACACAACACATATATCTAGCATTACTCTAATTATTTCCCCGTGATCAATGAAGTTATTAATCCTTACCCAAAAAACAATAATTCGGCACAAAAGTAGCAAATACAAGAACCCTTAGCTTAAAAATAGAAACCAGTACAGAAGGTTCCCTAGTCAGTAGGAGGTGATCGGGGGAGGAACGGAACTATTACCATGCAACGTCGTTATTCTCTCCTCCCTTCGATCAGAATGCTCCTGCCCTTCTCCCTCAGGTACGCGGCCTCGTTCTTTTTTCTCTCTGATCTCTCTCTATCTTTATTTTTGTGGAAAACATAACCTAATTAGTTGCTGGAAGTAAATTATATTCATGACCAATGACTTCGATTAAATTATATATCGTTGTTTCTTCCAAGGCTAGGATGATGCTGTTTTATGTTTTTCATGGTATTGGACTCTCATAATTGGCTTCGTTAATCAATTTTCTTTTGTTTTCTTCGCTAATGAATATTTGATTCAGAGGTCATCCATCGTTTGGAGGAGCGGTGGGGTTTAACCGGCACTTTTTGAGGATAATTTAGGTTGAAGACTCAAAACAAATGGCTTCTGAATCCTCGCCAGCGCCAACAAATTATTCTCCACCTGCACCAGCTACTCCTCCCCCTTCGTTGTCATCACCCCCACCGGCTTCATCACCCGCACCACCAACGTCGACGTCGTCGCCGCCACCATCTTCACCAGTACCTCCAGTACCACCAGCTTCGTCACCGCCGCCGTCTAAGGAATCTCCACCACCACCAACAGCAACATCCCCACCACCTCAGAATTCAGTACCTTCGCCACCACCCCCTCAAGACTCCAACTCTTCTCCTCCTCCCCCTTCCTCTTCTGGAACACCTTCACCTCCTCCTCCTTCGTCCAATGGAGGAGGTGGTAATGATGATTCGCCTTCTCCACCGTCACCTCCACCGCCACCGCCACCGCACAACTCATCTAGTCATTCATCGCCGTCGCCTCCCTTGCAACAACTCTCTCCACCAAGTCGATCGTCACCAAACTCCTCGTCTGGTTCTGATATGCCGACATCCAACAATGATTCATCTTCACAGTCGACGACACTACCTTTAATAATTGGAGTTGCAGCTGGGGCAGGATTGTTGATTCTCGTCATAATTGCTCTATACTTTTCATGCACTAGAAAGAAGAAGAAACGAGATCAACATCAATACTACCCTTCCCATCCAACCAAAGGTATGTATTTAATGTTATAATTCTTTTAAGTCATTTTCTGCTAAATTTTTTATGAGCTAGGAATGTCGATATTCGTAACAACTCTTTTATAATCTAATCTATTTCACAACAAAGTAAGGTAAGCATGTTACATTGTTACTTCATTCAAATTTATTTTCAATTTTATAAAACTACCCTTATCCAATATAAAGCTGTAATCGAAATTGTCGATTCTTAGAACTAAAGACATTTTTCATGCGGTTATTGCTAAAACTAGGTTTTTCATAATTTGATCAGCTAGCTCTCTATTCTTTTTCAAATAATGTTAGGAACAACTTCAAATATATAAGCTTTGCCCAAGTCTTTTGTTAAAAAAGGAATCCCATTAAGAAAAAATTGAGTTTTTTTTTACAACTTTTTACGGTAGAATTCACTTTTTTATTAAAAATTTATGCGAAACTTATATATTTGAGACTTGTATATATCATTATTTTTCTTTTTAACTTGAAGTCTCGCGATTTTAGTGTTTATAAATAAAAGGTAGAGATAAAATAAGGGAATGAATAAATATTCATGTTCTCTTGCGATTATATTTTTATGTGCAGTACTGATAAGCAAGGCATGTAATATAGAAAAGAGTGTAAAACTAATATATTATTAGTTGATCAATTGTAGCTTAACTAGTATACTAGTCTAGCATATCTCCCGGCCCCTTTATTTGTAAAAATATATGACTTCTGACAAATTCAAATATATACATACATATATGTGTGGGTGTTGGAAATAATGACATTCAGGATACAACTATTATATAAAAAAAAATCATTGTAATAGAGCCACTTCTAAAAAGATATTTAAAGCTTTTCTTTTATTTGATTTGCAAATTTCACTCTTCCACTTAAAATCGATCGAGTTTTAAAGAAATTTGGACTCTTGACGTACTCTTACGTACAATTAATGCTTTGTAAAACAAAATATCGATTTGTTGATGGACCATGCAGGTTTTGTAAATTAAACACTAACGTCGAGGTTTTTTAGTACGGTCAATGATCTTGAGAATGGGAGGATTATCGATTTATCCATTACATGATTTTCTTTTCTATTTATTGTTTATGCTAGCTATTATTTATTTATTAAAAGAAAAAAAGTATAAAGCGCTCAAGGGATAGTCAATTGCGAAAATGAAATTAATAGATCACTAGCCAGATCATACTGCATATTAAATCACATAATGTCTTCTTTAATTTATATGATATTTTGAGATTCTGATCAATGACGACTCGTCTAAGCTTTCATCAGAATTTTACGTCAAAAATTAAGTCCAAAAAACTCAAGAAAAAGAACTTCTGGAATATCACGTGCAGGCGGCGAATATTACATGGATTCCAGATGGAACAACGGTCCTGAACCCAATAATGGTCATATTGTTAATATACCTCCTCCTTTAGCTGGGAGCAATGGAGCTTGGGCAGCACCAGTTGCACCTTCACCGCCGCCGCCGCAGATCAATAGTAGTGACCTTAGCTCCAACTCTGGTTCCCATGGTACTGCGCCCTTGCCACCCCCACACCCTAACGTGGCTCTTGGGTTCGGGAAGAGCACCTTCACCTATGATGAGCTAGCTGCTGCAACTGCGGGCTTCTCTCAAGCTAACATATTGGGTCAAGGAGGGTTCGGTTACGTGCATAAAGGGGTGTTGCCAAACGGAAAGGAAATTGCGGTGAAAAGTCTCAAAGCCGGCAGCGGGCAAGGAGAGCGCGAGTTCCAAGCCGAGGTTGAGATTATTAGTCGTGTCCATCATCGCCACCTTGTGTCACTTGTTGGGTATTGTATTGCAGGAGGAGGGAAAAGGATGTTGGTCTATGAATATCTTCCCAATAAAACCCTTGAATTCCACCTTCATGGTATGTTTTATACTCTCATGATTCATGTCTATGTTGCTTAAAATATCATAAGCAGTTTTATCATTAGAAATACAATGTGCTCACGAGTGCATTGATGAGTTTTTGAGTTTTTGCACACAATTAATCTATATTTGATGCATTGCCCAGGAAACACAATGTGCACCTAGTCATTTCAAATGACTTGATCGTTTGTTGAAATAATTTGCAGGAAAAGATCGTCCAACCATGGACTGGTCTACCAGGCTCAAGATCGCAATGGGATCAGCCAAAGGGCTTGCATACCTGCATGAAGACTGTTAGTGATTTTTAAATTAATTTCTCTCTCTCTCTCTCTCTCTCTCACTCACACTGTCACACACATGACTTATAATTCGTTTGATATTTTTAGGTCACCCTCGCATCATTCATCGGGATATTAAAGGTGCAAATATTCTACTCGACTACAGTTTCGAAGCCAAGGTATGTGCAATATTATTATTATATATGGCATGCATGCAATTACCTTATAATATGTATAAAATTCATCTGCAAACAAACAAGAAAAGGCTTATAATGAAGATTGTTGATGTTAATTACATGATCTTCAATTTCTTCCGCGTATTTAGGTGGCTGATTTCGGGTTGGCTAAGCTAAATCAAGACAACTTCACTCATGTATCTACTCGCGTCATGGGAACATTTGGGTAAGTAATAAGAACGACTAATTAGAAGTTTCCTTTCGTGCTAGCTATCGATATAAGAAAATTTATTAAAGATCTATATACTCATATTTTGGAAAATGAAATCTGATGGGAAGTGTTTATTTGGGTTAACATTTATCTAACAAATGCAGGTACTTGGCTCCTGAGTATGCATCAAGCGGCAAGCTAACCGAAAAATCTGATGTTTTCTCATTTGGTGTTATGCTTTTGGAACTGATAACTGGACGGCGTCCTGTGGATCCCTCTGGTGACTTGGAGGACAGCTTAGTAGATTGGGTTTGAACACTCGCTTTGAACACTCCATTTAATTTCATTTTCATTTGCTCTTTATACAAGACGTACCTCATATTGTAATGGAATGACAAATCTAATTAATCGACTGATTCATGAATCAACAGGCTAGACCTCTTTGTGCGCTGGCAATAGAGGAGGGGAACTACGACAAGCTGGTAGATCCACGCTTGGATAACAATTATGCCCCCCATGAGATGGCACGAATGGTGGCATGTGCTAGTGCAAGTGTAAGGCATTCTGCTGGAAGGAGACCCAAAATGAGCCAGGTATAGGAATAATATTACCAATTACGATGGTCCATTATAATAAATATCACCTGATAAAAAGAGCAAAAGTGTAACTAGTAGAAGATATTACTTGATCTGGTATAGTTTTCAAATTAACTTCTATTAAAAGGAGTATTGGGATTGATCATGAGGTATTTTATATATGGAACAGATTGTACGTGCCTTGGAAGGTGATGTCTCACTGGATGACTTGAATGAGGTGATGAAACCTGGCCAAAGTTCCAACTTTGGCTCTAGTAGCTCCGAGTATGATGCTAGCTTGTACAGTGCTAACATGAAAAAGTTTAGGAAGATGGCATTGGATAGCCAGGGATATGGAAGCAGTGAATATGGAGCCACAAGCGAATATGGGCTCAACCCATCCTCCACGAGCAGTAGTGATAACTCTCAGGAGTTGAGCAGGAAAGCGAGCCGGAAGTAAGGTCACTCATGTGCAAACTCAGTACTACCTCTCCAAAACAAGAGATCATAAGAACTTATCCTTTCTCGGGGCAGGAACTCATGATCTTTAGAATTTAGGTTACAAGTATATGCCACTCGATCTGTTAACACGATGGTAAAGTGGCAAAATTGTGCTCGCGTTACGGCATTCAACATTGTCGTCCAATATATCGAGTGGTGCTCATGAGTACTGGTAAAGTCGTTTAATTAGGATGTCAACTTGTATTGCAAGCATTGTTGTGTTTTCTTAATTAATTGAGACGATCCTTGATCGATTTATGTTGTATAGTGCTTTTGGGATTTGATAGTATATATTATGTATGTGTACTACTAATGTTTATATATATATAAAACAATATGTTTGGATGTAGCGTATTAATTTCAAAAACTCACTACAACAAAATGCAGTTTTTGCCACGAAGAACAGTGGTTGAAACAAGTTTAATTTAGTCAGAAATTTTTTTTCCCCACCAAATCTTCTGGTGGCTTGTTCGTGTAATATAATTAGGGGTGTAACCGGTCCGGTCCGGTCGGGTTTTGGATAAAATTTAGGACCGAACCGGTATGTACCGGTTTTACATTTTTCAAAACCGATTACGCACCGGTTACCCTCCTAAACCGGTACTTCCGGTTTTACCGATTTCCGGTCCGGTCCAGTCCGATTTTTCGATTTTTTTAAAATGTAAGTTTGACAATTTATCATTAAAAATATGTTTATAAAAAAAAATACTTTAAAAAAAATCTGTTTTATATTTTTATTAAAAAAATCTACTTTACTAAAAATATATGCTTTACTAAAGCCAAGTACTATATTAGTATTAGTTATATATTAATATTAGTTATAGTGATTTAGTATTACTATATCAGTATAACTAAAACTATAGTCTATAATAAATTATTAGTGTTAGTTATATATTAATATTAGTTATAGTGATTTAGTATAACTATATCAGTATAAGTATAATTATACTCTATATTAGTACAACTACTAATGTTCTATGTATTTATCAAAATTTAGTAATAATATTTGAGTGATTTTCTTTCTTTTTATATATTATATATAAAACTTATATATAAAAAATATTTTGTATAATATTATTTTTGTATAAAACTTATATATATAATTTTTTTTTCTTCAATCGATCCGGTCCGGTCCCAAAAACTATGAAACCGGAACCGGACCAGATTCAACCAGTTTGTGCAAATAAAGAACTGATTCCGGACCGAAAAATCAGAAAATCGGCCCAACCGATCCTGTCCGGTCCAATTTTTTGGTCCAAACTTACACCCTAAATATAATCCATGGCAAATAATATATTATCCACTAAAAACTAATTTTATGGCAAAAGCTATCTTTTTCTCACGACGAGAAATTGCAGCAATACCTAATTCCCTCCATGGGAAATTATATGGCCAACTAAACTATTGTGGTGGCAAATAAGCAATTATCCATGGAAGGAATGCTCGGGAAAAAGTCTTTATCCATGAAATCTTAAACCGAACTTTAGTGGCATAAACATTTTCCCCATGTCATGGTTAGTCACTAGAGTCTGTTTTGGGATGACAACTTTTGGTAACAATTTTGCAATACCAACCTTGACATTTGTTGCAAGTACTTACTATCCACCTGGAGATATTGCCACTAATACTTATTCCCAATGATTCCAGTGGTAACAAAATTCTTTTATCCATATAGGGTGTTTGTGGCAAAAGGAATTGCCTAATATCTGAATTCATGACAATTGCCTATATGATGATAACATAAGTGGTGGAAATTAGTTATGGCCATGAAATTAATTGGTGGGAAACTAATATTTCTTGTGAAGGACATTGGTTGCAAACATTCTATTTACCATCAGTGGTGTTGGTGGGAAAAGAAAACTCAATTTGCTTTAAGTATATAGCCACGACATGGTTATTGTGGGCAGCTACTTTTTCCCATTACATGTTCCCGTCGTCTATAGTATTTGCCATTCCATGACTCTTTCGGTTTAATTTGATTGCCACAAGTTGCTGTTTTCCCACGAATATAATTGGACAGTAAATTTTTACATTGTGTCACAATCTATTTCCTCACTCAGGATATAGACAAATATGCCAACATTCATTGAAACCAATGACAACTTGTAGAAATTAAACCTTATAATTTCCAAAGTTATCCCACCAAACAATTCAGAAATATTGGTCTTCAATAACACATCAATATATAACATAAGTTATATTAGCTTCTTCATAATAGACTGTCAATATACATATGTAACCACCATCATATATACAAATCTACCAATATTGTTGCGTCACCATCATATAGACAAATATGCCAACATTGGCTTGAAACCAAATAGTTCAAGGCCATTTACAAACATCATGGCAGCAACTGAAATCCAAGTAGATACTCAGGGAATTATAAATTCAAGCATTCCAAGAGCATCTATGCTAAGTGCTATTAATGTATAGACAGATTACTAAGGGCAATAGATGTTACTTTTTCAAGTTCTCCAGACATTCAGATTTGTACATTTTTGCTCCACAAATCATCGTACTAAATGTTTCTTGAAATTTAGCAAAAAACACTGTCAAATTAAGATACTTAATTGGAGAAAGATTGTGCAATAGGGGTGTGAAGTTTCTATAGTAATTGTGTATCCATAACCTGAACATATATTTTAATGTAATTAACTCTTGCCCTATAGCATATGGGCATTTTGTGAGAAAAAATCTTTTTTCTAAAGATGAATTTGGAAATGTCAATATTAATCATCACTGTTGTTATTCCCATTGGAATAACAACACTATATACCATTCATTAATTTTCTTGCTATTTCAATTACACCAGTAATATATTCTATGAATAGAGTTTGCTATATCCTCAACTAGTCGACTGCAGAATATAAGTTCTACTTTATTCCCAACACCATATTGATCCAATCTGAATTCATGAGAAGGACATATGAAAGGAAAATCACAAGTAAAAATTGATCCTGTGACTTCCCATCTACCATAGCAATGGATTAGCTATTGTGAGAGAATAAAACTGTGTTCAATATTTGCAACCCAAGTCTAAAATATTCACATTAGTATTAATAATATCACAATTGGTACACACCAAGCACCATATTGAGTTTTCTAATTTGAACATATCCTAAGTATTTCAATGTGGGTTTTACCTACTTTTGCTATTTAGTTCGTAGGTTATCTTATCATATATGTTTCCAAAAGACCTAATGGTTTATTAAAACTATTTGCTCTTTTGGGGTTCCAATTGAGGGTATGTATGATATTAAATAGAACTGGAACTTTGCACCCATGACTTGGGAATAAACAACTGCAAGTATTAATTCTTACAAGATTGAAGAAATACAGCCCAGCGTATGGATATGTATATTTGAAACTGCTCTTCATCTCCACCAAGTCCTGCTCCACATTCCATGATCCACATGGCTGAGTTGAGAATTTGCTCCAACCTATAAGTTTCCAATGAAACAGAGATATTAGCTTACAAGATCAATTTCAGCCTCAGGGAATTTAACTAGTCGATGCATTAAACCAGTATATAAAACTGTAAGAGAACTTACCCCCTCATGAGAACCTAATTTGTCCCTGTCAAGCTACTCAACCCAAAAGTATTATCTGGTGTTTTAACAATTCAAGAGAGACTACCAATAACTCAAAAGTCAACAAGGGTCTTAATTTTTCACTACTGGTTTATAGATGTCCACCCTAACTATAATATGCAACTACCAAAATGTGTATTGAGGAACATCAGTCTCATGGGCATTGGATTGTTACATATCCAATAAACACTCTACAAAAAATGCCCCACAAAAAATCCTCCACAAAATGCTGTTTGAAAGTGAGATGCCTAAGCATCTTGGTGAGTCTCACCACCTCCCTCAATCTCACTCATCCGATACTTCATTAAGACTTTTTCATGCTCAGAGAAATTCTTCCGCAACGCTTCAATATCACCCATCATCTGGTCTAATTTACTCTTGTACATTTCTGCATCACTCTTGTTCCTTTGATTCTCCTCCGATAGAAGAATAAATGCTCTACTTTCTTCATTAAAGAAGAAGGGTCCGGAATGACCATGTGCCCCATCTCTACTGTGTACCCAGTTTTTTGTCCCAACACTTCTTTGAAGATAGTGTCAACCGCTTCTTGAACATCCTTTTCGGACTCTTTTTCAACTAACCTCTCAACCATTACATTTTGAAAAAATTAGAATGAAAGGAAAATTAGCAATTCTGTTAAATACCTATGCAACCTATAGTCTAACTTAAATTAATTTAAACACAATCTTACATAGTTGAGTTCAGTTACTGCATTAATGAATTTACCCTTTCGTGTTAACTAATGTGTTTCCTTATAAAATTCAACCATGTTTGGCGTCGTCTCCTGCTGAAACACACAAGTTACAGTAAAGTTACTCCTAATTAGACACCAATGTTAATTACTGAGATTTATATATACCCATAGTTATTACAAACCTTCTCCTCTAATATCCGTATAAAAGATTCCGCCCATCGGTATGTTTCACTTTCAATTTTTGTCTATTTGAACTGTTTCGTTTGGACTTCTCTCGCATTTGTTTCTAGGAAATTAAATTCCATTTACAAATAGAGTGTTTCACAAGTTTAACATAATAAGCAAAAATGAGACTTCATCATATACTTCTAGTTGAGGCACCTAACACTGTAAAAACACCCTATTTTGCATATTTTATTCACTTACTACTAATTTGAATGTAAATTACAATATACCTTGAATGTCGAACTTGCCCACCGTTCACATAGCTTCTCCCATACAGATTTCTCCACCATGTCTATCCCACCATGTAGGGCCTCTACAGGTGATGCATATTTTTTATACACTTTGTGTAGTGCATAATGATATGCATTATACTTATCACCCAAATATTTTACAACCATTTCACGATGGTTGTCTCTTGTCCAATCCAGAACAAAATCTACCTGCAATAACTAATATGCACTTCATTTCAAGGGTTTGTCATCAAACATATTAATTAGTCCAAATGAGTAAGCAACCAAATTTTGCGTATGCCAGTGTACAAAGATAAAGAAACTACCCTAATACGGTCGACGAGCTCTTGCTTCTCATTTTCGGGTACATAACTCCAACTAGCAAGCCTCATGTCAGCATGTTCTTGAATAATCCTCGTCAGTCGACCAGTAAATATGGAGGCATTCTCGCACGATGGCCCTTGATGACCATCTTGTATAACCAGAGGGATTTTACCCACCTTCCTAAGTCGTTCAAATAACGTGACCTTCGTTGGCCCTCGACCTCGTTTCTTACTAGGTGGATCTACATTAAGACATCAATTCATGTAACCCAATCACTGAATAGGTTGCATCCATGAACTAGGAAAAATTTAGTACTTGTATAGATTGTTATGATTTTTCCACACCACATAATATATGTTAACTCCTAAAAAAAAAAACAAATGACATACTTGTATTGGTGTGACTCTCTCCAACTTGTGCTCTACCCATTGCCTCTTGTGCGGCCGCACTTACGTCCTGCGTCGATTCATTTGACTTTGGCTTGTCCCGCAACGTGGTTCTCGGGGGTAAGACATCTGCTTCTGGACTACTACCAATGAGAGCTCTGCCGTGTCGGACTCGTCCCCCTTAAACTTTATAGATTTCACCATCTTCGACTTTGCTAAATGCCACTCAATTATAACATGCAACCAATTTAAGAGAGAATAGATTGGATGTTATTTACCGTACTAAATAACATGTAAACTGATATTTCAGCCTCTAATTATTCTGTTGGTACCATGTCGAAGGTCTACTTGTCAGCATACTGAAGCCACATCTGAAAAAATCATACCAATTTGGAGAGTTTATAGACTCCGTAATTAGTAACATGTATTACTTATTTCCTCTGAAATTCAGCTGAGAAAGAGAAAAAGGAACACCAATGTGTACGCCCAATGTGTGAAATTTTTGTATTCTCTTTGTAATAGAGTGAGGTGACAGACTAACCAATTGGCAACCAACTTTGTTTTTGGCCAAGCATAATGCATCTTATAATGTTCATTTAACATATTTCATATTAACTGGAGATGAGCTAAGATGAATTGGCCACTTGAATTGATATTAGGGGTGATGGGTCGAGTCAACTCACTAACCACGCTGATAAACTTATTTTAAAGTCAGTTATAACATAATAAATTAGCAACAGGTTCCAGCTCCTGCTATTGTTAAAAACCCTTTTACAAGTGTATTGAAATTCATATATCAACGAAACATCTACCCTCATGACACCAAATACCTTTTCTAGCTTTTGTAGTATGTATTTGAACCTTCACTGCCCTGTTTTCTAGCATGTGCCAAATAACAGGACAGATCTTGCTTTTCTACATGCATTGACATGCAAAACATGCGCCTATTGTAATTATTAACAAACAGGTGGAAGATAACAAAAATAATCTGTAGTATTCTAAAAAGCTAAACAATTTGCTCAGATAAAAAAACAAAAATTATATGTAGATGCCATGGCAAAAGGTGGCCCCTAAAAACTACATCTAACATCTCAGTCCCCTAAAAACCCAACCACATAATAAGGATAAGGCAAGAGTGAAAAAAGGTTTGGTAGTCCCTGGTCCACTTTGGCTTTTCAGTAGCAGTAGGTGAATGAACAAAGCTTTATGTGTAGTTTATGTAGTAGGTTTCAAACTTTTGAAAATGCTTAACATAGATGAAAATGTGTAGCTCCATGCATAGGAAGACAGAGGTAAACGAGAAACATCCAAAGTGTAGTTTATGTGAAGAAGATAAGTTGAAAGAAGATTATGTGGAAGAAAAGAAACAGGTGCATGCAAATCAAACAACACACTAACCTGATGCCACAGCTGGAACCATAGTACATATGCTGGAACAAGAACATCAGTTCAACTCCTTGGATGTTTTTGGACTGAAGTAAGTGTCGTGTGATACAAATGAACCAGAGGGAAAGCACTGTGAAAAGTACAAAGCTGTCTATAACCATATACTTAAGCGCCACCTGTCCATGGGAAATACTTTGGCAGCAACTAAGATTTGACCCCTGGCGCCATTTTCCCTCTAAAAAAAATGACTATCCCACCCCTTTACCTCAGCTCCCGCCCATGACATAGTCCAATTAGCATGAAACCGGTTATATTTTACTTGTAACAAAAATTAACCCTTTGTAGGGTCAACAGAATACCAAGAAATTGCTTGTTATTTTTGAGAATATTATAATATGAAATTAAAAGAAGTAACTTAGGCTGGAGTTTTCAGAATACCATCAATATAGTACATGGTTAGTTGCATGAATATTCAATTTATTCCATTTTAATTTCCTCAATAGCATCTACAATAGACTTGGACGTCTTTTCCTGAAACCCATAATCAGAAATTATGCTACACACTTACAACTAGTTGTTACATGTTTAGTTGGCAGGGCTGAAGGTTTTTTTATTCCATTTTAAAATCCTCAACACTAATATTAATGCTTACGATTTTCTCCTTATTTAATTTATCCCATGTTTCCAACATCTTTTTTCCTACAACCTTAAGTTCAAAATTAAGTCCACCTAGATGCATAGTTGCTTATAGTTTGTAATTTTATATGTGGATTTGTTTGCATTTCCTGATTTCCATTATATGGTGTTGTATTCATATTCTGAGATCTTGCATGTTCGAACTGGACAACACTCCCACATGGAGGCAAGTTGGACAACCATCAATCTTCATCTGCCATAATCCGAGATTTAAGTCTAGTTCATGATCCCTTTACAGCCCTCTAAGAGTGCTTGATCCTCCCCATGCATAAATCTCCATTTGTGGGCTAATATTTTCAGTCAGCTGTTGTTTATCTAGATGCCTATGCTCTGCCAACTCTAAGAACATTGGCATCATCCCTCTACCACAACCTTCGAGCTACTTGACTGAGTATGGATCTTTCAGGGGTTTGCAACACGTCTTCATTACAAGAATTTCTAAAATCTGCACACAACGTAAAAACCACCTGTGAGTAACTTTTTACCTTTTTTTACTAGCTAAGGAGTGAAATTTGTTAGTTGGATACCTTGTAATAAGGAAATAATAACATGTAAAACATGTTATTATTTGGATATTTATCAAGTTGGATGTTCTTATTTCCGTATTACAAAATTTTCACCTAGTACAAATTTCACTCCTTAAATGTAAAACACTGGCTTTTGCACATGGTTAGTAAGCAATTAAAAACCATGTATGCTAAATATGGGTCCTTGTACATGATAACCAACCAAACTCCTTATATATATATATATATATATATATATATAGTTATAAGAAACTCTTCCCACTAGTGTATGACTCAATACAATATTTGGCCACTAACTATATGCAACCAAGAAGGAAATACAATCAAGCATGTATTTAATAACATTTATAGAACCTATAAGTAACCTGGAGAAGAATGTAGTTAATAGTTGTTCAATCCTAGAGCTTGACATGTAGTCCATTTTACAACACATAGGAATGCATGACACCACACTGGGTGCGTATGGATTTGTTTGTGTTAAAATCTCTGCAATCAATGGAAAAGCAAACCCAACTTCTCATCTAAAATATCAAGCTTATACAAGGATGCATCATTCAATTAAGGTACAACATTGTGAATTCAATGACTACACCGACCAAGTTCATTGTCAACCAAGTCACAAATACATAGCTTAATATTTAAAAATCATCATCAATGACCTCATTCAGTTGATTCTCGGACTCGCTACCAAGGTTATCATCGGCATATATGTCCTCCAGTCCCAAGTCATAGTTAAGTAGTCCATCATCAATATCCAACTTATCGTCAACTGATTCTATCGGGTCTCGATGCGATATGGACTCTGGATCTACAGACTACTGCTCTGAATCGTCTCGATTCAATGGCTTGGGCATGGCTGGTCCACTCTCGAGAATAGTTTGATAATTGTTAGTGTCAAAGTCAACATCATCATCTGAGTCACTATCTGATGTTTCATCATCGTCCATCCCATCCTCAACAATATTAGTTGCATGAATATTGTAAACATTCATACTTGTAATTTTATGGACAACTTGCCAACTTCCGCCCAATATTGGATCAGTGAGATAATAGACTTGACTTGCTTGGGAGGCAAGGACAAAAGGCTCATCTTTATACTAATGCCTAGCAATATTGACTGCCGTCAATTTGTCCCTGACACGTATCCCCCTTCTCGGGTCGCTAATGTCATAACACGTGCATTGAAAGAGATATACCTTATGCCAAACCATGTAGTGTAACTCTATAATATCATGCAACACACCGTAGAATTCAACATGGGATCCCTGATGCTCGCCATGCACAACCACCCCGATGTTTTGACTGCGGTGATACCTTTCACACTCTTTTGTATGAAATCGAACACCATTCATTATACATCAAGTATAAGTTGCAACCCACGCATCTGGACCACATGCTAAGGCATATATCTCATCGGTTACTACAGTAGGCCTAACTGAACGCTCTTCTCAAATCTACCACACAGAGAAGTGAAAGATGAATTATTTATATGTGTAATTTGATAAGAATGTAGTTATATGTACAACCAGTTTCGACGCTTACGCATAATCTGAACCACGATGGGAATTAACTCTGGTGCCTACGATCGATCTTCTGAGGGTCCTCTTCTTAGATCTTGTTATAGTGCTCCTTGTCAATATATGTGACCCGATCAATTAGCAGGAGAAAAATAATATTATATAACACATCTTAAAGTGAACGTCAAGTCATTGATGATGCACTTACTCAATGTATTGCTCAATTTTTGTGCAATTATTAAGTACATACCATCGGGTCACTGTATCTGAATACTTATAATCAGTAAGATTTTATTATAATCTAAAGAAAAGTGATTGAGCTGAGAGTAGTGGTTTAATAAAGGTTTTGGAAGCTACCAAAGCATACTCATGAGATCAGTGGTCCTCTTTATATAAGTAAACCCCACGTTATATTTCTAGCACATGATAATTTTGTAGTACAATTCCCTTGAATAACTGCAATGGTTCGCGTGCATAGAATATATATATATATATCATGCATCCGACAAGTCATGTTGACTTCATTACTTCAATCCACATATTTAACATGACTAGTAACAATATTTTTCTACTATAATCCCAATTCAATAAGGCTAGTTCCGCCTTTTACCAAGACCCAACAACCAATATTTAGTAGTATTTAACAAATTTAAGGGGCATGGATGTCTCTATTTAGTAAATCCATGGAGTGATCTACAAAGTGTCATGCATGCACCTAAGTACAGTTAGTCTACTCATGAGAATTTAGGGCTTGTAGCCTTGCCCCATTGATAACCTAAATTATCCAGTCAATTATGTTATCATGCCCCACAAAATTAAATATATTGCTCATTAAGTTAAACTTGTAAAATAAATATTAATATATCCAGTCCAAGTGGCTAATAAAATAAATTATACAACACGCAGTAGAACAAATCACTACCAAAACTAAGCAGCACTGAATGAGGAAAGTAAAACACGGCAAAATCCATGTAGCAAAATAACAAGAAAGAGGTTACCACCAATATACATATGTAAATTGAACCCTTGATTCGCATGAAATGCA
Organism: Cyclocarya paliurus; assembly: GCA_029856935.1. Taxonomy (NCBI): domain Eukaryota; kingdom Viridiplantae; phylum Streptophyta; class Magnoliopsida; order Fagales; family Juglandaceae; genus Cyclocarya; species Cyclocarya paliurus. The sequence continues at coordinate 40,429,851 of CM056945.1, read as the reverse complement.
ACAAGGACTATGGGAAAACGAAGCCTAAAATCCAACAAAAAATTATGGAAAATATAGCCTAAAATCCAACAGAAAATGAAATGGGTTAGAGCATAAATTGAAAACTTACTTGTGATGGGTGTCGGGGTCCGCACGAGGAAGAGAAAATTCAATAGTATAGAGGAATTCCTTAGTGGAAGTGGAGTTGCGTGAAAGGGAGGCGGTGGCCAAATTGGGGCTGCACGCGAGGGACGGGGTGGGGGAATGCTGCGCGAGGGACGGGGGAGATGAACTGGGTATTCAAGGGAGGGGGTGGTGATTTCGTCTATTTGCGATAGGGCGAAGGTGGGGATCAGCGGTTGGGGGAGAGGAAGTTCAGGGGATATTGGCTGCGGGAGGGGGAAGACAGAGGGCAGGGTTTCTGAAGCATTCCAATGAATATGAGGCCCTCTACAGTTAATTTGGAAGAGAAGATTAATTATCGCTGGGGCGGGGGGATGCTTTTATCTAATCACCCTTTGCGATGATAAATATTAGCAGGGATTCAAGCAATATTTCGTGCTAGAAAACTTTTTTCGACAACTGGCAAATGGCATCAATATTTTTGCATTCCATGATATAAACTCGTCTAGAAAGACTACTTTATCACTACATAAAGTTTTTTCTCATCAATATTTATCCACCACTTATATCTCGCGCGAAAAAGCTTTGTTTTACTCCCACCAGGGATTTTCGTGAAAACAGCCCACAATTTGCCACAAATATATACCGTGTAAAAAGAACCCATGGCAAAAGAAGCAAATTGTTGTAGTGACTCTGTAGGTAATTATTTTTGCATATTTTTTACGAACTCCATTAATATGTTTTTTTTATATCGTGTAAAGATTTTATCTTTATAAATAAATTTAGAGCACTCACAGCGAGAGAAGGGTGGTCATGCTAGCCATCAAGGTATCTCACATGCATTGACATGACCACACAATAGATAATTACAACCCTAACCATGAGCTTAATGAAAGATGACATTTTAAAAGCAAAAAGTAAATATTTTTATAATTTTGTTTATGTAAAGTTTTTATTAACATTCCTGTACTGAATTAAAAATATGTGAAAAAAATTACCTTGATGTGTCATATTGAAAGCTCATTAATTATTTTAATTAGGTAAGATCACATGCTAAGATAATATCCTAGTTAACCAAAAGTAGAGAGTAATACTACTCGTAACACCATCAACATAATACATACCCACGTAATATCACTGATATAGCATATATCCTTTAAGCATAAAAGTTTGAAAAAAATAATACGAAATATGTTAACCCGACCCGACCCGACCCGACCCGTTTATGTAAATAAGTTGAATAGACTCGAAATTAACTCATTTGACCTGTTTAAATCTAGCATAATTTTATATAAATGTTAAAATTACAATATTTATAAAAAAATATATAAAAACTAACTACAAGTCTAAAATTACAATCCAAACAAGAAAAATATCAAAATTAAAATCTCAACATTTTACTTTTAGGTATAAGGATATAATTCCTTATACCTAATAGTCCTTCCTAGCGAGGTGAGGTTTTTTCTCTCATCATAGAGGAGAGTCTCTTAGGCTGGGGTTCCTTGTCTGAAGAGGTGATGATGGCTGAAGAATTAACAAAGAAATGGGAAGGTTTTAGACTTACAAAGCAGGAGAGTTCAGAATTCAAGGTGGAGTCATCCACCCTCCACAAGGCTAAGGAAAGAGGAAGGTCATGTTTATTTGCCATGATCAATGCAGACAAAGTTGTTAACCGAGAAGCTTTCAAGATGACTATGTCAAAGATCTGGAACACGTTAGGATGGTTAGAATTCTCTGATATGGGGGAGAACAAGTTCTTGGTAGAGTTTCAAAAGGAAGAGGATCGACAGAAGATCATTCAAGGAAGGCCCTGGTCCTTTGATACATGGTTGGTGTGTCTTCAGGAGTTTGAGGGTGATGTATCTCTGAATGACACTCCTTTCAATAAGGAAGTTTTCTGGTTGCAAGTGCACAACATGCCTCTAGCATGTATGACAACAGATATTGGAATGCAGATTGGGAAATGCGCTGGGAAAGTATTAGATGTCATCTCTGATCAATGGGGGATTGGATGGGGGAAGTTCATGAGAATTAAGATAGAAGTGGACATCACCAAAGCTTTGTCTAGAGGTACCTTTTTAAATTTTGATGGCAAACAAATATGGCTACAGTTCAAGTATGAGAGGCTGCCAACTTTCTGTTTTAAATGTGGTACTATTAAACATGTCCAAAAGTTATGTCCATTTTTGGCACCTGCCAATAGTGATGACAGAGATGCTTATCAGTATGGGCCTTGGCTCCGTGCTGCTGCAGTTTTCCATAACAAAAACAGCCAAAAGAGGTATGGTGGTGGAGGAGATAAAGCAGAAAAGTTCTCTGAAAATCCATGGCAGAAAGGGCAAAGGGAAGGTGACGATGTTCCAAAAGGAAAGGCTCATATGCAGGAGCAATCTCAGGAAGGGAGCAAGGGTAGCAGTACTCAATTGGCAAGTGCACTTAATTTGCCAGAGGAGCATAATATGGATGAGGGGGAGGAAGATATGAGAGGATACGAGGTAGGAATGGGAGATCTGGGAAAGGAAACTTTCTCCAATATTGAGGAGACATTAATTAATAGTGAGGTCAATCTTTCCAAACCAGAAGTTGCCACTGATAAGGAAGGTGCAAAAATTTTGGCATTAGTTTCTACTCGAGTTCAGAAGGAGTCTAAAGATGGAGCCACTCCCACTTTGGAAGCACACATTAATGAGCTAAATCAATTCTTGACAGATCAGGCCCTTATTCTGGAAAATTCTAAAAAACAAGTTACTTGGAAAAGAAGAGCTAGAGACAGATTCTTTTATGAGCATACCCCCGAGAATAATGATCAGTTGGTTACTTGTGATGAAAGAAAAAGGAAATGTGGAGATGCAAAGGTTGAGATTTCTGATCTTTATGGTCACAAGAAACAAAAGGCAGAAGAATTAGAGGATTTGGATACTAATGCTTTTAATCTGGTGCAGGCTGCTAGCCAGCCCCACCATCAACAATGAGTTGCTTAAGTTGGAACTGCCGAGAGCTTGGGAACCCTCGGACAGTTAGAGAACTTCACCTTATGGTGAAAACAAAGGTCCCAGATTTTGTTTTCTTGATGGAGACAAAATGTAGAAGAAACAAGGTTGAGAGAATCAAGAAGTTACTAAAAATGGAAAACAGCTTCATAGTAGATTGCAAAGGTTTGAGTGGAGGTTTGGCTTTCTTATGGAAGGAAGACATGGATGCTATGTTGGAATCCTATACCCAGCATCACATCTCTTTAAAAGTTAAGAACTCACTGGATGGCAAGAGATGGATTTTGACTGGATTCTATGGTGATCCAATTACTGCTAAAAGGAAGGGAAGCTGGACGTTGCTTAGAAGGCTGAAGCCTGTTAAAGATTTGGGATGGCTATGTGTTGGGGATTTTAATGAAATTGTCTCTACTAATGAGAAATATGGAGGGTTGATGAGACCATATAGACAAACAGAAAGTTTCAGAAAGGCTTTGGAGGAATGTGAACTAAGTGATTTGGGCTACGTGGGGAACAAGTATACCTGGTCTAACAATCGATATGGGGCTGAATTTGATAAAATGAGGTTAGACAGAGGTTTTTGCAATGCTATCTGGGCTGATTGGAATCCTAGAGTAGTAGCCCTCTCTTTAACTGCCCTTAATTCTGATCATTGCCCAATTCTCATTTCTAAAGATAACCCACAGCAGGACAACAGCAGTCATACCAAACTTTTTAGGTATGAGGTGAATTGGGCTCAAAGAGAAGCTTGTAACAAGCTAATTGCTGAAGAATGGGAGAGGCCAAGAGTAGCTTCTAATAAGCTAAGTTTTGTCACTGAAGGATTAAAGAGATGTCAAAATAAGCTGCAACAGTGGAGTAAACAAACAATGAGTAGCACCCAGAAGGATCTAAAGCACAAACAGGCCCAACTCAACCTTCTGCAACAGGGCAATAAAGGGCATATGAATGACAAAATTAAAGTTCTGAAGAGAGAAGTTGACAAACTATTGGAAGAGGAAAATCTTAAATGGAAGCAGAGGGCAAAGTAGAAATGGCTTAAAAAGGGTGATAGGAACACTAAGTACTTTCATCAATGTGCTTTTCAGAGGAGGAAAGCTAATAGAGTCAACAAACTTTTTGATGACAGTGGGCAGGAAATTACCAATGCAGCAGCTATATGTCAGCAATTTCAAGAATTTTTTCAAGATTTGTTCACTACTTCTAACTCTCAGAACATTGATGGATGCCTGGCTGCAACTAGACCCAAGGTCACTGCAGAGATGAATCAAGATTTGCAGAGGCCATACACTTATCAGGAGATTGAAGATGCATTGTTCCAAATGGATGGCTTGAGTTCACCTGGACCCGATGGCTATCCAGCAGCCTTCTTTTAACAACACTGGAAAATAATTGGAAGGCAAGTAAGTGAATCAGTCCTTTTTGTGCTCAATTCTAAAGGCTGTATGGATGATATCAATAACACTTTTATTGCTCTTATTCCAAAAAAGAAGAATAGTACTCAAGTTGCTGATTTCAGGCCTATATCTCTTTGTAATGTCTTGTATAAGCTTATCTCCAAAGTCATAGCTAACAGGTTAAAAAAGATCTTACCTAGCATTATTTCTCAGTACCAATCAGCTTTTATTCCTGGAAGGTTTATCTCGGATAATGTTATTGTTGCTTTTGAGGCCTTGCACACTATGAACTGTAAAATGACAGGGAGAGAAGGATATATGGCTCTAAAGCTTGATATGAGCAAGACTTATGATAGAGTTGAATGGCCTTTTCTCAGATCTGCCCTTTGTAAAATGGGATTTGACACTTCTTGGGTTGAATTGGCGATGAGGTGTGTTGAATCAGTGTCATACTCTATTTTAGTCAATGGTGTCCCTCAAAATAGCTTCAGACCTTCAAGAGGCATAAGGCAAGGTGATCCACTTTCACCTTACATTTTCATAATGTGTGCAGAAGCTTTGAGTTCTATGATCAGTAGAGGAGAAGAGGAAGGCATCATCACAGGTGTGCCTTTTGCTAGGGGCAGAATCAGACTTTCTCACTTATTTTTTGCAGATGATAGCTTGTTATTTTACAAGGCTAATGCAATAGAATGGGGCAATCTTTATAACATACTGAATATTTATGAGGAAGCCTCGGGGCAGAGATTGAATTTGGACAAAACCTCTATCCAATTCAGCAGGAATACTGCAAAGGAAACACAATATTTCATCCTTAGCATTGCAGGTGTGAGGTCCACTTTGGCTTATGAAAAGTATCTTGGTCTACCAACTGTAGTTGGGAAAGCCAGAGAAAAATCTTTTAGGGGTATTCTTGATAAAGTCAGAATGAGGGTCAACAATCAAAGGGTCAAGTTTCTGTCTCAAGCAAGAAAGAAAATTTTCATCAAGGCTGTTGTGCAAGCTCTTCCCACATATAGCATGTCTGTGTTTAAGCTTCCTGCTAAGCTCCTTCGAAATATTAATAGTGTCATGCACAATTTTTGGTGGGGACAGAAAGAGGTAGAAAGAAAGATACACTGGGTGGCATGGAGCAAGATGGGAAGATCTAAGGAAGAAGGAGGCATGGGTTTTCGAGACTTGGAAGGTTTTAACATGGCATTGCTTGCAAAACAAGGATGAAGATTGATTCAATACCCCTCCTCCTTAGTCTCACAAGTTCTACAGGCCAAGTACTTTAAAGATTCTTCTTTCTTGAAAGCTAGACTGGGACAGAAACTTTCATTTATATGGAGGAGCATTCTACAAGCACGACCATTGGTTGAAGCTGGTACTTTTTGCAGAATTGGTACTGGTGCTGAGGTGAGAATATGGGGAGACAAATGGATTCCAAAAGCAATTCCATCAGCTGTTCACAGTCCAGTTACTCAGCTTGATGCTAATGCCAAAGTTCAGGAACTTATAAAGCAAGATGAGAAGAGATGGAATATGGAGCTAGTTGAGCAGCTATTTGACAAAGAAGAAGCAGACATTGTTGCTCAAATTCCTATCAGTTTATCTTTTAGTTCTAACAAGCTGATTTGGAAAGGAAACCCTTCAAGTATATTCACAGTCAGAAGTGAATACCACATGCATCAAGAGATGAGTCAAGCAATCAAAGGGCAAGCCTTGAGTAGTCATGATTACAAGAAGACCTGGAAAATGCTTTGGCATCTACCAGTCACACCAAGTGACAGAGTTTTTATGTGGAAGGCATGTTTAAATGCACTGCCAACTCAATTTAATCTGTTTAAGAGGAAGATTGTAGATCATCCAAAGTGCACCATCTGTAATCTTGAAGAAGAGACAACAATACATGCTTTATGAGAATGTGAATCAGCAAGGGATGTTTGGAGTCAATGCTCAAAGAGATTACAGAAAAGCCATTTCTCACAGATGAATATGTTAGAAATTTTAGAGGCTATAGCTGAAACTATGGATACAGATTGTCTTCAGGAATTTACCATGATAGCAAAGCAGATTTGGTGGAGGAGGAATGAGTTTATATTTAACCAAGCTTTTCGACATCAAAACTCAGTAGTCAGTGCAGCCTATCAGAATTTGAAAATGTTAAACGATCTGGCAGTGCAGAGAAGTGTTCCTCCAGTACATACCAACAGCAGCATTACTGAATGACAGGCACCTCCCATGCATATCCATAAGCTTAATTGAGATGCAGCAGTGGACAAAACAAGAGCTAGAGTGGGGATTGCCATAATAGTCAGAGATTTTGAAGGGAAAATAGTTGCTACGATGAGAAGAAACCAATGCATGTTTCCTCTTCCTTCACTGGCTGAAGCTTATGGGGCGTTGCAAGTAGTTGATTTTGCTTTGGATTTGGGACTATCGAAGGTTATTATTGAAAGGGACTCTTTACAAACAGTCCAAGCTTTGAAAAAAGATGAGGATCATCTATCTTGTTTTGGCATGTTTGTTTCTGAAGCAAAAATTAAACTTAGGAATTTTGTTAATTGGAATGTTACACATGTCAAAAGAAGTGGCAATGTGGTGGCTCATGTTTTGGCTAAAGATGCCTTAGTCATCTCTAATGTAATGGTTACTATGGAGGATTTTCCTCCATGTATTTCAGATTTGATATAATGGTATAAGCTTAACAGCTTTCTTTAGAAAAAAAAGGTATAAAGATATAATTGTAACTTTAATTTTCTTAACGGGTCAAAATGAGTTGATCCGTTAAGCAATCGTATCTTAACGGATCAACCCGTTTTGAACCGAACCTATTAAGACTAAATTCAAACTCACTATTATCGTGTCGTGTTTATGTTGAGTTAACAGGTCGTATCATATATTGCCACCCCTAAATCTCACTATCCAAACACAACCTAAATTTGAATGTTTTATGAATATAAGTAACATTACTCGGATGCAAATGTCCAAAAATCAACAACCCAAAATACTGATTTCTTGTAAAATGACACCATGAGACATTTTCAGACTTTGGATAAAAATGGGCCGGTCTACCAGAGGAGGACAATACAGTCATTTCAATTCTAGAAACATTTTGCTCTTCCATGCTGTTGGATCTTCGAAGGTATTTTCTCCCATGGGCCATGGGGTTGCCGCACGGGTTCTCCCTTTTTTTCGAAATTAAACTATTATTATTCATGACGTGGAACACTTCAATTAGGTGAGTACATTTATACTTTAAGTATCGGCTACATTTGCCCGCAGGAGATCCTCGCCCAATAATAGCTTCCTCCCTTTGTGCGTTAGACAGCGTCGCCTTTTCGTTCACCTCCGAGCCCTCTCCAAAAACTAATATCAGTGCTCTCGTGTGTGTATACATATATAGAGAGGGAGAGGGAGAGAGAGAGAGAGTAGAGCTCTGATTATTCCTTCAATATCTCAGAAATTCATAAAATTCAGTGATGGCCCAGCCGCTAGTGAAGAAGGACGATGATCGTGACGACGAAGGTATTTCTTGCACTGCTTCAAATACATGTTCTCCCCAATTGATAATCAAGTTTAATTTTTCTGTATTTTGTTCCGAAATTTCTTTCAATTTGTATGCTATAACGGCCAGATCGGTATTTAGGTTCCAGATTCGTTCGTGCATTGCTACTTTGTTTCAATGACAAATCTGTTTTGTGTGTAGTTTTGTCGATCTGGCTTAGTCTTAGTTGATCTGATTACTTTCATTTGGTTTTAGATTTTGTTGATTTATCGCCGCGCTTAAATCGCGATTTGCGTCGTGAAAATTTACCATTGTTACGTTCGTTCACTCTGATGCTGATGGTTTAGTAATTTAGATCTTGTAACTTCACCTTTCATTGGGTGCGATTCAATTCCAAATGCGTTCGTTCTTGTAAATTACAAGTTCATAAAGGAACCATTGATGCTTATTCTGTAATACATTGGTTGCAGCGGACTACTCTCCGTTTCTGGGGATTGAGAAGGGTGCCGTTCTACAGGAAGCTAGGGTTTTCAATGACCCTCAGCTAGATCCTAGGAGATGCTCTCAGGTTTTTCCTTTGCACGGCCAACCTCTTTATCTACATTTTTAAATTTCTTCTTGGTGGGTCGGGAAATGATTCTAAATAGTTTTGGGTTGTATGGTTTTCAGGTTATAACAAAGCTTTTGTACCTGCTTAATCAGGGGGAGACATTCACAAAGGTCCCGTTTCTTCATTTTATAATTGTTTCTTGGTTTTTATTCCTCTGAAGTCCGTGCTTCTTTTACACGTGGGCAATTTAACATATCTGTATCTTTTCACTGACTTTTTTTGGGGGTTGAATATATAGATTGAATTGAATTATGCAATTGTGTGCTCGAACCTTTTCTGATGATTTGTACATAGAATTTATAGATTGAAGCCACAGAAGTCTTCTTTGCTGTGACGAAGCTTTTCCAATCAAGAGATATAGGGTTAAGGAGAATGGTGTATGTGATGATAAAGGAGCTTTCTCCTTCTGCAGATGAGGTTGCTCTCCCTACAGATTTATTTCAGTTACTTCATGTTACACCCTTGTGTTTAAGAATAGGCACTAACAGGTTTATCACTTTTCTGTGGAAAGGTGATTATTGTCACAAGCTCCCTTATGAAGGACATGACTAGCAAGACCGACATGTATCGGGCAAATGCTATTCGTGTGCTTTGCCGGATAACAGAAGGAACCCTTCTGACCCAAATTGAGCGATACTTGAAACAAGCAATTGTTGATAAAAACCCAGTTGTTGCAAGTGCAGCCTTAGTTAGTGGGATTCATTTGCTCCAGGTATCATTGCATTGTTCCTAGCCTTCAGTTTTATATGGATTTTTTTATCCTACATTGTACTCCAAATTTTATTTTGGACAGACAAACCCAGAAATTGTGAAGAGGTGGAGTAATGAGGTTCAAGAAGCGGTTCAATCAAGGGCGGCCCTTGTACAATTTCATGCTTTGGCCTTGCTCCATCAGGTATGCTGGATTTTTTATTTGATTAAAACCAAATGTTAATGATTTGTTCACAATTTTATCAGAGGAAATAGTTGCTTTATAGTTGTGCAAGATGTGTATGATATACTGCCTATTTACTAGAATCATTCGTTTTCCTATGAGTTTTTTTTTTTGTCGAAATTTAAGTTCATTTGATAAATGGTTGGAGTTATGAATTATTTAGATTTTTATTTGTTTGTGCATGTCTAGAGCAGATATGTGCCAGTCTTAAATAAATTTTTCATTGTTGTTTTTGGACTCTATAGGCATGACCTTGTTCATGATTACTATTTCTGAACTTTAAGACCCAATACCTATCATTTGATTTATACTTTGAGCATTTGATTTAGAATGAAAAGGTGTTGATAACCATTTCAAACTTGCAGATCAGACAGAATGATCGGCTAGCTGTAAGCAAGTTGGTTACCAGCTTGACAAAAGGAACCGTTCGTTCTCCTTTGGCCCAAAGCCTTTTGATTCGTTATACTAGTCAGGTGTGTATCTGCTCTATCATATAGTTCACTGTAAGGGTTACTTTTTTTGTGTTTCATCTTTGTTAAGTGTTCTGTGTCCAGGTTATTCGTGAGTCAGCCACAAACATACAAACAGGTGATCGTCCTTTCTATGATTTTCTTGAGGGATGTTTGCGCCACAAGGCAGAAATGGTGATTTTTGAGGCTGCCAGAGCAATCACAGAACTCAGTGGAGTTACAACTAGAGAACTAACTCCTGCAATTACTGTTCTTCAGCTCTTTTTAAGCTCTTCCAAGCCAGTGTTGAGATTTGCTGCTGTCCGGACTTTGAATAAGGTTAACTGCTTTTCCGTACTACTACAAATTGTTCTTCTGCACTATTAAAATATTATGCTTTTTCTATAATTTGTTTTTGTTTATTGTTTTGATAAGTAATATATTTTTGTTGATAAAGCGAATACAAAGATACTGACTTGCTGCATTGGGAGGCGGTGGTGTTTCCATGTGTGGTTTTATTGTTGGAATACCATAGTATCTGTAAAAGATACTTGAAATTCCATTCTGATATTAATCAGCTGGAAGAGACGTTGATATTTGATAATGAGACATACTAGTCTTGCTTTTCTCATCATGTATAACATTTCTATGGTGTTAAACCTGTTGGATCGCTTTTCTCAATGCAAGATTTTAAGCTTACTTATCAAAAAAAGATTTTAAGCTTGAAATTTTCTCAGGTGGCAATGACACATCCAATGGCTGTCACTAACTGCAACATTGATATGGAGAGTTTAATTTCTGATCAGAACAGAAGCATTGCCACACTTGCCATCACCACACTTTTGAAGACAGGAAATGAGTCAAGTGTGGATCGTCTGATGAAGCAGATAACAAATTTCATGTCAGATATTGCTGATGAGTTCAAAATTGTTGTTGTGGAAGCCATAAGATCTTTGTGTTTGAAGTTTCCGCTGAAGTACAGATCTCTGTGAGTGATATGTTAACTTGCTTTATGTTACTTTTGGGAAATTTGTGTTTTATTTTATGCATCTTTTCTATGGACATTCCGCTCTGCCTCTTTCTTCGGTAAAATGGTCCTTTTCTTTTTCTTAAAGGATGAACTTCCTAAGCAATATTCTTAGAGAGGAGGGTGGGTTTGAATACAAAAAGGCAATCATAGATTCGATTGTCATCCTCATAAGAGATATCCCAGAAGCAAAAGAGAGTGGGTTGCTTCATCTCTGCGAATTTATTGAAGATTGTGAATTCACCTATCTTTCCACACAGGTGGCCTTTTACTCCAGTTTTCATCTGCTGCACAAAGAGCTCTTGACTTTTCTTTGTTTGTCCTCTCACTTAAGAAAATTATGGTTGATCTTACATTTATTAGATTCTCCACTTCCTGGGGATTGAAGGGCCAAAAACCTCAGATCCTAGCAAATATATACGGTACATATACAACCGAGTGCATCTTGAAAATGCAACTGTTCGGGCGAGTGCTGTGAGCACATTGGCAAAGTTTGGTGCTATGGTTGATTCATTGAAGGTAATGTTCAACTTTTCTTTTGCTCATAAACAACTTATATTTGTTGGAATGTTACAGATGTTTTTTTTTTTCAATTTTTTTATAAGGAATGTTACAGATGTATGTTTGAAATATTCATTTCGGCCTTTGTTTCAGCCTCGCATTTTTGTGCTGCTGAGACGATGTCTTTTTGACAGCGATGATGAGGTGAGTTATCTAATATATTTTATTTCCCTAGGTTTTGCTTTATTGTGTTCATCTCCAACTTGTTTGTATGAACATTCATAGGTGTTTTATCAGTCTTGTTTTCTTCATTCGTTATTTGTGCTTATAAATATCAATCTAATCTCTATGTCAATTTCTTTGTCCCTTTTTACCTCACCAAAAATTAAAGTCTCTGCTCTATCTCATTTCGTACCATATCAAATCTTTCAAAACTTTTATCTAGCGGCTATGTATGTTGCTTTTTCTGCAGGTTCGTGATAGGGCAACACTCTATCTGAATACTCTTGGTGGTGATGGTTCAGTTGTTGAAACCGATAAAGATGTAAAGGAATTCCTCTTTGGATCACTGGATCTCCCACTTGTCAATTTGGAGACAAGTTTGAAAAATTATGTATGACTTCTGCAGTTGCTTTTTGCCTTCTGTGCTGATAAATTTCACCATAATATCACAATTTAATGTGTTTAATATGTATACAGGAGCCTTCAGAAGAGCCTTTTGACATTAGTTCTGTGCCCAGGGAAGTTAAGACCCAGCCACTTGCTGAGAAGAAGGGCCCAAGTAAAAAGCCAACAGGGCTGGCTGCTCCACCGACTGCCCCTGTATCCACTGTTGATGCTTATGAAAAGCTGCTTTCCTCTATTCCGGAGTTTGCGGACTTTGGGAAGCTTTTCAAGGTACCATGACCCGTTGTTTTTTTTTATCAATTCTTTACAGTATTTGTTCCAGGGTTTCTGGTTGGCAATTATGCGCTTTTATTGTTCTTACCAGTCTTCAGCACCTGTGGAGCTTACAGAAGCAGAAACAGAATACTCAGTGAATGTCGTAAAGCATATCTTTGATGGGCATGTTGTGTTCCAGTACAACTGCACCAATACAATTCCTGAGCAATTACTAGAACACGTAATGACCATTTTATTGAAAGCAGAAGTTCATGTAATCAATCCTACTTGAGACTTACTTTGTAATTATTTCTGCTCCTGCCAGGTCACTGTTGTTGTGGATGCTTCAGAAGCAGAGGAATTCTCTGAAGTTATATCCAAGCCTCTCAAATCTCTCCCTTATGACACACCTGGACAGATCTTTGTGGCATTTGAGAAGCCAGAAGGTGTCCCAGCTGTGGGAAAATTTTCAAACATGTTGAGGTTCACTGTTAAAGAGGTACTAGTATTCCCTTTATCTTCGTGAAAATGCTCTATCTGTCTCTCTCTCTCTCTCTCTAGCCGTTCATCCATTTCTTGTTGCTTATTAGCAGCTGTTAATGTTGATCTCTACTCTCAATATTAAGTTTGTTTTAAACAGAACCACTTGCACATTATCTAAGTTTGTTTTCATCCATATATTCTTAAATGGCATCTTCCGAAAGATAAAAACACGTAGTTTATTGCATGTCTCAAAGAAATGGAATAAATTCTAAGCAAGTGTGAAAGATATGAGGTACCTGGAGTTTATGCAATTCATTAGCATATCCTACTTGGCTTTCACATCTTACATATTTGATGATCCTACCAGGTTGATCCAATCACTGGTGAGGCAGAGGATGATGGAGTTGAAGATGAATACCAGCTAGAGGACCTGGAGGTTGTAGCAGCTGATTACATGTTGAAAGTGGGGGTCTCAAATTTCCGAAATGCGTGGGAAAGCATGGGTGCAGATTGTGAGAGGGTAGATGAATATGGCCTTGGTCCAAGGGACAGCTTGGCTGAAGCTGTAAGTGCTGTGATCAACCTTCTTGGCCTGCAGCCCTGTGAGGTATGTAAATTGTTTGGATTTTGTACTTGCAAAACTTGCCAATGGTGGTATATTTTAAGTATGCAGATATAATCATTATTATGCGATTACTTGATTATATGAGTTTAGACTGATAGGCTGAAACTTCTGTTTTTTGGAGCTTGCTAGAGGACATATATGTACCCTACTAATGGATCGAATGACAACTTCATGTTCATGTGAAATTTCTTTGTTTATTTTTTGTCTTTAATTTGCATTTGGTTTATTAGACAGCATCATAATGAAGTTGCGAGTTTTACCCACTATGGTGGTTGTGCCACATCTTTAGAACATGGGTAGGCAAATAATAAAATTTAATGGCCATCCAGCTTTAACTAGTTTGTCTTAAAGTTGGCTAAAACTTTGCTTTCCCTGCAGTCCCATCAGGGTGTAAGTCTGTCCCTGAAGAAAGGAAAAGTTTGTACTAAAGCGTGTTATATTATGAGCTTAGTTGACTGCAATCTCTCTGGAAGCTGATTTGATAATCTTCCATTTTTTTCTGGTGTTGTTCAGGGCACGGAGGTTGTCCCAAGCAATTCGAGATCACACACTTGTCTGTTATCCGGTGTATATATAGGCAATGTGAGGGTTCTTGTGCGCATATCTTTTGGTATTGATGGTCCAAAGGAAGTTGCAATGAAACTGGCCGTCAGATCTGAGGATGAAACCGTCAGTGATTCCATTCACGAGATTGTGGCAAGCGGCTAGAATGGTATTGAGGAATGCTTCACTCGATGCTTCCTTGTAGTTATTTTATTTTAATTTTTCTCCCGAGAATTGAGATTAGAGGTGGATTGCTGCAAACAGATTACTTGTAGAGGAGAATTTGAAGAAACGCTAGGTTTTAAAGTTAAGCTTGCTGGGATATTCATTTGCACTATTTTGAGCATTTTCCCGTTCATTGTTTAATATACTCGATTATCATGTCAGGCTCATTGGATGAAGAATTGAGGCACTGTATACGTTTAATATCGGCATGTAATACTTAAATTGTTTGAATGTTGTACTCAAACCGAACGCTGCAAATTGAATTTTTATGTTGAGATGGAAATTCCAAGCTTCTTATTCTCTTTACACGTCTATATAGGGAAGGGGGCCAGATTCTCGGGCCGAATTGAATGGATTCCTCACCAAGAGTGATTCTTGCACTTCTTTTGTTAATTCAATTCAGTTAAAAATCCAACTAAAGTCTTAAAACTGTTGGATACAAATTCGGTTAAGTCTTTAACCTTTAGGATCATAACAATCCTCTTCGCCCTCTGCATCACCCACTTTGATGAATGGATTAGGAACTTCAACCATATTTTCTTCATGATCATCCGTGCCGTGGGCGCAGATTATCATCATATAACGACGTCTTCGTTACTCCAACCGATCTAGGTTTGACTTGAGCGCCCCTTCGAATTCAGTTGCTGCAAGTTTCGTTCCTCCACCGGATCCACTTTGATGCACGTACTCTTTTCATTTTTCAAAAAAATTCTTTTAGAATTTCAGATTTAAAAAAAATATATATATATATATATTTTAACCTGTTAAGGATCGTATCCCATGCAAAACTAATATTGACGTTTCTTGTAATGCATGGAATTATAGAAGTTCTATGCAGGCTACCTCGAGACGATAACAATTTATGAATAACAATTTGCCGCCAACCTATTTATCTACACGAGCCAGGACCACATCAAGGACATCTAAATTGTTATTTGCCTGAAGCGGTTTTGACGGGTTTTCAGACTGCCAAAATTGGCAGCGAGATTTCACACATTGCTTCCCAGCATCCAAAGCCAAAGGAAAGAACATATATAAATAAATGATTGAATGTACAAGGTACACCACCGATCAGCGATTATGGTTTAATGAATAGTCAGTTTTATGCAGCCTCCAGATATAAATAAGTACCTCCATCTCAAGTTCTCAAGCCAAATATTTTTCTTTTTTCTCCAATATTCCAACTGCCAGTTTTATGAATTACAATGAACATTACAGGATTATGGTTTCTCAAACTCTACCAACATACGTGAAATGCAAACGCATTTTAGCAAAAAGATGCAATGCTAAGAAGGCTATGAAAACCGTATGGAAGTTGGCCTTTTCTCTTCGATCAGATTACCCTCCTATGCCCTCCAAAAGCCCATATCTGACACACAGTGTAACGAAATATGAGCCTTTAATCGCAGCATGAATAGAAGTGAAGGAAAACTATCCTCACTAAATAAAATGTAAAATACTCCCTGCTTAAAGAAAGGAACGCACTAGAACAACCATTGAAAACGGGAATGATCAAATTTTAGTACATGGCAAGAGTAGACTGCATGAGATAATCATTAATTATTGTTTAATTTATTTAATTTCTTGTAGCATAGAACTAGAGCAAGTATACACAAGCTTATAGAATTTTCTTTGCCTTGTTTTTAACATGTTTATGGATTAGATATAGAAAGTAGAAAATGAAGTATTAAACCATCTACTAGTCAATATTAGTTAGCAAATATGGTTCTTGAATTATATCCAGGAAATCTAGAGGTCCAACATGTAAAAAATAAACAATTCCACGTGCCATCGAACAGCAGATCAAAAGGGATGGCTATGTAGATTGGGTTCCAGAATCAAAAGAGAAACTTCGAATCACATGCTTCATTTTTTTTTCCTTTTTCATTTGCATGTATTTATGGAGTACAAGGTGAGCTGAGCCAAAAAGATTAACAATATATTGGAAACAAAGGATAAGTTCTCTCATGCTGTCCTGCACATTATGGAGTCTAAATAAAAGATAACACTAGCCAGATTTAGATGCAGACTAACCTTTAGGTTTGTGTCCAAACTTCCAGTACATAAGGCACTTCCATCAGCTGATAAACCCAAACAGCTTATCCGAGCCTCATGTGAGTTTTGCAGAGATCCCAAGTTCAAAACCACCTACCCCAAAATGAGTGATTAGATCCAATTAATTATTCGATTATTGATATGCCCTGCCATATCAACTTCATTTCACACTCCCATACACAAACCTGCACGCATACAAATTTTTGTTTGTTGTGTGTTGTTTTAGGCTTTGGAGGGGGGCTTGGTCCAGAAGATCTCGCCATGACTCTTCTTTGACAGGTCTAGTCAATTCTTAAGCACCACTAAAGTAATTTATTTTTTTACTACTAAAAAAAAAGTTATTTATTTTTAGCTTCTGCTGGACAGGTACTTTGTAAAAAGGGCTAAAGTAGAAAACTCAGATCCTACATTCTTAGCAATTCTGAACACACATGGCCAAGGTTGAAATATGACCAGCCAAAATAAAACAACTACCTTTGCCAATAAGGTGTCCCACACATAGCAATCGCCATTCGAATATCCGGCAAAGAGAAGTCTTCCTGATATGGAGAATACAATGGAGGTCACATGTGGGACATCATTATCACCATGTTGCTGATAGTATACTTGGAGTTGGTGCCCAGTTCTGATATCAAATAACCTGCAAGTTCCATCATCTGAGCCAGTTCCAAATCTGTTGCCATCTGGAAAGAATCTTACAGTGTTAACATCCCCCTCATGTCCATGAAATGTCCGTACTGCTCGACTTGCAACACGAGTGTCCCACAATCGGGCAGTTGCATCACAGGAACCAGATACAAACATTCTTGAGTTTGATCCATTAATTGAGACGCTGAGAATCCAAAAGACTAACAAAGTTAAAGAAAACTAACAGTGGATCATTTTTGGTAACACAACTCAGTACGAGACACGTGGCAAATTCTCGACATGGAACTTTTTTTTAGAAGTACATGAAACAAATTCTTAGAGCTCAGTTTACAGAGTAATCGACTTATGCAGATGCATCAAGTTTCGAAGCTTGAAAATTATTTTAAATTTTAAAATATTATCTCATTCTATAATAGGATGAGAACAAAATCCTTTCTTTACCATTGTTTATACCTATATAAAAATTAAAATTAAAATTAAAAAAATAATAATAATAAAAAAAAAAAAAAACAGAATAGGGTGAGAACACAAATTAGCTTGACTGCATTTGCAAAATCACCTATACCTTAGTACATCTGCTGTGTGTCCAGACTGAAATTCACCTCCGAAAACAGAAGTTCTAAGGCCTGTAGTAATATCCCATAAAATGCATGTGTGATCACCAGAACTGGTGATTAAGTGAGTGTCCTCGTCTGGTACATACTGACAGGACGAAACATACCCCTTATGCCCACTAAGCATTCTTGACACCGGTAGATTTCCATCCTTGTCCATGGGGGAATTAAGGTTAAAGATAGAGCAGACACTATCAAGACCACCACAGGCTACAGACAGACCAGTCGGTGAGAAAGCACAAGTCATCACCCATGCACAAGGTAGTTTTATTGCATGAGTCTTCTGACTTGTTAAAGCATTCCACACTATCAACCGACCATCTTGAGATGCACTGACGATTCGATTCTTCTCAGGAGTCCAATCCAATGAATACACCTGCAAGTTTTTTAATCAGATTTATAGAAGTTGTGATTATAAATTCTGATTAACCCCATCTTCTTAAAGTGGCATCACAACATAGCAATCTATAAATAAAACATGTATTTCTTACTCAGAAAGGCCAAATATAATGAAACTAGAAATTAACCAATTGTAACTAGCAAAAAAGCATTGTGGGTACCAGTTCGAAACTGAACTTTGAGTCACCAGAAAAATAAAAAGAATCATTAATTTGTCGAAGGACAGAAGCTACTTTCTACCATGCAGCTTCAAAGGTTGACATGTATGCATTATAGCCTATGTTATCACTATTATTGCATCATATCTTCTATATGAAAATACCAAATGCCCATCTCCTGTACCATGGTATCTCGCAACGCCCTCTCTAAGAAACCAACCAATGTACATGTGTGTGTGTGTGTGTGTGTGTGTGTGTGTGTGTGTGTGGGCCTAGGCTCGGGGGCTTTTCAATTTCTTGGCTTTCCAAGCGCTACTTTTAAGATCCCACTTTGATGTCCATCGAGGAGCTCAAGAATTTCCCCTTTAATACATTATACCACAGGATGACAGCCACTTTATCTCTCTAACTTTAGTTTCCAGGATTTTTTTTTTTTTTTGATAAGTAAGTTTCCAGGATTTTATTGCTCCTCTCTTACACACTTACTGATGTGCCCCCATTCTGCTTGTTGATAAAACTTATCTTACTTATCAAAATAAATAACAAGTGTATTAGTTGAGTGATGCCGTGTCCGGTGGTACAACTGTTAGCATGCTGGAAGGGCCAGGGTAGTAATTATCATGGTGGGGCATTGTGGTAATGATCTAGATTTGCTTGATGTGGGATCAAAGTTCCAAAAATAATACAAGGACCTTCAAGGATCTCAAGACTTTCTTTTTTTTATGCACCATACCATTGGATGATGGCCAATTTGTGTCTTTCTAGTTTCAGTTTTCAGGATTTTCTTGGTCTCCTCTTTCTCTGACTAACGCCAGTTTTATATACCCCCATGTTACCACATACCTCTTTTTGTCGATCATTAATCAAATATATCTTACTTATAAAAAAAGTTATATTTTTTTTTTTAACATGTAAGCAAGTATCACAAAATGCGAGTATGATACAGCAATGCACCATCTTTCATTGGATTCAATTACAAGTCACAAAAACGTTCAAATTATATTTTTTTGTAAGTAAAATTCTCAAATAACAATGTGCTCTTGCCACAATTTAAAGCTTAATTTTCCAAATCATAATTATCAAACATTGAGAATATTAGTATGATACCGACTTCCTAGCAATGAGCTAACACACAATCCCGTTTTGAACACTTATTGTCATTCTCATAACACTTTTAGAAACAAAAAGTCACGCTGAAGAAGTTCTAGCAATCAGATGTCTACTATTGTGACCCAAAATCATTTCCTTTACTAAACATATTTGCCCACTTACCAAATAGCTTGAACTTCTTTTGGTAGATATACTCATCATTTTCAGCAAAAGAGTAGACCCAAAAAAAAATCAAACGAGTATATAAATACACACTTGAAAAACCTAGAATACCTTGCCTGTATGACCCTGGAGTGTTCTACAGCAAACCAGATCCGTGGGTCCGAAGCTGACCGGGGTCCTACCCTGCGACCTCGCGTACCCCGCAACTGCAAAATTCGCCACCAAAACCAAACAGATCCGAGAAATACCGAACTCCAAAAAATCCAAACCCCAAAAACTAAAGAATAAACAAAACAAATTTTGCAAGATTCCACATACCATCCGTGTCGAGCAGAGAGAGCCGCTTCTGCTTAAGGCGCTCTCTGAGAGAGTTCACCGTCTCCGTAGCCGCCACGTGGCGCTCTTTGAGCTCCGCAACGGACATTCTTTCAGTAAAAAAGGAAAAACTGACTAACAAAAAAAAGCCATTTTAAGATTACCCGATTTGAGCCCTAGCGTTCGTTGGGTGTTGAGAAAATGGAATTTTGGGAAATTCAGGAAAGGTTCGAAGGGAGACTTTGACAGTATTAGGGCTTTGATTGGGGAAGATTTTAGAACACAGGAAGTGTGGTGAATAACGTTGGAATAGATTCGTACACAGAGGGAGGAAGAGAGAGAGAGAGAGAGAGAGAGTTGATGGAGTCTGGAAGAATTCTCAGATGGCAGGAGGAGCTGACTGACGTAAGGCCGCCGGACCCATCTGGGTTCCACGTGTCGTTCACCTTAGAAGGGTTGGGCACTTGAATGTGGACACGCTGTCACTTGTGCCCCTGTGTGGGTCATACAGGTCATATCTGGGACTTGGACGGTGCTTGGGAGGAGTTTTCCTATTCATCCTCCCCACACTTCACATTCCACACTTTTTAATATTTTTTAAAATATTTTTTTAAATTTATTTTTTTTAAACTATTTATAATTTTTTATTCACTATGCATACAAAAATATATTTGATAAAAAAAATTAAAAAAAAAATTAAAAAAAAGATGAAGTATGGAGTGTGATGTGAATAGTAGAAGGTTGAGTAGAATTTTTGGCTTGGGAGCCCGATTCTCTTTCTTCAGCTCGATGGGTATTTTTATTTTATTTTTTATGTAAAGATTAAAAAAATATTATTTAATAATATTGTAAATTTTTTTTTATTTTTTAAAAATATTAAAAATTATTAAAAAAAATGTAAAAAAAAATTTAAAACTTAAAAATTAATTAAAAATACCCAACGGACAAAAAAAAGAAGAGCCCAAATCAAACTCTCAAGCATTTTTCCTAACTTCGTCCTTTATCTTTTTTTTTTTTCGTTAGAGTTTTCTTTTTCGTTTTTTGTACGCAATCTATTTTTATAGAGCACAATTGGATAGCAATTAAATAATAATAATTGTGTATTGTGAATCAATTTATTCGGATAAAAAATTTATTATATAAAAGAAGAAAACTTGTTGAAATTAAAAAGCTAATATAAGAAGGATAAATCATTTTACATATTAAAATTTATTGTATTACGTGGAATATCAGAGTATTATAATAAGAATAATATTATATATAATTGTAAAGTGTTAAAGAGTTATACAATAATTTAAAAAAAATAGAATTTAATATTAAAAAATTATTATTTTTTATATAAATCCCGTATCTATTTATTTTTTTAAAAATAATTACACGATGCTTATCTACTATCATTTCTCTTGCTTAAAAACTGTTGTGTGAACGCTTGGATAAGTATTGCGTGATTATTTCTTATTTGTTAATGCGGTAGTTATTGACGGATTTTTTTGAGATTAAGGTATTTTATAATATCTAATTTTAATTCAAATAATATTAAATATAGTTATATGTTGTGCACTAAATATTTTTTTTTAAAGAGAGTGAGACTCACTGTTAATTTTTTTTTTTTTTTTACGTGAGTCTAATATTTATTTATTTATTTATTTTAAAATGAGTGTACAGCACACATTCTATAACTTCAAATATCATTTATCCACAAAGATATATATATAATAATAAAAAAACAAATAATCAAGCAATGTATCTAATAAATTGAATCGAATCCATATTTTTTAATCGAGTCAAGGAGGAGACTGCTAAAGAAACAATCTTATATTCTGATCAATTTTATTAGATACCGTCGGTAGATGCAAGCAGCAGGTAAACATGAGGAATAAATAGGAGTTGTAGCTATGAAAATAAAAAAGACATATATAATTAGGAACAAAAGTCAAGGATCGGAAATGACTCTTGTGGGCACACAGCCATATTGATGTACGAAGGGGTGGAAATCTAGAAGAGATGGAAGTGGGAAACACGCTTCGTAAGTTGGGTAGCCATAAAGACCACGTTCCTTTCCAAACCCATCATATTTTGTCATGTTTTTGTTATTGACGCAGACCAAATGGGATGGACAGAATCAACTTGATCCGGAGAAGAAGAGGTCAGACATTGCCAGCTACAATATTGTCTATTGATTTCACACGCTTATTATTGCTTTGGCCTTAGAAACCGGGATAGAATAATTAGAGCAATGTTGAATACAGTTACGGATTTGTAAGCGTCGACTCATTAAAATATAATTTAACTGATAATTAATGGTTTACACAGCCTCAGATTACTTCATAGGAACTCCACTGTCATGTTTCAACAAGGGTGGAAGCCCAGTTTTCTTAAAGATCTTGTCTTTTAGTAGCATACCTATTCTCTTTTCGATTCTTTCTCTGTGCTTTTTTTTTTTTTTTTTCTATGTAACTATATATCAATTTTTTTAGGTAGAGGTAGACCTATCCAATCAACGGCTTAATTTATGAGTTGATCTTGAATGTGTATCAGAGCCATTCAGAGGCAAAACCATCGCGCCACTTCTTACAAAAGATGATAGCTCTCATAGTTGGCAGCTAGTTATTTATTTCAATGGAAGAAAAAAGAGCAAAATTCCGTTGCCGGGAATCGAACCCGGGTCTCCTGGGTGAAAGCCAGATATCCTAACCGCTGGACGACAACGGATTACGAATTATTTGGTCAAATATGTGTTATTTATTCAAGATCTTCTGTGATAACGACACCTTCTTTCTGAGGCCTTTCTTGGGCCGTTTAGATCAGAAGGTTTTTTTACGGAATCTTTTCCACGAAAGAAGGCTGCCTTTGAAACCCAAATCGAGCAACTCGATCAATACCCAAAAGCGAATACAACCCGATTAGACCAACCGAGCCCAATCAGAAATCTTCCATAGAAAGCAACAGAGATGGGAAACGGGGATCATCAATAAATGCTACTTCTTATCTTCACACCACGCATCAATATATGATTTAATATTTTTATCAATCTATTTACACACACTTATTTACATATTAATATGTATGTGTTTAAATAAAAGGGTAAAACTGACATATCACATGTTAGTATATGGTATATAGATAATAAATTGAATTTTTCAACAATGAATTAATGATGGCCACAGTAAAAGGTATTCATGTTAAGAAAGAAACGCAATAAAATCATTGGATTTTTGAAGCATAGTTCTCATACGTGTGTGTGTGTGGATGGATTTGGACTTGGACTTGGACATGGACATGTAAAGTCGTTGAAGATTGGGAAAATGTGAGCTCATGGTAGTAATCATGGACTATAATACCACACGAATTTCTCCAACCAAACATAAGTTGTATATGATATTAAGTACTACTTCATCATAAGATGATGAAGACTAAAACTTACAAGTACGATAAGAAAGATCAGAATTACAACTCCATGATCACAGTAGGAAATAGATCAAAATAAGTAGTATAGTAGCTAGCACACTGACATCTCATTTGCAAACATATTACGTTTATTTTCTTGGTATCTAGGATTCCAAAATCATGAGATCATTCCGCTGCTTTTCAGGTACATGCATCAACCAGGATAATAGCAAGCATTGTAACCTACAGTCACACAGAGAGAGAGAGAGAGAGAAAGAGAGATTACAAATAACAAAGAGTAGAAGAACAGAACAATCCAGGAGAGCAGCAAATGACTAAACAAAGTACAACATATAAAATGTGTTTTTGATCAGGAAAATTGAAAATTACAAAAACACATGAGTTGATTTAATTTAAAGCATAAAAAATAAAAGCCCACGTACGGCCCCATGCTATATATATATTTATGACACACACATATGACTTGTCTAAATTATATATAGTTTTCTATTAACGATCTAATATATGTTTCGCAAAGAACAAGGGACATACATGCACGATTGAATGTTGGAAACGAGCTTACTAGGATTAATGGATGTGAGGGTTGCCGTCTGTGAGAAATCGCAGTTCCATGGATTCTTTCCAGCAGTTTGGTAATAGAGATTCATGGCATAGGAAGCATGTGACAATAATGTGTTGGGTTCAAAGCAGGCGCCTCCTGGTTGGATCGGCCTGCAATCAATACCTTGGCCACAGGAATAGTCAAGATTTGCCTGCAGTTGAGCATCAGAAACGCCAGCCTTGGGAACGCACCAGCAGCTTGTTCCTGCCGTCGATTTTGGTGATGGAATCACTTGAGTTGGCGATGGAGTCTGATGATGATCAGGACATGATCAGACAAAAACTCAAACCAATATTAATATTGTTACGTACGACACACATAATTATGTTGACTACAAACCATCACGTCTGCATACGAATGCCTATTGATTTCGTATTATCGTATACTTCTTAAAAAAAAAAAAAGGAACAATTTAACATGCCACTAATTCTTCACAAAAAATAAGGCCCAGAAGGTCTTTAATTAGCAATTGATAGAACTGATATATATATATAGTCTCACCTGGCAACTTTTCTTTGAAAGGCCAACATCATAGATCATGGTAAGATCAGGCAGGTTGTAAAGTCCAAAAGATCGTTCAGAGGGCGGTCCTGGTTTTAAATTCTCATCATACAGAGCGGAGATATATGTATCCACTGATTTTCCAGGCATTAAAGGAGTCCCAGCCATTGATCTTAGGTGGGCAATCAAATTCCCATTGTAGGCCCTGGCATTCTCAACACTGGGTCCTGTTTCACTACTGTCCCCACCGTGCGGCCATCCGGTCTCAGCAACCGTGATCTCAGAATCCTTGAATCCCATCGCATTCAAAGCGAACCGTACAGCATCTAACTGCACATTTGTCATATTAATTATGATATAAAACAATATCATGCTTTCCATGTCGGGACAAGTTAACTATAGAGATGATATTTTTAATTTTAGAATTTATAAATTTTGTGCATTTCTTTATAAAATTTATAAATCTGATTTACATATAAAAAAATTATTTTTTTAATGATAAATTTTATTTTTTTTCAAAAGCAATGAGTGGGTCTTTCACACTTTAGAACTATATTTAACATTAGTCTTTTAATAAATAAATAAATAACAAATTAACTATAAGTGCACACAAAATCAAACTAAACAGAGAAAGTGTTTCGGTCACAAAATTTTTTATAAAAATAAACTCAACATAGCTCCATATGATAGGTTAATAAATTTAATTAATAATAAAAATAATTTTATAATTTAACATATTACATCGAATTATATCAATTTGTGAATATAATTTACAAGATCTATACGTGGCTAAGGAATTTCTGAAACTAAAAAAATAACATACAATGTCTTTATCAAGTTGATGAAGCCCTGTTTGTTCAGAATCATGTCAGGTTCCGAGCTAATTTTCCACATTAATTAATTATTAGCAAGAAAAATGACATACCGAGTATCACATTAATTATCAATATATACGACCCAGAGGTAAAAACTAACAAAGTCAGACTAATTTAAGTTTGGTTTGGTTTCACAAATTTTTAAAATCATCTTATTTTATCGCATCTCACTTCATCTCATTTTAATATCTAAACAATATTAATTTCAAAATTTTAAATTTTTAACTTTTTAACTTTTTTTTCATCTAATCATTATCACTTTCATAAACTTCCAAATAAAACATAAAATATAATTCAAAATTTTCAAATATCAAAATAAAAATAATATTCTAATCCTTTTTTAATTTTATACTTTTTTATTCATTCTCTTTTTTTTTTTAATTTTATAAAAATATTAATTAAAATTATTTTATTACTATTATTCATAAATTATTTCAGTTGCGACGTTGGGCTAATCAGAGTCTCATGCACATTGCTTTAATTTCAGTTTTTAAAAAGTCAATCATAATGGTGTTAACAGTACCCAATGTTAATTACTCCATTCAACTAGCTAGCAGATATGGACGACTAGCAAACTAAATAAACGTAAAGTTTGAAAAAAAACAACTAGAATTATGTATTCAAAAGGTTGAGACGATTTGGTGGAAAGAAAATCAGAACCACTACCAGTCTACGTTGGAGCAAATTATCATAGCTCCCTTAGGTAGACTTCTGGTCAGGCATACGGGCGAGACCAAAAGGTTTACCATGTGTCCCATGATTGATTCAGAGGTCAACCTTATTACTAAGCACAGCACAGTAAAACTCACCTGAGCTTCGAACATATTCATGTACGTGATTCCAGTTCCGGAGTCGGTTTGTCCTGATTTGAGCTGGAACAGGCAGAACGCAAGCATTTCAGGCCTGGGATCGCTCTTGTAGGCGAAGAAAGGGTAGGGGTTGATGGCGAAGGGGGAGCCATTCTCCCTCTGGAACTCCAACAAGCCCCTCATGGTGTCCTGGTAGACGGGATTGAAAGAACCGGACGAGGGAGGGTAGGACTGAGACAACACGGACATGGAGTGAACCGTCGATACCTTCACCTTACCGCCGAGTAAGACCGAGTTGAGGGCGTTCTGGACATTCTTCATTGCGGGAAGGAGCTGAGAGATCAAGCCCTGATCCGTGGAGGTTATGACCTCATTGCCCACGGTGATGAGGATGATGTTGCTGGCAGGGTAGTAGGGGAGGACGTACGAGGTAACCCACCGCATCGCTGCGTTGGGATCGGAGGCCAGCGCTGGAATCTCGCCGTTGGTGGCGCCGATAACTATGCCGATGCCGGTGTTGGAGAGGGCCTTGATGATGGCGGGGTCGGCGCCGTGGAGCCTGATCTTTCCGACGGTGGTGGAGTTGAGGAGGTTCGCGGTGGCCGTAGGTGGTGGAAGGTTGTTGGCGACTTGGCCGTAGTTGATGCCAATGAATGGCTGGGACTCTGAAAAATATACACACACACACACATGGAGGTGAATTAGAGGTCAAGAAGGATTCAGCACTTTGCCAGCAATAATAATTCTGAAATAAACCAAAAATTGTAGAAAATATGATAGTGTATGCGTAAGAGATCAGAGAGCTAACCTGCGAAGTTGAAAGCGGAGAGGATGAAGAGGGAGAGATGGAGAAACAGTGAAAGCGGTAAGACCGTTGGCATGGCGGCACACAGTAATTCGTTATTATGACGACGAATGAAAGTATGATAAGATTTGTTAAAAAGACGAAGATCAAGAGAAAGGGATTAGCCAATAATGAAATAGGGCGGAAGGTGGTGGAATGGGGTATATATAGCTAGCAGTAGGATCGTCAGAGCAGAGGGGGTGGGTGTAAGCAGCGTGCGTCAGTCCAGTTTTCGTGTTTGAAAATCTTCAAACCACCATAGGTGGAGCCTTGAGAGGATTGACTGTGGAGCACGATGAATATGCGTGGTAATTGCTGCGTTAATTCTACCATGTAAAAATGCAAAAAAAAATTGCGTTTTCAAATGAAAATCTTTTTCCAAAATAAATTATTGATTTTCAAGTGAAGAATTTTGATATTTAGTTGCATTGAAAATTATAGTAATTTTTTTATATATATATTTGGTTGCATTGAGCATTATGGTACTTATATGACATCATATATCAATAATTTTAATTCATAGTATTAGTATATCCTAAAAAGTTTTAGAAAATCAATCTAATAAGTATTAAAATGATATGTAATAATAAATTCTTTTAACAAAATATTTTCCTGTAAAAGCAGAATAAAAGAAAGAAGCTGCTGGGAGACCGACCATGCAAGGATAAGGAATATGCATCACGCCAAGATTTTTATTCTAAAATTAGTGAGAATAAAACGGCAGGTAAAGGGCTCTCTCTCTCTCTCTCTCTCGATCGTCACCGAGTAGAAGGGCCCCATTTTTCCTGGTTAATTGTCAAAATCCAGTCTCTGACTGGAAAGTCCAAAACCCACGCTGATCTTGACCAAAACCCACAATGAAATCCAAATCACGCTACAAGCCGAAAAGTCCAAATTCCGTGCCTTAACTAACGAGTAAAACAAAAAACCAAGAGGGAGGCCTTACACTGCAAGAGAAAAATGGAGTTTACATTCCCTTTTTTTTCAGCCACAAATGTTCGCCGTTAGCCAACTGCTGGAGGTAAGATTTGGAAATTTGGGGTTTTGATACTTGTTTATGAGGAGGGGCGTCCGTTTTAGCTTACAAAAGAAAAAAATTACATGCCTACAACCACCCACAAGGTGTGCAATGTAAGAGGCCTCCCTGTGGCAGAACTCGTAGTAGGGAGAAGTGAACGATAAAAAGAGTGAAGATCATTCTCAATTAACTAAGGTGCTTAGCGAGAGGGAAAGGCACATTTTTTCTTCTTAATTTTGCTTGATCCAAAAACGACGTTTGAAGAAACATGAACCAAAAAAAGGGGTGGAAAATATGAAAAAATCTATTCTCAAATACATGTGTAGAGCACACCCAATAAAAGTATTTACATAACTTAATTTAATTTGAAAAATAAATTTTTAGTTTGATTCTTAGAAATCAAATCTTACCATGCATTTAATAAGTGATGTAGATCGAATGATTTGCTTTACACATTGACTTGATAATAGAATAAATCAAAAAATAATTTATTGGCTTGGAGAGGAGTGAGTTATTTTAGTGAAATATTTAATCACAAAGAGATTATACAAAAGTAAACTCACAAAGTAAAATGACTTGATGTGGTACATCAGATTGTAAAGTTACTTTTATATAAAATAGATTTAACGGATCATATAAATTAGTACCGTCAGTTAGCAAGTTTATTTTTATATAATTCTTCTGTGTATATATCACTTCTCTTTGAATTCATTTTATATACACAATTTTCTTATTGACCCACTATCCTCGCAAAGTAAAATAGTTTGTTAGGAACAAACTATTTTGAAGTCAAACAATTAAACACAAATAATTATACGTATATGGGTTGCTTGGTGTGCATAAAGCTTTACCAGAAGGCTCCTGAAGAAGATTATGATAATAATAATCATTATTATTAGTAGTAGTAGTAGGACGTTGCATCTAATCTGTTATCATTTAAGGAGGGAGCTCGATTGTCTCCAAAATTACCTGCATGCATGCACATTCGTTCTCGTTGCAGTACTACTCTTGCCGTTTATAAGTTCATCATGAATTGAATGTGATTTTCATCATCCTAATACTCTTTAATATATATCTATATATATATATATATAATCGGAGAAAAAAAAAACCAAAAGGTATATATAGTAAATATAAACTGAGTTTAACCTGATAAATCCATGCAAATTCCATTAACCCATCTTGAAAATTTCATATCTAATCTTATAATTCGCTGGAAAAATTCATATTCTGATATGACTTGAAGAATATTATTACAAAATAGTGGTAATGATATATATTTTATATTCCATTATGGCATGTGTATATAAAATATTTAAGTGTATATATATATAAAATCACAATCCATTTTTTATTTTTTAAAATAATTAATTATATGTAAACGTTGTTGTTTTGTCAATAGATAAAATAACAATTAATGTTCAAATTTTCTTATAGTGTATTGATGAAAATATGAATACATTTTGACCCGTTCCCTCAGGCTTCGTGTGACTCAAACTCTTCTAGAAAGTCGAAAGGTCTAATTAATTTAGCAAAGAACAGAATGCAAAGTAGAAATTTCTTTCGGTCAGTATTAAGAAACAAAAATTTTATGTGCAGTCATTTTCGCGCACTATTTACACACTTCGTTAATATGATTGGTTACTTCACTTTTTTTGATATAAAATAACTATTTTAACTAATCATAACAATAGAGTGTATAAATAATACGTAAAAGTGACTGTAGCAGAACTTATTAGAAAATGTTGTCGAATTGAGAAATCCAAATTTAGATTTGTCAATATATACAAGGGCTCCAGAATGGCCTAATAATTAATGTACACTCTAAAACAAATACTTCACCGGCCATTAATGTTTATGAACTACTTAGGAGTTCCCTAGCTTGAATCGGATTCAAAACACGAAGAAACCTAGCTAAGAAATTACTAGAGCTAGCTAAAACCGTTGAGAAAGTAGGGAAGTTTCCAGCAACGGGCCTAGCTAGTGAAATATCCTGTAATTCTATGGTAAAAAGTTTGCCACACCTTTTGCCATAATCGACAAATTAAGGTTGAAGAAGACTCGGGCTAGCTTCTTCTTGCATGGGTCTCTCTTTTGTCTTAAATAAAGTGGCCCCATTATTTAATAAAAGTCTTGGTCGTCTTCTAGAAAATGCATTAAAAATAAAAAAAAGTACTTGTATCTCACTATCAACCACTTAACTCCTAGTAATTCCTTAATTTCGATCCCCCTTTCCGGGCAGGCTACACGGATTTTTCCGAGAGTCGAGTCGGCACCAGCCTCCAAAGATCACCCAATATATATAATAGATATATGAATTCTTAATATACAATTATTTTTATGTATTCTTTACGTATTTCATTGATATAATTGATAAAAAAAATTATTTTTTATTAAAAAAATAACGCAACTAATCACACTATCTATTAATACGCAAGAAGTACAAAAAAGTGACTCCACGTAGAATTTTTTTATATGTATATATATATATATATAAATAAAATTTTAAATAAAAACATTACATCACACTTTCACCAAACCAATATCTAATTTATCATTTTTTCCATTCTAATTAAGGCGCGCTGCATATGTTACCAATCTGCCCGACCGCTATGTGTTTGGAAAATGGTTGGTAACTAACGTCGGACGGGAGTGTGAATAATAATGCATACCTAATAAAGAAGACTGCCCTTCTCAAATGGTTTAAACTTTGAATCAACGACCGACTCCGTGTAGGAGCGAGACTCCAATTTCTAGTCACCACCCACCCTCGTGCTCTTCTACACTGCTTTATTTCCAGAAAATAAACAAGTTGGGCAATTACTCTTGAGAGAAATGGAATAAATAACTGGAAAATGTTTGGTAAGTCCGAACAATCTTTGCTGAATCTAACAAACTCCATATAAATATATTACTTTAGATTATTGTCAACTTCGCAAAAGAATCGAGCAGAAATTAGTGGTTTGATGACCCAACAGCTTAGCAAACAGATCACGAATGTGTAACTATATACCAACTTCAATTAAATCAAGAAAACAAGAAATAGAAGCCGCCTGTCCATCCAAGGAAAATATATATATAAGACATTGGATCCCGAATTCGCAATTCAAATTGTTTCAATTAACTATATATCTGAAGATCCCACTTTGATGTCCATCGAGGAGCTCAAGACTCTCTCTTTAATACATTCTACCACAGGATGACAGCCACAATATCTCTCTAACTTTAGTTTCCAGGATTTTATTGCTCCTCTCTTACACACTTGCTGATGTGCCCCCGGCCATTCTGCTCGTTGATAAAACTTTATCTAATTATCAAAATAAATGGATAAGTGTGTATTAGTTGAGTGCTGCCGTGTCCGGTGGTAGAACTGTTAGCATGCTGGACGGGGCGGGGTAGTAATTATCATGGTGGGGCATCGTGCAAATGATCTCGATTTGCTTGATGTGGGATCACAGTTCCAAAAATAATACAAGGACCTTCAAGGATCTCAAGACTTTCTTTCTTTCTTTCTTTCTTTCTTTTTATGCACTATACCATTGGATGATGGCCAATTTGTGTCTTTCTAGTTTCAGTTTTCAGGATTTTCTTGGTCTCCTCTTTCTCTGACTAACGCCTTCTTCCTCCCTCTACATTTCTCTCATCTGCACATCGCAAACATTTTTTAAACTTATCACTCCCAAGTGCAATTCCTCTTCAGTCAAAACAAAAAAAAGAAATAATTACCATTAAAATCACCCGGACTACGTAGCGTATGGTAGACTTAAGAGTTTTTTTTTTTGCAAGTGTCAAAAGTTCGTATTTATTTATTTTATCATCTCATAAATTCAATTATCATTGAAGTGTTTGTATGCCTATCCAACCTACTAAAATATGCGCCAGTGGACTCCGGCCACTGACATCAATTCTCATGTGTTGTGTACACCTCAAATAATAATAGACTTGGTAATTGCAAAATCAAACTTCATTAAATCAACAGTACTTAAAGTGCCATTGACTAACCGCAAAAAGAAACCAACAAGAACTTGAGAAGGAGGGGAGCAACGAGTAGCTAATTAACGCAATCTTCTTGCTTCTCTTTCAGACTCGAGTAAGGTAAGGATATCACCTTCCCTCACAGGCCCCTTGACATTTCTCATGATGAACTGGTTCTGATCGTCCAAAAACTTAGCTCTCACCTGAGTCACCTATCCTCTCGATCCGGTCTGACCCATTACTTTTACCAGCAAGATATGCTTCACTTGAGATTCCATCCTATATATGCCAAGCAACGGCAGATGATCTTAAATTTTAGAGAGAGGTATATAAGTGGACTTGATGATAAGGCCAGAACCATGTGTAAAGTATTTTCGTTCGAGATCTTAAATTCTGACAGAACCATCTGATCTCGAGCACGGTCCGCAAGAGGTATATTTGTTTTGATTGAAAAGGGATTGCACTTGAGAGTGATAAGTTTACAAAATGTTTGCGATGTGCAGATGAGAGAAATGTAGAGAAAGGAAGAAGAAGGTAAAAAAAAATTGATAAAGAAAGAGAGAGGGAATGAAATGATAAGGACATAAGTAGTAAAAAAATAAATTTTTTTAAAAAATGAGCACCAGTTGCATGGAATTTCCGCAAGAGCGGTTGTAAGTAGAGTTTCTCCAGTTGTATATACCCCCATGTTACCACATACCTCTTTTTGTCGATCGTCAATTTAATATATCTTACTTATAGAAAAAGTTATATTTTTTTTATTTTAACATGAAAGCAAGCATCACAAAATGCGAGTATGATACAGCAACGCACCATCTTTCATTGGATTCAATTACAAGTCACAAAAACGTTCAAATTATATTTTTTTATAAGTAAAATTCTCAAATAACAATGTGCGCATGACACAATTTAAAGATTAATTTCCCAAATCACAATTATCAAACATTGAGAATATAAGTATGATACCGACTTCCCATCAATGAGCTAACACACAATCCCGTTTTGAGCACTTATTGTCATTCTCATAACACTTTTAGAAACAAAAAGTCACGCTGAAGAAGTTCTAGCAATCAGATGTCTACTATTGTGACCCAAAATCATTTCCTTTACTAAACATATTTGCCCACTTACCAATAGCTTGAACTTCTTTTGGTAGATATACTCATCATTTTCAGCAAAAGAGTAGACCCAAAAAAAATATCAAACGAGTATATAAATACACACTTGAAAAACCTAGAATAGCTTGCCTGTATGACCCTAGAGTGTTCTACAGCAAACTAGATTCGTGGGTCCGAAGCTGACCAGGGTCCTACCCTGCGACCTCACGTACCCTGCAACTGCAAAATTCGCCACCAAAACCAAACAGATCCGAGAAATACTGAACTCCAAAAAATCCAAACCCTAAAAACTAAAGAATAAACAAAATAAATTTTGCAAGATTCCACATACCATTCGTGTTGAGCAGAGAGAGCCGCTTCTGCTTAAGGCACTCTCTGAGAGAGTTCACCGTCTCCGTAGCCACCACGTGGTGCTTTTTGAGCTCTGCAACGGACATTCTTTCAGTCAAAAAAGGCAAAATTGACTAAGAGCACTCCAATGGATGCTCTATAATATATTGTCCTTTAAAATATAAAAAAATGCTTTTAAAAATGCTCTCCATTGGATCTTTTATTTTAAAAATATTTTGTATTTTGCTACAGGAAACCCGCTACATTTAGGGGAACATGTTCATCATTGTAAATGCTTTTAATTAATTTCTCTCTTCTCTTGCTGAGTTTCTCAATTTCTTCAAATCATCTTTATTCTCATTTCAAACCCCTTCTCTCTCTCTCTCTCTCTCTCTCTCTCTCTCTCTCTCTCTCTCTCTCGTTCCTACGCTTTGTTCTTTGCTTGGTGCCAAAGACAACCAAAGCCTTCCATCTTCCTCGACTTCACTCGTCGACTCCATCCCTGATCATCTATTGTCTTCTGCTTCAAACTTTGCTCTCACGACTGAGCTAAACATTTGCCATTTTTTCCCTTTAGCGTGTACCATTCAAAGTAGAAATTGGTAAAATACTTTAGCTTTCTTGGAATCTCTCTCTCTCACTTTCTCTAAAACGCCACAAATTTTTTATTCTAAATATGGGTCTAGGAGTTTGCGTGGGTACATGATTGTGAAATTTTACAGCATATGTAGAAAGTTTGCATCTACGGATTTCTTGGGAAGAAAAAATTTGTGCTTTCAGAAACTCAAAAATTTTTGCTTTCAGAAACCTACCTCAGAAATCCAGAAACAATACCTTGGGTATAAATGTAGAGAGAGAGAGAGAGAGTACAAGTAATTTGTAGTCCGTTCCATTACGGACTGTGAGAAAAATTAAAATCCCACGAACCAAACAGACATAGGAAATCCATAGAAATAAACAACGTAGTAAATGAAAGAATTACTAAATGACACGATCTCCCACCATTTCATCATATTTTTGAGATTTCCTTATGGGTTCTTTGGAAATCCTTTTTGCTTCTCAATTCAATTAGTTCATTGAGATTAAGATTCACTTTTGCACATCTAAGCACATACTTGATCCTTTCATTATATAATCTATTTTTTTATTATTTTAATTTAACTTATAAATTTGGATTAATTTAAAATAAAACATAATTATATAATATTATATATGGAGATATATTGCAAATATCAAAAGAAATGAAGATATTATTAGTAGTTAGAAAAAATATTTGAAATGAATAAAAAATATTAAAAAGTATAATATTTAAATGATATGAAGAAAAAATAGATAAATTGATATATGTTATATTGTAAAAGTTAATATGTAAAGGAGAAAAAGTGAGTTTTGATTATGTATTTTAAAAAATAAGATGAAGAATCTATTAAGAGTGCTCTGACTATCAGAAAAAAGCCATTTTAAGATTTCCCGATTTGAGCCATAGCATTCGTTGGGTGTTGAAAAAATGAAATTTTGGAAAATTCAGGAAAGGTTCGAAGGGAGACTTTGACAGTATTAGGGCTTTGATTAGGGAAGATTTTAGAACACAGAAAGTGAACAACGTTGGAGTATATTTGTACAGGAAAAAGTCTACTTGCACCTGGGGTGGGGAACCCCCGCGTACCCGAGATGCCATGTAAACACTAGTGAAACGGTGCTTTTGCACCGTTTTGATTTCTGGCTTTTGAAATTGATGAAACCCACATTTTCTTCTCACACAGAACACAAGAATGGAACCTCTGGAACCCCACAGAACACCCCGCACAGAACACAGCAAACTTCCCAAGCAATCTTGCCGCCCAAAACCTCAAAAGATTAATAGGGTCAGTAGCAAGAGAAAAATTTAGAAAGAAAATCTCAAAGATACTGAAATTTATATTTCGATTGCGAGACTAATTGACTGGTTTCAGATTTTTTTGGTTCGTAGATAGATTGAATTGAATCATGATTTAGGGAACGGACAAGTATAAGATGAATTAAATAAATAAAGGGAGAGAGAAATGAGAGATAGCTTGGACCATGAGCCTGGTGGGGTTTCAAATTACCTAAGGATAGGGGGAATTTCGGAGAGAAGTGGCTGATGTACTTTTTTATTTTTTTTATTTTCTGGGCGATGTATCTTTCTTGTTTTCTATTTGATCTTCTCATTCTTTTTCCCAGAAACATGTTACTTGGTGCAGTTTCTTCTCAGTCGACGGACAATGCTCAGATGGGTTCGACAGCACGAAGATGACAAGTTCTCGCAGTTTTTAATCTTGAGGCTCTAGTCGTGGTAGTTTTGGTTTTGATGTCCTGTTTGGCTGCCGAGAAAGTAGAAGAGAATGAAAATAAAATTTTGTTTTTTTATTTGTAAAAATAGAGTTTTTTCTTCTGGTATGTTACCTAAAATTTTTCGATGAGAATGTCTTTTATTACAGCACCGAGTTAAAATGCATGAGCTATCTGAGCATTTGACCAAGGAATGAAAACGATGAAGACAATTTCTGAGATGCAAAACATCAAGATAGGTTTGGCGCTATGGATTTCTGAAAAAATCGAATCTTTCTTCTTTTCCTGTAGCATAATTGTTTGTACAGAGAGAGATAGAGAGAGAGAGTTGATGGAGTCTAAAGAATGAGAAATGCTAGAGCCCCCGAAGAAATGTCCCGAACTTTGCATCCCGAATGACGTGGAGTGACCCACGTGGCTCCTTTAATTATGAAAAAACTAATTTGAATTTACAGACAAAAAATGTCCTCTTTCATCCTCCCTCCCTCTCGTCCCTCCCAAATCAAATCTCCTTTGTAGAATGAAATCTCATCCCGTTCAGATCTCCTCCCAGAAATGTCATCCTCTGTAGATCTCCTCTGCTCCTTCAATGAAATGTCATCCTCTCAAATTTCTTCTGTACATCCCGTTCCATCCATCCCTCCCTCACTGAAGCCCACGACTCCACCCTCCCTTCCAAATCTGAAACGGCTTGACTCCACGAACCTACTGTCTCTAACTTTTCTTCATCTTTCCAGTACATATTTAGAGCTTTAGGTAACCACGGGGGCTGATTGGCAGCCATTAGTTGATAACTTTTTTAGTCTTCAAGATGACTTGGGCATGCACAATAAACAAATTATTGAGTTATATGCAAACAATAATCTATTGAAAGGAAATGACAGTAATCCCAAGGGCCCTAGTTCCATCAGAGAATGTCTAAAACTTGCTTTGGATAGAAAGAAAAATGCAATTACATGATTTAGAGCTGCTTTGGTATCCGGCCTCACACTATTTTCTGTCAGTGGCATCCCCAAGAGGGAGAGGGATCCCGTAGTTTGGGTTTGGGGTCATCTGCAATATGGGTTTCGACAACATTTGATTTCAAATCACCTTTTTTTTCTAATTTTTTTTAATTTTTAATTTTTTAATATTAAATAAATTACATGGCATGCCATGTGACATGAAACGTCATTCAAGACAAGTCTTCGGGATAAATCTTCGGTAACTGTAGAAGAACTCCTAACGAATTCTCAGATGGCAGGAGTAGCTGACTGACGTAAGGCCACCGAACCAATCGGGTTCCACGTGTTGTTCACCTTAGACATGTTGGGCACTTGGATAGTAGACACGCTGTCACTTGTGCTCCTGTGTGGGTCGTATAAGTCATATCTGGGACTTCGTCCTTTTTCTTTTTCTTATTTTTCATTGGAGTTTTCTCTTTCATTTTTTATACGCAATATATTTTTATAGAACACAATTGGATAGCAATTAAATAATAATAACTTCTATAAATAATAATAATAATAATTGTGAATTTATTTATTCGGATAAAAGATTTATTATATAAAAGAAGGAAACTTGATGAAATTAAATCATTGTATATAGCTTAGAGAAAAACAAATCATTGTACATATTAAAATTCATTCCATTACGTGGAATATCAGAATATTATAATACTTAAAACTGGTTGTGTGGACGCCTCGACGAGTGTTTGTTGCGTGATTATTAATGACTTATACAGTAACTTTTTATATATTTTGTGTATTTTATTAATATAATTAGTTAAAATAGTTATTTTATACTAAAAAAAATAACGCAATCAATCATATTAATAAAATATATAAAGATTACATAAAAATAACTGCATATAAAATTTTTGTTCCTCTACTTGTTAACGCGATAGTTATTGATTGATTTTTCTGAGATTGAGGTATTTGTAACATCTAAATTAACTAATCTTACACGAGTATTAAATTCATGCAATACCATATTATGTTATATGTATCACGCTGCTCACTTTTTAAATTTTTATAAATATAGGAATACAAAAGGAAGTGGCGGAGGATTCCAAAAATCCTTTACATATACATGTATACGAGTAATATTAGATACAGTTATGCGTTGTACATTGAGTATTTATTTTTTTTTTGAAGAGAATGAGATTCACCGTTAAAAAATTAATTTTTTTTACATAAATCTTATATTTATTTACTTTTTTTTTAAATGAGTATGCAATACTATTGTACTCTATAACTGCAAATATTATTTATTTACGAAAATATAGTGTAGTAATAATAAATAAATAAAAAATCAAGCAATGTATCTAATAAATTGAATTGAATCCATATTTTTTAATCGAGTCAAGGATGAGACTACTAAAGAAACAATCTTATATTCTGATTGATAGACATTTCAAATATGGTGGTTGGCTACAATCGAAGAAGAGACACTACGGTTAACAATTCCAAAGTTGTTGAAGGAGATTTTCATGCCTTATTCCTTTGGATTTGCAGCTATGAAAATCTAAAACACAGATATATATAATTAGGAACAAAATTCAAGGATCGGCAATGGGATGGACGTAATCAACTTGATCCGGAGAAGAAGAGGTCAGACATTGCTAGCTACAATATTGTCTATTGATTCCACACGCTTATTATTGCTTTGGCCTTAGAAACCGGGATATAATAATTAGAACAATTTTAAATACAGTCACGGATTATACAAGCGTCGGCTAATTTAAATATAATTTAACTGATAATTAATGGTTTACACGGCCTCCAGATTACTTCATAGGAACCAG
The DNA here is from genome assembly GCA_029856935.1 of Cyclocarya paliurus. Classification (NCBI taxonomy): domain Eukaryota; kingdom Viridiplantae; phylum Streptophyta; class Magnoliopsida; order Fagales; family Juglandaceae; genus Cyclocarya; species Cyclocarya paliurus. Next base: position 40,391,555 of record CM056945.1, on the reverse strand, counting down.
TCCACTGGCATGTTTCAAACAAGATTGGAAGCCCAGTTTTCTTAAGATCTTGTCTTTTAGTAGTATACCTATTGTCTTTATGATTTTTCTCTCTGTGCTATTTTTTTTTTTTTTTTGTCATTCTATTTAAACACATATATTTACACATTAATATGTGTGTGATTGAATAGAAGCGTAAAAGTAAAAATGATAAATCACATATTAATATGTGATATAGGAATAATAAGTATAATTTTTTATTGAGGAATTAACAATGGACCCGGTGAAAGATACTCATGTTAAGAAAGGCAATAAAATCATTGGATTTTTGAAGCACAGTTCTTATATAGGTGTGTGTGTGGATGGACTTGGACTTGGACTTCTAAAGTCGTTGAAGATTGGGAAAATGTGAGCTCATGGGAGTAATCATGGACTATAATACCACACGAATTTATCCAACCAAACATAAGTTGTATATGATATTAAGTACTACTTCATCATAAGATGATGAAGACTAAAACTTACAAGTACGATAAGAAAGATCAGAATTACAACTCCAGGATCACAGTAGGAAATAGATCAAAATAAGTAGTATAGTAGCTAGCACATTTGTTGTTGTAGTGATAGTAGCACACTGACATCTCTCATTTGCAAACATATTACGTTTATTTTCTTGGTATATAGGATTCCAAAATCATGAGATCATTACAATTCGCTGCTTTTCAGGTACATGCATCAACCAGGAAAATAGCAAGCATTGTAACCTACAGTCACAGAGAGATAGAGAAAGAGAGATTAAAAATAACAGAGTATAGTAGAGAGAGAGAGAGAGAGAGAGAGAGATTAAAAATAACAAAGAGTAGAAGAACAGAACAATTCAGAAGAGCAGCAAATGACAAAACCAACTTCATATAAAATGTGTTTTTCAGGAAAATTGAAAATTACAAAAACACAGTTGATTTATATATATATATATATATATATATATATATATATATGACACACACACATGATATACTTATCTAAATTATATATAGTTTTCTATTAACGATATAATATATGTTTCGCAAGAAAAAGGGACATATATAAATGCACGATTGAATATTGGAAACGAGCTTACTAGGACTAATGGATGTGAGGGTTGCCGTCTGTGAGAAATCGCAGTTCCATGGATTCTTCCCAGCATTTTGGTAATAGAGATTCATGGCATAGGAAGCATGTGACAATAATGTGTTGGGTTCAAAGCAGGCGCCTCCTGGTTGGATCGGCCTGCAATCAATACCTTGGCTACAGGAATAGTCAAGATTTGCCTGCAGTTGAGCATCAGAAACGCCAGCCTTGGGAACGCACCAGCAGCTTGTTCCTGCCGTCGTTTTTGGTGATGGAATCACTTGAGTTGGCGATGGAGTCTGATGATGATCAGGACATGATCAGACAAAAACTCAAACCAATATTAATATTGTTACGTACGACACATAATTATGTTGACTACAAATCATCATGTCTACATACAAATGCCTATTGATTTCGTATTATCGTATACTTTTTTTTTTTATAAAAGGAACAATTTAACATATTGTCACTAATAATTTGCAGAACACAAGTTCATGCTTCTTAATGCACAAAAAATAAGGCCCAGCAGGACTTTAATTAGCAATTGATAGAACTTATATATATATATATAGTCTCACCTGGCTACTTATCTTTGAAAGGCCAACATCATAGATCATGGTAAGATCCGGCAGGTTGTAAAGTCCAAAAGATCGTTCAGAGGACGGTCCTGGTTTTGAATTCTCATCATACAGAGCAAAGATAAATGTATCCACTGATTTTCCAGGCATTAAAGGAGTCCCAGCCATTAATCTTAGGTGGGCAATCAAATTCCGATTGTAGGTCCTAGCATTCTCAACATTGGGTCCTGGTTCATTACTGTCCCCACTGTGTGGCCAACCGGTCTCAGCAACCGTAATCTCAGTATCCTTGAATCCCATCGCATTCAAAGCAGACCGTACAGCATCTAACTGCACATTTGTCATATTAATTATGATATAATATGATTTCCAGGACAAGTTAAGTACAGAGAGAAATTTCTATCAAAAAAAAAAAAGTACAGAGAGAAATGATATTTTTAATTTTAAAATTTATAAATTTTGCACACTTTCTTTTATAAAATTTATTAGTATGAGTTTTACATTAAAAAAAATATATATTTATTAAAGATAAATTCTATTTTTTTTTAAAAGTAGTGAGCGGATCTTTAGATTGTTTTAATCACAAAGAAATTTTATAAAAATAAACTCACAAATCGACATAATTTTAGATCCATATAATACGTTAATAAATTTACTTAATAATAAAAATAAATTTACAATATATTATTAATATAACTTTACTGCATGATCTATCTGTGGCTAAGAAATTTCTGAAACTAAAAAAACAACATACAATATCTTTATCAAGTTGATGAAGCACTGTTTGTTCAGAATCATGTCAATTCCGAACAAATTTGCCACATTAATTAATTATTAGCAAGAAAAATGACGTACCGAGTATCACATTAAGTACTAAAACTAATAAAGTCGGACTAATTTAGGTTTAGTTTGGTTTTACAAGAAATCTTTAAAATCATCTTATTTTATCTCATAATCTTACCCCATCTCATCTTAATATCTAAATATCATTAATTTCAAATTCTCAATTTTTTCATCTAATTAATCATTATAACTTTCTAAACTTTCAAATAAAATATAAAAAATAATTCAAAATTTTCGAATCTCAAAATAAAAATAATATTGTAACTATCTTTTAATTTTATATTTTTTTTATTCAATTTTTTTCCTTTTTCTTTTTTAAAATCTCATACAAATTTTAACTCAAGTTATTTTCACGATCGTTGGCCTCAGCCATCTAAAGAGTCTCATGCATATTGCTTTAATTTCATTTTTTAAAAAGGCAGTCATAATGGTGTTAACAGTACCCAATGTTAATTACTCCATTCAACTAGCTAGCAGATTACATGGACGACTAGCAAACTCAATAAACGTAAGTTCGAAAAAAAAATAATAATAAAACGACTAGAATTAATGTATATATGTGCTATAGTCAAAAGATTGGGACGATTAATGGTGGAAAGAAAATGAGAACCACTACGAGGCTACGTTGGAGCAAATTATCCTCCTAAATCTAAATTGGTCTATGCATATATATATATATATATATATATATATATATATACAAAGTCATATTTATATAATATGAGTTTAAATTCTTCTATATTGACTCATGCATATCCAAATATTTAACTAACTATAAACAGTATTTATCTAAATTTGAAGAGTTACTATTCACTCTTTAAGTATTATTTTACTAATTATTTCTCTCTCCTCCCACTCTCTCTCTCACAATCCTTTCATCTCCTCCCTCTCTTCCTCAACAACACAACAAATATTCACCTGTACATTTATTTTATTATTATTATATTATATATTTTTTTTCATATTATTATATTTTTAATATAATATATAAAAAATTATATTTTTTATTATTACATTTGTATTATTAATGTATGTAGTGGATACTAATTGTAAAATATATAAAAAAAATTGATTTTAGAAAAAAATTAATAATAATAATAAAATAATTTATTATTATTTTGTCTAAATCAATATAAAAATTTTGTTTAAATGACAAAATGAATATATAAAAAAGATGATTTTACATATATATATATATATATATATACCAATACTCATGACCGTGGAGAGGCATACGAGCAAGGACAAAAAGGTTACCATCATGTGTCCCATGATTGATTCAGAGGTCAACCTTATTACTAAGGCCCAGCACAGTAAAACTCACCTGAGCATCGAACATATTCATGTACGTGATTCCAGTTTCCGAGTCGGTCTGTCCTGAGTTGGGCTGGAACATGCAGAACGCAAGCATTTCAGGCCTGGGATCGCTCTTGTAGGCGAAGAAAGGGTAGGGGTTGATGGCGAAGGGGGAGCCATTCTCCCTCTGGAACTCCAACAAGCCCCTCATGGTGTCCTGGTAGACGGGATTGAAAGAACCGGACGAGGGGGGGTAGGACTGAGACAACACGGACATGGAGTGAACCGTCGATACCTTCACCTTACCGCCGAGTAAGACCGAGTTGAGGGCGTTCTGGACATTCTTCATGGCGGGAAGGAGCTGAGAGATCAAGCCCTGATCCGTACTTGAGGTTATGACCTCACTGCCCACGGTGATGAGGATGATGTTGCTGGCAGGGTAGTAGGGGAGGACGTACGAGTTAACCCACCGCATCGCTGCGTTGGGATCGGAGGCCAGCGCTGGAATCTCGCCGTTGGTGGCGCCGATAACTATGCCGATGCCGGTGTTGGAGAGGGCCTTGATGATGGCGGGGTCGGCGCCGTAAAGCCTGATCTTTCCTACGGTGGTGGATTTGAGGAGGTTCGCGGTGGCTGTAGGTGGTGGAAGGTTGTTGGCGACGTGGCCGTAGTTGATGCCAATGAATGGCTGGGACTCTGAAACACACACACACACACACACGGAGGTGAATTAGAGGTTAAGAAGGATTCAGCACTCTGCCAGCAATAATAATTCTGAAATAAAACAAAAATTGTAGAAAATATGATAGTGCATGCGTGAGAGATAAGAGAGCTAACCTGCGAAGTTGAAAGCGGAGAGGATGAAGAGGGAGAGATAGAGAAAGAGTGAAAGCGGTAAGACCGTTGGCATGGCGGCACGAGTAATTCGTTATTTTGACGATCGACGAATGAAAGTATGATAAGATTTGTTAAAAAGACGAAGAAGAGAAAGGGATTAGCCAATAATGAATTAGGGAAGAAGGTGGTGGAATGGGGTATATATAGCGGTAGGATCGTCAGTACTGCAGTTTTCGTGTTTGAAAAGTCTTCAAACGACCATAGGTGGAGCCTAGAGAAGACTCGTGATGGAATAAGTGGACTCAGACTCTGGAGGACGATGAATATGTGTGGGAACTGGGAATTGCTGCGTTGCTACCAATGTAAAATGCAGAAAATATTGCGTTTTCAGGTGAAAATCTTTTCTCGAAACAAATGATTGATTTTTTAATATTTGAGTGACACTTTGCAAATTATATATATAAATAGTCGAGATCGAAGAATTTTGATATTTAGTTGCATTGAGAATTTATATTAAATTTAAATTTAATGAACCATTTTGACATTGAAAAACATTTTCGTCATGTCTAACTAACAAGTAAAATAAAAAACCAAGAGGGAGCTGGCCCTCCATCGCAAGATAAAAATTTAGTTTATACATTCCAGCCACAAATGTTTTCGCCGTGAGCGTCGGGGGAGATCACTTGGGGGCCGGAGGGGAGAAGATCAGGCCCAACTGCTGGAGGTAAGATTTGGAAATTTGGGGTTTTGATTCTTGTTTATGAGGAGGGGCGTCCGTTTTGGCTTAGAAAAGAAAAAAAAATTACATGCCCACAACCACTTAATTACAAGGTGTGCATTGCAAGGCCTCCCTGTGGCAGAACTCGTTGTAGGGACCGAGAAGTGCATGCAGGAGAAAAAGAGTGAAGATCATTCTCAATTAGCTAGGGTGCTTAGTGATAGGGAAAGGCACATTTTTTTTTTCTTAATTTTACTTGATCCAAATACGACGTTTGTTTTATATTTGGGAGAAGAAAAATGAACAAAAAAAAAAAAGGTGGAAAATATGAAAAAATCTATTCTCAAGTAGATCATGTTTAGATCGAGCACACCTAATAAAAGTGTTTACATAACATAATTTGATTTGAAAAAATAAATTTTAAATTTGAATCTTACAAACCAAATCTTACAATTTTATAAGTGATGTAAATGATTTGCTTTACACATTGATTGGATAATAAAATAAATCAAAAAATAATTTACTGCCTTGGAGAGGAGTGAGTCATTTTAGAGAAATATTTTAATCATAAAGAGATTACACAAAAGTAAACTCACAAAATAACGTCAAATTATAAAATTACTTTTATGTAAAGTAGATGAATTTAATAGATCATATGAAGTACCGTCAGTTTGCAAGTTTACTTTTATATAATTCCTATGTGTTCATATCACTTCACTTTTCATTTTATATATACAATTTTCTTATTGACCCACTATCCTTTTGTTTTTTTACCTCTTTTTCTTGCAGTTGCCTACTAGATCATGAGAATAGTCTCCTAACAGACTATGTTGAAGTCAAACAAACACAAATAATTATACGTATATGGGTTGCTTGGTGTGCATAAAACTTTAGTACCAGAAGGCTCCTGAAGAAGATCATGATGATAATAATGATCATTATTAGTAGTAGTAGTACTAGTAGGACGTTGAATCTAATCTGTTATTAAATGTGGGAGCTCGAATATTGTCTCCAAAATCACCATGCATGCACATTCGTTCTCGTTGCACTTCTTTTTCCGTTTATAAGTACTTATATGACTTGGAAGAATATTACGAAATAGTGGTAATGGTATATAGTTTATATTACTAGAGCTAGCTAGCTAGCTAAAACCGTACGTGGAGAAAGATTGTTGAGAATCACTAGAAATCTTGGTTGCATGCAGTAGTGGAGCGTGTGTTATATAAGATCATCATTTTTTTTTCTTTAATTTGCATGTTGCAGATATCCAATCCCAAAGATAGAGAAACTACGTACTCTTGCATGCCACTAATTGATTGATCACAGGATGGGATCGAAATTGTTAAAAGTAGGGAAGTTTCCAGCAACGACCACATGTAGGCCGGCCTAGCTAGTGAAATATCCTTTAATTCTATCGTAAAAAGTTTCCAACAACTTTTGCCATTGCCCATAATCGACAAATTAAGGGTGAAGAAGACTCGGGCTAGCTTCTTCTTGCATGAGTCTCTCATTTATCAATAAAGTGGCCTCATTATTTAATAAAAGTCTTGGTCGTCTTCTAGAAAATGCATTTAAAATTACTTGTATCTCACTATCAACCACCTAGTTCCTTAATTTTGATCCACCCTTCAGGGAAGACTGCAGGGATTTTTCCGAGAGTCGAGTCGGCACCAGCCTCCAAAGATTATATATATATATATGAGTTGTGTGACAAACAGTTATTTTTTATATATTTTTTTTACATTTTACTGATGTGATTGATCAATAAAATTATTTTATATTAAAAAAAATGACACAATCAATTACATTAATAAACTGCACAAAGAACACGTAAAAGTGTCTGCATATAAAGTTTTTGTATACGTATATATATATATAAATGAAATTTTAAATAAAAACAGTACAACACACATCTTCACTAAATTAATATGTAATTGAATAATTCTACTTATCATTCCCACACACTACTTATATTTTTATTTTATTTTATTTTATTTTTTCTATAACAAATATGTGGTATATAGATAATAAGTAGAATAACTCAATTAGTTTAATAAAAATAAAATAAAATAAGAATTAAAATATATAAAAAATATAGTGTAGAATGATGAATAACATCTCTATTTTTTCCATTCTATTTAAGGCGTGCTGCATATGTTACCAATCTGCCCGACCACTATGTGTTTGGAAAATGGTTGGTAACTAACTTCGGACGGTAGTGTGAATAATAATGCATACCTACTAAAGAAGACCCCCCTTTTCAAGTTAAACTTCGAATCATTGACCGACTCCGTGTAGGAACAAGGCTTCCAATGTCTAGTCACCACTCCCCTCTTGTTCTTCTACACTGCGACGCTTTATTTCCAGATGGAAAATGACCGAATTAAATAAATAAAAAAACAAGTTGGGCAATTACTTTTGAGAGAAATGGAATAAATAACTGGAAAATGTTTGGTAAGTCCGAAAAATCTTTGCAAATATATTACTTTAAGATTCTTGTCCAAATTTTAAGATCTATACTAAGAGAAACACAATAAAATGAGTCATAATATTTATTAACTATAAAATTAGTTCGGAGTCTTGGCCAGCCATAAGTATTGTAGTCTGGACAGAACTCCAAACTCTAAAGAGTTAGAGGTTTGTTTGGATAGTAAGATGAGATGGTTTTAGATGAGTTAAATAAAATATTATTAAAATATTATTTTTTTAATATCATTATTATTTTGAGATTTAAAAAAGTTAAATTATTTATTATATTCTGTATGAAAATTTGAAAAAATTATAATGATGAGAAGAGATAGATTGAGAGTGTTTCTATATCTAAATTGGACCAAATCCACTTATTACTGTAAGAATCATAGAAAATTCAAATTAACATGAATATAAGATACACATCATTCTCAATAATGAGAAATGTTACCATAATTTTTAAAGCCTTTACACTACACATCATTCACATAGTTTAATTTGATTTATAAAATTTAAAATTTAAAATTTATTTTCTATTTTCAAGTTATATTATATGAATGGAATGCGATATAAAAGTTGTTATTAATCAATAATATTATTGTATATATATAAATCGTACAAATTTTTATGTCAAGCAAGCCTACTGGCTTACTGGTATGAAATAATGGTCAACTCAAGTCAGTATCATATGTCCTTATATCTGCCAGTGAGATGTAAAAATATTGCGTAGGAACAAGCCACCATGAATTCGTTGGAACATGCAACTCGAGTATTATTTTAGTTCTCGTTCCATACAAAAATACTATCAACTCATCTAATCTTATCTCATCATTATAATTTTTTTAAATTTTTATACAAAATATAATAAATAATTTAATTTTTTCAAATCTCAAAATAATAATAATATTAAAAAATAATATTCTAATAATATTTTATTTAACTCATCTAAAATCATCTCATCTCACTATTTAAACGAGCCCTATTCTCGCGATTACAGAAGGCAAAAATAAATTTCGTTCGTATAAATTACAGGAAGTTCTGCGAGTACGAATAATTCCAATTAATACTTGTGCATCTGGCTACGTTGGATGTGAAGCGCTGGCTTTCTATTTATCCATTTTACGTAACCAATATGTTTACATCCCCACAGTTTTAACGCTTCTTCAAATTCCAGGACAACGTACTTAGTGAAATACAACATAAATGATTATGAAATTCTGGCAAAGCAAAACCTTACAACACAAAGGCAGGTTTGGAAACCTCAGAAGAAACTCATTCAGATACAAACTTCGCAAAAGAATCGAGCAGAAATTAGTGGTTTGATGACCCAACAGCTTAGCAAACAGATCACGAATGTGTAAAACTATATACCAACTGCAATTAAATCAAGAAAACAAGAAATAGAAGCCGCCTGTCCATCCAAGGAAAAAAAAATATAAGACATTGGGTCCCGAATTCGCAATTCAAATTGTTTCAATTAACCTCCAGAGTGCGAGACCGGGGTAGTTTCAAAGTGGCCGTCTTTGAACACATGAATGAACTGTTGTGGCAACGCATGCTCTCCCTGAAACAGAACACAGGATAAGCCATTCAAAGTTAACTCGAGGAACTCAAAACTACTTTTTACTTCCCTTTCAGTTTTATTGATACACTTAAAGTAGCATCGATGCCTCCTTTTCAGTAGATGGTGTATTGAAAAGATATAAGGTGCTAGCAGACTACACAGTAATTAGTAACATAGTTCAGATACATTTCTATTTATGGTTTTTTGCAGGCTATAATATTTAGGCAAATAAAGCAACATAGATTGTGAAGGATGTGCAGTAACTACTAATTTTAGTGCATCATAGCCTAGACTGATGGATACCAAGTTAATTAGACCCGGTGCTTAAGAGCAGTGTTTTTTCTCTAATGCCAGTTGACACCTTACAAATATATACCGACTCTAGCACCCTATTACCTAACCTACATTCCAGTAATCCTCACCGGCACCAGAGGTAAGGATGAAAAACTAGTGATTGTTTGAACAGAGTCAAGTCAACATTATTACTCCTCTGCCTAGCATTAGTTCACCACGTATGAAAAGTCCTTTAGCAGGACCATCTCAAGAAATTTACTCCTATTAATTAATCCTTATGCTAACTACTTTTCAACCCTTAAACACCACCAATTTGACAACTAAACTCCTTAACAACGAGCCTATATTGACCACAACCAATGCACCCGTGTCATTTCCCAGCACACCTGTGAAAAAGATTGGACAGTCTTTGGCAGGATATATCAGATTTCAGATTTATTACGTCATTCTAACTTTTCAAAATGTGAATTTGTGAGGTCAGACCAATTGATTGTTGTCCTTTGCCTTCATATTCAAAAGTCATCAGTGAGCCAGATAATACAAAATAAAAAATTAAATTTCTAAAAGCCTTGGTCAGCACTACTCTTGGAGGCATGCATGGAGCAATGCATGCTCGATGTTAAATTTCTTTTTGATTCATATGGAAGAATGCTTAATGTACAATTTCACCAGTCAATAATAATGAAACCATGAAAACACAGATCAATGCCAATCCTCAGCAGTCCAACAAACAAACAGATATCCACTTAAAAAACCAAATATCAAATACACACCAACAATAGGCCCGTTCTACCAAACTCAGTCAAAATGAGACAATAACTGCAGAGTCAAAAGTGAATAAGATTATGGGCCTGTTTGGCATTGCAATAGGAGTCTTAAAAAGTGCTTAAATAGCCTTAAAAGCTTTTTAATGGAAAAATTAGGTTGTTTGGGTGTTACATATTAAAACACTTTTTAATCTCAAATAAGCTACAAAGTAAGTTTGAGGAAAAGCATCATTTTGATGTTTTTAATCAAACGTGCTTTTCCGGATAGTGCGGAACGTAATTTAGATTTTAAAAAGACTGTCGATGGGCGAAAATACCCATAAAACTTTCAGAAAATTAGAACTTTCAAACTTTCAAGGATATGGTCATAATCTTTAAAAAATAAAATAATCGTCATTTCTACCTCATAAAATACTTTTTTAACTTGTTTCCAAACAAATGTAACATGTTTGAAAATGCTTTAAACATATAGTTACCAAACAGTAAATAACTTTTTAATAATAGAACTTGTTACTTAAGCTATAAGCTATATTTCCCACCGCAATTCCAAACATGCACTATGTTTTAGGCATGGTATTCAACTAATAGATCATGAACCATGAACACCACTCTCCTTCAAGAATCAAAAAAGTATATCTATAAGCACATAGATAAGAAGAGTGAAAAGGAGAAGAACAACCAAGCATACATTTAAGAAGTCATGCACAAGCACAAACTCACACAAGAGAAAAGAAACAAGGAAACATACCCAATCACCATCAGGCTCAGCACCTGGTACCAATACATTTATCTCACTTGACTTAGCTGTTGTTATAGATGCCCCAAGAGATTCTTTGCTTAGATATAATTGGCAGCCTGTCGTATTGTCAACTGAAATTGTTGGAGCTGAACCCTGTAATAGCCACAAGTAGGTGAAAAAACTCAGACCACATTACAAGTTCATGTATAAGGTATTGATATCATCCTCAATCAAATTCTATTTTCTATGCCTAATTAGCATGAAATCTGGGAAAATAACATCATCGGATTTTTCAATGAGACATCATAGAATCAGCCCCGTTTGAATTCAAAGATAAGTTGAGATGATTTTAGATGAGTTGAAAAAAATATTGTTCGTATATTATTTTTAAATATTATTATTGTTTTGAGATTTGAAAAAGTTGAATTATTTATTATATTTTTTGTGGAAATTTGGGAAAATTGTAATGATGAGATGAGATGAGTTTTAAATCCAAAACGGGGCTAAATGTTTATTTTGGGCTTTTTAGGGGGTGGGGAAAAGAATACCTGGCATTGCACCTCAACTCCATTGCAATTTACAATCTCACAAGCAGCTACAACATCCTGCATTTTCAAGAAACTTAACAATTTAATCAATAAACCTGATACACATTGCTTCAGTTACCCAAAAAGTTCTTTTTTTAAAAAAATATCGTACTGACCGTAAATACAACTCCCATCTTAGTGCACTTGTCAACTGTTATATTGTTGACTTTCCCTGAAAATTTCCCAAATAATAATAAGTTCCCTTGCGACTTTCTAAATAGGTAATAAAAGGCATAAGCATATTTCACAAGCCTGTAAGTCATAAAACTACCTTGAATCTGCAAGACAGAATCTTTGCATCCATACACATACACAGATTGTTTTGCATCACAGTCATCAATAACCAACTGTTTTTTCCCAATTTGATTCTCAACAACCCACCTGCCAGGGGATGCAAAATTAGTGAAAAAAGAGAAATCACAGACTGGCACCAATTCCTTATATAAAGTGAAACGCTAGACTGAGGATGGGAACACTCACTTACGACCCATTTGAAGCTCTAACTTAGGTGGACCAGCTTTAGAAAAAGAAGGCGAGCTTGTACGACCTTTCTCGCTAGCACCAACAACACCAGTTCTCTCAGCTCGGTTCTTTGTCTTCATATCATCGGTGACCTTTCTCAGACCTGGGATATCAGGAATCTAAATCATAACTTCCTTGAGTGGAGAGAGAGAGAGGGCCAAGAGAGGGGTTAAAATACACACCTGAAGTCACAGGCTTCCCTGAGCTAATTTCTTGAAAAACAGCAGCCATTCCTTCTTTTGGGCGTGATGATGAAGCCTGAGAAGATTCTGAACTGAAGAGAGAAGCTGGTGGAGGAGGTGGAGGGGCAGGGGCTGCTGCTGTAGGAGCTTTTGGTGGAGCAGTGGCAGGTTTTCCAGTAGGACTCCAAACTGGGCCCAAAGGATAGTTACTCTTAACATAATCTCTCAAGCCAGGTAAATACAGTTCCTTAATGGCTTTGGCCCACTCAACGTGATTTGGGTCTTTGCTTTTGTACTCTACAAGAATCTGACTTTCACAATGAAAAGTGTCAGCACCTAGCCACTGGTAACTTTAGCTCATAAATCCATTACATAACTTGCGATTCGATACCACAGGGAAGAATGTGTGCTGTCGAGTCATATAATTTTGGACCACAATGCATTACTCACAGTGCAATGGAATTATACGACAAATGAATGAAAGAAAAAAAATTTACATGTTATGTTTCTGTTCTTAATTCCTTTCCTCTGTAATGAAACAGTATATACCACTTGACACAGCAAAGATAATGTAAGAAACTAAAGAAGGATGGACTAATAATTTCCTTCTGAGCCTCATTTTGCTTACACAGTTTATTATCTGTCCCCATCTGTTTCTATTTGACGAATAACATAATTAAGTAGCTCGTGGTGGTGCAAATTAATGGCTTCCCAAAAACATTACATTACCTTGTTGTTGTAAAATTCAGCCATTTGCCAACTTTCTTCCACATGTGCAATCGGCATGCTCATACCTTAAAAGAAATCAGAGAGAGAATTGATGAACATTTCCATGAAATGAAATCAACTGCTTCTGGAAAACAAAAATAATCAAAATTTTCCATTACCACACTCTTTGCCAGAATATGCAATCCATGCCAAAGCCGAGAGACTGTCGGCAGCAGACTTCAAGTGGTTGAAGAAATCGGATCGCCTTCCTTCGGTTAATGCATTTGCTTTCATGATCACTTCATTCAACGGATGGAGAAATTCAGCCAACCCCTTAAGATCAGGTTTCTACAAAACGAGATGAAATCCATAAAACTGTGACTGTTAACTCATCAGCCGTAATGCTGAGAAGATATGAAAACTACAGGGCAAAGCGCCTGCGCAACCTATCATTTCTCCACAATTGTGGGGAGATATGATATTAGTCTGAAATCAACACGGGAATCAAGCACTCACATCACCATAAGATTTCCACTTGTGTTCCTAGAAGGAAATGACCATATAGATATCAACTATCAAGTTACTGAACAAGAAGGTAATATTCCACCGTGACAAACCATTAATCTCAAAATTTGATTTATCTTTTCCAGATTAATTAAAAAAAAAAAATCGCTGTGGCTTTGCTTATGCTAATGTGGTTATTCTCAATGGGGTCTCTGGCCAGGTCACTGGCATTCTAAAACTGATCGTGGTTTCACCCTGGACTTGGAGCCAATCAACTTGATCCATCAATGCTTTTATGAACACTCAACGAACCAGATGCGAGTATGAAAGATCTATACAACTATTCGCTTTTTACTATCCCGCTTGGTTAGAATATCAGAACTGTAGCGATCATGCCATCAGAGCGCACGAAGCAAAATCAGTTCACTCATCTTGGCCATCTCATTCTCGAGTATCAAAGCCGAGTGATTCAACCAGTAATTCCACCAATGCTATAGGCTGATAATGATACAATTTGCAAAATACTGCCATTTCGTATGTACAAATCACGCACACCCATCCAATTATTTTTAGCGCCAAAAGCAACTAATCCAGATTGAAAATTTTGCATAATTCATAATTCGTAAAGCAATACAGGCTTAAAAATGCATCAATAAAATTTCTCATTCATTAACAAGATAACGGACCTGAGTTTGTTTGGCCTTGATTAGAAGCTCCCTCTGAACATTAAAAGCTTCTTGCAGTACCTTAGTGACCTCCAACACCTGTCCCCCAATCTTCTCAGCAGCGCTCGAAACCCTACCCAAATACTGCCCAATCAGATCATCGAAAGCCACAATCGACGGATCCAACGGCGTTTCTCCGCCAATTTCGGCTGTACCTCTCGAGGTGAACCCGGTCGATAGCGCCTCCAGCCGAGCCACCGCAGACTCCAGCCGAGCTATCAGTTTATCCTCCATCACTCTCCCTCTTATCTCTATCTCTCCCTCAGATTTTCTGTTCAAAACACAAACACAGTCTCCGTGAGGTGGAGTAAATATGCTGCATGCAGTGGCTGTCAATTATGCTCCTTCTATTTGTCCCCCTTTTTTTAATATATATTTTTTTAAAAATAAAAATATATATATGAGACGCCGAAAGGAGAAAGAGAAATTGATATGGCGGTACTCGGTAGTGATCTGAGACTTCGGCGCGGGGTTTAGGTTTAAAGGAAGACAGATTTAGGGTAGTGCATGAGACACGTGTCGGTACAAGAGGGAATCTGGGAGATTCGTGCGCTGTGGAGCACGTATAACAAAGAAAACGGGACGAGGTTAAAGAGCGTGTTTCCAATGAGTTGGCGTGGAACCTAAGCTACAACCGTTTGATTTTCTTTTGAGAATATCTTCACACATGTATCCGCTATTCTTCAAACAACAGCAATCAACAGTAGCTTGCCACGTAGAGTCCACATTTTTTCAATAGTGGATTGCATTGCATAGGAAAAAAAAATTACCCAAGATCAATGCGGAAGCTTCTCTGTCGAAACCCACCCCCCTCTCTCTCTCCTTCCCACATTCACGAAGCTCTCTATGTCGAAGTCTTTTTTCCACAATTTTTTGCACCAATTTGCGCATCAGCTCTCTGAGCTAGAAGAGCTGTAGGCACCACCATAACCCAAACAATAAAAATTTCAGCACTACTACTTCTCTGCAAGTTTTCCACTAGTCTTGTTTACAAGAAAACCAAAGGCTTGAAACAAAAATCTCATAAAAAACGCACAAAGCAAGAAAATAGTAACAGTGGTACCTCTGGTTGGTGCTTTGAACGTTGCTTCATGTCTCTGAAAATGGAAAATTCTTTACATCAGCCTACTATTGAGGAGTAGCCACAACACACCCTATGTGTCATCATCTAAATCACTCACATCATCTAAATCACTTACATCCAAACCCCTCACATAAAAACACATCAAATATATTATGCATCAGCCCGTGAACAGGGGCTGATACATAGCACGGCTCCTCTGAAAATATAAAGACTGGTGACCAAATAGTACAAAAAAAAAAAAAACAAGGATTGAAGCAGCAGATGAATACTGAATTAATGAAGCGTGAGAGAGAGAGAGAGAGAGGAAACAAATGAAGAAGAAGAAGAAGCAGTAGCAGCAAATTTTGTTCATCGAAAACGATTCTTTAATGCTTGCGTTTGAAGGGATTTTTGTTCATCGAAACAATCCTGTCTTCGTATTGGAAAGGGTGATTTGGCCGATGCTATGGTGCGGCCAGGTTCAGAATAAGATTATGTGCTCAGCTGAGGTGTCATTTTGCTATTGGTCTCCGATAAAACTAGGACATACCATTATGAACTCTTTTCTTTCCCTTTTTTTTCTTTCTTTTGGTTGTGAATAGTAAATAAAAAATGCTGGGTGAAACCCCCACCTCTTTGTATCAAATAAATAAATAAATAATCACAGTTCGATGCAAAATTTATACCAATTAGCAAAACTCGGAATTAAGATGCACTAATTGAGTTTATTGAAGATAGTTAGTGAATGGGAGGGAGATTTAGGCTACGTTTGGAACATCAATTCATCTTAACTCATTTCAATTTATCATTACAATTTTTTAAAATTTTAATACAAAATATAATAAATAATTCAACTTTTTCAAATCTTAAAATAATAATAATATTAAAAAATAATATTTTATTATCTTAATTCAATATTTAAACGCAGCTTACTGTTTGGTTATGATGTAAAGTAATAAAATTCCCACTTTCATCATAAAGCTTATTGTGCCGGTGGATTATGCTCATCATGATTGCGATCGATGCAAAAAGGAATTGACTAAATTTCATTTGTTCTTTTGATGCCAATTGCTGTGAGATGGTGGGTCGGTCGGTCCTCGGGCGTGAGACTTTTTTCAATAAAAAATGTGGCATGAACAATAGTGATGGAAAGATCCAATTATCACCAATTTCAAGGTGTAGTTTACTTTTTTAAGAAATGCAACTTATTATCTCCAACACCACGTATCGTTATGTTATTTGTTATTTTATTATTTTATTTAATACACATATTTACGTATCTAGAATGATAAAAATAATAAATCATATAATGATATATGATGTAGAGAATAATATAAAAAAATACTCTAACTACAAAAAAATTACATAAAAATAATCTCACAAATTGATGTGGTTCTATGCAGTTCGTCAGATTATAAAATTATTTTTATTATAAAATAGTATTAAATAAAATCACATCAATTTATGAGATTACTTTTATATAATTCGTTTGTAAATATAGAAGCAATATAATTTTTTTCCTCGTTTCAAAAAATGCTTGTGCAGCCTGAAAGTTTTGGGGCCCAAACGGATCTCCATGGGCCTGGCTATAGAGTTCTAGGCGGGCTCGGGCTCGGGCTCGGGCTCGGGCTCGGGCCCCAACCATTGAAGACCCAGTCCGATCAATCCCACGAAGTTGGACGGAGTTTTGCTTCGCATTATGACCTTAAAGAGAAAATCTGACCGTATCCTCCATTTGACTGAGGTGCACATGTGACTATGTGAGGTCAGCAATCACTGCCAGAGAAGCAAAACGTGTGGGCGAGAAGAGAAGCTGCGCATGTCAGTTACTACGGTTGCATAGGTGGTTGCTTCAGCAAGAGGAATGAGCTATTTCAACAAACACCGACGCAAGAATAGCCAGGACGACAACAATGGTCTGAGTCATTTCAAGGTAGTCGGTGACTGTACACCAATTTTCAGAGCATTTTGTGTTCATGGAAAAAGCAATAAAAAAAAAACTGTAAAAAAACTAAAAGGAGTATTGTGTTTACCTTGCTTTTAGATTTATATAAAAACAAGGGAAAAAACCTTTGAAGTTTGGGCAGACAGAGTTGTACAGAGTACATAGTTACCAGTGTCAGTGTAAAATTTCTACCTTTCATCACTTGGAGGTAGCAGATTGAGCATAACAGAAATTAGGGTAAAAATAGATATATATACACATCCAAGACTTATCTTCGCTGTGAATTACTGTAAAATTTATAGTACAAAATAATCGGATCTCAGGGGCTAACATTACCATATCTTATATAGACAACGATCACGACCCCCACCATCCTTGGAAGGATATGCAGTTTCAGTAGACACATCTTTGCACGGGGGGGAGGAAGGGGGTCTTTTTTTATTAGCTCCTGCAGAAGATGAAACAAATAACTAATTAGGGGAGCTGAAAAGGAAAATAATTAGAGTGGATGTATAACTCACACCTCAGAGACTAAAAGATGTATAATGTAGGAAATGATCATCTCCATCTTGATTTATCTATATCACCAACCCCGCCATTCTTGGATGTATGCACAGTTTTAGAGGACACATCTGCACCGGACGGGATGGGGTCTTTCTCCCGTGCCGATCGAATTTCCTTCAAAACAAGAAACAAACAACTAGAGTCGATGCAAAGAAATATATTATCAAATATACAGGTTTCACATGCACTTGTATACAGAACAAGTCACATATTTTAATTAGCATGCCTAGTAGCACATTACAAGCTATTGTAGTAGTTACTTTAGTAATAAGCCTTGGTATGTGCGCTGTCTCTAACCCGAGTGCTGTGGTCCTCTAATACATGCGTACCAATTCTATACTATTACTGAAATAAAGGAATCAGCGTCATAACTATGGTAGTTAGTTGTGAATGTCATTTCATGTAATGGTTGTTTGGTTAGTTGCATAACAATGAAATATTAATTGCACCCTGATATATGGAAAGCGACTCACATGTTATAAAAATGTAGACTGCAGCGTGAAAACAACAGGTTGACCACAAGCAATGCAAACAAGACATCTAGTTTGCATCATGAAAACTAATTATGAGCTGAAAGTCCAGGAAAATCTAACAATATAACACAGACCAAATCGCTATAATTCATAAGATCAAAATTTTCCCTATGCTGAAAGGATGTGTAATATGCTTGCCTTGTCCAAAATATGTGACTATCTAATGTTTGATTCAATAACCAGATTCAATGCCCCCACACTTGTGTGGTCTTGTCATCTTGCTCTTAAAAGTAACACAAATAGCTTAATAAAATATTGGATGAACGATTGTAAAATTAGGTGAAGATTGTAGATCTAGCACAAGGCTTACCGAACGAAAAGGGAAGTCATCTGCCTCAAGCATATGAACAATTTGCCCCATCTTGGGGCGCTTGACGATATCCAAGTCTATACACCGGAGACAAACGAGCAATGCCCGCTTTAAAGCTCTGGGAGGGGGCTGAACCTCAATCAAGGGGTCCACAAGCTCTTCTCCGCGACGACTTGCTACCATCCCTTTAAACCAATCAACCAAGTTCATCTGAAACAAATTTAGTAGAAACATGGTCATGACTTTTGACTGATGAAAATGTTGGATAAGGTTGCTCTAAGGATATCTTGGTTCACCTCTCCAGCTGGTCTTGAATAATCTATCGGGCTTCTTCCTGTAATTATCTCCATGAGTAAAACCCCAAAGCTATACACATCACTCCCCTCACTAAGCATACCCGTGCTTGCATACTCCGGAGAGACATATCTGCAGTAAAAGTATGGTAACTTAGCCAATATTATTAGGTAAAAACACTGAATAAGTTCACGTCGAAATTTGATTTATGAAGTCAGACAGAGAACAAACCCAAAGGTCCCCATTACACGAGTAGTCACATAGCTTGCCTCTGATCCCAAGAGCTTGGCCAGTCCAAAATCCGACACTTTGGGGTTCCATTTTCTATCTAGAAGAATGTTACTGGATTTTACATCGCGATGTACGACTTTGGGTTCTAATCCTTCGTGCAAATAGGATAGCCTGAACGGAAATAAGCACCACAAAAAAGTTAATCCGTCATGGGAGAAACAAAATTAGTGAATAACACTGAACTAATTTGGATAACAGAAGTAGCATAATAGCGCATTAAATTCCATATATTCTGTAAAATAAGTGTCTTTGGTACACCGTCCCGAGCATTGGTATAAGGCCAATTGAAAGCCCACAACTTTTATGTTCGCTTTTGACCAGTTATAAGGAAATTCAACAGGAGAGCGGAGTACATACCCTTTTGCCGTGCCAATGGCAATCCTGATTCGAATGTCCCAGGTCAGTGGGCTAACTGAGCCAACATCACCATGCAACCACTGCTCCAAATTGCCATTATCAACGTACTCGTACACAAGCATCCTGAATGGCCATTAGAAGTTCCCACAGAAAATCTTAGAGGGAAAATAACGGACTTTCCATCTCTTTTTCTTTCCAAAATAAGAGGGGATAGGGTCAAGTGGGCACATGGAAAGTACCTTTGCGGACCTTCAGCACAATAGCCGATTAGACCCACCAAGTTCTTATGCCTTACTTTCCCTATGGCTTCAACTTCCACCTTGAACTCCTTCTCTGCCTGACCCCTAAAACACATAACTCAGTGTCATTGACAACAATCCATATTTAAAGAATTTTCCAGTGCTGTGAAAAAAAGAAATTCATCGCCGAAATATAGGAAACAACGCCCAGCTACATTCATAAACGAACCAGCTTGCACCTGGTTTACACCAAATCGTAAAATCCTTTGTCAGCTGGAAGCAACTAGAGAATTCAACAAAGCCTTCATATCAGTGCACTGTTTCACATTCTCGATTTTCTTTCAATAAGTGAACAATTCAAATTTTCAAAGTGCAAAATTCGCTCGACGGTATCAATTCTTAGCAGCATGTTAATTATTATGTAATACGTATCAAATAGAAAGGAAAGTTCATTCCTTACACGAGTATTAACAATGAAAATAATAGAACTTAAGAAAGTGACATTTTTTTATTTTTATTTTCGAGCAATAAGAAAGTAGCAATTATGTATAGTAAAATATAGATGAGAAAGAACAAGAGCGAATAAAGAAATAAGGAACAAAGTAACCATTTACTTTTCCTAGTACTCCGCGACGAAGACAGCCTAGTACCGACACAGGACAAAACAGTCCAGATCGGAGGTGAACTGGTCGTAATTTATTTCCACTTGTTCTTACTTCTTTGTGCAAGCAAAGAAATTTGACTTCGACAAACAAAAAAAAAAGATGCTTATTTAACAAAAGAGTAAAAAACTTAATAAGAACGAGACAAAACGTACAGCTGGAACAATACTAAAACTTGGATCTAAGAAAAATAAAATAAACATGGAAGTTAAAGACCACGTTTCAGTAAAAAATAATCGAGAACGGACTTTAGCGATATAACTTGGATCTAAAACGCATAATAGAGCAGGGAGAAGTGAGATTTTTTTCATGGAAAATTCATACCGAGAAAAAGAAAATAACTTCAACTAAGGAAACATTCTTTAACTAATTTCCTATGAAACCAATAGGGCCAAAAAATCTAAGATTATACATACTTGTTGTTAAGAAGGTTCTTCACGGCCACCACCGACCCGTCCTGCAAGATTCCTCTGTAAACAATACCATAACCTCCCTCTCCGATCACGTTCTCCACCGCGAATCCACGTGTCGCCATCTCCAGCTCCTTCAAGCTGTACCAGCGGCCCCACCCGATGTTCTCAGGATCCACCGAAAGATCACCCCGGCTTCCCCCGGACACCTCACTCTCTTCGCTCCTTTTTCCTCCTTTAATCTCAACCTCAACCTCCGGCTCTTTCAAATCCGCATTACTAATTTTGACCTCCGCCTTCTCATAATTGACTTCGAGATTCAAGGACTTGATCTCCACGATCTCCTTGGAGACCAGCGGGATTAGCCCCGAGCTATGCTTCACACGCATTTTGCGCTTCCGATATTTTTTGTTCAGAGAAATATAGATAAAGATCACTAGGAAAACTGCGATCGCACAAAGCAAGAGAATTCCGATCACGAAGTACAGTTTCAGGCCGAGAAATGAGGTCTTGGAGTTGAGCTTGTGGGGGAGAGAGTCATCGGAGGCTTGGACTTCGCCGGAAACCGACATTACCCTGCGAGGTAAAGCGTGTGCGTGGGCCTTGAAAGTTGAAACTTTTCTCCGGAACGTGGAGAAAAACTGCGAGATAACAGAGAGACGTTGATGTTTGAGAATGTTTGGTAGAAGGGAAAACATTAAAATTTCTTCAGTTCTGAAATACCAGGCTTTAGGCGTTGAAAGGTTTCGAAGAGAGGGGTTTAACGGATACAAACAGCCAAGTAAAAAGGAGGCAAAAGAGTGACGGAAGACGTCGTTATTTTTTGGGTTTGCTCTGTTTGTAAAATTACGTAAATGCCAGTGTGCAGTGGGTGACAGATGATATGGCCGTTTGATACGAAATTGACCAAAATAACCTGGAACTGGAAGATTAGTGGAAAGCCGGCAATGTTAATGTTGGTACTCGGCAGTCAAGCTGTGCAGGTTAAGTAAGGGATTAATGCTAATACAAGTTTGAAAGATGAGCTGCTCCATTCATTAACTGTGAAGATGTGTGTTTAAAAAAATTATCTTATTATTTATTTATAGGTATTGCAAGGCAAATATATATATATATATATGGGACTAATAAGTGAGCCAACATGGGTATAAATATTAATTAATTATATGTATTTGCTACATTACAAATATGATGATTTGATAAATTAATTGAGGTACATGTTTAAAATCCCTACTATAATTCTATAATTTTAATTTCAAATAAGAATATATACAATACTTAAATGTATTTTTCATATCAATTTTAATAATACTAGATATTCAATGTCTCACTCACACTCGCACTCGCACTCAGTATTTATTTTTCACTAAACATAAGGTCACAAATTCAAGAAGAAGTCAATTAGAAATTAAGTATCTTTTGAATATCTATAAAATTGGATCTTGCCAAGCTTGAATAGGTAGCAACAGCTAACATCTCATTGTCACCATGTTCGAGGTTTAAAATTCTAGGATTGGAGTCTCAACTACCACTTTTTTTTTTCAATTTTAAAATTGTTTTGGGGTTGGGAGGAGTCAATGAGCCATTACTTAGAACACAATCCATCCAAATAAATAACTTCATATTTGAAGGAATCGATTTGTCTTGACCAGGTTGCACGTGCATGGCTCCCTCACTCATGTATTTGGGTATATTGACATGGCTTAAATATTTATACATTATATATATATGGGGAGGAAGATTTGACTATTAATTCTCTTAATGAGAAATTAAATTGTTGCCAATTGATTTAAATGATATTGACAGACATGGCTTAACTACTTAAGCCATAAGAAAGTGCGTAATAAGAGAAAACGAGGGAGGTAGAGTCCAAACATTAATTATATCAGGAAGAGCTAATGAAAGAAAATGAATATTGAATCAGAATTCGAGTTGACGTATGCTATAATCCCAAAACCGAACTCTTTTTTGAATTTGGGATATCTGTCCATTTTAAGGAGAGGCCTATTTTGGCTTGAGCTGGCGGTATCCACTCGAGGGCTATTAGTAATTTACATAAAGAAAGGAGGTGACGTGTTGTTGGAATGGGACAAGGAGTGGGCACATCGGATTGCACATTTATGATAAATTTGAAAGATTCGTGAGTCTGTATTCACTGAAATTATTGAAACATACTGAATCTTGATGGAGAAGGAAGGAGCCTCTTGATGTGGATGCCTTTGTTTTTTTTTGAGTTGGGAAAAATACTAGCAATGATCCTGACTCGTCTTGGCAATAAATATTTCAACCCAATCAGTTTTTTAGGTACGTGTATATCCACCCCCCGGGTTCTTTCTATTTTCCCCCCCGTAATGGACACGAGGAGCAGGGACAGTGATTAACCCCAAAAATCTGATACGATCGGAAGTTACGTTGATATAGCCAGACTGATGTGTTGGCATGAACCGCTGGGCATTGGTAGCTGGGACCCCAAAATAGTGGATATTTGGGACCATGCTCTGTTTTTTGGTGCCATCGTACACTCATAGCTGCGTCGACGTGGGGGACATTTTGATGCCCACCAGTGCTATTTGCTTTTTGGTTCTTTTCTTCTTTTTTTCTTTCCTTAATTTTCTAAATTCAAGGTTTCTGTCTGTCTAGCTCGTCATTTTCGGTTTTTGATTGACCATTGTTCCGTATTAATTTGTTTGTTGGCAGACCCAGAACGTGGCTTCATCATTCCGCGTTGATTTTCTTGCTTTATCAACTATAACTTTCTGGCTTGACACGATCGTTACAAGTAGATTTCAGATTATTATTAGCATGCGAATGATTAAGAGGGGGTCATATTCCCCTAAATCATGCATTGTTAGTGGACATTCAAGTAAGCAAAGTTCGCTTTGTGCGATTAAAAAGATGAGGATTTGCCATCTTTTTGGTTCCCATGGACGAGGATTGCGCCTTTCATTTGGATCAATTGCTGGCCATCGAGAGAGTAAAGGAAAACAAAAAACAAAAGATAAACCGCATCTTTTAGCCATGATTGTGCTTAATAGTTCAAGAAACACCTTTCCTTAATGGTTATTGTGGTCAAATGTAGATATTATCAACATCAAAGCACTTTGTCGAGCTAAGATCCTGTTTCGATTTTTACATAAGTTGTTTGGTAATTTCATAATTTAAGCACTTTCTATAATCTAAAAAGAGATGAACACAATTTTTGAATCTCTCCTAATCAATACTATCTGAGAATCATTTCAAAAAAAAAAAATTACTATCTGACAAAACATGTGGATAATATGATGAGGATAGAATTCGCATGTTGTGTATAATTATAGAAATAGACTTTGTTTCATTCAATGAATTGAAATTACAGTTGTAACTTATCAATACAGAAAAAACTTGAGCTACAAGTCAAACTAACGCAATCTACTATGGGACACCCCCACACACAAATTTCTTTGTGATGAGCATTATCTTAACTTCTAAAAAACTCTCTCTTAACAGAGATGAGCGTTCTGTAAAACAGAACTAAACACTTCTTCTTCTAAAAAAGAGAAGTACTATCTTCATCCTCCTCTAGAAGTACTATCTTCATCCTCCTCTAGAAGAGGATTACTATCTCTCCGGCTCCTCCCAAAAGAGGAACGGGACTCTCCTACTATATATGTTGTATATATATTGTCTCCAAATTGTAGAATTTGTCTAACTTGTATGATCTAGACTTCGCCTACTAGTTGACAAAAAGGGGTAAAAAAAAATCCAACATATACACGTGTAAAAAACACTAGTTATCATAAATATAAGAAAAATATTTTAACTACAAATAGATCCAATAAAAATAAATCTACAAATTGATTTAGCTTAATATAATACGTTAGATTTTAAAACTACTTTTATTGTAAAGTAGATCTAGTGTATCATGTGAATAGTTTATAGATTTATTTTTGTGAGATATCTTTATGACTATAACACTTCTTTAAAACCTAGTTTGGTTACACTGTTAAAACTATCTAATTTCATATTATCATTATAATTTTTTTTAATTTTCATATAAAATATAATAAATAATTTAATTTTTTAAAATTTAAAATAAAAATAATATTTTATTTAATTTTTAATTTTTATCTCACATTTATAACTAAATAAGATCTAAATTTAAATATCTATTGTTATGGTCTCTTTTGATATCTACGTTCTTACGTTCTGTAAACGAACTATCTTCGTCGAACTCGGTACTGTACATATTTTATGCAATAGCCCAGGCCCACCTACAAGCATTATCAGGCTCAAGTCGGGCCTGGACGGTCGGCATTATATTTATTGTGGGTGCATTGTTAGTGGTATGCATAGGGATTCGAACACAATCATGCTTTTAGAAGAGTACTACAACGTTTCTCAAAAAAAAAAAGTATTACAACATTTGTAAAAATATTTATATAAAAAAAATTTTATAAATTAATATAATTTTATTTAATATGTTAAATTTATATTAAAATAAAAATAATTTTATAATATGAATTATATTAAATCATATTAATTTATAAAACTATTTTTATATAATTTTTTTATTATTAGAATATTTTTATTTCTAAAATTTTCAAATTTTTTTTCTGAGAAAATATACAATAGATTGTATCTCTTGAATAATTAAAAGATAGGAGTCCTATCATAGGACTACAGCTACTTAGAATTCCTTTCTTGACGTTGCTTTTTTTTTTTCTTAAATATTTAAAAAAATTATAATATTATTAAAAAATATTTATTTAATTATTAAATAAATAAAAATATGTCAGGTCCCATCATGACAATCCTTTATCGAGATATGTAGCATTTTTTATAATTTAATAATTCCTATAATATTGAGAAACCTGTAATAGTGTTTTAAAAGGGTTGGTCCACGTGATGGGTGGGCTGTCGAGGGCGATAACGTGTCAAATCCATCAATTTCGATAATCAATGAAGATTTATCTTAACGAACAACTATCCAGTGTCTAGGCTGATCCATGCATGTCTAAATTCTTAAACCTTATCCATTTGGCTGCCCAAAAGTCATACATTTATCATAACCAAGGTTTTGAAGAACCACCTTTTCAAGATAAGATTTCGTAAAAAATATATTAAAGAAAAGGGTTTTGCTATTCATCCTCCCCACACTCCACACTCCATACTTTTTAATATTTTTTAATATTTTTTAAAATTTTTTTTTGAATTTATTTTTTTTTTAACTATTTATAATTTTTTATTCACTATTCATATAAAAATATATTTGATAAAAAAAATTAAAAAAAAAAATTAAAAAAAAGATGGAGTGTGAAGTGTGGTGTGAATAGTAGGAGGTTGAGTAGAATTTTTGTAAAGAAAATATCGGCTGTGGATATATTTGAAAAGATGCTTGATAGGTACAAGTAGTTTACATATTAAATCACGCATCGATATTTACATAATTTGTTTATTAAAAAACAAAAGACAAAAAATCTGAAGAGAAGAAAAAAATTCTGTATCTCACAAAAATAATTTTTATTTTTAATTATACCGTTTCATTAAATAGATATCTTATATTTAATATTAATATATGACTTAATACGTATCAACTTTTTTATTAAAAAATATAATTGTTCTTGTG
Source organism: Cyclocarya paliurus (assembly GCA_029856935.1). Lineage (NCBI taxonomy): Eukaryota > Viridiplantae > Streptophyta > Magnoliopsida > Fagales > Juglandaceae > Cyclocarya > Cyclocarya paliurus. The sequence continues at coordinate 40,364,857 of CM056945.1, read as the reverse complement.
GTACTTATTATTACTTATAAATGGTTATTTGCTTCTTTTACTGACATTTGTGGTATATTCAGTCTCGTTCATGTAGAAATGAGTTAAAATAATTTTAAATGAATTGAATAAAATATTTTTATAATATTATTTTTATTATTAATATTATTTTATAATTTAAAAAAATTAAATTAATTATTATATTTTATTTATAAATTTAAAAAAATTATAATAATAAATTAAATTAAATTAAGGTCAAACAAACCCGAAAACGTTAAAAACATTAGCAAGGTAATCGGTTAAGATCGGCGATCGCCATATGTGTTAAACATTCGGACGAACAATCGAATATTTAAATACATTACTATTAATAAACGAGGGTTTTAAACAGTGTGGGCCTATACACTCTATTTATCATAAATATTTAAATTAGAAAAATGCTAAGGTATAAATCAAATATACATTTGCATATTAGTATAAATGATTTTTTTCTTTATTTTAAGTATTTTTTAAATATCTTTAATAGTTAAAAAAATATAAATATAAATTTACTTTTAGTTACTTTCTTACCATTAAAAAGATAAAAATATTTGAATGAACATATTTAAATATCATATTATCATTTTCCTTTAAATTTTACACCCGTTTCTTTCCCAATTTCCATGGATGCAACATTTCATTCCCCTTATTTCTCTTTTATCCCTTATTCCTTCTCTCTTAACGTTAAATTTTTTTAAAAAAAAATCAAAATATACTAAAAATATTTTTGGAGGACATATTCAGAGCATTCACAATGGTTATTTTATCTTATTTTTTAAAATATATCATTAAACTTTATTTTTTCTATTTTATATATTGACTTTTACAATATATCATTTTATTTTATCTATTTTTTCTTCATATCATTTAAATAAATTTTTTTTTTCTAAACATTTCCATTCTACCAATAAATTTGTAATATCCATATATTTTTTTATATTTGCAATATAATATAATATAATTCAGTCCTATACACACAAAATTAAAATATATAAGCTAAATAAAAAATAAAATAAAATTTTGAAAATTTTGAATAAATAATATTTCCAAGATATTTAAAAAAAATAGAGGTGTTTTAAATTATGAATAATAAAAAGAATTTGTATTGAAATGTAACAGTAAAAATAAATAATGAAGTAAATGAAGTATAAATAATAATAAAATTGTTAGAACAGTAGCAGGTTACTGTAGTAATTTATATGTTACATATTTTTTTATATAATCGGATGAAACTCATTTTATGAACAATTATTTAAATAATTTATATATTTTTTATTATATAAAAATCATTGAGAATAATCTAAAGAGGACATTCTAACATAACTCTTTTTCAATTGTATTCTCTGCTATAAGTGATATAAAGAAGGCCTTAAACGAAAGGGTACATAAACTTATGTAACTAAAATTATTAGAATTTTAAAAAGAGTATTATTACATACAGTCTTAAAATATGTAAGAGTCGTGTAGTCATTTTAAAAAAACGTAAGATTTATTATTAAAAAATTAAAAAAAATTTCATGTATATTCTATATTTATTTTTTTTTAAAAATAATTACGCAATGCTTACATACTTAGACTGCAATAATTATTTCTCTTTTAAAAATTATACTAAATTTTGAATTTTCATCTTTATTGACCTTTCCCATTAATAATATTTCTCTAAACTAACACTTTTTAAAAATAAAAATAAAAATAGTATAATTGAAAATGGTATCAATTGAACCCGCTTGGCCAATACTGATCCACAACCCAACTGCCCATTACCCCATCATCCATATTCCAACCCCCGCAATCAGTTTTTCCAATGCAGGATAAAACGCCGTTCCTCGTCTTTCCCTCTCTCCTTTCTCCTCTCCCTTAAATAACATCTTCACCGCCCAGAAACAGAAACTCCATTTTTATATCCCATTTTCTCAGAGGTCCCGAATCCTAACCTTATCCTCTGCTCTGGATAAAAATGATAGTTTCCGGGCTCAAGAAAAGGCAGCGGGTGGCCACCACCTCCACCTCCTCAGTATTCTTTAACGATCCCTCCACCGCAGACGTCATCCTCCGCCTCTTCATTACACCCTCCCCATTTGAATCCTCCGCCACCACCACTCCAGATTCCGACGACACCTCTTCCAACCACAAATACGACGACGTTCAGATCCACCTCCACTCACACATCCTCCACCGCTCCAAATACTTCTCCGCCCTCTTATCCGACAGATGGCAGCCAACCCACAACCTTAAGAACAACAGTTCCAATCTCAAACCCTTAAATCTCAACCTTGGGGTCCCTTCTTCCTCTGGGTCCCTCCAGTCCCACCTCACCGTTCTCCAACTCCTCTACACTTCCGATCTCTCCGGTTCCATCGCTAGCGCCTCCACCGCCCTCGATCTCCTCCCCGTCGCCCTCGAGCTCCTCTTCGAGGACTGCGTCAAGTCCTGCGTCCAGTTCCTCGAGGTTGTGCCATGGACCGAGGACGAAGAGAAGCGAGTTTTAAATATAATCCCATTTCTGAAGGAGGATGAGAGCAAGGAACTCCTTGCTAGGGTCTTGCCCGGTCGGAACGATTCGTGCGACGAAATGCTCCGAGGCCTGGTGTTGTCCGCCATTCACAATTATCCGAACATGGCGTTCGTGAAGGCCTTCGTGGCGAAGATTCTGAGGGATTTCTCGTCGATGGAATCGGCCAAGAGGGTATTGGAGAGTGCGTTCGAGACGAGCTTGAAGGTCGTGAAGGAGTCGCTGGAGGAGTACTCGAGCCCGGACTTCAGAGGGGATCATAACGAGACCGAGGCGATTCAGAGGCTCAATCTGCACACGGCGATGACCAACGGCAGACATTTGCTGTGGTTGGTGGAGAGGATGATCGAACTGAGGGTGGCCGATACAGCGGTCAAGGAGTGGAGCAACCAGGCGGCCTTCACGGCCGATTTGCAGAGGGCGTTTCGGGACGATGCGTGGAGGAATATCGTGCCAGGGTTACCGGCTGTTGTGCTGAGATGCACCTCCAAGCTCGCTAATGCTGTCGCTGCGGGCAACATTTTGGCCACCAGACAGGTATTGCTAATGGAATAACTTTATTGTTGTATTGGTTTTACTTGCTGGTGATTTGCAATTAGCCTAGTTTGAAGTCGTTTAATATAATTTAGTGGGTCTACGTAGTTGGTTCTGGATCTTGAGCACTTAGATTTGGGCGAAACACGGACCAGTTGGTAATAGGACCGGACCTTATTGTTCTATTGGAATCGCATTGAACATCCACGAGGAGTATTTTGTAGAGGATAGACTGCAGTGGATGCCAGATTAGATGGGTTAATGACTCATTGCATATGATGAGTGTTCAGTGCGTTATTTTCTGATCGAATTTCTACGATATCTCGACCACCAATTTCATAGGCTCTGTTGATGACGGGTATGCATTTTGCCTGGTGAGTTGGCTGATTGTGGAACTAGTTCTATTTTCACTGTGGATTTGGTTCCCATCTCTTTTTTCGTGTTTCTGGAGGAAAAATAACAGCAAACAAGAGGGCTACATGTAAATGCTAAAGAGTTATTTGGAACGAAGGGAAATGTTTGAGGAGCTAAAACCCTACTTCCTTTGTTGATGCCGTAAAAATCGCTCAACAAGCTGGAAGGGGAGAAAGAGTTATTCCCAGCCCAATGGGAGGACTTGGGCCTTGATCGGCGTTGTATAGAGTCCCTGTAATGTTCTAGTAAGGCTATCCGGTGGCAGTGCGTACGTCCATAGCTGTGAATAGAAAATAAGTGCGGAGAAAGTAAAAAGAGATGACACCAAGATTTACATAGTTTGGCAGGAGGCTTCCACGGGGGTTTGGGAAGGAGAAATTCACTATAATATTCTTGCTTACAGTCTCTCATATCTCACTATATAATGGTGATGCTGAATATAAATTTATCGAAGCAAAAACTTTCGTTAAAACTCCCCTGTTTTGAGTTTGAAGGAGCTGATTGTTGAGGAAGAAGAACATCAAGACCCCCAGACGGAGAAGAGAGGGCCTCTATTTATCCTGATTGTCTTTTTCCGTGTACACTCCTTGCAGGTAAGGCCACGCCTTTGCGCATCCGTCCCCTTCCTGAGAGCCCATGCGCCTTGGTCTCCCATGACCCCCAATGGTGCCCTGATCCCCTTGACACCCCAGGACACTCTCCGCATGCCTCCATGCCCCCTTGTCCCCTGTTGGGTCCAAGGCCAATATCTTTATCCCCTCAGAACGATTTGTTTCCAAAAGAAGACCTTAAGAATCTTCCAAGGTAAAAATGTAGCCGAATTGGTCTGTCCGAGTACTTTTAGGAAATGAGTTATGGAGGCCAGTCCTCGTTTCTTTTGTCCCTTTGGTGCGAGTGGTAAATACTTCTGAACTTAGGGTTAGGCGGGGATGAGCTTGATTGCGTAGAATGCGAGTGTGTAGCTCACCTAAAGTGGGAGATGAAGTCAACCGTGTGCGGTGCGAGCACGTAGCTCGCCTAAGGCGGGAGATAGACTCAATCGGTCGTGTATGGTGCGAGAGTGAAGCTCGGATGTGGCTGGAGGTTGGCTCGACCGCATATGATGCGAGTGTGGAGCTCGGATGTTTGTTGTTATTTGTAAAGTATACGTTCGTTTGATACCTTTGTTTTGTTATTAGCATTGGAGTTTGTGTAAGTTAACCCACGCAAAGTGGTCAGAGGGTCCATCGACCCTCTGGGTCCACTTTAGGTGGTTGCCGAGACCGTCAGCTCGTTCTTGAAGGTTATCCGCTCAAGGCAGTTGTGGCTGGAGTTAAGGAACCAATCTTCTTGTGAGTGTATTTGACTTTTACCAAGTCAAGGGATTCGTCTTATTGCGAGTGTAAGGACTCAGCTTTGTTGAACGAGGGGTCGTTGCCAAGTTTGGGAACTTGGGACCTTACCCTGCAGCAAGTCAAGGGGCAAGTCTTCTTGTGAGTGTAAGGACTCGGTTTTGTTGGATGAGGGGTCGGTGCCAAGTCAGGGGAGTTGGGACCTTACCTTGCAGCGAGTCAAGGGTTAAGTCTTCTTGTGAGTGTAAGGACTTGACTTTGTTAAACAGGGGGTCAACGGCAAGTCAAGGGATTTGGCCTTACCTCGCAGCGAGTCAAGGGACTTGTCTTCTTGCGAGTGTAAGAACTCGACTTACGAAGGCGCTCGCCTGTGCTAAATTGCTTCGCCGGAGCGTGGGGCCACATGATCGGTGTTTCCTTACTATAAGAAGTAATTTCGTTAGGAGAAATAAATTCACACATTTTGTGAGATAACACCGGAAAGTTTCTAGTTGTTGTAGTCAGTCCTTGCTTGGCCAAAAATTGTTTGTTGCTGTCTGTCGCTTTGCCCCTTTTTTTCTTCCTTTTTTTATTGTGAGAGAATAAAGATATTGACCTTGGGCCCAGCAGAGGGCAGGGAGGCATGTGGAGAGTGTCATGGGGTGTCGGGGGAGGGGAGGGGGTTAGGGGCAAGAAGGGTCATGGAGTGTCAGGAGGATCAGGGCGCCATGAGAGTCAAGGGAGTCATGGGGGAGCAGGGCGCATGGGCTGTCAGGGAGGGGACAAACACGCAAAGGCGTGACCTTACCTGCAGGGGCGCACGCGGGAAAAGGCAATCAGGATAAATGGAGGCTCTCTCTTCTCCATCTAAGGGTCTTGATCTTCTTCTTTAGTTCTTCTTCCTCAACAATCAACTCCTTCAACCTCAGAACAGGAGAGTTTTAGTGAAGGTTTTTTCTCCGGTAAATTTATATTCAGCATCACCATTGTACAGTGAGATCATGAGAGATTGTCAGCAAGAATATTATAATGGATTTTTCCTCCCCAAATCCCCGTGGACATAGGCATGTGTCAAACCACGTAAATCTTGGTGTCATCTCTCTCTACTTTTTCTGTATTTATTTTCCATTCATCGTCATGGATGTACACACTATCGCCGTACAGCAGCACCGGAACACTACCGAGGGCTCTATACAACACCGATCGAGGCCCAAGTCTTTCCAGTAAGCCGGGAATGACTCTTTTTCCCCTTCCGAACTGTTGAGCAATTTTTAGTCCATCAACATCCTTAAATTTGCAAAGACATGTGAGAAGTTATTTCCCTTTTGCCTCCAGGCCTCCAACTTTGATTACTGATCATTTGTACCCTAATGATCAAAATAGGGCTTTTTCTGTAGTCTTGGTGGTCGGTGGACCTCCAACGACTTTCATGGCCACTGGCTGAGGTTTTTTATTTCTGCTTGTCATTCTTTTTAAGACCATGTCATGTGTTCTTACACCTGTTTCTCTACTTAAATGAAAAACGACACCTTAACCTTAAATATTTCAAACTCCAAGATGACAGGCATATGGATTAACTAAACTGATATTTTATTTTTCAGGTTAGAAAGAAGCTTGTTAAAGATTGGCTTCCTGTTCTTATCGCGTGCAAGGACAATGTGTCGCCCATGTCGCCTAGTAACAAATCACTGTACCTGGAATTGGAAGAGACATTTCTGAGAATAATCTCCACACTGCCCATGTCAGATGCGCAGGAATTGTTGCAGCAGTGCCTCAGCTTTTCGACGCGAAATGTTGAAGATTGCCCTCACTTGTTCACAGCATTCAACACCTGGTTCCGCCGGGCGGCTCGACCTCCAGGAGAAGGAACAGACGGCCTCTGTTAGAGGTACTGCTGTTTTAAGTTGTGATTGTAGATAGATGTTGTGCCATCGTGCTGCTGTCCAACTGGGGTTCAGCCTTTTGTGTCAATTACTGTGCATATATTATCAGTGTTATAGATAGTTAGAGCTTTGTGTTGGACACTGTAGATAAAACTGTATCTATCCCGCGTCTGCAATGCAACACAAGCAAGATATAGTCTCTTGAATATTTTTTGCCCATCTTCAGATTTTACTTCTCGGAACATGTCGGTGACATAAATCTCGGTTATTGCCAGTGTCTGTTTGGTCTTTCAGGGGACTGTTCAGGTTTTTAGTGCATATTAGTTCTGTGAATGCGACATCGATTCAGCCGTATTGCCAACTACTGTGTACTGGCTGGTTGGGGTACAATCCCATGCATGCCATTTTATTATTCGGACTAAAATTATAGAGAATCCTGTTTGGATTTAGAGATGAGTTGGTATAGTTTGATATGAATTGAATAAAATATTATTAAAATATTATTTTTAATATTTTTATTATTTTGAAATTTAAAAAAATTGAATTATTTATTATATTTTGTGTGAAAATTTAATAAAATTATAATATTTAGATGAGATGAGTTGATATGTGAATCTAAAAGTAATTCAATTTTTTTTCCCCATGTTCTCCGACACTGCTTGACGGTAATATCTCTTGCCGAATTACGGTTGTTGATTTGAGTCCCTCGGGCTCTCCTTGCCTGTCCCGCTTGGCTACGATCAGGGGGGTATTAAAAAAGGGGGATTCAGAACTATGGCATTGTTAGGCCACCTGCATCTTTTCCCGTATCAATGAAGTCTTGAGTGTTTATGGTTAAGATTTAACTTAATACAGAGATTTTGTTGAAAAGAAAACTTTCGAATTATCTGACTTCAAGACATACTATTTCACAAGGTATTCTCTTACAAGAAATACATACATATATATATATATATTGAAATAATGCTCAGCGACCTTCAAAAGTGGTGCAGGGTCTCAAATCAGGTTTATTAGGATTTAAAAACCTTTTAAAAGTCAACAACTTATAAAATGATCCAACTGTGAACTTGTTAGAAGCTGTATGTCTCCGACACAATTGATCCCCGTCATATCTTCTAGTGTTCACTGAATATAACAATCTGAAAAAATCAGTAACTTTCTCAATTTTTCAATCTTGAATAGGTCTGGAAAAACTAATATCCCAAAGTACCTCTCCATTAGAATAGATCATCAATTCTAAAATTGAAGCCTGCTGATTAACAGTCAATCTGAAAATAACCAGATAGTCTCTAAACAATTCAATTTCTCTATACCAAACATTAAACCAGAATTTAACTTTTAAACCATCACCAACCACAAAGTTGACTTGTTTTAAGAAATAATCATATACTTTCTTAATAAACTTCCATAAACTCACTCCATAAGAACCCCTACACTCCTTGGTGTACCAACCCCTCAATCACTTCCATATTTTCGAGCGATCACCCCCCTCCACAATGCTTCCTCTTCCCCATGATATCTCAATAACCACTTTCCCAACAACGCATTATTAAAACTACACAAGTTATGAACCTCCAATCCTCCATCAACAATCAGGCAACAAACTATTTTCCAGATCGCTAAGGGAGCCTTAGACTCCTCTCCCAAACCACCCTACAAAAAAAGCTCTATACAACTTTTCAATATGTTAGCCACTTCGACTGGTAAAAGAAATAAAGAAAGGAAATAAGTTGGGATATTAGAAATTGTACTCTTTATAAGAGTGATTATATCCCCTTTAGATAAATAACTTTTTCCCACGCCGCCAACCCTTCTCTATCAACCACGCCATACCAAAAATGCTTATCCTTGAATGACGCCCCCAACAGTAATCCCACATATTTCATGGGCAGATAAGTAACTTTACACTCCAGTAATTCTGCTAAGTTATGAATATTATGAATATCTCCGATTAGGAAAGCATGGAATTATTGTTTTGGATTGGTACTTTATGTGCAGAAAAGACGGGGAATCAGTTAATCATTTATTTCTACATTATGATGTAGCTAAAGTGTTGTGGGATTGTGTGTTTAGAAAAGTTGGACTGATCTGGGTTATACCGAAAGCAGTGATCAATTTACTAACAAGCTGGACCAGTCTTCATACTTGCTCCTAAGTGACAGCTATATGGAAGATGATTCATTTGTTTATTATGTGGTGTATTTGGTTGGAAATGAATGAGAGATGTTTTAATAATAGAGAACGCAACATAGATAAACTCTAGAAAATTTTTGCAAGTTATTTACTTAGTTGGTTTTTTGCTTTTGCTATTGTACTCAATGGAGGGCTGTCAATAAGTTTTTGTCATCGCTTTTTAGTTTTAGTATGTAACTAGATATTTCTTTTGCATACTTTCTGTATATATAGACTTCGCCTATTACATTTTGATGAATAAAACTAAACTTTTAGTTATTTAAAAAAAAAAAAAAAAAGGTCAGGTTCGGACTGAACGTGACTCTCGCGTTTATCTAGCGAACTGATTTATAGCAGTTTACTCTATCGCTAGTCTTACATATGTCCAGTGAACATAAGTCGCTCAAGTACTTGTCGACGAAAATGAAACACAGTTCGCAATTCTTATATTCTGCCACATTTCACATGAAGTAAGAAAATGAGAAACAATATTCATATATTTCAACCTATAATGCATATACTACATTAATCACTACGGCACCTTCAGTAAGATACATAGCAGCAGAAGCAATTTGGTTTCGACACATTGTCTTGCCATCCAATGACTACACGCATATGGCATACAGACAAGCTATTGACATTAACGTCACATCCATATGTATTCACGACACAACATGATCTATGCTGCATGTTCCGCTCATGAATCCCATCTACTCTCTTTTTTTTTTTTTTATTGGTGATCTACTCTCATTCTTTCGCGTACTGTTTAACATCATGCTCCTAAGTCCTATCATAGCCGACCACATTAAGATTCTTTACAATTTGAGAAGACATAAATACAACTTGTAAACTTTGTAACAATCACTCTTGCCCACAAATAAATATTGTGGACCGCAAAAATGAAACACAATGAAATTTATATGCTGTATTTATATCTCTCTAAATTATATAAAATGTTTGAATCAGAAAATTATTAGAAATCGTGATCTGTTTAAATCGAACTCATTGAATATACACGCAGGAACATACATATGATATCGTGCCTCTCCCGAAAATAGTGCCTTCTCTCTACTTCCGAGTATCTGTGACAGAAACTAGAATAACTATAACACAGTCATCAAGCAAGGAGGACAAACAAAATTAAGTACAAAGACAAGTTGAGTCGCGAGCCGTCGAAGGGTTCTATCTTTACTTCCATTACCAAAACTTCACTGCTATCAACACTTTACAAAAACAAAAGCAGCAGAACCTCACATATATAGAAAGCCGCTGCAGACAGCACCAAGTTAAGAGATGCTGAGAGATTTCCTTCTTGTGTGGTTGTGCATTTGGAACCAACGATCCTTTTATATCAGATAAAAGGCTTAGCCCCAGAAGAGACCAAGGTGGGTCGAAGCATGCATTGCATGAACTTGATTGCAGAACAAGCCAACTTACTGACAACAAGGACATGCCAGAAGTACCACCAAGTTAACTGACTTGGGACCGTTAACGATTTAAATTCATGGAATTTGGTCAGAAGCCTGCAAAATGAGGAAAGTCTGGATTACGGTAGCCGCCTTCGAAAGTTGCGGGTGGTGCCTTGGTAGGTTCGGGCAAGCAATCCCACTCCAATTCCAACTCCAAGACAAATGCTAAGGCCAATCCCAACACCCACTCTTACACCAGCATTGAACCATGAAAGCTCTCCATCTTCACCTTCAAAATATGCTGTCCCAGAGTACCGGCTGTTGTAATCATCTTCGCTTTCTGGTTTGTCGAATGGAAATTCTGACACCTGCAAAAATAAAATAAAAATAAAGGAAAACACGATGCTAGGTTATGAAAGGAAATCTAGAGGCAATCTAGACTATAACTCAATATAAAATATACTCGGTTAATAAATGTTCTTTAGTTTCCCAAGAAAAAATAATAACCATATGAGACAAGTATTACCAGTATGCTAACGGAAATCATGAAAACCACATGAATGGCTAGGCACTAAAGAGCCCCTGCAGTTGAATTCAGCTAATCAAGATAGGCAGAGAAATTGCATACAAGGTTATCACTTTGAAGATAAAGTTCTTATAGGGCTAAAATATTTTGTACCTACTCAAGAACCATTTATGAGGTGCTCCAAAAAAGTGCATGTGTGTTTAAGAGGAACATATATCCAAACTATTTGTAGACCAACTGATATACAAATGAAATTTACAATTGCAGCAACACAGGCAATTCAGCACAGAGAAGGTCGACAAGATGCTGGATCAGCAGATGGTGGAAAACATTTGTGGGACTTATGTTCCATCGTATGAACTAAAAGTTAAGTTCATCAGAGGAAGTTCGTAAGACTCCATAAAACTTCTTCGGGGGGTTACCATGTGATACCCCATATGATAAGGATAAAAGTAGGTGGTGTATAACATCTCACATTGCTTGGGAAGGAGAAGTTTTTGCTCTTTATAAGGTTCCAATGGGGCTCTAATTGTATCATTGACTAGTCTTTTTGGAATATAGACCATGTGGTTTGGGCCTTCCATGGTATCAGAGCCAGGTTCCAACCAGAGATATGAGACTTAAACCATGCCACCTACAATGGATAGGCCCGACGAGGATGTCAGGAATTTATGGGAGGGTGATTGTGATCTACCCCATATAATAAGGATAAGGGTAGGTGGTGGTGTATGGGGATCCCACATTACATATCAGCATCAGAATCCTTACCACAGTAGGTTCTCTCTCTCTCTCTCTCTATCAATAGGTAACAGTAGGCTCTCTCTCTCTATTAGATTTTAATGAAGTATGGGCAAGCTTTAGCGGGTGCTGGTAGAAATAAAGCAACACAAAGGATATACTGTAAATCTACACCACATGCAAAATCTAACCCACAATTGAATTCAATATGGTATATAATTATAAAGAAAGAATTATCCACTCCTTCCGAGCAAATGGTTATGTCAGGTACACCTCTAGGCCTTAAGAGTAGGCAATTCAATGATTGTCTTTGCCAGCATAAATTACATTGAAAAACCCATGAAAGATTGACAAAACAGGATGAAAAGTTATTTTAGTAATGTAGCATCAAGCATGCGCAGGGCTAATGCAACAGAACAACCAAAACTCAAAAAAAGCAAATCCCATCAAAACCTTCAACTTACAAAATTAGATTGGCAAAGGGGTACCTGCAAAGCAAGCCTGGAAGGATCATCTTTCTGTCCTTCAGCTGCCTCATACTCGGGTATTGAATCCAACCTGCCCTTCCTCACATGCTTTTTTCGATGACCCAGTTGCAGAGTTTTTGTTAAGATAATTGGAGTGCCCAAACAGGACCCTGCAATGTAGACCTCAATTATTGGTGAAGCCAATTCTGGCCCCAACACTTGCTTTCCCTTAAAGAAACCAGTACCCACAGTCACGTCAGATTCACAGTTCATGCTCCATTCCTGGCCCTGATTATTTGATTCACTGACAAAACCATTACTAGTACACAAATCCAAAACCCCAGATAATAAGAGAAGATCTTGATCAAAGACCTCAAATTTCACACTTCCTGTCATCCTGATACTATCAGTGCTCACAAAAGTAGCTTCTTCAGACTTCTTATCCAATCGATCCCTTCTAAGAAGGGTTGACACCCCATCAGAATATATGCTTGTTCTAACACCATTGACTTCAAGAAGAGTATCACGGTTGAGTGGAACATGGTTTAGTGTGAGGTACTCAGGAGTGGAATCATCAATCTCGCATTTGCTAACTCGAACATAAAAAACTCTCACATCAAGCCAAGGTAGAGAAACCTTTATGCAGGGTTTACAAGAAGAGTTCCTCATGACCATGTGGCCATTGTCAGTCAGCCCATTCCCATTAGACATCTCATAGGAATTCTCCATGGTCCTGAAGAGTTTAATCCTCAGAGAAATGCGTCCACTTCTATTGAGTTGATAATTTACAAAAACTCATACAAATGAAACTCGAGCGAGGAAAGAAAACCCAAGGCATAATTTGGACTCTGGAAAACCAAGAAACCGCAGAAAGCAGAAACCCAATTAGTATGTAAGATATAGCGGATTGGGGGTGTGGATTTTTAAGAGAACAGATATGAAATGAAAATTCTACATGAAGAAAAATAAATGAATAAAATAACTCTCAATTTATAACAGAAACCCAATTCAGACAGGTAGCACACCTATCAGAGCAGAAGAAGACGACGAAGAGAGAGAGGTCTAAACTCAATTAAGTATGAAACTCATCAAGATGGAGGGCACGAACACAGGAACAGAACTTTAGATGAAAAACTACTACTTTCCGTAGGAATTCCGAAGACACTAACAATAATTCATTTAACAGGACAGAGGCCAACAGAGGAACTCATCAGAAGCAGAAAGGAAAGATAAAGAAGGGATAAGAAGATGGAAGAATACAAGAGAAAAATCCAAAGAACAGGAAGCATGAAACCTAACAAATAGTGGGAGCAAAAACTGAACAAAATTAAAATGGGTCTCTTTCCAAACAGATTCACAGCCGATTTGAGGTCAAGTAAAAATACATCAAAGTCGACTAAAGAAAATCCAGAAATGCAAACGAAAGGAAATAAATATGTTACGCTAGCAAAATCATAGGAACCACCTACGGATAAACATACCATCACCACCGAGCAACCAAATGCTACGGAATCGAAATTAATTGTCGCTGAAATTGTCAATTCAATTGAAGATCAAACAAAACAAATTGTGCTTCTAAACATATGATCAGACATCAGAAAAAAATACCCCACCGACTCCAACAAAATTGCCGTCGATTAACGACAAATAGCCCACGTCATATAAGCAGACAACGCATCCCCATCCTCTCTCTCTCTCTAAAATTACCATATAAACGTACAAAACCACGGCAATTTATCTAATTCCCGAGAAAACTTACCGGAAATATCTTACATCATCTCTTTGCAGCCTCAATATTCCCCAGTAATCGAATTTAAGCCTCAAAACAAAGCTGTTGATTCCCTGCAGAAAATCGTGGCCACGCAAAGTTTTACAATCGCCAAACGAAGACAAATCCAAATTCGAATTGACTAGCAAAATTGGGTTTGCCTGGAATTAATTGAAAGTCAATCAAGTGGAGAGAGAGAGAGAGAGAGAACTCAGAACAACGCGCAAGTCCTCAAAAAAAAAATGAGTTATTATTTTTCTGAAAGGTTCCAATAGTTAATTATTATATGGTCGAAGTAGGAGGGACCAGGGTCTGCATCTGAATTAGATCTTATCCACGATGGAAGAGAGGCAGGGTCACGAATCACAAAGCCGATGTTTGAAAAGGAAGGGTCAGCTGTTTTTATAGGATTTTTATTCGATAACCTTTTTTTAGGATTTACGAACCTACGATACTCTTCATATGCGAATCAAAATGTACTTTAGGATTTATGTATTTAATAATTACATCAGAGTTTACGAGAATGGATTAAGGCGTTTTTTATTTATTTAAAAAATATTTTATCTCATATCATCTTATTATTTTAATTATTTTAAATTTTTATATAAAATATAATAAATAATTTAATTTTTTAAAATTTTAAAATAATAATATTAAATAATAATAATCTAATAATATTTTATTCAACTTTTAAATTTAATCTCAACTCACTATCCAAACGACATCTAAAAATGCCTTTTTTTTTATTTGCATCGTTACATATTTTTCAAAATTAATAAATACATGTTTAATTATTTGTTTATTAGCTAATAAACTAGTTTTTTTTTTCTCAACAATAAACTAGTTAAATGAATTGGATTTTTTTTTTTTTGTATTTTTCTTGCACTATCATAAATGGGGAAATGTACAATATGAAAAAAAAAATTATAATCTTCCTAATTCTAGTCTAACTCCGTATGGGGAAATTATTGTGAGTTTTACGATGATATGAAACCTATCTTGAGAATGCTTTAAGTTATAAAAAGATCTCGTTGAAATAAATTTACAAACTGACATGTTTTATTGTGGTACTTTAAATTGTAAAATTAATTTTAGTATAAAATAAATATAACATATGATATGAAACTATATTAATTTGTGAGTTTATTTTTATAAAATCTATTTGTGACTATTACACTTTTCTTGCAATATATGAGCCATTCAATATTTTACTTTTAAACTTTATATGACGCTGCTGGCATGCCGCCTAGGTTTGACTGCTAAGTATGTCCTCTAGTGTAAATTACACTTTTTGATTTTTTTTTTAAACATCTTAAATATTTAAAAAGAAAACACAAATACACCAATAGTCAATTTCTTAATTATTAAGCAAAAAGAAAAATTAAAAAAAATTAAATATTTAAACGGTCAAAATAAAGAGGTAAATGTATGGCATACTATTATTTTCCAACTTTATAATGTTCTTTTATTGTTCAGTATATTTGAGTGATTTCACAAGATAGGTACGTTGACGCTCAAATAACTTTGATCAATTCTAAGACATTGAGTCATTTTTTTTTATTTATTGGAAAAAAAATAGTATTTATTATCTTTTTAACAATCATAATTTCATTATTCTCTAATAAAATATCAAAGGATTGGTAGATAAGTAAAATATAATAAATGATTAAAAATAAAAAAAACTTTATAGATAAGTAAAAAATAACAAGTAATTGATATCACATTAAGAAATCATGAAAAGAGTTCTAAGATAATGAATAAAATTTCTCTTTTCTTAAAATTCTGTTTCCATTAGCTATTGCACCGTCGACTCGTGCACTTTTTCCTGATCAATTGCCCTTGCAATTTCCAATTCTTTAACTACAATCTCCGACCATTCATACAGTAAAACGTGAAAGTAGATCCTTTGCCTCTGCATTTCACGTGAGACACGCATGGACTTGACGGACACAAGACTAGAAAGACCCAATTGGATAGAAACTGCATGAACACGTAACTTCGTTTTATAGCTCTCCAGAGTTTTACCTAACGACAATGACCAGCAGAAGAGAAAAATGGATGGCATTTTGTGGTGAGAGGTTAATATTAAAAGTAATCAAAAATTCTACTCAACCTCCTACTATTCACACCACACTCCACACTCCATCTTTTTTTTAATTTTTTTTATCAAATATATTTTTATATGAATAGTGAATAACAAATTATAAATAGTTTTAAAAAAATAAATTCTAAAAAAAATTTAAAAAAATATTAAAAAGTGTGGAGTGTGGGGAGAATGAATAGCAAAATCCTAAAAGTAATAGAGTAAATAAATACTGTACAATTATTTTGAAAAAAAAAACATTTATTATTAAAAAATTAATTTTTTTAATGTCAATTCTATATTAAATTTTTTTTAAAAAAAATTATACGACAGTTGTCCACTTCACATTACAAATATAATTTCTTTAATATTAATGTTATTGTCTTTAAGTACACGAGGTGGGCTGTCAAATCACATACTCTATCATCCCTAACTACAGCCTACAGGAAATATCTATCTTTTTAGCCCCTTCGCACCTAACAAACCCAACTTATTTTGACCAATCTAGTAATTAAAGACTTCTAAGAATTTTAAGACCTGCTTACCCAAAAACAAAATCTGCCTGATCTAATCGTCTAATTTCCCCCTCTGCAGAGTCTGCACCACATAGCCCCACCAATCCACAAGCAATAAAAAAAGGGCACAAACATGAAAAAAGCAAGCCTAACACAGTAGACAGAGAGAGTATTACATTAGAACATAAACAGCCTGAAATGCGAATCGCCATCACTTGTTTTCTATAGAGTCTGTTCATTGAGATACACTTCTAAAGGACCCAGTGGAAACCCTTAAATGGAGAATGATTCAAAAGTCCTTCTACTCATCATCCCTTCACTACACTAAATTTTTTATTTTTTCAATAAGAGAAAAAATATATAACAAAAAATAACAAAATCATGTGTAGTTTGTGGTGCAGGATGATGAGTAGAATTTTTCATGATTTAATGCTCAGCAAGCATCCGGTAGTTAGAAAACCTATGCAGCTTCCTTTTATAGAGAACACAAACATGTAAGGTCGGGAGCTAGAACACTTGAGAGAAACTATTCAATGGGAGTGGTAAAACACATCTGTAATTCCTAAAAACCTAATGTCATCCACATAACATTCAGAACTTAATTGCGGTTATAAATGCTCATTTCCTACACAGAGCAAAGCATCTTAAAAGATTTTTTTTTTTTTATATAAGTGCAAAGCATCTTAAAAGATACATGCCAGAAGCCTCGGAGTGACCCAACTGAAAATAAATTCGTCAAAGAGCTTTAAAAAGATTTTTGGGTACAAGGTCTACACTCAGTGTCAGGCCTTACCAAAATTCAAATGCGACATAAAGGCACATCAGCACTATAAAGACTCAAGTTAAGGAGAACTGGGAAAGGGAAACCAATACAAAAGTTTCATCACACACTTAATGTATACGTTAACACCAATATATTTTTTTTTTATCGGTAATAAGTTCATTCATTAATATAAAGATAGGCATAGCCAAGTACACTAGCAGTATACAAAGGCATACTCCTATTTAGGAACTAGAAACAGTTACAAGGAAATCATGGAAGCTGTGACCATTGAAATCTATAGCAATGGCCCACAAAAACAAAGTCTTCCAAAAGAAACTACGAAACTCCTCCGAGGAACGTTAACACCAATATATTAAAAATATCTAATTGGTTTTTTTATTTTAATTTTACAGAAGAAAAAAATAGAAAAATTAAAATGTCAACATATGGTACATGATTTTCTTGGCCATATGATGCTTACACCACCGCAAAAACCATAAATGGAAAGGAAAATCAAAGTAGACCCAAGATACATGGCATAAAAACCACCTAAATGCAGGCCAGTTAGTTTGAAAGACTGAAGCCTTTAGTCTGTCACCGAGGAACTGCAAATTCTAGGAAATGCCAACGGAAAAAACACATGGAAGAGAATCAATGGGTGAGTGATATCATTTATATGCATATAGTGAAAACTTTGTTGAATACACACGAAGTATAAAACACTTTCGAGAAGAAAGGTGCATCATAGAAGAAAACAAATTAATCAGTCAAAATCTGAGAGGGAAATCACAAGAAGACTGAATCATATCCTAGATTGAGGGCTAAAAATAACTTGCACCAATATTTAAATGTGATTTGAGTTAAAGTTTGAATTGATCAATTTCTAATGATATTTCTCATCTGGCTTAACAAGAGTCATTTATCTAATTGTGTGAAATTTTAAGCACCCAAATTCCCAGAGAAATGCATCATTACACAAATTTTACCCACACTATTATTCCAATATCCCCACCGGCCACCATCATTTGTCACACCAAGACCCCCACCGGTCATTATGTAATAAAGACAATCTAGATCAGGCTAGAGAACATATCGATCACTGAAACCGTTTTATAATTTACTTAATTTCCAAGAAGAAAGCACTGAAAAGAATCATCTTGATGTCTGGTGGCTCTCTAACAAAGGTAGCATGTGGGCATCTAGCTTGTGATTAGATTAGCACAGAACAACAAACTTTAGGGGTTTCCTTAACAAGGATTTAAGCTATCAAATCTCATAAAATTTTAGTGCTCTATCTTTTTCTCATCCCTATCTTAATTATTCTTGGATGAAGACACTAGTTACCACTGCAGTTCAGGATGGACATACAATCCTAAGTTACATACTAAACACACGAGCTGGTCTCAAACCTGCCAGTCACTCACTATTTCCACCATAAGCATATTCTAATTTTTTTTTTTAAATGCTCACTTGCAACTAATATCAGAAACCAAGTAATTATGATTGTGTCAAAAGCCTTTCAAAAAACACTCAAAGGAAGAATCTTTAATAGAAAGATCATGTTGCCAGTCCCCCCCCCCCCCGGCGAGGGAAATAAGTAATCAAAGATTTTATTAAAAAATACAAAAGGCATAGCCTAGGCACACAGAATGTACAGAAGAGGAACACCTAATTAGAAATAGAAAAAGAGATGAGAAAATCATGGAACTTCAGCCCATTAAAATCTATAGAAGCTATCCAAAGAAACAAAGTATTAAAAAAAGTTTTTGGCCTTATTTGGCAACAAAGATGATGTTCTTGTCTCATCTCAAAACTTCTTACAATTTTCTTCTCAAACATTACTCAAATACAAAACACTTTTCAATTTCAAATCCTCAACTTTTTCATCTAATCATTTATCCAAACACAAAACCCTATACAAAATTTCCAAACTTCTAAACAAAACACAAAAAATAATACAACTTTTTCAAATTTCAAAACAAAAATATAATTAAAAAATTATATTCAAACAATTTTTGAACTTTTTAATATTTTTATTTTTTATTTAATTTTTTTACTTCTAAAAAAATAATATTTTTATTCAACTTTTTCTCTCCACTTTCCCAAAACCCAATAAAACATCTTAACTCAAATCATTTTACAGCTATTCATAAACAATTTCACTACTATTCATAGAATTCCCACAATTTCTCGTCTTGTCTCATTACCCAAGCATGCCCTTAAGCTCCTCCAAAGCGCTTGCAATCCTCAAAATTTCTATCAGTCATTTCTCTCCAAGTATACCACACTAAACATTTTTTCTAGTCCCCTTCAACATACCGCATTGAAAACTGAATTAAAAAAAACATTCATTTTTCTTAAAAAATCAAGCAGGCTGTGTAGAAATACAATACTTGAGTTTTTTTCCCATTAGAGAATGACATGCAAATATATCCTAGCAATTGTTGTCCCACATGGATAGAGCAGGTCCTTGCTCCATTGTGTCACAGGTCCTATTCCATGAAGTAGACAGACAAGTCACCATATGTATCTTCTACGAAGAAAGAGGAAACAGTCACTGCTGGCTACCTGGCTAATGGGATTCATTTTACAAATGACCATTCAAAGAGGATCAAGTAACCGAATCTTAGGAACTGGTGTAGAAAAATCAAGTGAATGTGTGTAAAACATATATATTTAGTTTAATACTTTAATTAAGTTTAAAACCAACAGTAACTCTTGTTTTGGTCCTTGAAAATTTAGAAGTAATTTTTATTAGCATCTCTTATTCCTTTCCAACAGTCTACTCCACAACAAAACTGAGACATGATCATAACTGGGCAAAAGTAAAATGCTGAACATAAGTGCTTTCTAAGTCTCCAAGATAATAGATTGGTTGGACTGGCACAACACCAACACATTCAGGTTTAAATTTAGCGAATTAATGACTAGTCTGAAACACGCCACATTAACAGTGAAAGGAAAGATTATTATAACTAAGAGTCTCAGATCCATTTGAACCAGTGCCAAGTTGCCAACCACTAGCATATCCAAATAATCCGTTCTCTTGAAATTTATAAAAGAAGAAGAAGAAGAAGAAGACTTCAGCACTTCATAAGTCGGTAAAACAAGCTTGCAACTGTTGCACAATACAAATTGAAAAAAAAAACATTCAAAGGTTTTCTTCCCTTCCACGGAGTGAATTAAAAATAAATCCTAGCATTTATTGTCCCACAATATCCAGCAAGCCCTTCACAATGGCATTGCAAGCCCTATATCACGAAGTAGAAGAACAGGTCAGAATACACATAATTACAAGAATCAAGTGGCAGACATCCTCGCTGCTACATGGCTTATATGGTTATTTGGTCCAAGCAACCCTTTATGTGAATATTAATGAGTGATTACACCTGTGACTGTAAAGATAAGATTCTACATAAAGAGATCAAACGAAAAAAAACTTTTAAGCATTCTCCATGACTATCCTACAATCAGATCGAGAACCGCATCATCTAGTTCGCTGAGTAGATTACCATGCTAATAAATACACCATTCAAATTCAAATGCAAACTCACTTTGAATTTGATGATTAAAAATCAAAAACCACCCTTGTTGTCATTGTATTTGATAGAGTAGAGTGCTGAATTCATACCATCCTTAAACATTCGAGAGAAACATGAGATGAATGAAGATAAAACGAAGTACCTTGAGAGAGACAGCTCCAGCAGGAGGAATCGACGGCGAGGATGGATCTGAGCCGAGCAGAAGCAATGGTACTGTGAAGTGGCATCATTGACTCAACGCCCCCCAACACCGAAACAATCCTTAAAAATAAGAAGTTAATATTACGCAGACACGAAGCACAAATATGGGATAAGCATGGGTCTGAAAGAGTAGTTTAAACCTTGAAGCGCGAGGGAAGGCTCTAGTCGATGAAGAAACTGCGGGCGAGGGTATTGCTTTTGGGCTTATGGATTTTTGGGTTAGGGTTTTGGAACGAGCGACAAGGGACCTGGAACCAGGCGCTAGAGCTGATCTGCAGAACGTAGCCATTTCTGGTTCAGAGGTTTAGGTGAACGGATCGCGGATCGGGAGGGCTGAAGACGGGTGCTTAAGCCTTAAACCCTACCTGCTCGTATGCAAACGACGCCGTTAAAAAGCTTAACAAAACAACGGCATTGTCTTATATTTTTTTAAAAAAGGGACGTGCTACTTCAAAATTGAATTTTTTTTCTTTTTTTATATGTATTTTTAAATATTTTTTTAAAAAAATCACAATATTATTAAAAAATACTTTCATAATCATTAAATTAAATAATAAAAAAAATCACAGCGGTAGAATAAAGCAGTAAAATTAAGCGATGAGAGTACCATTTTCCTAATGATAAATACTACTGACTTCCAATTAACTAATTATACCGCTTTATTAAAAATCATTTTTTAAATTTATATAATTTTCCTTCATTTTAAATAGAGTTGCAAAATAGTTATAGTTTTATTATTTTCTTTTTTATAAATTATATTCGTAGTTTTAGAGTGTGCAAGTATCGTACATTCTATGTGAAAAAATAAATAAATTTGAGACTCAGGTAAATATTTTATTTTTAATGACAGGCTTACTTTTTTTAAATAGAGTGCACGAGACTTGCTAACTCTATAACTATATCTAACATTACTCATATTTTTTTGCAAACGATGTCTATAATAAAGTCTTTACTAATTTCAAAAGTGTTCTGTCTTTCAATGAGGAATTTTTTACAAGTACATCTTGGATAATCTAAGAAAAAACTTTTTCAATCTTATAGACCTAAAAATGTAGATGCGGAGTAGGGCAGCTCTTCCATTAGGCAACTTAGGCAATTGCCTAAGGCCCCTAGTAGAAGAAGACCCCCAAAAAAATATTAAGTATAATTTTTTAAATAGAAAAAATATATAATTAAAAAAATTAATTAACTCAATGAGAATATCAAAAGTATGAAATAGATATTATGTCATTATTAGTTTTGAAAGTATCCCACATAATAATTATTTGAGGTAGTCTCCTCCTAAGAATAGATTTCTTTTTGTAATTATTAATTTAATATATAAAGTAAAAATTATAAATAGTAAAATCTAATTTTCAAGTATTCATAAAAAATGTTCGTATAATCATTCGTAGTTTGTAGAGGTAATGGCTCACTTTTTTCTAAATGTGTAGATTATTTATATAACTTTATCGGTAATAATGATTAGAATTGCTTCTATGACTTATTTGGATACTAAGAATATATCAAGATATTTGCGAATAATAATGAAATAGTTTGTAAATAGTAGTAAAATAATTTGAATTAAGATGTTTTATTCGATTTTGAAAAATGAGAAAAAAATAGTAGAATTTAAGAATATCTGATAATAGCTATGTCCCAAAGGGCTCCAAGGGTCTAAAGTAGGTATTGTAAAACTAGGTTTGAAAAAATCTTTTCTAAATCAAAAATTTTATAATAAAAATTAAGTCGGTTATTAGTTAAAAAATGTAGTGTAAAATCTTAATTAGTAATTTTATTTTACAAAATGATATGAATTATTTTTAAATAAAAATGTAATGTAAAAATTAAAATTAAAATATTTAATTTTACTTAAAAACAAAAAACCTCAATCAAAATTTTAGCCTTAAGCCTCAGAGCTTATTGAGCCGGCCTTGATACGGAGTTTCGACTTTAGAACATCTAATTCATAC
The DNA here is from genome assembly GCA_029856935.1 of Cyclocarya paliurus. Taxonomy (NCBI): domain Eukaryota; kingdom Viridiplantae; phylum Streptophyta; class Magnoliopsida; order Fagales; family Juglandaceae; genus Cyclocarya; species Cyclocarya paliurus. Next base: position 40,342,050 of record CM056945.1, on the reverse strand, counting down.
AATTCGATCTCATAAGCTATATCCCATCGTCATGTATACTTAGGATATGGCATTGAGTGTCGTTTATTTTCCTAAGATGCAGTTGATGTCCTTTTGTATATTTTCTTTGAGTGCTGCTAGGATGCGCCCAACAGTAATAGTTGGGCATGTCTCTTAGACAGAATTTATTTATTTATTTTAATTTGTAATTCATATTTTTTAACATATTTAAATATTTTTAAAAAAATATATAAAAAATATCTATACACTAATAGTCATTTCATTAATCAGTAAGAAAAAAAATTAAAATAAATAAATATACGAGAGGTCAAAATAAGGGGGCGAAATGAAGGGACATAGTAGCATAATAGCATTATTAATTTTCTTTACCCCTATGCAACTATATTATTTCATTAGATTGTTTAGTATACTTGTATTTTTCCTTTGAGCATTTATATATCCATCAAGAGTAATGCACAGGATGTGCAAATTCTTACATCATACAAAATTCATTTTCTTTTTTTCTTTTCTCCCAATAAAAAAATATCATTTCACAAAGGTTGACTAATGATTAGTGTACTTACAATATCTGGAGCAATGGTGCTGCTCATGTCCTAGCTAGACATGCTCCTATGCATGGTTGAGGATATGGAAGTTCTGTAATTGTTACTCCTTGTATTAATGTATCCACTTATTTTTTGCTTTGAAAGAAAAGTCGTATCGAAACTGGATGATATAATTTTTGAAAACTTCGCTAAAGTAGGACATTTTGAATCGATCTTTTAGGGATTAAAACCTTGAATACATGACCCTGCCGATCTTTGTGCTTAGACGCCCAGAGACGCTACAGAAAGTTAATAAGACGAAGTTGTAATTTGTAGAGGCAACAAACAAATAAGCCGACACGACAGAGGCATATTACTTACTGGGTATTTATAGCCGCGACTTTTCTCCCTTAATAAACAAGCTGACATTATACAGTTTTGTCGCGACGCATTTGTAAGAAAGAACGCAACGTATTTGCTGTGTAAAAGAAACGCACCGTCTTTCCCAGACGCTGCGTTTTAGGAACCGGCTCTGGCATCTGCTACAAACTGACCTCAACAATTCGAATCTCCTCGCTTAATACATTGTTCATTTGGCGTCAGTTGGCTGTTCCTCTCTCCTCCAATTTCATTCGCGGGCGACCTGCAGGCGAAGCAGAAGCTGTTCGACTTGGATATTTCTCCCCAATGGCCGCGTTCCTAGCTCGCAAATCTCTTCAGGCTCTTCGCGCTCGACAGCTTGTAAGTACTTTTCTGCCCTAACCATTTTCGTTCACCTTTCGTGCTCTGTTTGGTAGCTGAAAAAATTTCAGAATTTCAGATCAATCTAGAAGTTGGAATTTCATCCCATCGACTGATTAGCTTACTCTGAATCAAAACCCTCCTTCTACTGAGAATAACAGGATGTCTACTTTTACCGGTTTCTCATTTTTTAACCAGAAGCTTAATACTGTCAGTTGACTTGAACTAGTGAATATGTTCATTTTTTGTTGTGATTTAATAATTGCATGGAGTGCAAAACCTGAAGCACGGGTTATAGTTTTATACTCATTTTTTTATGGGAAATCAACGAGTGATATCGTTTCCTAATATTTTGGTTTGATGCCGTAGATTTTGATTTGATGGGTCATTGTATAAATCTCATTATTGTTCTGGGAATCTGAGTGACGAGTTTCTTTTAAGAAGGTTGTCTCAGTTCCCTATAGGCAAGCCTTGGTATGAAACAGTCCAAAGAGGGAGAAGCTAAAGGTCTCTTAATCTCATTAGTCATTAGTCTAGCAACAAGATCGTTGTTGTATGATGATGGGTCCTCACCAATAAATGACAGTGTCCTAAGCTTTTGCTATAAGGAGGTGGATATTGAGAGACATTTTTTTTTTTGATAAAGTAAAAATATTATATATATCAAAAGGAGTAACCGAGTACATTGAGGCTGCGTTTGGATCCTCAACCCAACTCAACTCAACTCAACTCATCATTACAACTTTTTCAAATCCCAATACAAAATATAATAAACAATTTAAAATTTTCAAATCCCAAAACAACTTTAATATTAAAAAATAATATTCTAATAATATTTTATCATCTCAACTCAACTCAACTCAACATCCAAACTCACCCTGAATGTATACAAGAAAACACTTTGCCCATATTAGAAGCTCCTAATGCCCCAAAAAGCCCATGCAAAAAACTCAAAATACACCAAGTCCGACCCCAATCCCTTGTTTCCCGTAGATATAGAACTCTACCCGAACACCCAACCCCAACCCTTGTTTCCCATCTTCACAATGTCCTCCCTTTAGACTTCCCTCTAGTTGAGCTACCACCCTTAGCGTCATAGTTGATTGTCCAATGAAGACGCTGTAATTCTCAGCTTTTCTTGAAACTTGATTTGGTTTCAAGCGCTTGGCTTGCCTCGATCGCAGTAATTAATTATTTAAATTGGCGTTCACATTCTCCATGTAAAATTTTCATGAATTGCTGAATCTAGTTAACTTTAGGCAGAATCCAATCCGCTATTGGAGGAAGAGAGATTAGGGGAGCCACATTATCCCCAGACACAGTATCCAACTGCACTTCCGACTCTAGACATTCCTCTACACAAGGCACTAATGCCAAACCTATTGGAGATTCTGGGGTGATAGCAAGTCCCTTCACCTTTGGGGTGACAACGGATCTTACACCTCCTTCAGACCTCGACAGTACACCATTTTCCTTCAACTCCAACGAGGGAGCCATAGTTTATTTGGAGACCAAGGGTGTAATACTGTCTATTGGTTTATGATAGTGTTACCTGAGGTGATATTGATGTCTCTACGCCGATACCCTATGTAGATCCCACTTCAAATAACCCAGATTTCCTTTTGACCTACCATACTCTCCTGGATCTGGTTATAGGGACAAGGCCGAATCCGATTTTCCGTTTTCCTTTATCTGAGATTAAAGGATTTGGGCCTATCTTAGTCTTGTTTCCTACAACCCTGTTGCCTCCAACTGAAAGTAGGTCTATTTTCGTAGACAAGAAAGTTATCACTGCCTTCAACTCGACAAGTTGGGTTTCCATCTCCTTTAAAGAATTGTGCATCTTGACAAGCTGGTTCTGCAGCGTGATTTGTAGACCCCCCTCACTCTGAACCCTCGAAGCATGACCCGTCTTCAGAGCTGCTGTATAAGATTGCCTTGCCACCATTGATGTACTTGGGTCTTTATGATTCACCTCCAAGTTGATGTTCTCATTTTTCTTCTAGTTTTCCTTCCTTGGCCCATCAGCAAAAAACATATCTGCAGCTCTGCGTAATTCCGCAGCAAACTTCTCCCAATCCAGACCTTTATACCCTTCAGGAATGACCACAACACTCCTCCGGCCTCCTCCACCATATTTGGTGACAATTAGAAACCTACCATGCGTAATTGAGAGACATTTATGAAAAGATATTGCAGTGCCGCCCTTTGAGCAGATGTTCCATTAGTGCACCGAGCTTGCTATAAAATATTTTGGATAAGTAAAAATATATTAATATCAATAGGCGTAACTAAATACACTGGGTGTATACAAAGAGAGAACACCTAGCCTATAATAGAGAGCCCCTAATGAATATTGCTCAAGAGGGAGAAATTAGAAACCTATCCGATTTACACCAAGCCCTATTGGGACAAAACACGCCTCCCCAAAGCAAAGCAAGTCATTGTAACTACCCCAACTTCTTGTTTCCCACACAATTAATACTCCACCCGAATGATCCTACGAGGACGGAGGAAGGCTTTATATGCCCTCCCTCTAGTCCTCCCTTGACTTGTACTATCTTCCTTTGCGTCGTAATTGATTGCCCAAGTAAGACGCTTTAACTCCCTGCTCTTCTTAAATTTGGATTTTGTTTCAAGCGAGTGACCTGCCTTGATTGCAGTGAGAAGTGTTGTGAATTGGTCTTCAAATCCTCCACATGTAATCCCCACACATTGCTGTATCTCATTAACCTTTTACAAAACCCAATTCAATGATGATCCAGCTATATTGTTTAATGGAGGAAGAGATAACAAGGGGAGAACATCTTCCCTAGGCACAACTCCCAATTGTACACTAGGCCCTAAACATTCATCTTCACAAGCTACCAATGACAAACCTATATTCCCCCCCCCCCCCCCGTCTCCTGCATTCAAATCCCGTACCTCCTCAACAACTCCATTGGTTCTCTCCAATGGTGGGGTCATGGTCACCATTGGAGGTTTTGGGTTGGTAGCAAGTCTCGACAGTACATCAAGTTCCTTCACCTCCGGCGACCATTTATATGCCATTTTATCGGATATGCTAAAAATTGTAGAAACTACAACAAAAATAATAAGATTATAGAAAGGAAAGTGGTGTAGACATTTAACTGTTATGTTGAGGAGCTATGCAGGATAGTATGTATTCAGGTAACTTTGTCCCATATTCTGTTGGAAAATGTTTTGAACTCTCGATTGAAGCTTTAAGATAGCTGTTGTTATTTTGATTTATTGAAATTTGGTTACTTCTTTGACATTCAGTTTTGCAGATGAACTTATCAAAAAAAAAAGTTTCGCAGATGAGAATCCTATTTTTGTTATTTATTAATGTTCTCATAATTTTCACAACATCCAGTCAAAGGTACTATGAGATGTTGGATTTACATTGTCAAATGTGTGTTTCCTCAAATCCTCTTTTGGTTAGGCTGTTCCTGGACAAGCATTGCTGGGTTTGCACAACTATGGGATGCGTTTCAGTGCTCACCCATACAGCACCATAAAAGGTTTGCTTTGCTCTTCAAGTCATATATATGATTTAGGTATATATTTAGATATTTTGAAGAGAAAATCCGGGAGAATTGTATCAAGGATGAGTTCAAAGCTAAATATGTGAGCTATATGATATGAATAACCTCATATGGGTCACATAGCAGGCGTGAAAACAGTGGTCATGATTTATTGTTTTGTAGTTTTTCACCTTTATGCTGTAGCCAGTTCAGATGGCATAGAAGATTTTTTTTTTGGGGGGGTTTTCTTTTGGTCGTCAATTTTAAAAAAGCTTTCCCGTAAAGGGGATAAAAGAGGTATTTTTTTCCCTGGAATAAATAACCAGCACGAATCCTGTTTGCAAACCTCAGTAAATGGCTTTATTGTTTGTACTTTTCCTGCTGTCTTGTTTGAGGAAGCTTCATCTGTTGCCATAAGCATAAAACATATACTTTAGTTTTTATGGTTCTTACATGTTTCTACTACCCCAACCACAGAGGATGAAGAAAGAGAGCAGCTTGCAAAGGAGATGTCAAAGGACTGGAGTTCTGGTACATGGAGTACTTATTGGAAAAGTTTATGATCTCTATTGGTTTAACTAATTTTTCCACAATGGGCAAGGAATAGTTACTGATGCTTTCTGAGTGGCTGCAGTTTTTGAAAGAAGCATAAACACATTATTTCTCACTGAAATGGTTCGGGGTCTGATGCTGACACTCAAATACTTCTTTGATAAAAAAGTTACTGTGAGTGTCTTCCTACACCCATCTTCCAGCTTGGATTACATATGCTATGATATAAATTCCGTAACTTTTATCATGCAGATCAATTATCCATTTGAGAAGGGCCCTTTGAGCCCTCGTTTTCGTGGTGAACATGCCCTTCGTCGATACCCAACTGGAGAGGAACGTTGCATTGCATGCAAACTCTGTGAGGCAGTAAGAGTTCTGTTTTATCTTAGTAACTAATCTAAGTCAAGTCAATGCTTTTGAACCACAACTTAAAGATATGGGATTGCATGATTTCATCTCCATAAGCCCAACTGCCAAAAAAATTCTTGTAATTTTTGGCCACTGGCTGAATTACTCTAGTTTGTGGGTAATGGATTCCTGTGCTGGCAATGGGCAGTGCTAGCCTGTTTATCTTGGAAAGCGCTTAGAGCTGAGTCCTATGGTTGCAAATTACTATTCAATTGGTATTCAAAGACTTATGTGGATTTTCTGCCAGTTTTGACACCTGCATCTCATTCAAAGTTTTTGACTTAATTATGATATACATACTAAGTTGCACCCAATCTCAGTATGTGCATGCTTCCTTAGATTGAGAACTCGAGAAGTTGGAGATATAAATATGATCAATTGCTGATCAATGACATCTTTATGCTTGCATCCTGATTTATTTTTCTGACTACATACAAAAACTTGTTCAAATCATTACAATTTGCTGAGGTATCTCCTAGATGTGTATTTGCCTGATTCATTTTTCTTAAGTGTGCATTTTCCTGATATATAGAGATATTATGATGTTAATCCACTCCAGACTTTGATAAATTTTATTTAACCTACCTGAAATATAAGAGATGCCATTTTCTCTCACTTTCAACAGATTTTAATAACATGAATTATCTGTAATTTTTTTTTGCATGACTGATACATTTTATTTTTAAGCCCTCAGATTTTTCTAGGCTTATGATGAGTGGGTGTCATTAACTAATACTTAGCAACCTAAATCAATTCAATGGTTGAGTTTACGTTTAAATTTCTCTCAATGATGCATTTCTAATCTAGCCATTACAGTGGAATCCAACTGATGGTCAGGTTGGTATTATCTTGAATTTAATGTGGCTTGGCAGCTGTGTGTGGCATTTTAACCTCACAAGACTATTTATGTGGCCTTTTAACCTCACAAGACTATTGCCATTTATTAGATATGTCCTGCACAAGCAATCACCATTGAAGCGGAGGAGCGAGAAGATGGTAGCCGTAGGACTACTAGGTATGATATTGACATGACAAAGTGTATCTATTGTGGATTCTGCCAAGAGGCGTGCCCTGTAGATGCCATTGTTGAAGGACCCAACTTTGAGTTTGCAACGGAAACTCACGAGGTTAGTATGCATAATTTTTGCAGAATCATAGGCAGTTAATGCCAAGTGAATTAAACTAATTCTGATATTCCTCCATTGGTGCAGGAACTTCTGTATGACAAAGAGAAGCTGCTTGAGAATGGGGACCGTTGGGAAACTGAGATTGCAGAGAACCTCAAGTCTGAAAGCCTCTATCGCTGAATGTTTCATCCGATGTTTCTCCCTGGCTGATGCATCATCTTTACTTTTAAGCGACGTGAACAATAAATAGACCTATACATGGGTCTTGAATTTAATGCGTAATATCCTTGGTTTGCATTCATCTTTTTGGTTAAATACATTCTGATGCGAGGGATTAAAGTTTTTTTTCGGAGCGGAAATGATAAAGAGGAAGGCCAAGGATTGGCGTCCTTGATATGAATGTGACTATGATAGCATCATATACTTCTTGGAGAGTCACTCGTGAAGGGTCTAGACAGACCTTACCTTAAGATGAACTAGCCATAGTTTGATCTCAATCCTCCAAAAGTGAAGTGGTACCAAGTTGGTAGACAAATAATGCATATGATTCCTTGACATCGTGCTCATAGAAACAATGGCTTAATTATTAAAATAGTAGCGATATTTGATCCCTTCTATAAAATTCTGACATTTGTGAAATCTTTCTCGACAAGCATGGAAAAGAAAAAAATGGACATGGAGAATCATATTCAGATGAACTAGATTTTTGGCATTGCTTTATGTGTTTTAGATTCCTCGGATAAATTCCCAAGAGAACCTCGTAGGACTGAAAGCAAAAGCAGCTCTATTTTGCTTGCGTTGAAGATAGATTAATATGACTCTCTTCCTTTGAATAAAGCTTGATTTAATAAAAGGAAAATTACTTCAGATTCGTTCATCCCTTGGTGGACGCACTTTGTATAGTAAGGCAACGCCATGATGCGAGTTTTGGAGTTTCTTTTATTAATTAGTAATATTACTTCGTTAAAATGTTCAACATTAATTTTTTTTTTCCCGAGAAATATTTTTATAGTTTTGCTCCCACATTAAATTTCTTGATTCTGTGATGTGTCTTTTCTTTAGGTTATGGTGAGAATTTTATCCGAAAACGTTTCCCAACCAAAAATCGCAGCTCGAAGGGGCTTAGACATCCAAAATCCAGATATCCTTAAAAAAAAAAAAAAAAAAAAGGTTGTTATTACGAGGACTAAGGACATTATTAGAAAAAGAGAAAATATATTTACAACCGTAAATTATGTAACTGTCGCTTAATTTCTTTGAAAAAAGTGAATAAAATATGAGATCTACATAAAAAAAATTAATTTTTTAATAGTAAATTCTGTTTTTTTTCAAAATGATTACACGACATTTATACACTTTATGATTTTACGTAAAATTACTCTATTTTTTCTTTTTATTTTTTAATGACATATTTGAAGATGATAACAAGGTAATTGCCAAACTTATAAAATGACATTTGTAGTTTTGAAATCTTTTTTCTGAAACTTATTTTCTAATACAGGTGCGAGGTGAAATTCGATTCCAACATTGTAAAAGTAAAAAAAAAAATTCCGGGCCGGGCCCATTTAGGAATTTGCCCTACCTTTCATCTGCACGATTTACGCACATAACCAATCAGCAGTCGTCTTTCGTCCATGGTGCTTAGAGAGAAGGGAATAAATTTCCCGATTATATAGGGTAAAGAGAGCTTAGCAGAAACGCTGGGGGAGTTGTGGAGTAGGAATGGCGGAGGAAGCGATTCTCGGGTATCTGGCGAAGAACCAAGAAATTGCAGACTCGGGAAAGTTCGCAGCCCAACATGGACTTAATCACGACGACGTCGTCAACGTCATCAAGAGCCTTCACGGTTTCAGATACGTTGATGCTCAGGTTCTAGTGCTCCTCCTTTCCACTCTCTTCTTAATCACTATCTCTTCTGCCTTTCGCTACTCATCGTAATTTTTATGTCAATGTGATTGATGCATGCTATGGACTCCAGTCTTTTTTATACTGTATTCAGGGAGAGAACGAGAAAAGTTAAAGGAAAAATTAACTCTCGTTTCCTTTTGGCCAAACCACGAAAATGCGAACCATGTCCTAAATTTTTATGTTAACCACGGATTTTATTTTTTGTTTTCCTAGAAAAATTCCCGTGGCTCTGATTTGTAATTCATTTTATAAATCTTATGCTTGGAGCATCATGGAATTTATGTTTGGGGCTGTTTTCGTGTATAGAATGTATGGGGCTTGCAATTACAAACCCGTAACTGCAAATATGAATTCATGGACCCGTTCATCGGGTTAACTTAAGAGAATTAGTCGGTACTGATAATTCAAATATGTGTGTCAACATAACTAACGTCGGGAAAAATAAGATAACTTAATTACACTAGGGACGGGAAGAGGATAATTTTGATGCATAGAACGAAATCTCGTGCATAGCCGGATGATTGGGTGTGGTCATTCTGTTGTATAGAATCTATAGATGTTTTGTGGAATCACGCCCCTTCACATGCTTGACCCGTGTTATTTGGTGTAATCTCACATTATCAGCTCCAAAATCTCCCATAGAGTTTGGTGGATGTTAATCAATTTTCCCTGCTTCTGTGGCTGGAGAATCATACAGGACATAAAGAGAGAGAGGTGGGTGCTAACTGATGAGGGGAAGACGTATGCTGCCTCAGGATCACCTGAAGTGCAACTGTTCTTGGCAATACCTCCAGAGGGTATCCCGTTGGAAGAGTTGCAAGTGAGTACTGTTCTCTTATACTGAAAAGGGCTTTGGAAATTGTGAAGTATATTATGACAGCTGCTCTTTCATCAGAGCACTGAGTTCATAGGCATAATGTAGCGATTAATTAATTTTAATGAAGTTTAAAAGGGGGATATCCTGTGACTGGAGTGTGAACTCCATGCCACTTTCATCAATATTTTTTTTTCTAATTTATCTTGGGTCTAGTCTTTACCTATTAAAAAAATTTGTGTTAGTGAAGATTCATATTGCGACTTAGTTATTCGTCTCTTGAAACTGATTTTTGGATGCAGAAAAAGCTTGACCCGCTGCTTTTCAAGATAGGTCGTGCCCAAGCGGCAAAGAATAAGTGGGTGGATATGGGAAAGCAACTAGTATCCAGAAAGGTATCATACACAGAGTTTTTGAGTTACTTAAATATGCTAGATTCTTTGTTGTTTTTCTTTCCAGGGGGTGGGGTTGGGGGGGTTCCTGGATATGTCTTATGAAGTCCAGAACAGGTGACTATAATACAAAAGCTGCAGGTTGCTTTTTTAATTTTGTTTTTATCTTGTATTATATAATGTTATTTTTTAGGGTTTCTGTGTTGCCCTTTTGTACCCTTTCCACTATTTCTTCAATTGATTTTTTATAAGTAAATGGCAAAAGAATAGTTCGCTTTGTGGCCAACGTGCGTCTGTGTATTTTTGTTATAAAGCTACTAATCATAATTCACTGACATGTTGAGGTCTAATAAAGATGCACTAGTATACAACCATATCATGCCCAAATCTCCTTGCTTTCATTTTCATGACCGACCTTACTTGTGCACATAATTATCATGCTTGTATCTGAGGAAAGGGTAGAGGTAACTTACATAACCTAGATCGACATTGTTGTTTGTGGACAAATTATGTGAACTTGGAATAGCCATAAATACATGCAATGTGCACTTCATGGCCGGACAATTTCTCTGATGGTGGAGTTTATTGAGTATATGGTTTACTGATAAAAAAAGGGTTTGTCGATGGTGGACTTCTGGCTTCCTTTTGTTATATATGCTTGAAAGTTTCGTTTTCAAATATGGGTCTAGGGAAGCTTGTCTATTTAAGATGCTCAGTCTTGTATTCTGTCGTTCTCAATCATACTGCACATTATTTTACTGTTTTCTAGATAAGAATTGCTGTAAGGTTTTACTTATATATATATAAAAAAAAAAAACAAAAATCACTGTAAGCTTTTATGTGCTGTAGGTCCAGCATGTGGATGATACGGTCAAAGATTTGCTTCTACAGATAGAAGGTGGAAAGGTGCATAAGAAATGCAGTGAAGTTTCTATCATTGATATAATTTGTGCATCTCTTGTTAATTGGTTTATGCCTTTATTTCTTGTACTTAGTACATTTAAAATGAAAAATGTATCATCCCATTTCTTCTTCTTTTTCTTCTTCTCCCCCCCCCCCTCCAAAAAAAAAATCATTTAATTAGTAATAGTGATGGAAAAGGCTTCAGGTATTTATTTTTCTTCTGATAAGTTGAAAAGGCCAGTCAATTATTGAGATGATAGTTTGGCTATGTACAAATAGGGTATTCCCCCCCCCCCCCCCCCGGTGGGGCGGGGGGAGATGGAATTTGGTGTATTATGAAGCCTTTCGTGTAGGGGGCCTAAATTAAAAGTGAGAGGGGCATTTGTATAACATTAAGTAAAGATGGTGTTGCGGTGTGTGCATTTTGGAGCACTTCGATTGTGGTGGAATTGAACCACTATTTCTGAGATATTGGCTGTCAGTAGGTAGAAAGATGACTGAAGTTGGGGGTTTGATGGGTTTACTCGCTCCACTTCTTTAATTTGAAGCCAAGTTGAGTTAGGAGATAGGTTTTTTGGAATTTTTAATCTCTCTCTCTCCCCCCCCCCCCCCGGCCCCGCGGAACTATTAGTAGTTCATGTTTATGCCTTGGTGATAATTTTTCCATGTCCACTTAGGCCCCTTGGGTATGGGACTAGGACACCAAAATAAGTGTTGCCTTTCTATCCGACCTGATGTCCCTAACAATTTCACTCTGTTACCAATACACCATTTTAAATTATAAAAAAAATGGTTTTCCATCCCAAAGAGTTGGCGGGTCCTTGACTTCCTTGCCCTCTCTATCATATGATGGTTCTTATTCATTCTCTTTTTTGCCTTTTGGAAAAACACTCATCAGAAGATTTTCACTTTCTGTGATTCCAGGTTATTGACCAAGATGATATCAAGGCTCTCAAAGGAAGAAAGCTTATTGCTACACAGTAATAATCATTTTTCCTTATGAGTTTAATCATATCTTTATTGGGACTCTTCCCCCCCCCCCCCCCCCCACCAACAAATTTGTTTCTTTGGTACTCCATTTAATAAAACGCGTTTCTAATTTTTAACTACTTATGTGTAGGACATGGAATGGATATTCAGTGAGAAAGGGTCCTGAATATGCTCCACAAAGAAAGAAATTTGCTGCTGATTTGACTCGTGAGATGCTTCAGAGGTATAACTTGCTCAGGCTAATCATGTATACTCTATAGATGATACGAGCATTTTCTTATCAAAAAAAAAAAAGATGATACGAGCATTTTAAAATATAGATAGTGGCAAACAGTTGTTATGATAATCTTATCTTGGACATCTTGTGTGGTTTTGTGTTACTTAGTGGTGAATGGAAGAACTTAGAGTTCAAAGAGTATAACTTCAATGCAAAAGGTCAGCCTATTGAAGGTGGTCATCTTCATCCACTGAACAAGGTAAGAATATGCTTTTCTTTTTGTATATATCTCTTCTCTTTCTTTTATTCAATTTATAATGAGTACCAAACTGATCACAGTAAATGTCCTGAGAAGCAACTCCGTCAATTTTCATGTAACTATATAACAGAATTCAAGAGAACAAAAATATGCAAAATCAGTGAGTAATGTCATCAGTGATGCAAAATGACCCCTTGGTGCAACGGAATTTATTTTATTTTTTATAAGTAAAAGTAGATTAATAAAAGAATAGGCAAAGCCATGTTCAGTACAAAGAAAGCCCTAATTACGTAGGAGCAAAAGATACAAGGAAATCATGAAAATCTGGGCCATTAAAATTAATGGCTATGGCCCAAGTACAAAGAATTCTAAAATAGAAAGCGTTTAGTTCCTTCATCGATCTCTCTTTGTCCTCGAACGTTTGTTCATTGCGCTCCTGCCACACACACCACATGATGCAAATAGGAAGCACCTTCCACTTGCCACTACTGTCTCAGGTATAACCCAATCCCAAGTCTAGTCTACTAAATACCTTGTTCCATAACCCTCGAGCTACCTCACAATGTAGTAGAAGATGGTCCACAGATTCACCCCCATTCCTACACATGCAACACCAATCTGTGATGATCACCCTTCGTTTTCTCAAATTATCTGTTGTGAGGATCTTACCCAAGAAAGCCGCCCACGCGAAAAATGCTGCTTTGATGGGCGCCTTATGTCTCCAAATCCTTTTCCATGGAAACTAAGCTGGAAGCTCTTGAGAAAGAGACTTATAAAACAAGCAAACCGAAAACAGGCCTTTATCTGTAGGTATCCACCACAATAAATCAGCATTCTGGTTACTCGGTTTGATTGAGTGCAAGAGGCTGAAAAAAGTAGCAAAACTGTCCATTTCCCAATCACAAGCCTCCCGGCTAAAATTGATGTTCCACTGGATTTGTTCCCCCACTCTCACCATGACTTCCGCCACTGAAACATCATTGGCACTTGCAACCTTGTAAAGAGCAGGAAATAGATCTTTTAGAGCACAATTGCCACACCAAGTATCATACCAGAATTTGATCCTGGCCCCATCTCCTAGACGATAACTTGTGTGGCGAACTTATAAAAAAAAAAAAAACTTGTGTGGCGAGAAAAGACCCCCCATCCTCTTCTTATATGTTTCTACAACCCCACTCTGTTTGCCCCTCACTTCGTTGGAACACCATCCCCCCCATAAGCCACCATGTTTACTCTCAATCATCAACTTCCATAGAGCTTCTGGTTCTTTATGGTATCTCTACAACCATTTTTCAAGTAGCACCCGATTAAAATTTCTCAAATTTCTGATGCCCAAACCACCATTAGAGAGAGGCTACATACCTTCTCCCACCTGACTAGGTGAAATTTAAACTCCTCGCCCATTCCACCCCAAAAGAAGTCCTGTTGTAGTTTCTCAATACGAAGCGTCACACTTGCTGGAATAGGGAACAAGGACAAAAAATTGGTCGGTAGGTTAGATAATGTACTCTTTATTAGGGTAATCCTACCACCTTTTGACAGGTACATTCTCTTCCAGCCTGCTAATCGACGCTTTACTTTCTCAATCATTGTATCCCATAAAGAAGCCGCTCTAGAGGCGGCCCCCAACGGAAGATCAAGATATGTCAAAGGGAGTGAGGCAATCTTACACCCCAGAATATTAGCCAACTATCTTATTCGTTGAACACCTCCAATAGGCACCATCTCTAATTTGTCTAGGTTCACTTTCAACCCAGAAACTGCTTCAAAACAAAGTAGGAGGGCCTTCAATACTCAAACCTAATTATGATTTGCCTCACAGAAATAAAAGTGTCATCTGCAAACAATAAATGTGAAATATTAATAAGTCCCCCATCCGGGGAACTAGTCATACGCCCATTGACGACTAGGGTTGAGGTCATTCTGCTCAAAGCCTCCATCACAATAACAAAGAGCAAAGGGGACAACGAATCTCCTTATCTTATACCTCGTGAGCTATTAAAAAAACCTGTTGGACTTCCATTTATCAAAACTGAAAATTTCACCGTAGATATACACCAATGGATCCATAATCTCCATCTCTGCCCAAAACCACACCCCCCAAGAAGGTCAAGTAGAAAGTCCCAATTAATATGATCATACGCCTTCTCCATGTCTAACTTGCATATGATCCTTGCATTTTCAGCTTTCAGTCTACTATCTAGACACTCATTTGCAATAAGAACCGCGTCTAAAATTTGTCTATCCTTTACAAAAGCATTTTGAGGCTTTGAGATTATCTTCCTCACTACCTCACTAAGGTGATTCACAAGTACCTTGGAAAGAATCTTGTATACCCCATTTACTAGACTAATGGGTCGGAACTCCTTCATCTCCGCAGTCCCAACCTTCTTCGGTATTAGAGCAAGAAAAGTGGCGTTTAGGTTTTTCTCAAATTTTCTAGCCGAATGAAACTCTTGGAACACTTCATGAGATCATCCTTTAATACATCCCAGCAAGTTTGAAAGGAATCCATAGAAACCCATCAGAACTCGGGGCCTTGTCTTTAGCCATTTTCCTCACCACTTTGAAAACCTCGACCTCCTCAAAAGGCCTCTCCAAACGGTTACCATCCATAGGCCCAATAGAGTAAAAAACTAGCCCATCAGGCTTAGGCCGCCAACCCTCCTGCTCCGTAAGTAGCTGTTCAAAAAAACCAACTACATGATTATTAATCCTCTGCTCATCCTTACAATCTACCCCATCAATCTTCAGCATCTCAATGTTGTTGGATCTCTTATGAGAATTGGCTACCCTATGGAAAAACTTAGTATTTCGGTCACCTTCCTTCAACCATAATGCTCTCGACTTTTGCCGCCACGAAATCTCTTTTGGGCTAATTCCTCTGGAGTTAAGGTCCTAGACTCTTGTAACTTTTCTAGCTCATGGATCTCCCTTATCTTGCTTTTTTTGTATTCCCCAATGTCGCCAAAAGACTGTCTATTCCAAAGTTTTAAGTCTTGTTTTAGAGCTATCAATTTACCCGCAAATGTGAAGCTAGGGGTACCCTGTATCTGATAAGAAGACCACCATTGTCTGACCCTATCCACAGAACTTTCTGATTTCAGCCACATGTTTTCGAACTTAAAATACCGACGTTTCTTTGAATCCCGCCACAATCCAACATGATAGGCCAATGGTCCAAACATAGCCGAGGCAATCTCTTTTGCCAAACCTCTTGATAATGACTTTCCCACTCTTGGGAAATTAAGAATCTATCTAATAGAGACCACGCCTGATTATTGGCCCACGTACATGAACCCCCCGCCATTGGTAAATCCACTAAATTCAATTCAACGATGCATTCCGAAAAATCTGACATTGCTGGACGCATTCTTCTATTGCCAAAGCACTCATTGGGAAATCTTGTAACATTAAAATCTCCACCAATGCACCATGGAAGATCCTACCAACTGTGTACTCCAGCTAGTTCATTCCACAATAATCTACAATCCTTGTCTAAATTGGGATCATAAACACTGGTAAAAGCCCACAAATAGCCATTTGATACACTCCTAAAAGAGCATGCTACCGAAAATAACCCTATAAACTCCTTCCTTTTCTCCACCATCCATTGGTCCCACATCACCAACACACCTCCTGAGGTCCCGATATCTGCCAAATATACCCAATCCACGTGTACGCAACTCCATATACTTCGTACAATTTTTGTAGTAATAACTTTCAACTTCGTCTCTTGTAAACAAACGATGTCCGCCTTCCACGCTTGCAGCAAGTTTCTTACTTGACGGCTCTTACTAGCTTCATTTAGTCAACATACATTCCATGATACAATTTTTAGTTTCATTTGGGATAGGCCAACCCTTTCCCTTTAGTCCTATCCCTACTAGAGCTACCTTCAGACTTCATGGACCAGGTTAGCCTTCTGAGTTCATGTTGTTTCTTAGAACCAGCTTTGTTGTTGGTGTCCTGCTTCAATAGCGATGAGTAATGCCATGAACTGTTTCTCATAACCTTCACACTTCAAACCCACCATCTCCTGGATATCCTTCACCGTGTTAAATACCCAGTCTGAAACACTAGAATGGTCTGGAAGCAAACAATTCAAAGGGATAGGGTTCTGCATTCTAAAATCCAGTTGTTCCTCCATGTTCTCTTCCCCAAGCACAAAACCAAGTTCCCCAATAGAGTCATTTGAAACCTGAATAAGCCTCTGAGAGTTCTCCTCGTCTGAAAGAAAAAGACCATCATTGGCCGAGTTCTCGGATCCCCCTTTTTTGCCATCTCCCATTAAAACCACGTCACTGTGCAACTCAGAGTTACTCGCCGGACCATCATCTCCTCCCCCACACCTCGTCAGCAGTTTCTGTGCACTCCCCGGAGGATGAAAGGCACTCGGTGTTGGTGGAAGATCCACCTCCATCACATTTGGCGTTTTCTGCTTCTCTTGCAGATTCAGCCCACCCTTCGCTTGCACCACCACCTTCATAGGCGTCTTCTGGTGTCTTCGCAACGACGACTTTGTCAAGTCCACCACCCTTTGGTGGCAGTGCGACAATGACTCCTGCAGAGAGGGCCTCCAACCTACTCCCGTGTGACCTGTCTGAGCCCTCCATTCTTGCCGGGCCGTCTTCTGGAAGTTGGGCTTGGGCCCAGGCCTATCAGCCCGACCCTTTGGTTGAGGCCCTTGTGATGTTACACGGGCTGGGCCAATCTCAGCCCATCCTATTGCTTGAGGCCCTTAAAGGCCCCTGAGAAACCTGCACTTTTCCTCCCCCAAAACGCCCCATATCCTCCCATTCCTTATTAGCCCCGACACACCTCAACACATTGGCCACCTCCCCCTGCAAATTCCCCAACTGAGTTTGCACCTCCCTCACCATGCAGAGTACCTCCCACACCTCTCTGACAGCTTCTCTCTCCCAGAAAGGGCCACTAGGGACTCGATGCCAGCACCAACGACAGAGCTGCCTGTTCCAGTTCTCGGCACTCCAAAGGACCCTGCCGAAGAGAGAGCTTCTTTATACAATTTCCTATAAACCTCTTCCTCCCATTGCCTCCTTTGAGCATCACCATCAGGCCTATCTCTATTTCTTTCCACCTGAGTAACCTCCCTCAACACCTCCCTCATTCTTTTCCATCCCCTTCCCCCCCCTTCTTCAGGAATAAGAACGAAGCTTCGACAGCCCCCTTCCCCGTACATTGCCACCTCCAAGGATCTACCATGGTTGTTCGAGCATCGCCAAGCAATAAAACTCCGGTAGCCCTCCCTTATTGACGTGTAAAAATCCTTACTATCACCTATCGCACTATCTTCCAAAGCTCTCTCAAGCCAATGTGCAGCGCCCAGCCCCAACAATAACTCTTGCTTGAACCTCCTACCTCTCTCAGTGATACGGACTAGACCACCTTCTCTCACGACAGAAAAAAGCTTTGATTCAATCACAAGCTCCCTTATGAAGCCCATCTTACACTACCGTCAACGTAGCAAAGAAGCTAACTAACCACCATCCTTGACTGCAAAAAACGTTAACTTTTTTGCACTTGTACGGAGAGAACAAAGAAGAGAGATGACCATGCTTCAAATGCAATGGAAATTCTTGATGCCATATGGATACAGATTAGGACATCTTTTTATAAATTTAGGGCTCTACCATGGGTTGGTTCCTCTGTCATAAAAAAATAAAAAAATAAAGGATACTTGGTTATTAATTTGGTTCAAAAGATAAGTAACAAGCATCAAGAAGTTTAAAGAGACATGTAAAACTTATTGAGAAGAAATAATAGTTAGCAAAGAACCACATGCATCCCCCATAATGTTATGTTGTATGAATCAACACTACAATCTACCGTGCTTAAAGAATGTGGCAACTCTTGAAAAATTTGAATAAGATGCGGTAGGGACATGCTAATTATAGGTATAAATCGATCTTTGGTTCAAGAGATAAATAACAAGCATCAAGAGGCTTGAAACGACCTCAAAGATTAATCTAGAAGTGATGATAGATATCAAAGGAGCACATTCATGCCCCCACAAAATGATGTTGAGAGTATGGGTCAATTGCTATCTACCATGTTTATGATTCATAAACGTCCTCAAAATGCCATCAATGTCACAAATTAATCATCTCTCCTTGGAAAAAGAAAACCAAGAACCCGTTTTTAGATCCTTTTTTTCTTTTCTTTTTTCTTTTTTTTTTCATTTCAACTTTGACCTTAGACTAAATGATCTTTGTGGGCCTAGGATGTGCAACTCTTTTGAAAAAAGTTAGGACCCACCTGAAAGACTCCACTTTTTATAACCTCTAGGGGTTGGCTCAAGGGGTAAAGGCCTTGGGTTTAGGGGTATGCTCCCCCTAGGTTTAAGATTCAAACCCCCTTGGGTGCAAAAATCTCTAGGGGCCATCAAAGTGGAGGATTTTCTCTTGAATTACTGCACTTAGAAAAACTCCTTGCTGAGGGCCTGTGCACCCTAGGATTAGTCGAGATGTTGTTCCTGGTGCCAATAAAAAAAAAAAAAACCCACTTTTTATGGTGGGCCCCACATTTTTTTCAAATGGCTTGCACTAGTCTTCCATGTCCCAGCAATTTTAGGCCTGGTTTGGATTCAAGAATCACTCAATCTCATCTCATTTCATTATTACATTTTCTCAAATTTCCACATAAATATAGTAAAAAATTCAACTTTTTCAAATACCAAAATAATAATAATATTAAAAAATAATATTCTAATAATGTTTTTTTCAACTTTTATCTAAAACCATTTCATCTCATCTCACTATCTAAACCCCACCTTAGTTAATTTACATTTATTGGAAACATCTTATTGTCTCCTAGCTGTACATGTGTCAGATATGTATCATACATGGATGTCTCATCCCTTTTGAAGTATCTGCACCTTAGATCTGGATCTATTATGTGTACTTGGAGTGCACCTCTGCACTTTTTAATGAAATTTTAATTGCTCATAGAGAAAATGGTTAGTTCTGGACCTCTCTTGGTTGACTGAAGCCTTTACTTTTCTTCCCAAGCTCTGGGACTTGATTCTTGTGAATGCCATATAAACTTTGATATAGTTTTGGACATTGATGTCCCTCTTGTTATTGTTAATATGATAATGCTTCTGCATGACTCCCAATTTGCAGGTTCGACATCAACTTAGGATGATTTTTCTTCAGATGGGGTAAGATGTGAGCTTTGTAACATACCGCACATTTGTGTTTTGGCATCATACCTATTTTTAAGTTTGATAATTTTTTGTTTGTTCCGTCTGCTCCTTGCTGCAGGTTTGAGGAGATGCCTACAGACAGATTCGTTGAGAGCAGGTGGCTTTTCTTTCCTTCTTTTCTTGGAAAATTAGCTTATCTCTATGTTTAACTATTTATTTTCACTTGTGATAGGAGGTTCCATAGTTTTACTTTTATCTGGTCAGATACCTAAGTGGATACTTTGTCAGAAAAGATATTCAAATGTATTCTAATACGACATGGTGAATAGAGAACATTAATTGCTCTATGATGCTTTCTTAAATGTAAAGAACAATTTTTATTTGAACAGAATTTTGAGAAGCCTTCATAAACTCTTAGAAATATTCTTTTCCTAATGTCATAAGACCCGATATATATTTGATTCTAGTGTTTTAAACAGCTGGTCTCACTTAGAAAGCTCCAATGCATTTAGTGCTTGGTAGAGCAATGAACTTAGATTACAAAATATGCATACCAACTCATTATTTTTTTATTTTATACTTCTGGGGGCAAATTTTGATATATTTCCAAATCTTTTATTATGTTTCTTCTTTTGGCTTCTAATTACTGCATCCCTCTGTTTAATAAAGATTTCTTACTTCTCAAAAAAGAAAATATTATTGCATCCCTCTGCTTTAAGAGTCCAGTTTTGCAACGCACTCTTATTTCCTGTTTCTGTTTCACTTGCAGCTTCTGGAACTTTGATGCGCTGTTCCAGCCTCAACAACACCCTGCCCGTGATTCACACGATACATTCTACATGAAAGGTTTGTGTCACTTGATTGCCTGACCTGCTCCATCCTTTCCTTCTGATATTTACTTGTCATTCAAATATAGTTCCTGCCATCACAAAGGAACTACCTGAAGATTATGTTGAGCGGGTGAAGCGTGTTCATGAGTCTGGTGGTTATGGGTCCAGAGGGTATGACATTTTCTTTCGTATTTATTCAGTTATTTGTTTTGGATGTCTCTTCATTATTCACTCCATCATTATCCTCCCTTGCAGATATGAATATGATTGGAACAGAGACGAAGCAATCAAAAACCTTCTGCGAACACACACAACTGCCATTTCAACCAGGATGCTTTACTTGCTCGCCCAGGTGCTGTACTGTTTTAATCTGTCTGTTCAATTTACTATTTCATTTCAATCGTAAACTATTGTCACTAAGATAAGTTTTAAGAGGGAGGGAGGGAGGGAGAGGGAGGGGGAATTGTCTTATTCTTATATGCTAATTATTTTTTTAAGCTGGTATCCTTATTTACAATGCCTTAGGTTGTATTTGGCTGAAAATCAAGGCAAACAGAGAAATTCTGCAAAATATATAGTTTTTATCCTTCTTGGTGATAGGAATTTCTTGAAAATCTTAAAAAGAAAGTCCTATATAGTAGGTGATGAAGGAAAATGGCTTTCTGGATTTTCTTTCAAAGTACAGATTTCCTGTAAAGACACAAACAGAGAGTTTTGGGCTTACAATTTGACTAGGGACATTCTATGATGCAAATTGTTGAGAATGCAGATTGTTAGTGCCTTTATTATTCAGCTCAGTGCAAACAAACTGGGAAATTGAAAAATAAATAGTGAGAAATATTTTAGTAGTCTTTTCAGTTGTGTTTTTTTTTCCTGGTGAAACACAGCCTTTGGGCGGTTATAGTTCTGAGTTGTTACCTTATTAGCGTTGGTAATTTGCTACAGCATGTAAAATTATCATCCCTAGAGCCTGGGTTACCTGTCTTCCTGAGTCTACCTCCTTTCTCTTTGTTAATATATGAGAGTTGGATTATAAGGCTTTCAATAAGTCAGTCAAATTACCGATTAAAAAAAAAGTAGAGTCAAATTAAATAAATCCCAATAAACTGTTCATAATTTTTTTTCCTCTACTGATTATGTATGCAGAAACCGTTTACTCCCAAAAGATACTTCTCTATTGATCGTGTTTTCAGAAATGAAGCAGTAGATCGAACTCATCTTGCTGAGTTCCACCAGATAGAAGGTATTTACAAGCTATTAAATATGTGATTGTGTAACCTACACATCAATATACATTATTTTTTTATAAGTAGGATAAAAATTTATTAATCTGAAGAAAGGGTATTACCCCAATTCATTATACAGGAGATCCAACTAGCTAGGAAAAGGGAAAAGTGCAAGTTAATCTTAAAAAGAAGAAATAGAAAATGAACACTGTTTTGGACCACTATCCAATGAAAGAGGGTTTTTGAGGAATGATGACTTGAGCTCTGACACCCTTTTTTCACCCTCCTCTAGCTACACCCATTTCTTTCACATCAAATCCTCCACAATAAAGAAATATTGGGATTAGAATGTCCATGGATGTTCACTGGTAGTATAATATTTATTATGTCGGGACAGTCTGTCATTGTACTTTAAGACTTGTTAGTTCAAAGCATTGGTATATGATGTGACTGTTCTAGATCCTGCAACTGTCACCATTCGTCAAATGTCCAATTGAAGCCAAACCCGTGTTTCTATTTTCGGGTTATACTGGGTTACCTACCTTGCAAAAAATGGTAGGTATACTAATATTCTCAAGTTAGGTCGAGTACCACCCAACTTTACCGATCACACGTTGGCTATCACCTTATTCTGAAAACAACTTGACGTTATTAATTTGTTTCTTTCGCTGTGATGATCATGTAAAATATCACCATCTTTCCGCTGAGATTGCAGTTTTGTTATTAATAATCCTAAGCTTTATTGTTATTTTATTATTACTTATAATAAAAAAAAAGGGGGGGGGGGGACAAATGGCCCATGTTCAGCTCGGCCTTTCATAGTACTCTAGATTGGATTGAGGGTTTGTAGGTAATTATTTTTGTATCCAACATCTGGATCCTTGAATTGGCACACCAAACATTCTAGTTTCAGGTTTGGCTGGATTATTTGTGGCTATTTACATAATGCTAGGCTTAGCTGGTATTCTCTGGTGGGTTAATTTTCACTCAAGTTGCCTAGCACGCTTAGGCATTGCTCTTGTATATGTCCTGTATACTTGGGCTCTTGCCTATTCTTATGATCAATAAAATCTTGTTTACCAATCAATTTTTTTTCTTTCCACTCAAGTTGCAAACCTCCAGGCTAAGCGCTAGTTGCTTTTCATGTTGACCTGATGAACAACCTCTGTTCATTGTTAGCACTGCTGGAACTCAGTCTGGACTTGGTTGCAGTGTTAGTGGTAAATAGAGTTAAAACCTAATGGAAATTATGATATTCTGCTTTTCATTAATTTATGACCTATCTGGTTTCAGGTCTGATATGCGATAGAGGACTTACTCTTGGTGACTTAATAGGAGTCCTGCACGACTTCTTCTCTCGTCTGGGTAATATGCGAACATTTGCTGAAAATTCATTACTTGCACTTCATCAAAGAAGTTAGCACTTGCATTTCTTCTATAATAAAAAAATGGTATAGTGGACATGGAGAATTAATTCTTAATGAGGGTATTGTATATTTGAGGCAGTGCTATAATAAAAAAAGTTGACATTTTTAATCCCGTCTCTTGTTTTCAGGCATGTCCAAGCTGCGTTTCAAGCCTGCTTATAACCCATATACAGAACCTAGCATGGAGATTTTCAGGTACTGAATTATTAGTTTATCTAGCAAGGCTGTTTCAACTTTGGCTTTGAGAACTTTCATGCATTATCCTTTATGCTATCAGTTATCATGAAGGCTTTGGGAAATGGGTAGAGGTTGGAAATTCTGGAATGTTTAGACCTGAGATGTTGCTTCCTATGGGATTACCAGAAGATGTTCGTGTTATTGCCTGGGGCCTTTCCCTTGAAAGGTAAGATAAATTTGTTGTTAGTTCAAGAGAGAGAACGAAGAGTTGAATAGATTTCAATAGGAAAGGGAAAGTCTAATACAAGCTTCCTTTTAGACAAGGCTAAAAATTTGACAGATTCTTTTTCCTCCTTTAAAACCAGACCGACTATGATCCTTTATGGCATTAATAACATCAGGGACCTGTTTGGGCACAAGGTAATTACTTTATGCTCTTGCTGTCTTTCTAGCTAATGATGGGATTTTGTCCAATCATGGATCTAGTTCATTCATTTTTGTCTCTTGTTTTTTTTGCAGGTGGATCTTGGTCTCATCAAGACAAACCCTATATGTCGTCTAGGAGTTGATTGAGGGATGGTGCTTTTGTATTTCTGTTGCAAAAGTTTTCCTTTCATTTATATCCCTTGCTTTTCTGAAAACATTGGATCGATATTATTAGCTGAAGTAACGGGGAAACACTTGTTCTTCATCCCCTTATAATAATTATTTGCTTGATTAGATTCATCTCAACGACCCTTTTAATTATTTGTTGACTTTACACGCACTATGAGGGTTTTTCTTGGTGTAATTAGTTGAAGGCTATGATTATGTCGAGGCACCTCACACTGTAGTAGTAGAGCATATCTCCCCTGAATGTAGTCCGTTTTCCACATTATTTAAGGGATATGGATTCGATACGGAAAATATATTATATGCATCTCTTTTTAATGATCATTATTGCATCATCTCATCTCTTGATCTTGAAGTGGTATTAATTGATTGAAAAAATTACTAATTATCTTACATTTATATAGCAATCATTTGATACTACCGTCAGGAAGTGATAGTTAAAAGGATAGTAAATAAACCTTAAATTTTTGTGAATTGTATAAGCCATAGTGCAGTGAGATACCGACTGTTATCCCTTTTTATCTAGGCCACGGAGAAGCCATATATGGTGGCGTATGTTTATACGTCGAGATCCATCTGAATGGAGCAAACTCCGTTGATTATTAATCAATGCGCGTTCTTCTGCATTGGTATATCTACGAGAAGGTCAGATATAAAATTCAAAACCTAGTCAACGATTTGATGTAACATAGGAGAAGAAGAACTATGTTATTAGCACTACATTTCTTCTCTTCTATCATCAAAGTAAAGGAAATGCCAAAGGGGCGTCTGCAGAAAAATTGCGCTGCCACTACGGAAGATAACACGAGCTGTGATGGAGATTGAACCTTGGGTAGAGTGCTGACCTGCATATAGGAGTCGTGACTAATTCCGGCTCGCAGGACTAGAGTTCTGATCCTCGTAAAGGAAGTTGTTTTTCCTTTCCCAAGAAGACTACCGTCGTCTTTCCATACCAATGCATCTCTCTCTCTCTCTCTCTCTCTCAGGGTTTGCCAATTTGCATTCCTAAAGCACATGTCTATTGCCTTCCAAGAACACCCAACATTCTGGGATCCGCTGGTTTTGACCTCAAAACACAAATTATTAGTATGCCACCGCCCTTAGATGGAATGAGTTTCATAATTATTCTCTTGCCTCACTACCACAGAGGTGTCAACATTCTCTGCAGGATCGTCAGTTGCCTGGGAAGCTGAGAGATCGTCATAGATAAGACCAGCTTCAAACCTTCTACGCTTCTCCACAATAGCCTCAACCTTTTTCTCAAACTCTTCATCAGTGCTAGCCAACATGTAGCGCAGCTTTAAGTTTATTTGCTTCTCCACCAAAATCTTGTGCCTTGGAATTATTCGGCCATCAAGAGAATAGCTAAAAAACCTGCAGAAATTTCATTATAACATAAAGCAAAAAAGATCACAGGTAGTAAGAAAAAATTCAAAAACAAAGCAAATTCTAGAACCAACACTTGATTCTGTCGCCCAAAAGCTTGAAATACAATAAACTTGTCAAATCGAAAAAATGCTGTGCCATGTTTCTGAGCCAAACAAGGATCATTTCTGAATATTCAAATTTTAAGACTCGGACCTTGATCTCATTCAATTATGGAAGGTCCTTTACTTGACGTTGAACATGATTGATCATCCAACTAATTTTAAGAAACAGCATGAAGAAATATAGGCAAGATTTTAACATCAACTCAAGGTCAACACAGTTCTCTCTGTTACCTGGGAAACTCGATGAGATCTTGCGGAGGGCGGACCATAGTTCTCCTCAAGTAACGATACTTGGGACGGAGGACATCTACGTTGTACCGGATCAGCATGGGAAAATCAGCAATCATCTCACCCAGTTGTCGAGCATGTATACCAAGTGACAGAAAATATTTCACATTACCCTCGAGCTTTTTCACTATGCTGCAACCTAAGAGTTCTGGTGCCAGAGCAATAACCTTCCCAATATCCCTCTCACTGACCCCAGCTTTAGTCATCAAGAAAATGACCTGAATTATACTCAAATTTCAGTAGGTCATGAGGTTGATATTATATATAATTGTCCTGGACAGGTAGTAGAAGACAGCATAAACAAATATAACCAACTAGCATTTTCATGCAAGCATTAATCGTGAAAAGTCAGAAAAGGTCCCAATCTTCTTAAATTCGTCTGCTTTTCATTTTATTTTTCTTAGCTTTTTTTTGGGGGGGGGGGGGGGGGGGGTGTAAGAAAGAAACAAACCACAGGCCGGATCTTCTTGTGGAGACTGTATGTTAGTAATGCGGGAAACTTTACAAGCATGTTGCCAATTGCATCACCTCGAACACCTATGTCCTGAAAAAATTGCACCTTCACGATGAAAGAAAAGTGAATATCAGTCTACAATTTAGTTTGTGAACGGCAACATAATCTGGTATAAAATGTGTCTGCTTCATTCTTCAAAGAATTCATTAAGCATGTAATGTCAAGAATAATTACTGGGAAATTATATTAAGGAGAGAAAGTCTCAAGGAATGTGACCAGAATTATTAAGAGGAACTCCAAACAAAAGAATTCCACTAGTTTGCGGCAGTCAACCCAAGCAATAATATGTTATTTACAACAATTTCGAAACACATGCACTACATAACTAGCAAGGGGCATACCTTTGGCACAATGGTCGCCTCCAAATCTACACAGAAAATTATCGGCCTAACCATAAGCATTCTCTTCATACCATCTCGGGAAATCCCGTGGTAGTACAGATACTTAACAAGAGGCTTCCATCTTTCTTCAATGCTACAGCCCATCAAATATGGTTTAAATGCTAGTAATTTGCCAACCTCCTCAGTACAAAGTCCAAATTCCTTTAGATAACGAACCTGGAAAACATGAGCAGGGTCTCACTCAATGTCTATACAAAGTGGTTAGCACAGAGGCAAAGCGACTCCAAAATCATGAATGAGCATGGAGGGACTCGGATACCTTTTCATTCATCTCTTCCAGAGTATAGTAGCCAAGTACCCTTGGATAATCGAAGACCATCGTTCCAAAATCCTTGTCATTCATGCCCATATCCAAGAATAACTGGACACGTGATCGTAATTCTTCCATGCTGTAAGACAGCAACTGGGGACACCGGCTCACGACATAACCCATCCAAACCCTCCTAACTCCATTGCTCTCTAGATAATCAACGATCTCATCCAATTCATCATTGCTGAGCTCCAAAAGATTCTCTCCGGCTTTGGTGAGTGTAACCCCAAGAAATTCCCCCTTCACATGAATCGACTTCAACCACTCAACTACACGTCTTATGGACTCAATCTTCCCCCTTGACATCGAAATCAGCTTCCCGATTTTCGGATACGACACTGAATTATGTTTCAACCACCTGTAGACAATTCAGGAAACACAATCAGCATAATAAGCCTTTTAAACCCCTTCTTTCACATCGAATCACCAGCTTCAATCCAACCAAACTGACATCTTGGTGTATCAAATCGAAACATATATATAACTTCATCGCAAACAAAATAGGCTAGATAGACCAATCGTGAAGTACGAAAAACTCTACAAATTTAGGCTGCAATACCGTTAAAAAAAAAAGGCCGTTTCGACGCCGGAGAAAACCAAAACGACAACAAAATGTAACCAGTTTAGCTCTTTTGCCTTCCTACCTTATAATGGGCACTACATTAGAGTCCTGAATGACGGTCTTGGCCCGGAAGTTGAATGTGGATTCGGAGAACTCAGGCAAGCGCTTCATGGCCGCGGCCTCGACCATGACATAATCAATGAAAGCAGGGAGCCTATTAGTCAAATTGGTTATGTATGTGATTCCAAACTTGCCCTTTCGCATGGCTTCCTTGAAAATCTCAGCGGTGACCTTGCGGCGAATCTCTAGGGCCCGAGCTATAACCTTGTGGTCGTCTTCCTCTTCACCGCCAGCTTCGCCTTGTAATAGGGTCCGCAGAGGCGGCAGAGAAGTGTGGACGTCGGGGTCGCTGGGGGACTGGACGTAGATGGAGCCGGGGAACTGTGGGGTGCGTTTGGTTGCGAGAGAGAGTTGTAGAAGCTGGGATTGGTCGTCTTCTTTTTGTTCAGGAATAGAGTGGTCATGGTGTCGGTATTGGGGAGGTGGCTCGGGGGAAGGGTCTTGGGAAGGGGAGAGGTGGCGGAGGAGAAGGACGGTGGATTTGGAGTTGTGCCTGCGGAGGAGAAGGCGGTCTTGGTTGGGATTGTTGAGAGAGGAGGAGATCGTGCCGGTGGTTGAGTTAGGATATGGAGGGAGGGAAGGGTAGCGAGGGTGGAGTGGACAATACATCATTCTTGCTTGGGACTGCCTATACGCTGGTTCTGTCGCTCAAGTGCTAATGGGAATAATGGAATTGGAAGTGGAAAAATGAGAGAATACATAAACTAATTTTTTAATCAAATAAAATGTTTTGCACTCGACTAACAACAAGGTCCCATGGTCTAGTGGTCAGGACATTGGACTCTGAATCCAGTAACCCGAGTTCAAATCTCGGTGGGACCTTCTTTCTTTTTTTCCCAGCATTTTTCTTTTGTTAATGCATGTTAATTGCGTTCCTCTCCTCCCTTCTTGTTTCTACTCTGAAGAACCAAATATTCTAGCAAAACCAAAAACTGCAGAACGATTTTTTTTTTTTTTTTTAATTCAATTGAGGACCTGAGATGAGATTTTTAACTGTAGCCATTAGCTGCCATGGTAAACAGTTTTCTCTACATTAAGATGTTATAAGAGCTATTATTTCAATTAGTAGTATAGCCCAAAAAAATATGTGAAAATTAAGTATAATCTTTCCTTCTGTCATTTCCTTTTTCCTATGTCCATTCCTCATTTTGCATCAAACTAAGAATCCAATTCGAATCTAACAACCTTTGACAATTACAATTTACATCCCACGAGAGGACAGAAAAAGAAAGAAATCAATTCCAGCTAAAAATTGTAGCTTGTTCCATCCAAGAAGAACATGCCGTCAGAACATATAAGAATCCTATTTATCATTGGGACCCATTAAACCCTCCTTTGAAAATTCTTTCTATCCAGACCCATCCACTCGATAAATTCACCCTCTGAAGATGATAATTTTCATGAAACCTCTGTATCAGTCTCCATAGACAGGCTCGCAATCCCACTTATCTCCACGACAAGAAAGGCATGCAGCGTACCAGCAAACAAGCACTCAAATGGGAAGCCTGCTGTATTATTGACAAAGAATCAAGACCACTCGTTCCTCCAATGCCCTATTCCTGATCTGGTCTTTCTATATCAACAGATGGTTCGGGGAATATCTCCTTGGAATGTCTGTGCGAGGATGAGAGTTCACCCCCACCATGTTGGTCACTGCCTTGCGACCGCGTGGTTCCCGAATGTTTCAAGCTACTCGTTCCTTCTGCTCTATGAGTTGAGGCTGCTGGAATTACTGTAACATCAGATGAGCTATGGCGCCAGCTACCAAACAGAGTAGCAGCATTCCAAGACCTTCTGGAAGAGGTAGTTCTAAGCCTTGCAGAGCTGGAATTTTCTTCCCTGACTACCTTCAAAGGATTTTCCAAAGCCCTAAGGATGTATATCATTTGGGGTCGTCTTGAAGGCTTTGGATTTAGGCAAGACCTGGCAACAACAGCTATGGCCCAAACTTCCTCTAATAGATCCTCATCTATGATCAAGGATGGATCCACAATTTTTGTCACAAGTTCCTTATCATTTATACTGATGTATGGTAGTGTATTGTCTAACCATTCCTTAACTTGGGAATCACTAGTGGCACTGATTCCAAGTTTACCGGTTACAAGTTCGAGTAACACCTTGCCAAAACAGTAAACGTCATAGGAGCATATTGCTGTCAGTGGACCTAGACATTCAAGAAAAAAAGCAATTTTAGTACTCAACTACAGGGGTAATCTAAATAACATAAAGCACTCCAACAAATGTAAGTCTTAAACTTTTAAGCTTAGCAGGAAAAAAAAAAAAAAAAGTCTTTAAACTTTTAAGCATTCCAGTTTTTTTTTTTTTTCTCTTTTTGTTTGGGCCACTGCAGGTCAGGCAAACTATGAGAGTCTTCAGAAACAAACAATTAAAGAAAGTATGAGCTAGGAAGTTATCTATAAAAAAATTGACTCATCTTGAATCAATTCAGATTCATCGATTGCTTGATTCAATTTAAAATATCCAATGACCTCATTCAGACAAAGACAAGCATAGACCACCCAGCCTCTCAAGATTTTGAAGACCAACCAACTACCACTTGATGATGAGACGTGTTTTCCCTCTTACAACCAAAGCCCTTGTAAACACTTAATACACTTCTCGGTGAAGGATATCCAAGTTCTTGAACTTAATGCTATGCCAAGAGTATTACTCCAGACGAAATGACCAGGACTAGTAAACTTTGAATATAAACATGAATGGTAAAGTTTTTTAGACAACAAGGATCATCTATGATGCAAGGAATATGATTTATGCACCAAGTCCAAAGCTGGAATAGTTCAAAGCATTAAATAACACAAGCAGGATAAAAGGTTATACAGAGGATATAAGCAAATGGCTATTTCTACTCAAATAGATAAAAATCTATGAAGCAAACTAGGAAGCAAAACCGATCTGACTTGATATGAGGGTACAATTAAAAATGTACTTACCAGAAGCACCATGGTCTGATGACCTGCACATAATGAAGAGGAAAATATCGTGAAAATGTCTTTTTTTTAGGGGGGGGGGGGGGCATATAGGCATCATCAATACAAAAAATCTACATCAAAGTTGAAGACTGATAATAAGGGGGTATGATTTAGTACGTAATAAGCAAGCAATACAGCAACTATACAATATCTAATATATTTTTTTGAAAGCTGTATGGAATGTCTAAATGCAGGTGTATATACGTCTAATATATATACATGTGCATTTATGGTGTCATATCAAAATAAAAATTATACTTTTCATTAGCAAGCATGTCACTGCTTTTCTGCAACAAGCATTGTTGACACACCATTTCAAACATTAAGCCTTCATCAAGTGAATAGGTGGAAAAAAAAAGGTTCACGAGGTGTGTCGTAATTGCATTTTAAAGGCAAAAGAAAACACTATTAAAGCAAGTAAAAAAGAACCCACACATAATGGTCCAACGGATACAGAAGAAACTACAGGCTGGTTTTCCATTAGTGGCCAACAGAATGTAGAAAGTAAAACACAAGAAGGACCTTAACAAGTGAGTAAATAAGAATTTATATGGCATTCATATCTAAGATTCTTTTAATATCATTTTCATGCGCACCTGGTTGATATCAGGCCCATGATTTCAACCTCCACCTCATTCATGCAAGGGGGAGGAGGAGGTGCAACAAAGCACATCCAGGTACAGTCAAAGTTTCGAAAATGTATCAACTATCAACATATGGATCAATCAATAGACTACTTACTGTGGCAACCTCAGCAATCTGGTTATTCTGCTTTGATGAGTATCCCCTTCCTGAGCAACGACCTCACTCAGGCTGCCTAGCCGCACCTCAAATTTATCATCAAGAAGTATACTGCTTGCTTGAACATCTCTTCAATAACCAAAAGAAAGCTACGTCACTACTTCCCCCAATAGAAAGGAACTGTCCTACTGGAAAACTAGTTAGCTGTATTTTCATATTAGGGTACATTCATTTATTAGCATGCCACCAGATAGCTACTGACTTTCAACAAAATTTAAATGCATGTCAAATTTGCTTGAGAATTACAGGTGGACATGAGATATGATATTCTAATCGTACAGTCAAACATAAAAGAATAATGGGACGGAAAGAATGGAATGTAACAAGAGTCTTGAAATACCTGTGCACAAGCGGAGGAGTACATTCATGATGCAGATAACATAGGCCTTCCGCAGCTCCTGTTGCAATTTTCAGTCTTGTTATCCAATCCAATGACTGTAAACCATCATCCTCTGAATTGCTTTTCCTGTACAAGGAATTGGACAAATCTCCATTCGGCATATACTTGTAAACCAGGAACTTCTCCTGCTCATTCTCTAGGCAGTGTCCAAAAAAGGGAACCAATCTTGCATGTGAATTTTTACTAAAGAAATCTAATTCCGAAAGGTACGTTTCCTTTTTAATTGTGCTAAGATTGATCCTTTTGATGACCACATTGATCCCATTCTCCAAAACACCCTGGAAGAGATCGCCTGAATGGCCACGTTTGATGAGGCTTGTTTCGCTGAATTCACCTGTAGCTTGAAGCAGTTGCTGATATGTGAATGTTTCTCCTACACTAGAAAAGTTAATCACCAATCCAGGAGGTGGTTCACTACCCTCAGGAGGAACTGGCCCCACACCAACCCCTCTTTGATTTGTAGCACCCCTCTTGCGAGTGCATAATAGCAGAAATAGGACAAACATGACCAAAAGCACAAAACCAAGTCCCCCCAAAACTGCGGCCAATATGATTGTCTTTCTATTGCTCTTTCCCGAATTCCCTGCTGCAGGAGGTTGTGTGGAATTTGGACGTCCAAAATTATCGAAAGTCAGACCCTTCTCTGCATAGAATGATGAGCATTCTACCAAAGTCCTTTGGCTTGACACATTTTGGAGGCAGTTGTTGTCAAGAGATGCATTACTACGTGCATAGTCTGGAACACTGCCTTCAAAGTAATTTCCAGACAGATCAATGATACTGAATCTTCTCAGTGAAGGCGTAAGACCTCCATAGAACATATTGTGAGAAATGTTGAGTATTGAAGCAATGGTATTCAAGTTCGAGCTAGAATTGGGCAACATGCCAGTGAAATTGTTGTTGGAGATATCAAGTAAACGCAACTCAGGCATTAACCACAAGAAATCAGGGAGACCACCAGTAAAACCATTATGTCTCAGAACTATTGACTGCAAATTCCTCAACCCTCTCAGATCCATAGGCAACAACCCGGACAAAGTATTGAAGCTGAGGTCAAGGTCAACCAAGTTTTGAAGGTCCCCTAATTGAGGAGGAATCAAAGATGACAAATTATTGCTAGAAAGATTCAAATACTGAAGCTTCACTAGGGTCCCAATGCCTGGGGGAATCGACGCAGATAAGTGATTCGAAGACATATCAAGAAATGAAAGATTTCCTAAAGATGCAATGGGCGCAGGAATCGATCCAGTAAGAAAATTCCCCCAAATATCAAGAACAGAGAGGCGTAACAATTGACCCAAAGTAACAGGAATTTGCCCAGTGAGGTTATTCTTAGATAGGTACAGACTAGTTAAGTTGGTCAAATTTCCAATACTCGAAGGCAGATCACCATTAACAGAACAAGAACGAAGATCAAGTACTTGGAGGGCCGCCATTCGAAACCCAAACCAATCTGGAATCGGCCCGGGGAGCCAGAAATTCGAAGCATTAAAGGACGACAAGAGAGTCAAATTGACCAAGGCATTAACAGCAAACTGTGGATTTTGCCTACCAATCCGGGTTCTTCGAAAACCAGAAATGTTCAACCCAATGACTCTACCATTCTGGCATGTCACACCGCGCCAGCCTGAGCAAGGGTCGACCTTTCGAGGCCAGTCCTTGCTTCTTAACCCTAACGACGATCTGAGTTCGAGCAGAGCAGCTCGATCAGTGTGTGAACTCAGAGGCTCGGTCTGTTCTAATGTGGACTCGAATAGCAACAATAACAAGAACCCAAACGACACTATGCTTCGCCGATCCACCATGGCTTATGAATGCTAACCCAAAGATCCAAACTTACCCATCTCTCTCCCTCTCACACACATATGCATGTTCAACAAGTGTATGTATTGACTATAAGAATCACAAGCAAAGATACCCAATACACCAAAATGCATTTTTAATCTTTCTCGCTCCCTCTCTCTCTCTAAAAAGGAGAAAAAACAAAAAAACTTACCTCAAACTTTGGCCTCTCTTATCTTTCCACTTCTCTCTGCTTTGTAGCTCTCCCTCCCTCTCACTCTTTCTGTCTCTTTCTCTCTCTACCTACCCTGTCAATTCTGCAGTTTATTCGGTTGACAAAAGAGAGACGGTGGGAGAGAGATCGGGAAGAGAGACAAAATTCTTTAAAAATGGGAAATAGAATAAGAACAATAATTTAGAGAGAGAGAGTTGGCAAAAAACAGAAGCCTGGTCTGGTCAAGATTCAGGAACAGCTGTGGACTCTCGAACTCTCTTGCTCTAATGTAGAACAAGACGCCTCCCCCCCACCCTACCAAAACACAGAAAAAAACGACAAAGATTAGAAAAATTATTTTGTTTATGATTCTATGAAGAGATGGAGTCTGAGCTGCAGAGTTAAAGCGGTCGACGAGCGCGAGGCAGGGGCTGGACCGCTGGCTAGATGATTGGGCTGACTCTGAGTGTCAGACACTGAACGAAAACCAGAACCAGAACCAGGTCCGCTGCCGGGTGTGTGCCATCAGCGGTTTGACCTCCGTTATTCCGCCCAATCCAAATCTACCGGGGGGTTTTTTTTTTTTTTTTCGCTTTAGTTTTTCTTCTCTCTCTGTCTCTGTTTTTTGGAGGGAGGAAGGAAGGAAACTATTTTCTCTCTCAACGGCTTAATAAAGTTGCAAAAGATGACTTTTTTATATTTCTGCACTGTAATTTGCAAAGCAAATGAAAGTCTGTCATTTTCACCTATACTTTTCCGTATCTTTTTTCTTTTCTTTTTGTTTTTCTGAAGAATACTTTTCTGTATCTGATTCTCAAGCGAAGCACCGGTTATTCAAGAGCTAGTTTGGATCCTCTATAATTATTTATTATTTTATCATTTTTTTATTAATTATTTATCATTTAATATTTTATGATTATTTTTTATTAATATTTATAAAATTTTTGAGATCATCTTACACAAACGTAATCTAAGTAATTTCGTAGGGTTGGAAATACCTTAATTCAATCCAATTTTTTTTTAAAAGAAGAGGCATTGCTACTGATAGTATAGCAAATATTATTTTTTAAAATAAAAATTAATGAGTTAGATTGAACAAGTATATTTAAAAATTAATTAATTAATTTTAAAAAAATACAATGTGTTATAACTAAGATTGTGTGCGTAAAGGTGGTTAATATAATCATGTATTGCGTGGGAGATAGAGAGGAGTTCAAGACTTTATAATGACATGGCCATATTCTTCCTTTAATCGTTGCGATGTGTCTCTTGAATGTACAAGGCAATTGAGTGTTGTAATATAAGTTTTTATGTTATCTTTTAAGTGCTTATAGTCACCATCTTTATCATTGTTGTTATTTTATTTCTAATGTTTTAAATAGTATTTATTAGAATATAATTTTTTTTTAAATGAAAAGGAGTGTTTCTTGACTTTCTTAATAATTGACCATAAACAATTTACAAGGTTTTTTATATATATTGAACGAAACAACCCTAAATAGATAAAGCTTTTATCAAACTATGAAATAACATCTACTATGAAAACAACGACAATGGCAAATAAGTGAAAGAAAACATAAGTAAATTGATCACATGATACAAAATTAACATTATTTGGCAACGTGCCTACGTCCACATAACTGTAAATGATTTTATTATGCTGATAAATTACAAAATACACTTTGAGGAGAAATCTTATTGTTCAAAACACTTATGACATACTAAACTGTTTATTAAGTGTCATATGGCAGAAACTCTAATTTTACTTTTCTATATTATTCGCTTAAGCAACGTGTCAAGCACGCCTCGAGTAAGATCTCTATTCGATTCTCGTTTGATCTACATGTAAAGTGAGGCACGTGGGAACTATCAACCTAAGCTTCGTTAGAGCCACCTATCGCACGAACTTCAAGTGAATTTTTTGCCTGACGCTATTCTGACCGCAAACAATGCCAAAAACAATTCCCTACCCCTAGACCCCTATATCGGCCCAAGCTTGCGCCCCATAGCCCAAGTCTTCTTGAAAATCCACCAAAATATCCATAACTTATCCTTGTCGAGTCAATACATCATATACACAACAAATCAAGATCTACAAATTCAACAAACAAAACCAAGATTTCAACAAAATCTATCACTATTCAATTAGAGTTGTGCTAGGCTGCCACCCTATTTTGATCGCTAGGCGTGTTGCCTAGCACAATAGTGGGTTTTTATTTTATTTTTTCTCTTTTTTCTTTAATATTTTTAAAAAATAAAAAAATATATCAATACACTAAAATTTACTTTCTTAATCATTAATTAAAAAATAAATAAATATACGAGCGGTCAAAATGAGGGGACAAACTAGCATTTTTCATTTAATTAATCCCACTCATAACATAATTGGCATTGAGGACGAAGAAATGTACGAAGAAGATTTCTCACATCCCTCATGGTGAATAATTGTGACAAAAATCTATTTGTGAGCTTATTTATTAAGAAACTGAAGATATCGCTTATTCAAAAACTTACTATATCAGCTAGGATAAAAAATATTTATATATATATATATATATATATATATATTAATTATAATGGATCATACGGTAGCGTATCTAAACACGACTTACGAATAGAATAATTGATCATTTGTATGCTTTGTTTTTTTCCTTCAGGAAGGTCCATTAATGAATTTATTACCATCTTTATAACTGCAAAATCGTAATAACGAGTACGACATGGGTGCCGTTTTCAGATATGAATTTGTGAGGGTGACATTTATATCCATATATTATCTGTATAGAGAATTAAATGATATGTGAAGCTTCATGGTATTGAGCTGGCTTTGCAATATCTATTCAATTCTAAGATCTGGTTTCATTCATTTTGACTGTTGAGTGCTGTGAATAAGACCAAAGTCCCGTAAATATGACTTTTCCTATATTAATTAACCATGAAGAAACAACGATCCTTTTACCTCTTCCCACAAAACTCATGTACTTTTTTAAAATGCAAAGTTAAAAATAATTATTATTGGGGTTATACATTAATACTTTTTTATTTTGGCGCAAACCACATAAAATGATGAATTAAATTAGAATATATTAAAAATAAAATAATTAAAATATACTATTGAAAACTTTATATAAAAGATAACTGTTATATACATAAAAAGATTACATAAAATAAACTTACAAATTGATGTGGTTTTATAGAATCTATAAAATTTACTTTATAATAAAAGTAACTTTATAAATCTGATGTACCACATTAAATCACATCAATTTATAGATTTATTTTATATAATCACTTTATGATTAAAGTATTTTCATTTTTTTTTTGGAGATAATTTTAAAATTTCAAGCCTTCTTCTTCCTTTGGCATTTAACTATGTCTATGTCTTTCTGACGGTGCCAACAGCCACCAAAGGATGGGAAAAAGATTTGCACTGGGTGGCTCTTTGACCAGCGAAATCGAAAGAACCAGAAATATTAGGCTCCCAACCGTTACCAAACGCTATTCTTCGATTTTAATTTTTGACAGCTTTGAGTTTTGATACTCGACTTGAAAACAGCTGGGTCCGCACACCTGTCTTTTCATCCACCTTAATTCGGCCTTCAATGACAATAAATAAATTTTCTTAGGGTTCTTTGTTTTTATAATTTTTCTTAAATCATTTTATTTTATTATTATAATTCTTTTAAATTTTTATATAAAATAAAATAAAAAAATTTATTTTTTTAAAATTTTAAAATAAAAATAATATTAAAAAATATATTATAACAATATTTTATTTAACTTTTAATTTTAATTTTAATTCATCTCATCTCATATTACTTCATCTGTAAAAACAAATAAAGCGATAATTACTAGTTCTTTACTCCATCTAGTTTGACCAAATTATCATATACGATAAAATATTTAGTAATATTAGATATAATTTTAAAGTATATAAGTTTTGTATACTTTTTTAAAAATAAATAAAATAAAATAAAATTTATTATTAAAAAATATGTAAATTTTAGATTTATACACTACCATTTTTAAAGTGAGAGTATAAAATTTACACACGTTCAAATATCATTTCTGATTACTAAAGTATAAATGGTTCTTGTCACTGTCGAAATACTGTCAGTGTCAATATAAATTGTGTTTCTCTGCAAGCACATTTATGCGTCCCCCCCATTTGAGGCTCGAGAGGAACATGCAAACGAGGTTCTGAATTTATCTGCTGCATTAATTTTATACAAGACAATGTTAGGTTTATTAACAGTGAAGTTGTATTTTTTTAAATTTTTTTTTAATGATTAAAGATGTTAAAAAAATATTTAAATAAAATAATAAAAATTTCAAATACACTATAGAATAATAAAATGATAGTAAGAGGATAGTAAGTCTATCATTAAACTTTTATAAAATTAACCATCGTTTTTGTGAAACAATTTTTTAAAAAATGAAAAATTACTGCTGCTGTTTACATAGAGTTAGAGGTTAAAGAGACAGAAAGATGGCTTGATTAATGTGGTCCTGGTTCAGCCTCTTTCTTATCAGTAGGGGGAAATTTTTAAATATGTCTATTAAATGTGATCACTCACATATATATATATATATATATATATATATATATATACGTGTAAAAAATTTTAATATTTAAAAAAGTGATTATTAAAGAATTTTTTTTAATGATTAGAGATGTTTAAAAAATACTTAAAAGAAAAACAAAAAAATTTATTTGTATTAGCGTGCATATGTGGGGTGCATAAATGCTATTTATCATCTCAATTTTCATTATTCTTTCATCATTTTATGATATGGTATTAAATGATTAGAGACTATTTATTATATTTTACATGTGAACTTATCATTTAATGACACATTTTGAAATGATGAGAGTAAGATGAAAAAATAGATGATAAATAGATTTTTTCTATTTAATATGCACCCTAGGATTGTATTTTCAGTAAGTATGCATGCATGTGCCAAACGGGAAATCTATGTCATTTTGGAAGTGCTGACAAGATAATTACCATACTAAAAGCAGGCAAACAAATTTCAAAACCTAATAAGATCTAAGATTTGGGTCTTCTGAAAAAACTTTATGAAATTCTTCAATAAATATTTATGAAAAATCTGCCTAGGTGTCTCTCGAACAGAAGAGAAGAGGATGATGGTGGAGGAGGGTCAACTGCATTTAGTGGTCAAAACACTGTCTTTGTGTCTGGAATCTCTCTTCTGGTGAAGGTTCCAATTGCAACGTTAACAAATAACGGCAACAACATTATTAAAAAGGTCGCAACAACATTAATAAGTGGGCACTACTGTAGCCACGTGTTTATTTTTCCCATTTTTTTCAAAGTATCTAAAAGTATTTATGATTGCAAGACAATATCTAATATTTCCTTTTCAAAGATTGAGAAAAAATGCAAGTACTTTGAAAAATACTAGCAATAGGTCCTTTATGGTAAATGATGCTATTTATCATAGAATTTGATGCTTTTATTCACATTTTGTCACTCAACATATTTCAAGTGATTGCGTATTTAAGTAATAAATATATAAAGTCAGTTAAAATATGTCAATATGCATGATTAAAAATAATAAATTAAGAGAAATTAAAATATTTCAAACTGGAGTAATGACACAAACCCCGCTCCCATCTTATTTTTAATCTATTTCGTTAGATATGACATTTTTATCATTTTTAGATTATCTTTTAATTTTTTAAAAATAAATTTAAAGATTGATGGGTAGTGTCGATTTTTCTTCCAAATTTTGTCTAACTCAAATTCAAATGGAGCATGACATTTTGGAAAATGAGAAAACAGTAGCGTTGCTCGTGACTTCTGAAAATGTATAATGATACCTCTAGAGCATTAGTATTGGTTTGCCTAAAGTTGAAGGTTGGCTAAAATTTAGATAATTTGTACTAAAAAGATCGCACATTAGATTGGGCATCTCTAAAATAATTTGGATTTATGCTACAGTGATTAGCTAAATTTGGAGAACCAAATTGATTCACTAAAAGTTACAAAAATAATTTCTCACTCCAAAAAAATATTAAAATATTAGTTTCTCACTCTAATAAAAATATTATTTAGTTTGTAATTAAGAAATTTAGATAGACTTTTTTATGAGTTTAGTCAAATATTTTTTATTATTAACATTAAATGACTTTTAAAAATATGATTTTTTTAATATTACTTTAATTAGAATATAATTATTATTAATATTAAATTAGTAGAATTATAAAATGTGATACAAATAAATTAAAAAAAATTACAAATTTAATAATATTTTATTATTATATAGAGAGTAAATGACTAATCCAATGTGGAGATTGAATTCAAATGAAATAGGCAAATGTAAAAAAGTGTTATATTGGCTAAATTTTAAAGATGCATTTGGCCAAGCCTAGCATTATATTTCCTTTAATATTGTTTTATTATTCAACTTTTTTTTTTCTTTTGTTCTTTGAATATAGATTAAAAATTTCAGAATATGATATTCTTACATAATTTAGAAGAAAATAAATTTAATCAACTAACGTAATCATATAATTTAATTAAAAAATAATTTAAATTTATAAAAATTGACTCAAAAAATAAAAAGAATGTCAGTTTTTATAAAATTAAATT
The DNA here is from genome assembly GCA_029856935.1 of Cyclocarya paliurus. Taxonomy (NCBI): domain Eukaryota; kingdom Viridiplantae; phylum Streptophyta; class Magnoliopsida; order Fagales; family Juglandaceae; genus Cyclocarya; species Cyclocarya paliurus. The sequence continues at coordinate 40,301,759 of CM056945.1, read as the reverse complement.
TATTCTTAATTAAATTATATAATTACGTTAATTGATTGAATTTATTTTATTTCAGATTATGCAAAAAATTATGTTATGAGATTTTTAATTTAAATTTGAAAAAGAAAAAAGAAAACTAAGTAATAAAATAACAATAAAAGAATGGTAGATATCATTATCCTTTGAAGATTAGTGCAAAAATAAGAAAAATAAATAACGCGTTATATGAAGTGGGCGTGGATCGAGGTGGACCGAATCCTATCCGTCGGAGATACATTTCTTCTTCTTTCTTTTTTTTTCTCTAAATTATTAAATAAGTCAGTCAACCACCACTTTCTACGGATCGTAGCGTGGCGTATGTTTACCCCTCTGATCCTCTCTCTCTCTGTGTCTGAATGTCGGCTGCATTGTCGGCTGCCACCTAATATAAAATAATTATACAAATTTTAAACATTATTTTGTTTTGTTAAATTTTTATATTTTTTGCTGGTTTTCCATTAATTGGACGGAAAATACGCGGTGTGCTTTAAAAAAATTCGGCTGCTCCAACTGCCTCCAAACATCTTTTTTTCAATGTTAGCCATAATTTTAAGAGAAGTAATACCTTACAGCGGAATTACCATCCATTTATTATTCTTAATAATATAATATTTTTTAATATTTAAATCCATCAAATCAAAATGAAAGTCAAACTAAAATTTCAAAAAAATATACTATTTTAATCTATAATTGCAAACAAGTTGTTAAGCAGTAGTTAGTCTATCATTTTTCTAATTGTAATGTGTTTTGAGTATTGTTTATTAAAAGAAAACAAGATTTATTATTAAAAAGTGATTTTTAAATTTTTGTAGTTGAATTCTATATTAATTTGTTTTTTTTAACAATTATTTTTAAGGGCTCGTTTGAATGGGGAGATGAGGTAAAATGATTTTAGATGGGTTAAATAAAATATTATTAAAATATTATTATTGTTTTGAGATTTGAAAAAGTTGAATTATTTATTATATTTTATATAAAAATTTAAAAAAATTATAATGATGAGATGAGTTAAATTGAGAGTATTTCTATATCCAAGCCTAAAACTGCAATTTGGAACAAATGAGAGACAGAAGTAATTGCAAGTAAAGTTCTAATTAAAATATTTGAAAAGTGGGAAAGACATAAAGTACAATATAATATTAAATGACAGATGTATGTGTTTCTTACGTACCCTCCTTGCTTGAACAAGATAAATACTATTTTCAATAACATAAAGGCTGATCATAAAAAGACACTAACCACCACAAATAATTCAGGGGCCAGAGGAGGGATCTATTATTTACTTCTTTTGGTCTTAATAGCATCTCCTATTTATTTAATATTTATGAGGAATTGGGCCTTACTACTTTTATTATTATGATATAATACAAAAGGTTGCGTGACCGCTGGAAAATAGTGATGCAGTGAATATAATTATTGGAAACGAATGATGTAAATACTAATCATTTTGGTGTTTTTATTCAGAGAACTTTATATGGAGAAGTACAATATTTTTCTTCTATTTTCTTTTCGTGAGATCCAATATTCCTTAACTGCGAAGTGTCATGGATATGTGTGAATTGCTCATTCATTCAACAGACATGATCAAGAGGACAAAAAGACAACAACTGATACAAATAGCTATAACCACAAGCTAGTTTATGGATCAATCGAAGGATTGCGTTAGGCGTAGAAGGTCTGCAAAGTTGGCATGAATCATGAGTCTTATCACGGGTACATGTCTGATGACACAAAACAATTAACATACCACGTCAAATCACGTTAATTTATAAAATTATTGTTATAAAATCTTTTTATAATTAAAACATTCCTATTAAAAAAATATTGTCTGTATGAATATGTTTTAGAACGGATAACTAAGAGAACTCTGGTGGGATGATATTATATTGATACTGTGCAATCAATTTCATGCTTTTAGTGAAGGACTTATTTTTTAAGTATTGTTAGCTTGCTTATGGAAATCAATAAGTATATATTTATTTGAGAGAGAGAGAGAGAGAGAAGAAGAAGAATTTCTCCAATTTGGCAGTCGAGTTTAAAAACCTATTCTAGAGTAGACTAAAATTAGTTTATCAACCAAGAAATGGTTTCTCAGTTGCGTGAATTTGATTGATACAACTGTTGAAAAAGTATGTCCCTTGAAGTCATTTTCCATACAGATCTTTATAAACCAAAGTAGTTTGAGCCATATAATTTATTGCAAAAGGGTTGTTGATTCATATGAGTAGAATGCTGAAACGACACGAGTTCACACTCACACCAACACTTGTTTATTTATTTATATTATAATAAAAACACTATTAATCATAAAAATCGAACTGATAAGACAAGATATACATTTCAATAACATCAATAATAATAAAAATAATATTTTCTACAATGCTATATATAATAATAATAATAATAATAATAATAATGGGGGAAAAAGATATATATATACTTCCTAGAAAAAAATCTACACAACCTCCACACACTACACTTTTTTTCTAAGAGGGAAAATATATGGATGGCTTGCTATGCTGAATTGATGTAGAGTTGTTTGTCAACAAAAGAAGATAACAGTGAGGCGCCACCATGTTTGAGATGCATTCTAAAAAGATGTAATCTTCTTGGTCTCATACTTGGTCAAATTTGTCGATGATGAAAACCCTTGGAAAGTTGCTAATTTTATTTTATTTCTCCCTTCTGCTGTACTGTTGCAATCGTTCTGACTGCCCTTATGTATAAATTTATCAAATAAATACTTTTAAATACGCACATGATTGTATGACTTTTCCTTAATGGCAAAAACTAACCATTTTATTTGACTTTGACGAGATTAGAGATCTGATGAAGCGAGCACGCGAATAATAGGATACAAACATGAGAGAGAGAGAGAGAGAGAGAGAGAGAGAGTTCCCATCAAAACCAAATGCTTTTTTTTTTGTTGTTGATAAAATTGTGGTGACCAATGGCCCATAGCCAGCAAAGCAGTTGAAATTGGGCTGAGACCTATCCAATCTATACAGTTGGAGACGGTCTTTATTAACCTAACTTTTTAATAAGCTAATTGTACACCTATGATTCTATGAACAGTGCTGCAGAAAGCGAGAGAGAGAAACAAGTGAACAGCATCTTGCCGTCTTCCACGGAGCAATTTCCAACTTTAGTTGAAAATGCGACTTAATAATTCCTTTCCCAAAACTACACTTGCAAGAGAGACATCGTTTTACAAAATGGATTTATCTAACTGAGTCATTTATTCCCTCAAATGATTTAATGACGTTATAATTGAAAGCAGGAAAAAACACAGCTGCACTCATCAAAGTTGTATCAGATTTATAATATAGCAAAGTGGGGGAGAATTTCAGGAAACAGCTCCATGTTTGCTATTTAGTAAAAGAACGTTAAAAGGCATGTTCGGCAATTAAGCCTGGAAGACCGAAACTCCAACTCTGGAAAAGAACTGATCAGCCAATGATAAAAATCAGAACAAACTTCTGATCTGGGCATCCACTCAGTACTAGATGGGACTGAGATAGTTCACAAATCTACCTGTCATCAAGACGGAAGAAAACAAATGTTACGAATTTACTTCCAATGGCAACAATCAATACTGTTTTTACAAACCTAAAAATACAATATTTCAATCTTTACTTAATGCTACATATCCCTTTTCCCATTAGAAGGGAGAGGGAGAGGGAGAGGGAACAAGGAAGAAATGAATACCCTTTTTTTCTTTTTTACCACGCAAAGATTTTATCTGTTAGTTCCTAGTTCCCACTCTTTTCATCTTTGCTCTTTTCCAAGCAATGTTGCCCAGCAATAAATTATAATTCAAGCCACATATTTTTATGCCCCCTAAACAAAGAAAAAGAAAAAAGAAGATGAAGCATCCTACTCATTAAAAACTGGACAAGAGGAGGCTAGATGGCGGGAGCTGCAGGCACTCTCTCAAGTTGGGTAGTGAATCCATATTCGGATTGGAACCTAGAACTTAGTACATGTCAAACCACTTGGAAGTAACCCAAGAACCATCAAAACACAACCCTTGGAGGTCCTTAATGTAATAATCTACTATTTGTCGTGAGGGACATATGCAGTTCTTCCTTCAGCATATGGGCCCCAGGGTCTCTCTGTAGATCACTGAAACGTAGCATTGTGACATATTCACTTTGATATTTGATGACGAAGGATTTGATGATCAAGGTGTTATTTGAGAACTTTTCTTCCCTCATCAGGCTTTCCAAAACCCAATGCTGTCTGGCTCTTGGAGTGTATAAGGACAACATAAAAAGATTTTTTTTTTTTGATACGTAAGAAGTAAATCATATTAATATGAATGAAATAGACATAGCCCATGTACGCAGAATAAAAAATATAAATAAAATTTAAAAATTTAAAAATTGAACTGGCTTCCTTCTTAAGGTTTCATTAGATATTAGTACTTTCTTTTATTTCCCTCAAAATGAGATACACAGAGATGTAAAAACAATGAACACTAACTTGCCTACAGATCCTATATTGCTATGACAGATGAAATTATGAGGAATGACCCTTGATTTCCATATAATTATTTAGCCGCTGCCACCCAAACGTTAATTGGCAAAGTAGAGCTACTTAGCAAGATAGATACTAATTACGTTTATGATAAATTACTGATCATCTTGAAGGATTATATTATTAAGTATCATAATTTTCTTCTGAATAACTTGGTTAAAGCACTGTCATTGAACACTACCCTATAGTGTGTGCTGATACTCAATCAAGTTCGATCATTACCGGATTGTAGACAATGCCCACCACCAAAAAAAGGTTGCAGAGCACTTGAAGAGCTCACTAGTAACAGGATAATTGCCAGATACGAAACGCATATACATTAACATAATGCTTTTAAAGAGACAAGAGGGAGCGAGATACCTTCAGTAGAGGTGATGGCTTCGCTTGGGAGCTTGGAGACCAGGCAGGCGGAAGCGATTGCGGAGTGGACGGGTTGAAGAGAGCTCAGCTCTCGTCGGACCAACCTTTCAAATCCAGGCGAATTCAGAGAGGATTAAACATTAGCATCAGATCACAGAGAAAGAGATAGAAGAAGAAGATGCGGGAGAAGAGAAGAACCTTGGATGAAGAGGAGGGGAGATTGGAGTCCGAAGAGGGACGAAACTGGAAGGACGCAGTGGAACTGAAAATGTTCTCGTCGCCGAAGAAAACGATGAATTCTTCGATGCTCTGCACAACGCACACAGTCGTGAGGACCTTCCAATAGCCACGGAAGTAGCCATATCTCTCTCTCTTTCTGAGTCTCACTTCGAATCGAACCCTAAAATGCTAAAACCCCTGAAAAAACCCACAGTCGGCGGCAGATACGCACGTTGAAATGGACTGGACTTTGCAGGCTTGTTGTTGGACTGGACTGGATCGGCCGCCTCAAATATTCAGGCCCATCAAATTTTTATTTTATTTTTTTATTTTTTCTATAACTTAAAAGAGACAAATGAAATATATGAATCTCACTATATATCATATTATGTATGTAAGGGGATTTTTCCCTCAAGGCCCTATCAAGCCCGACTTAGGACAGAAAGCCACGAACTCGGTCCATTAGGAGAATCCTTTGTTTATGACCTGTAAGAGGGATGGTGATGCAGAAGACGAGATTCGTCGATTTGAGGCCCCCTCGGGTAGTGTTCAATTATCGAGTGCCCGCCTACACGGTAGACATGACAGACGGAGAACTGCTGATCTACTGACAAAAAAGACATGAATAAACCAAGAGAAAAGTAAACTAAGAGAAGAATGTTGGAAAACCATGCCGCATTAGTGGCTCTGCCACCCGGACAACACACCACATTAATGACATTATCGCAGAACCACGCCACTTTAATGAGGTCTTCGAAGAGCCACACTGCATTTAAATATTCTAACAAAAGGAATAGTACAGGGAACCCGGACTTCATGAAAGCATGCATGACTTACTCTTCAGACCTGTAGTATAAGTAGCTAATCCCAAGTACAATGATACTTTCTCTGATTCCTAGACTCTCTTATTTATTTACTACACTCCAAAAATAATTACGAACTTTCGCAGGTTCCTTAGCTCCAAGGCTGCCCTCTCAAAACCGTAGTATATTCTACCTTGTGCAGGGCTCGTTTTTGAAAACATGAATTATCAGAACTTGACCCAAAGGTGCGTGAAACATGACGTTAACAATAGTGCCGTATGTGGGATTGTAATAGATTTTGCGTATCCTTCTCATGTTTACGACAACCCGTTTCGACCAACTCAGGAGAAACATGGGAGATGCCATGGAAACAAGGCTAAAAGCCACGAAGGAGTGGGTGACGAAATTGATTGGCAAAGTAGAGGTACTTCGCAAAGAAAACGGGGAGTTTAGAAAATCCCGATAGGAGCAAGATGGCGGGGAGGCCAGTGACATTGAGCACGAGGGGTCCCGAAACACACAAGCAGGACACAAGAAGAAAGAGGAGCAAAAGCACATGCAGGATGAACTCCACAACCTCAAATGGAAGTACGAGGAAATAGAGCGGAAGGTGGGTACTTCATCAACGGTGGACTAGTTGCTCACAAGCACGGGTCTACCCTATATTAATTGATGGCGGTTCCTTTGCCACCAAAATTCAAAGTCCCCTTTATGGAGATGTATGATGTAGGAAGAGACCCTCCTGAGCACCTGGAAACTTTCAGGGCTCACATGACACTGCACGACTTCTCTTGGGAAATAGCTTGTAAGGCATTCCCACTGACCCTGAAGGGGTCAGCATGCGTATGGTTTAAGTCTCTAGCACCTAAATCAGTGGACAACTTCGACGAGCTAGCCAAATTGTTCTTAACCCAATTCATGTCCAGTCAGAGGATGAAAGCCTGAAGTCCTACTTGGCCCTGTTCAACAAAGAGCGCATAACTACCGACGACCAAAACGAGAAGATAACTTTGCAACGCTCCTAGGAGGCGTCTGGCCACGCTCCCGGTTCATGGCAATACTGGTCAGGCGAACTCTCGCGACGTTGTGGGAATTTATGGACCAGGCCGACAACGTCAACAATGCGGAAGACATTCTCTGAGTGTTGCTAGAGCCGCGAATGAAGGAAGTGGAGTGCGCAGAGATGAAGGAGAAGGCCCCAACCAAGGCCAAGCCCCATAAGAAAGGGGAAAATGGCTCCCAGGAGAAGCGACGAGTGGAAGTCCCGGCAAATGGACTAGGACCACTATAGGACCGGCCCACATTCACCATTCAAAAGGAGGACGACCAGGGAGCTATGCGTCACTACTACACATATCATCGGTCAACCTTACACAACACCGAAGATTATTTTTCATTGGGAGGAATGAAGGAATATGTGGAGTAGCAGAGGCGCCACCGCTTCCCAGCCAGAAAACAATAACAAGAGTCGATGCGAAGATCAAGGGAAGAGAGCCGAGACCAAGGTGATCGGCACAAATGGGCAAACAACCCTCTTGGAGAGATTCGAACCATAGCTGGAGGGTTCACGGGTGGGGGCATCACCTTGTCATGAAGGAAAACACATGTCAAGCAGGCCCGATACTTATACTCAGCTAAGTATCCTCTTACCAAATAACGAATGGGTGGCCCTACTCCGATAATCTCGTTCGCCGAGGCTGATGGAGAAAGGGTCATGTACCCCTATGACGACGCCCTAGTGGTCACAATGCTCGTCGCCAACTTCACCACCCGCAAAATCCTTATCAGCAACGGGAGCTCTGAGGACATTCTGTTCTGGGAAGCCTTCGCCAAGATGGGTATTGAGGCCTCCCAGCTGTTGCCCGTCCCCATGCCCTTAAAAGGTTTCTCTTGAAGCATTATCCAACTTGTGGGAACCATCATGCTATCCGTCCTGGTGGGAAGTAGCCCATGCACGACCGCTATTATGGTTGATTTCCTTGTGGTGAAAACTCCGTTGGCATACAATGCCATCATCGGGAGGCCCACTCTCAAGAACTTGAAGGCCATCACATCGACCTACCACCTCAAAATGAAGTTCTCAACTTTCCAGGGGGTGGGGGAAGTCCATGGGGAGTATGTGTTAGCAAGGGAATGCTATGTACAGGAGCTAAAGCATAAAGATGAAGGGCCCACTTTGGACGGCACCAAAAAGATAGAATAGGCCGGGCACCATCGAAGAAACTGTAGCAAGCCTTCATCTACAATTCACCCTACCAGTTTCTAGGGGTGAAAGGATGGTGCACGGCTTTGGAAAGAAGGATGGGCGATGACCTCCCCAAACTAGGTTTTCGAGTCCCTTAAATTTTGTAACGTATATTCACCGAGCTTGTACATTCTTTTTTATTTAATAAAACACAACTTTTCAGAACAATGCAAAACATCTGCTACACGTTTTCGTATTATCAGTAAGGCACTAACAAAAGAAATCTACAGCGACAAGGTCATTAACAACTTACCTCCTCGTCGAGCACCAAAGGGAAATGTAGGCCTAAGGGTTGTCTTACCCCTCCTGCGGCAGAGTGCGGGTCAGCCAATGGTGGCTCAAAAATAAATATTTACCTTCTTTGCAAACATTACCAGGTGGGTGCAGGTCCAATAACAAATTACCCGAAAACTAACATTCTCGAGAGACGCTACAGGGAAAGGTCTGCCCAAGGGTGGCCTTATCCCTACCATAGAGGAGAGCAGGACAGACCCACGACCCTTCCGAATAAATTATCCCGACCTCCATAGCAACGAATAGTGAGATCAGCACCAACCTGACTCAAAGGGGAAAGGTCAGCCTTAAGGCGACTTTATTCCTCCCACAGAGGAGAACGGGTCTTGCCTTCCGGTTAGCCAAATTGCTGTCCTAACTTACCTCCCAGCAGGATACCACAGGGAAATGTAGGCCTTAAGGTTGCCTTATCCCTTCTGCGACAGAGTGTGGGTTAGTCCTTAACTACTTGACATCAAAAAAAATATACCTTCCTCGTGAGTCTCAATAGTGGGGAGCAAACTGTCCGAAAAACTTACCTCCCCGTATGATACAAGGAGAAATGTAGGTCTAAAAAGTTACCCTATCCTTCCTGGGGAGGAGAGCAGTTTGGCCCTTGCTGTAACTCAAAAACTTGCCCCGAACTCTACTACGAGTGGAGAGTGGGTCTAGCACCAACCTGGCTCAAAGTGTTACATTTCCCTATGATGTCAACAAACGGGAACGGGTTCAGTAACAGATGAATGACATACCTCCCTACAGGTCTCAATAAGGAAAGGCCTGCCTAAAGGCGGCCTTATCTCTCATGCAGAGGAAAGTGGGCTCTGCCTTCTAGGTAACCCAAAGAACTTACCTCGACTCATATCACGGTGAAAGAGCAGACTACCCCAATGGTAGCCCAAAGAAATTACCTCTTTGGAGAACCAAAAATGGGTGTGCTAACTTTAGGTAGCTTGACTCCTCCCCAATGGAGTGCGGGTTTAAGTCTTATGATTGTCTGAAGAAAGAAGAATCTATAGAAAGAAAGAAAGTACCGCAAAAAGACCATACAAAGCATCAACGAGCAAGTAACAGATCAAGGTTATAAACTCTCCAAATATCAAGATAAAAGATACAAGCAAGAGCAACAACGGCACACAACGGAAGGTAATAAGCGCAAAAAAAAAAAAGGCTGGAAGTACAAGAAGAAGTGCATCATGGAAAATGCAGAAACAATACAATAAGGAAAATGCAGAGATGGTACAGCCGAATACACAAAATTATTTTATTAATTATGTAGGATTACAAAAAAAAAATACATCATGAAGTTGCAAAGTTACAAGGAACAAATTACATCATGAAGTCGCAAAACTATAAGGAACAAGTTACATCATAAGCCCGCATAAGACCAATCTAAACCATAAAATCACATGGGTTACAAGGAGGAGAAGTGTTCTAGTACCCGATCTAAACCATAAAACGGTCAAGGATAATATGAAAGATCCTGAAGACTTCATTGTTCTCAGGCCTAAGGAAACCAAAAGGTAAGCTACAGACCACGTTTTTGGGTTAAATAAATGAGTTCAAGGTAAGACAACGACGACCACCATGGCACCATAGCTACAAAAGCCATTATCCACTACAACCAGGGAGAAAAGTTTTGAAGTTGAGCTCCGTAAGCAAAAGGGTAAGAACGAGGAAGCACAATAAGCAAAATGGCAAGAATGAGAACAAAGGGTCTGGGACCCCAGCAATGAAGGATTAGCGGTGGAAGCGGTTCCACCCTCCGATGCTCAGACCGCCACAGCCAGCAGCAGCCTGAGCGTCACCAGAGGACTTGTCGCCCATTAGGGTGTGAAGGATTTATCAGAACCATGAAAGATAGAAAAACAAAACAAAGGAATTTCGGAAGAAAAAACAAAGGAAAGTAAAAAAACTAGAAACTCAAGCAGCAAAACAAGAGTCACATAATATAAGAGAAAGGCAAAAGTGAGCATAATGAGATTTCTAACTGGGAGAAGGGTCCTGCCAAGGCATCATAACTCTGCAAATCACCATAAGACACCACGTGTTTCCCCTCAAAGAACCAGAATCCTTTGATTATCACAACCGCTGCAAAACGTATCTGCTTATACAATGTGCGGAGTTAATGCTAGTAAAGAACAGAGTCATGACGCAAAAATCGAAGGGATGCCATTTAATGTGAAATATAACTGGCACCGTACTGTGTTGCCACATATACAAAATGTCAACGGTCACTCAACATACAACCAGGAAGGCCGGGAACTTGACAGAGCTGAAGGAGCAGATAAGAATAATTCTTCCAGTACTCATCCAAAAAGAATTAGCGGGCTAACTATAAGAGATTTATTCCTATTACTTAGAATCTGCTGGATTTCTAAGCAATACCCGGCCCAAGGGTGCCGAATAGTCAACAAGTCAAGTCAACCAAACAATCTGCGGCCGCTTTCAGAACCCAGGAATTTGAACAAAAAAAAAAGCAAAGGAAGCCAGCGGGGTAGACAAAGAAACTTCAAAGGCCAAAGTAGCTAGCTGGATTAGAAAGATTAAACCAAATGTCAGTGGGGTAGACCGGGAAAAACTTCAAAGGTAAGGCTGGACACAGTCGCCCAAATAACAATTAAAACAATAGGCGCATTCTGGGAACAACTATCCATAGAAGATAAACAATCGCAACGTGACTGACCAAAGGGGTAGGTAGGAGCCCTACGAACCCCTTTACCCCGGTTTCCCAAGCCGACCATACAACAACAAGAGAAGAAAGGAAAAAGAGAAGGCGTGGTGAACAAATATATGTGCATTAATTAGTATATATATATATGTGTACAAGTTGTTGAACAACAAAATGCAGATACATGTGTAAAAAAAGAAACAGAAAAAAAGAGAGAGAGAGTACAATGAAACAAATACAGTCCTCAAGTCTTAGCTCTAAGAGTATCAGCCTCAGCGGAAACAGGAGCAAGGGTGGTAGTCTCAGCGGCAGCAGGAGCAAGGCTAGCCAGCTCCACTAATGCCAGTGCAGGTGCGGCTGGATCAGGGAAAGCATTCAGAATCTATTTCCTTCTCAAGTTGCGGTTGGTTTCAAAGGAGGCCTTGTTGGTAGGGATATTGTCAAGCACAAGCCATTAAAGGTAATTGGTGAAAGATTTCGAACGCAACTCTGAACTCTCCAGAAGAAATGACCGCATTGATTTGCAGCCTTCAGCGACCCCGTGTCCCTACACCTTGTCATGAAGAGTTGGGAACCACCTTAGATGCCTTTGTAAGGAGAGGGTGGTGTCCTGAAGATTTTGGTTCTGCTGCTCCAATTGGTCGTTCTCCACCTTCACCTGGGATGAGTCACCTTGAAAACTTTGGTTCAGCAGCTCCAACCGTTTCTTCTCCTCCTGCTCTTGGGATAGGTCGTCCTGAAGACTTTGGTTGAGCGTTTCCAGTTGGGTCTTCTTCTCTTCCCACATTTACTTATGCTTTCGCTGGCGACGCTCTAACTTCTTCGATCTTTTGCGCTCATCCAACAGGTCGAGCCTCGTCTTCTTGAGTTCGAGCTTCAGCTGTTCCCTCTTCTCCCTATCATTGTGAGCACGGTCCAAGCTCTTCTGAGCGGCTACCTCTTGATCATTTATGATAAAAGCAGCAAGCTGAGAAGTATCCCGGCGACGTAAAGGCAAGATTGAGTAAGAGGGAGGAAGAAGGAAAAGAAAAGTAAAAGGCAGGAAAGGGACAATCAAACCTCGTGGAAGAAACCTGACAAACATTCAACAACCTAGCCAATAGCCTCATCTCAACTCTCCTCCATGGCCGGCTGAGACAAAAAAGGAAGGGTCTCCGCAAGACCCGCAAATTCAGGAAGTTTCGCAGAAACCTCAGGAGGAATAGGCGGGTCCTTACTTAAACACTCCAGGAGGGGGCCGGTTGCGACATCTGGAGGAAAGTCTTCCCCCAATGGATACTCAACCCGTGTGATACCTGGTCTTTTAGTGTATTTTAACTTAATGATTATTTTAATTAATTTAAATATTAGTTCTCTTATTTCAAGGGGGGAGGATGTGATACCCCGTCTTTTAGTATATTTTAACTGAATAATTATTTTAATTAATTTAAATATTGATTCTCTTGTTTTAAAGTTATGGGAGTTTTGATATATTATTTTATAATATTTTTAAATTGTGAAAATTATTTTAAATGTGCTTTCTTAATATTAATTACTATTTTACATTTAAATTGATATTTAATTTAAATTAGTATGTTTATGAGTTTTAAAATTATTATTGTTTTATTTAAATTGTTCACTACATTTGAATTATTTTATTTAATTTACCGTTTTGAAATAATTTTCGTTGGATAATTTTGTGACCTAAGTTGTGAGGATTGAACCTTATTTATTTCCTTTCATTTTTTCTTTTTCTTTTTCTTCTCTCTTTTTCTTCTTCCTTTTTCTTCTTCCTTCTCCTGTTTTCTTTCTCTCCTGGCCCGCATGTCTTCCCTCTCGTCCGGCAACACCACCCAGCCATAGCCTTTCCCTCACTCCGGCGAGCTCACCCACCTCGGCCACCACTTCCCACGCTCTCTCTCCTAGTCATGTGGAGCCCGATTGGGCTATTTAGCCATTGTGCCGTCGTGCGTAGTGCGTGGCCACCACCGCTCACCCCAACCTCTTCTCCTCTAGCCGGTGACCCTTCCTTTAAAATTTCAACTCCTCCCTCACCACTGTTGGCCTCCACACGTGGCTTCAAGTCGTGGCCTTGTTTTGCCTCCACCGTTCGCCGCAGCTCTTCACCACTTCATCCTCGACCTCCTAACAACTCAATGCACCCATCCCCAGCCCCGATCCGTCACCGGTGAAACCTCTCTAGCTCAATCTCCGCCATCTACACCGCCACCCACGGCCAACCTCCACTTCTATTAGCTTCACTGACATCTCTAAGCCCTACCCTTGTAATTTCAAGTCTTCATTTGACCCCGTTCAAAATTCACTATTTTTGACCCACGACCACAGTGCATTTTGCACCATCCAATTTCTGTGTTGCCGCTTCTTGTACCTCTATGATCCTTCGAAAATTATAATATAACGCTGTAAGTATTTTCTCAAATAACTTTTGAGATTTGAATGTATTTTTGTACTAACACTCATTTACTGTAAATTGGTTAGTTGTGCCGGACTAAGTCTGAGGAGTACGAGGGTCGATTGGATTGGAGGATGAAGATGTTTGTGTGATTGGTTATATTAAGATTTGGTTGGTTGTTGGATATTGATGTTGTGTCATGTACATTGCATATTTGCACGCATGTTCATGTTTATAAATGAAAAATAGATTTTTGTGTAATTGCATTCATGTTCATGTGTTTATTTGAAAACTGGATTTTTATGTGAGAAAAAAAGAAAAGAGACTGAAGGGATGGTGGTATAGTCCGGCCTACGATTCCCGCCTATGGTGCACGCGATAGGGATGGTGGTAAGCAAGGATGGTGGTGTAATCCCGCTTGTGATTCTCGCCTACGGTGTATGCGGTAAGGATGGTGGTAAACAGAGATGGTGGTAGAATCCTGCCTGTAATTCCCGCCTACAGTGCTCTAATAGGTATCTATTGTGTGGAAAGGAAATGTAGGAATGGTGGTAAGCAGGGATGGTGGTATAGTTCCGCCTATGATTCCCTCCTACGGTGCACGTGATAGGGATGGTGGTGTTATCCCGCATGTGATTCACGCCTATAGTGCAAGCAGTAAGGATGGCGGTAGATTCCCGCCTACAATGTCCGATAAATGTTTTTGTGTGAATCATTTTCTGGAAAAATAACGGATTATATTTTTGGACCAAAATGAAATTTTGGCATGTGTTGAAAAATAATCACTTTTCGGGAAAAAATGATGTTTTGAGGCTATGATATATTTCATTATATGTATGCATGTTGGTTGCATTAATGCACTTTTATCTCGTAGTTGTTTGGATTATTACTTACCTGCGGTACCTTTTTATGGTACCATAGATTTTGGTGCAGATGAGGATGTGGAGCCTGAGGGATCGACTCCACTGGAGGAGTGACATGTGGTCGCTGTTTTAGATTATGTGAATTGTTTCTCTTTTATCTATGTATTTGACTTTTTGCTTTCTTACGGGAATAATTGTATAACTTTTTAACGGATATTTATTTTGGATATTTGTATTAAACAATTCTTATCCTTAGTTGGCTACTTTTAATTAATCTCTGTGACTTTTATGGTGTACTTTTTGCGTGTTGTACACACTTGAGCACTTGTCGTTGGGATGCGTGACTCATGTTGTCATCATTCCGACGTCACAATTTTCGTATTTCTGTATGTAGGAGTCGAGGCGTCATAGCCCGGGCGAGCGGTTTGTCATGCAGACCCTTACTGGTTGTATCACCTACATAATTGCCACCTTCGAGAGACTTTACTTGGACGAGTGGATCGATGACCGGACTTCTCGAACCATCGTCAGCCTGAACAAGAGAATCTATAGCAGGATTCATCAGGCTCCCGAGGACTGCAACGATTGGAGGAGACTTACCTCCTGTGTAATCTTCTGCCTTTGCATGATTGTTGGAAGAAGCTTCCACTCCCTCATTGGTTGCCTCTAAAGACTAACTCTCGACAGTCGAACGGGACGAGGAAGGAGGAGAGATTCATGAAAAAGAATGATGTCTCTCATCAGGAGTGGAAGATGAGAACATGCTTTAGAGAAGGGTGCTGATCTCGACCTCACCCCCGGGCGCCTCACCAATCGCCACGGAAGAGGCATTATGGAAAAACTGTTCACTGGTTCGCTCGCCGTAACCAGCGCCGGGACCACCACGGTAATCGGATGGCTAGCCTCCAAAAAATTTGGTTCCCACAGTAAAGGGTCTTGAACCCCAAAGAAGTAGTCTATCCTTGGCCTAAATGCTCTCTTAACGGGTTTTCTTCCCCTTATCCGATAGAGGAAAGTTCGAAGAACGCTTCCGATGCTGAGCAACTTGGGGCCGCTTAGCAATCACCCAAGCATAAGAGGGAAGTGGCCCAAGGGAGGCAGATAACTCCTTAAACTTTCCTCAGAAAGGAGGACCTCGAAAAAAACACTGCTGGGATGGTTTTGTACCTATTCCCACATGTTTGCAAGACACTTTGCTTCATAAGGAGTGGTCGTTGGATGCACAATCTTATCATCCAAAATATTTTCCCAGTCTGTCCATATCGAGAACTCCTTGCAATTCACCTAGGCCACCGGGAACTCCCAACTGCGGCCAAATATAAAAAAGAATTTGGGGGATCAATCTTTTACCTTGCAGTATCGCGACTCCAAGGTGACTAGGGCATGGGATGCCTTGAAACTGCATACGTCCCCTTTTAGGCGTAGCACTCCGTGAGTAAGAAGAAACTCGCGGCTAGTAAGGTCTGCATCTTCCAGATAGAATTCCAACGAAGGTCGCCGCCAGCTAATGCTTCAGCAAATCAATAACCACCAAGCATTCGAGTGCAGTTGGAAAATGGCTAGGCTGAGACGGTCCAGAAGGTCACGGATAAGGCGAGGAAATGACAATTTCAAGCTGCATGAAAGGATATAGGGCTACCTTTCTGGAATGACCCTTTGCATCAACGGCGTCCTCGTTGGGGCCAGGAACTTCAAAGGTAACGGACTCTGGTACTTGATAGGTGAGAGCTAAAGATGTCAGCGTTGGTTTGTCAGTAGTCGAGCACCATCTGCTACCCAAAAACATTGGCCTAGCATCGGAAGATACCCTATCGGGAACATGGGGTTGAATAGATTTTTCGGAAGACATCATTGCTAGAACACGAAGTAACAAATAAGACTAGTAGAAGAGAAAAAAAATCAAGAAAACAAAAATAGCGGGATAATCACAACGTAGTGGGCAGAAATCAGGTCCCGCTCTCACGTTTTATAAAAGGATGTGACGGTTAGACTCTCGTACACCATGGCAACAAGGATATTAGCCATTTCAGTTTCATGGAATGTGGTTTATGAAGTGATGCTAGCACGAAAAGCCACTTGACACCTTTTTATTAATAAGTTTGAAAAGATGTAATGAAAATGTGAGCTCATCATGGAAAATAAGAACGCTATCAGAAGTGTCAACTTGCAGAGGCTTCCTAAACCCCAGAAAACCTAAATGGAGTGCCTGACCTTGGTAGGAATGCAGGATCAAATTATGATAAATTCCTACCGTACTCGTCCGATTAGAATTACCAGGGTAGCTGTAAAGATATTTTCCCCTCAAGGCCCTATCAAGCTCGACCCAGGACAGAAAGCTACTCTGTACATGACCTGTATGAGGGATGATGCTGTAGAAGATGTGACTCGTCGATTTGAGACCTCCTCGGGTAGTGTCCAGTCATCAAGTATCCGCCCACACGATATGCTTGACATACAGAGAACCGTTGATCTACTAACAGATAATGTATGAACTAACTGGGAGAAAGAAAAACTAAGAGAAGAAGGTTGGAGAACCACACCGCATTAATGGCTCCGCCACTTGGACAACATGCCACATTAATGACGCCGTCGTAGTGCCGCACCACATTAATAAGGTCGTCGAAGAGCCACGATGCATTTAAAGATTCTAACCAAATGAATAGTACGGAAAACTCGGACTTCACGAAAGCAGACATGATCTGCTCTTCAAATCTATAGTATAAATAGCTTATCCCAGGTACGAGGATACTCTATCTAATCCCTAGACTTTTTTACTTATTTATTACACTCTAAAAATATTTACTAACTTTGGCATCAGAGGTTCCACAGCCCCAATGCCACCCTTTTAAAGCCGCAGTATATTCTACCTTGTGCAGGGCTCATTTTTAAAGACCTAAAGATTCGGAGCTTGGCCTAAAAGTGTGCGAAATACAATATTAATAATGTACATATTGTCTACAAGAAACATTTAATATCATAAGTTTCATAGATTATGTCTATCTCTCTAAATTATAAAAAATATTTAAGATTAGAAAATTATAAAGATCTTAATCTAAGGTTGGCCCTCCTCTAACCATGGTCTCATTGGGAACATATAATCAAAGAGCTTTGTAAAAGAGAAAAGGCTTTATTTAAAAATAAAATAAAATAAGAGAAAAAGCTAAATAATTACATACTCAAAATATGTTCGCTTGGGAGGTATGAGATCTGGAATTAAGCTATCTAAAACTAGAGAATGAAAAAGCACATGCACCAGTTTTTTTTCATCTGAATTTTTCAAGGGAAAAAAGAGAGAGAATATTATGTATGGATTAGAGAAATTATATATGGAGTCATAAATGCATAAGTACGGTACATTACTTTTAAAATATATATATATAAATTATATAAAAATTAATTTTTTAATTATATATATATATATATTTAAATTCATGATATTTATACTATCTATAATTGTATTTAACATACTATCTATTATACCATCCGGCCCAAGACCAAGACTACCAACAATTTCTTATTCGTCTGAAGCAAGCCCACGATGACTAATCTCTACTGGCGGCCCATTAATATCACATTCCAAAAGCGGTAATTGCTCCCATCTCAAACGAAAGGGTATCTTAGATAGAATATTCCTGAGGTATGATGAGGGGCAGAGATGTACTTACACACGTCAGATATTTTTAAAACATTTATGTGAGATATTTTTAGAGACAGATATGGGTCCTACTCAATAAAGTCACGGGAGGGGGCCGATGTGGACCCTACTACCTAACCTTCTTGGTCGCTTTTTTTTTTTTTTTTTTGTTAACTACGGTTTGTCCACGACAGATTGCCCGCTGCAGCACTGCATTGACTCTCTCTCCAACCCATGTTTGGTTACAGATACAATACTGTCCTGAAGGCACTCTTGCTCCCCTTATCCGGTCCTAATCCCCGATAGGGAAATTTCTTTTTCCCCTGTACTAAAGTCTCAAACAGTTAAGGAATTGCTAGTCTTGGAAAAGTTTTTTTTTTCCTCAACAAACAGTTATCCGTTCCGAGTTACGTTAAGCTCTTTGTCAGGTTGTGATTACCATGAGGTCACTGTAACATGAGGACACTAATTATTATATGGTGGTTAAATAGTCATTATCATTTTATGGAGTGAAAAATATGATTGTTATATTCAAAGACATTATTCCCTGAGGTTGCGTTTAGATTTAAGTAATTAAGTTGAATTTTTTTATAAATAGTAATAAGTTAAAATGGTAGAAAGTGAGTTAAGATGGTAAAGTGAGTTTTGTAAGATCTATTTAAGATGTATTTGAATGTTAAGAATAATTTATATATATTTATAGAAAGTTGAAAAAAAATTGTGAATCTGCATGTAAATAGGTATTGAGTTGAAAAAGATTACAAATCTTACGTATAAAGAGATATTGAGTTTAGTGATATTTACTAATTTAAAAATCATGTATTTAAATGTTGGATTAAATTTAAATTTAAACTCAACTCAAATGAGCTCAATTGTTTTCAATCTTTTTTATCATGATTGTTCTATTGCCATTGGGATTTAGAATAATGTTGTAAAGTCCGAAAGACATTAGATAGGTTAATATCTTCGTATCACTTAAAAAACTGTTGAGTAGCTAAAAATTTAGAATTAATATTGGCATCAGCCACTATTTCAACTCACACAACACACACTATTGTAAATTTGACCAAAATACCCTCATAATAAATATTACTTTACTTTCATTTCCTTTCACATTTTAAACTCTTTTCAATATTGAGGAGAGTGACAGAGACACGGTGAAAGATGAGAGAGAGTCGAGGAGAGAGAGACGAGGAGAGAGAGAGATATGTGATGAGAGAGAGAGACGCCATGTGAGAGAGAGTTCTGAGATGAGAGAGAGAGCGAGACGCGAGATGAGAGAGAGAGACGAGATGTGAGAGAGAGCTCGAGGCGATGAGAGAGAGACGTGATGAGAGAGAGAGAGAGACAGTGAGGAGGAGAGAGAGAGCTCGGACTGTGAGAGAGAGAGACCGAGATGAGAGAGAGAGATCGAGAGGAGAGAGAGAGCGTCGAGGAGAGAGAGACCGAAATGAGTGAGAGAGAGCGAGGATGAGAGAGAGACCGAGATGAGTGAGAGAGAGCGAGGATGAGAGAGACCGAGATGAGTGAGAGAGAGAGATGAGAGAGAGAGACTGAAACGAGTGGATGAGAGAGAGAGAGAGATGAGAGAGAAACGGGTGAGAGCCGAGAGGGATGAAAAAAAAAAAAAACATGGGGCTGCCACGTAGGGTGTGCGAAAACGCACACCCTACAATGGCGGATGCCTAACACTTCTCAAAAATTTAATATTTTGTGAACGGATTTATAATTTAGACGATGGCTCTCATAAAAATTTAAACATTGCTATTTGAGGATAACTATTCTATTTTTTTTTTTAATTTTCAAAATTTTGACTTCTATTATTTGGGTGGACTAAGTTTTTCTTCAAGTTAAGTTGAAGAAAATTTGTTCCAATCCACTTAAAAATTGACATATGTCATTTGAGGATGTGACAAACATATACTTTTGAAGTTATAATTTTTTTTTTCTTTTAAAATATGTGCTTATTACATGTTTAATAGACATTTATCAAATTTATAAATTAATCGTGTAAAGGACGAATTCCACCATCGGTCATAATTGTTACGGGTGGCACGGTGTGCCTGCAACATCTCCGATACCTAAGTTAGCAATAAGTGATGGATAATAACTAAAGAATGTTTAATCAGATTATTCAATGGTTACATGTTACCACTATATATAGGCGTGAAGAATATTGGATAAGTGCCATAAATTGATCAATTTTGCATAATGCTTAACCATTATAAGGCTTATCCTTAACGTATCAGAATTATTGGTTATGAGTATAGGGCTGGCGTTTTGCGGTTTAGATCGCACTTGTTGGCCAGTCCCTACACTGATTTGAGGCGCTTAGACTTTGAGATGTTTAAGCCTAATGCATCCTCATGTCACCTTTGGTCGAGACACCATGCCTGATGCATTTGACGATTATTGCCCATCTCCACCTTCTGGCGGTTCTAGTACTTAGTCGGTTTTGACTTTTTATCATGTTACACTTTGCTTTAATTTCACGAGACTCTTTCTTTTTACGATGCGTGTGGCCTGTCTTTGTACTTGTCATTTTTGTTTAAGGGTATTGTGATTTGTTGACTTCTGCACCATTTTTCCTTGGTACTGCAAGTCTTGAGACTTGTCATTGGAGTTTAATAGTCGTGTGGTTTGTTGACTTTCGCGCCATTCTTTCTTGGCATCGCAAGTTTTGAGACTTGTAATTGGTGCTTCAGGGTTACGTGGATTGTTGACCTCCGTGTAATTTTTTTTTTGCACCACGAGTCTTTGGACTCGTCGTTGGTGTTTAAGGGTCGTGCGGTATGTTGATATCTGTGCCCTTTTTCTTTGGCACCACGAGTTTTTAGACTTGTTATTGGTGTTTAGGAGTCGCATGGTCTGTTGGCCTCTGCTCCTCTTTTTCTTGGCATTGCGAGTTTTTAGACTCATTATTGGTGTTTAAGAATCTCGTGCTTTGTCGACCTCCATGCCTTTTTTCTTGAATGGGTCGGCACAAGCCCAAAACGTACGTTATAGTTTATAGGGTTTTACTACACAACCTCTATCACACTTCACACTCTATATTTTTTTTAAATTTTTTAATATTGTTTTAAATATTTTTTTGAGTTTATTCTTTTTAAACTATTTCAAATTTTCTATTCACTATTCATATAATAAATATTTGATAAAATAAAAAAATAAAAAAAATGTGATGTGTAGAGTGTGAATAAATTGTAAGAAGTTGTGAAAGTTTTTTGTATTACAAAATATAATAGGGAAGAAACTATTTTGAATTCAGCTAAATAGAAAACTTTGTCCTATTTGGATAATCAATAAATCTTCCCAACCTCTCAACACTCTACACTCCATCTTTTTAAATTTTTTTTTAAATTTTTTTATTAAATAATTTTTATATGAATAGTAAATAAAAAATTTGAAATATTTTTAAAAAAATAAATTCAAAAAAAAAATTTAAAAATATATTAAAAAATATGGAATGTAGAGTGTGGATGAATAGTAAGAAATTGTGTAGCAAAATCCGACTAGACGTTTTTATATAAAATGATAAAAGTCATATTTTATTTAACGGTGGATCTAATTTTTTTGAAGGTTGGATTTTTGTACGGGAATTGGCAACTCGGCATTCGTAATACAACTGCGAACATAGTGGTATCTGTAACCAAACATGCCAGCACAATCACCGTTCTAGATTTAACTAGAGTTAGTAAATATAGTGGGCAGAGGGCCCAAACTAACCCTAGTTACACCTTCACGGATCTATATAATGCTAGGGTAAGGCACTCTTCATTTCTCGTGCTCTCCCATTCTTTCTCTGTATTTCCCTCCTCGTCCCTTTTCTAGGGTTTCATTATCTATTATGGCAGAAGTCGAATACAGATGCTTCGTCGGCGGGCTCGCCTGGGCCACCGACGACCAGTCCCTGGAGCGGGCTTTCTCTTCCTATGGCGATATCGTCGAATCGAAGGTCCGTTTGACGTCGCAGAGATATCGGATCTGACTCGATTCGGCTTTGCGATCCAAATCTGATCTGATCTGCTCTGTTTGTGTTACTTGATTCTCTCTGTGTTACTATCTCTATGAACTGATTCTTTTATTACTCACACGAATCGGTACGTTCATCTTCCGCTTTGTTACAATAAGGCGAAGATCGATCGATTTCTGTAAATTGTAATTGATTAATTCGTCGTACATGCGGTGGATCTGATTAGATCTGGTTGTTTTTGTTTCTTAGATTATCAACGACCGTGAGACGGGGAGATCTAGGGGCTTCGGATTCGTAACCTTCAGCAACGAGAAGTCCATGAGAGACGCAATCGAGGGGATGAACGGTCAGAACCTCGACGGCCGTAACATCACGGTCAACGAGGCGCAGTCCCGCGGAAACGGCGGTGGTGGAGGCGGTGGTTACAGCCGCGGAGGTGGAGGTGGAGGTTATGGTGGTGGTGGTGGTGGACGCCGTGAAGGTGGCGGTGGATATAGCCGCGGCGGCGGAGGCTACGGTAGCGGCGGCGGAGGCTATGGTAGTGGAGGCGGAGGTGGCTATGGTGGTGGCCGCGACCGTGGGTACGGCGATGGTGGGTCTAAGTACTCAAGAGGAGGTGGGGGTGGTGATGGTGGTAGCTGGAGGAGCTAAGAAGCGAAGGCTTAGGTCGATCGGGCTGTGTCTGTTGTTTTGAGTGGTTCTTTAGATAGTGGATCTAGTTTATGGATCTGAATGTGGTTATGTTATTGCTTTCAGTTTGGTGCTCTCCTTTTTGACCAATGGTTCCCGTGTTCTTTACCCAAAAAAGAAAAAAAGAAATGAAATCGAATGAAGTATATATCTTCCTTCACAAGTTGTGCTTTTTCTCCTTAATTTTCCTGACATTCGAGTCACTAAACTTTGAATCAACATAATTCGATGCGGATATTGATCTTGCTCAATTCTAAGGAACAAAACGAATTAAATAGTAGACAGTTTCACACCATTAAGTATCACTGATTCGGTGCTTTCGTAAAAGTCAAAGATTGGGTTTTGACATGCTGGGAATGTTTGAATGGCGTTTGTGGACGGAGAAGATATGCGATGTCAGATTCTGTAACTCGTCCGTTTTCTCGTATTGGGGTGTTCGCAAGTAGGGGGTTCAAGAAGCATCTATTGCAGGCCTGCATTGTGGAATAACACGTACGCCCAGGCAAATATGGGAAGGGATCGTCGGATGTCTATTGGCACTACTATATTTACCAATGGTCCCATTATTTGTAACGTAGCGCCAGAGAAAATCAAGCTATTTTTAGTTGGAAAATGATGGAGACGCGTCTATTTTTATAATTATTTTGTACAGGATATTTTTTTAAAAATTCATTATTTTGTAAAAATATAATTTCAAGTAAGTTGCGTAATTGCAAAATAAATTATATATAGTTAATTGTCTTCCCCCTAGAGACGTAGAAAGTTTTAAATAAATTGGTATAAAGTAGAGAACTTGAAAATCATTTAGCATTTTGTAAACATAATTTCTATTAGAAGGAAAACGAAAATGGTTATTTTTCAAACAAAAAATAGAGAGAGAAACCGAGAAAGGAAAAAACTGAACTTTCCCTTTTTGAAAATGATTCGGGCCTTTTATTTTGAAAAATGATTCTTACTTGGATATTTTTAAAAAATGATTTTTTTGGACAGTTGATATTTGGATTTGGTTCAGATATTCTATTATCTTGAAGTTCTGTAGATAATTATGCATTCAAATAAATTTATTCGAATGATAGTTTGATGAGAAAATAAATATATCATCATTTTATAAATATATTTTTATTTTAAAATATAATATGTAAAGGTTGTAAAAATTATTGCACTTTGGTTTCGCGAAATTAAAATCTAACAACTTTAATAACGTAGAACTAACAGTGTTTGTATTGAGTTTAAAGAAAGAAAAACAAATGATTAATAATTTAGTGCATAGAGGGTGCTTTACACTACAATACTGGAAAAATGATAGTATGATTTTGTCTTCTTATTTTAATGGTTTATATATTTAATTTTGTTTTTTGAATGATTAAGGGTCACGCCAGTCACTCTGGACAGAGTAGCAGTATCCTGCCAGTAACAATCACTATTCATATGGTTGGAAAGGAATGTGCGGTACTTTGAAGATAGGAAATGAACAATGTGGAGCTTTAAAATTTTTTTCTACACATTAATCCTATAATTTTCAGCAATTGTGAATAGAAACAATGTGCATGATTTATCATCTTTAATTTAGCACTTTTAAAATTTATTTAGACGTTATTCTGTATACTGTACATGAATTATGCCTATTTTCATTAAGATAGGCAAGGGATAAAGCTATTCTCTTCTCTTCGCTAAGAAGATTAAAAAAATGCCAGAATATGTATTAACTCCAGCCGGGCTGCGCCATCAATGATCAAACTCCACAACGCACCAATCTATTGAATTCCTTTTATGGTTAATTCATTTGTGAAATCACTCTTATTTTAAAAATTTAAACTGATGAGAAAATATAAATTTTAATTATTTATTTTATATCTTAACATTTTCTTTACGTGCAGCTCAGACTTTCTCTCAATGAGTAGAGGTGAAATGTTTAATTTAATAAGATAAAATGTAGAATTAAAGTTCGAACTTGAAATTTTTGCTCTGTTACCATATAAAATCACCACTTATATCAAAAACTTAAAACTAATAGAAATATGTAAATTTAATTATTTAAATTTTATTCTTTTAAAATCATCAAAGGAAAAATGTATGTAAATGAATGCATCCACTTATATAATTTGGTATTTTCTGTCATTTTTAGAGCTTATGTCAATTCTTTTAGAGTTTTATTTACGTAGCTTTCCTTTTTGTTAAGAGAAGCTGAAATTTATATCATTGTTGTCCGTTAATTGCCATCACCCTCACTAGGTTTTCACAATTTCTCCTTGTCACTTTCCGTCAATCTCACTATTTTCTTACCTGTGTATAAGCCTAGGCACGTGAAGAAGACATATAACTAATAACATTAAATTGCATGATGAGTCTAATCCTTTTACTGTTTTTAAAAGTGACCATTCACGCACTTTTTTTTATATCTAAGATTTCAAAAAGAATAATGCTACATGTGTGTAAAATTTTTTAATGCTACATGTTTTAAATACCCTGTTGTCATCTTCTTCTACATGTTTGTCAGGGCTCTAATATCTTTGCGGAAATGAGGAGGTTATTAGAAGAGGTTTGGAAGTGTTATCAACTTGGCTATCACAAAGTAGAAATTGAGACTGATTCCCAAATTTTTGTAGATTGGATCACTAGGAGTGACTGTAGTATTTGGTATTTAGAGGATTTATGGGAAGAGTTGCTTGTTTATCTTGAATCTATGGAGTACTGCATTAAATATATTTTTTGGGAAGGAAATGCGGTAGCTGATTCTCTTGCCAAGAGTGGAGCTGAGGGTTTAGATATGGATTAGTTTGGTGATAGTTGCATGCTACCTACCTGTTTAAGAGGTCTTCTTCGTATGGATAGAATTTGCCTTCCTTATATGTGAATCTCCTAGTGTCATCCTTGGTAAGTAGTTCGTGCTTTATTTGGTTTTGATATTCTTACTTGCATGTGTCTTTCTTGTAGGTTCTTATACTGTTTGGGGTTGGTTTTCTCCATCTTTCTTTTGCTTTCACTCTGTTCGTACTTTAGTTTAACCTGTTTGTACTCTAGAAATTTTGATGCTTGGTATTTGGATTTTATGCTTATTTGTATCCCTTAGATGTTTGGTTATAACTACAGTTTTCTTCCGCTATAAATGAGGGTTATTAATAAAATTAGAGTATTGTCCTATTCTTTAAAAAAAAAAACATCTACAAAAAAATTACACTAATCCCAGAAATTGACATGATTTTATCAAATATATTAAATATAATTTATAATAAAAATAACTTTACAATCTAAAAAATTATATCAAATTATTAATTTATAAAATTACTTTTACGTAATTTATTTGTAGTTAGAATATTATCCTTCGGAAAATATGTCTTCCTCAATGCCAAGGGAGCTTGGTAAAACCTGGAACCATGGGGACCCAGTTTGAGCAAAATGGGAATTGGGCCTATAAAATTCCTCTGAAACGATCGAATCTTAGAGCAGGCACGTCCTAGCCTAGTTAACTGGCCTACAAGCTTCACCTTACGTATTTTCAACGGGCTCAGTCTGGACCTAGGGCTATGGCATAGCTCCCAAGCTTGAATTTGGACGCAATCCCGAATTCAACAGCTTGTATCATGTAAACTTAGGCCCATTGGGCTATCTTCAACCAATTGAATCAACATTGTTTATCTAGGCCTAAACTTGTGTTTTATATGTGATCACATTTCTAGCTCAAGCCGGCTTGTATCCTTCGTAAATCATTTAAACATTTGACATCCAAATCAAGAAACAGGAGATATCGCAAGAGTCTAAAGAGTTGATCATTATGAATTTTGACACGTAGAAAAGATTCTTGCTATGAGATCCGTCTAAATCCAACACGGCTACTGTCCAAAACCCCCTATGAATGTAACATACCTACTGCCCAAAGGCTAGGTTCTCCCGGATAACAAGTCCAAGTCTTGCTTAGACTTGACATGACTGCCATTGGCATTGTAGGGCGGCAGGCTTGGCTGCAATTGGCACCAGTTGGTTCTGTGGTCATTGCTTATTTATTTATTATATATATATATATAAAATATATATATGTGTGTGTGTTGCTCTGTCGGCCTAAGATGACCATGACACAAGACGAGATTTTTTCTAGGACATGAAACTTTTTTAGCGCACGTACAAAAAATGAAACAATTTACGAGACTTAATTATGTATGCCACTGTAAGAAGGTATGCAATTGTAAGATGTGGCACAAAGAAAAGAACCATGAATCATTATGCCTGGAAGTATATCAAAAGGCTTGCTAGGCACGCAAAAATCAAGTGCTGTAATTACTAGAAGTAGATCCAAAGGAAATCAACGTCTACGATGTGAAAGTTTTGCCATGCACGTACGTAGCAATTAGCTAGTACTGGTCATTCACTTGAAAGTGGACATTCAAGCTGGGATCCGTGCTCCTGCATGCTTAGGCTAATCATCAGAAACCAATACTCGGATAGACGAGTCTAACAATACCATATCGCAAGCAAATCACAAAGGAGAAAAAAAGACAAGCAACGTGCTTTGAAATGCCCTTTCAGGAGAATGATAAGACATGATCAGTGTGAGGATACGGGAATATATGTCCCACAATATCTTAGCCTGTTCCAACTGAATCCTCTCATAACGCAAGAACCTCTGTACGGGTGAGTAATGAGTGCAAGCAAAATTCTAATTCAATTATTGGAAATGAAGTTGATCTTGTTAAAAACTGATTTCCTCTTGTATTTTCTGAATCATTTCTACAGTATATATATATATATATACAATGTGAATAAGTCGGTGTAAGATAACCGATTTAAATTTAAACTATTTACAAAAGAGAAACTTCTAGAATTTATGCTGAGCTGGAAGTTGTAATAGGCCCCTCGAGATGGAGTGTGTAGATTGTGAACACCCATCTTAGATAAAAGATTAGTAAAAGGAACATAGCCAAGAGGCTTAGGGAGAATGTCAGCAAGTTGATGATGAGACTTAACATGCAGAGTACGTATGATGCTAGCTTGGATTTTCTCTCTAATAAGGTGACAATCTACTTCTATATGTTTAGTACGTTCATGGTATACAGGATTAGCAGCTATGTGGATAGTTGCTTGACTATCACAGAAAAGTAGAGCAGCTTTTGGGTGAGGAATATGAAGGTCTGTGAGCAAGTGAATGAGCCAAGAGATTTCACAAGTAGCTACTGCCATGGATGATGGATCTATATTCAACTTTTGCTGAGGAGCGAGACACAGTGCTTTGTTTCTTTGATTTTCATGAAACTAAAGCATCTCCAAGGAAAACACAGAAACCTGTAACAGACCTCTTTGTATCAGGGCATCCAGCCCAATCAGAATTGTAAAACACTTTAAGATGTGAGCTGGAAGTTGTAGGAAAGAAAAGAGCTTGACTTGGTGTTGACTTGAGATAACTCAAAACTTTGTTGGCAGCATCGAGATGGGGCTGTCTAGGTTGATCAAGAAATTGACTTAAAACTTGAACTGAGTAATTGAGGTCTAGCCTTGTAATGTTGAGATACAATAAACGCCCAATCTACCTTCTATAAGCACTTGAATTAGATAATAACTCTCCTTCAGTACGACTTAGTTTCAAATTCTGTTCCATTGAAAATTTAACTGGTTTGGATGCAAGCAAATCATAATCTGAAAGTATCTCAAGAGCATATTTTCTCTGACAAACAGAAATACCTTTGAAACTTCTAGCAACTTCAAGTCTAAGAAAATATTTTAAAGGACCAAGATCCTTCAACTTGAAATGAGTATTGAGAAATGAAGTCAATTCATGAATGGCAGCAGCATTGCTACTTGCCAAAACTATATCATCTACATATACCAAGAGAGCAATAAAATCTGAATTAGTGTGCTTAACAAATAGAGAATAATCTGCCTTTGACTGGACAAATCCATGTGAAAGTAAAGTGGTTGAAAACTTAGAAAACCACTGTCTAGAGGCATGCTTGAGGCCATACAATAACTTATACAACTTGCAAACCCGATTGTCAGATTTTGAAGAAAATTCAGGAGGTAATGTCATATAGACCTCCTCATGAAGATCACTATGTAGGAAAATATTGTTTACATTTAGTTGATGTAAATACCAATTATGATCAGTTGCAGCCAACGAGAGTAATACTCGAATTGTCACCATCTTGACTACAAGAGAAAAAGTTTCAGAATAGTCAATGTATTTTCTGATACCATGTTAAAAACTGATTTCCTCTTGTATTTTCTGAATCATTTATACAGTATATATATACAAGGTGAATAAGTCGGTGTAAGATAACTGACTTAAACTTCAACTATTTACAAAAGAGATCAAACTTCTAGAATTTATGTTGAGCTGGAAGTTGTAATAGATCTCCTTTCTCAAAACCAAGCCAAGTTCTTTCCTAATAGTTCCAATTCATGATCTTTCGATGGTGAGACAAAAGGACATCATTGGTGCCATCTAAATGTACGTGGAATGATGATTGGTGATAATCTATGAAGTGTTTATCTGCGATTTTTTTTTCTTTTTTGCCAAATTTTGCATGGTACGTTCCAGTCGTATGAGTGCATCATATCTTATCCAACCTATGTAGACCACAGACTTATTATCAACTTAGAAGGCCAGCTTCCATATGGTTTGAACTCTTTTAATTTAGAATGATATGTTAAAGAAACGTATCCAGATGCGCATGCAAACAAATGGTTACCGACCTTGTAAAGGAGGTTTTCGCTCACAAGATTGGAATTTCCATGTGCATATTCCCCTAGTGACAATGGTTTAAAGTTCCTTCCCCTCCTAACACCTAATCTCCCAATTAGAATTCCAAAGTTCCCCCTGATCTTTGTTGAAAGATTCCATCAAAAAAGCCAAAAGGTAACCATGCATGCATGATGCTTTGCGGCCAATGTAGGACCAGTCGGCCATTTAGAGGACCTTTTTCCCTCACCATTAATTAAGTGGGAGATTCTGGGTCCCTAGTCAGTAACAGGAAAAAAGGCTTAATCTGGATTAAAAACAAAAATCAGATATATAAAACATGTATAATATAATAATAATACTCTTTGAATCTATGCTAAACGATTTATTAGCAGAACCACAGTACTCTTGACTCGATTTCTCCCACTAGTATGGAAGGACCAGCAGTGGAAGAAAAGTCCTGAGAGAGGAGGATTCCATAGATATTACTTTCTATTGGAGATAGACTGGGTGATAAGGATTCGAAAAATTGGTAGGAGCGTGTATCTCAAAGCATCACTTTTTTCCTTTTCTTTGTATTTTTTCGTACAGATTCCTGGAAAATTGCTCTAGTAGTTTTCAACTAATGATCAGTGCTAGCCCCACTAGCGTGTGTGGCCAGAATCTCATGACCATGACACCTTGGGGCAACTTGATAACCTGGGGCCACTTCGGCTTCAAATCATGTTTCCAGACCTCTATAGTACAATTAATCAAGAATAAACTTATCCCTATAAACATTATCGCAGTCCCAAAGTTCAATTAATATAGTTGTCGACGTGACTTGAAAATCTGTGGACGGCAGCAATGTCATGTGTCACCCTTTTAACTTTTAATGATAGAATAAAGACAGGAATATATGCAAATACTATTGCACACACTATACTTGAGAGTTATATTAATATTTACTACTTGTTCTTAAAAATAATAAGATAATCACTATATCCTTGACAGTTTTTGTGCATGAATATCTTCAATTAAACTTTATTACGACGGTATTATCAAGATCTAAAGGAATCATATACCATGCATGCATTTCCTGCTCCTGAAGTTTGCCGTTTCAGACTTTCTACTCCTACTTACATTCCAATATCGGGGGATTGGTGTTATAGATTCCAGATTGAATAGACATAACTGAAGTCTACTTGCAAGATTTTAGCCAACATAGGCTCGTAGGTTGGGGCTACCATATACCAACTTGCAGCTTAAAGCCACGGTATCACACCGCCAGGCTCCTTCATATTATGCTTTCCAAGATTTAGCTTTTTATTCCAAATAGATATTTAGTCTCACCCGAGAAATTGCGTCATTCTCTCCATTGATCATATACTCCCCTCCCCAGCTGAGCATATTATGGAATAATATTAATATGCTCACCGGCCCCAAACCTACTTCTAGAAACCAAATCTCCAAATATGTGGAGATCAGCCCTCTAGCATATTATAAAGCACACAGTTGACAAAACCCTATGCAGTATTGCATTTGAGTCATAGCTAGCTAGGCAAATAAAACAAATTGCTAGAACAAGAACTTCACTCTATAGCACATATATAAATATTATAACAAGTGTACGTTGGTTATAAACATGGTAACGACGTACGTTAGTAGCTTGGAAATGGGGGATACTAGCTGGGACGCACGGTGGAAAGATATGAAAGATTTATCTAGGGGAATCTAACCAGCCCATCAATTTTCCGGTAGAAAACAACGAAAACTGAGCGCTGAGAAGGGTTAAAAACCGTAGTTGGTAACTACGGGGGGCTATATGTGCATCGATCCACGGCAATATTAAAAGATTCTCCCAAATTATTGTGTGAATCTTCATCATTATTAAGGGTGAAACGGATATATGGGCCAGCCAAGTTCAAATCATGTGTTCATCCAAGAGAGGTAAAACTTTAAATCACTTTCCCTTTTACTTGAGAAATAACAATATATATGGCAATAATGAATAAAGCACAATTATTTATAGACATAATGAGTTAAAATCTAAGAGCAAGCGGCCGGGCAAACTCTACTAGACTCCAGCACAACATCCTGATCATGAAGTAACCGCTAACAACAAATCCAACAGATCATACGTGGATATCGTCCTTGTTATGTGTAGCGGTACTGTCTTTTGTATTACTTTTTATGTGCTTTATTTGAAACTGTCTGCCACAAGAAAAGACTGAATGAACTTTAGCATCTTAAAATAAATTATCCTCAACTTTTACGTCCATTCTTTGAGATACGAATGGTTATATATATTCCATGTCAAGTAATAGTCACGAGAATAAGTGATTGATGATATAAATGGATCATGTTAAATCATCAATTTTCTAAAAAAAAAACTTGAAAGTTGATAGGGAGCTGAGAGAACTTGATCAATTATTTACTTTATATTCTAATACACACCAAAGCAATAAGCCTAAGTCTTGTACGTACTATATATAATAGTACTAATGTTAGTAGAACATGTTATATCAAGTTTAAGTCTCCAACCATACTGCCGGTTCACCACACTTCATGTATAAAATCATCTGTAAACTCTATAACCCAGATTTCCATAAAAATAATGAACATTGACAACGTTGGTAAGATTCTCATTTTAAATCGTGAAAAACAGGTTTTTTGAAACTGTTGCTTTAATTTGCGACTTAGGTAACCGATCGATCAATGTCAACTACGACTGATCTATAATTACTTGTTCCGGTTAGAGTTCAAGCTAGACCAAGTGATCAATCAACTCTAAAATCTCGTTTTCCACCAATTTAATCAACAGTGAAAGAGGTAACGTGGCCCTCTATCGTTCATTAAACTTTGATGGTATTAAACTGGGGAACTTAATTCCATTGTCCGTTAGGAAAGGAACCTCCAAATAAGAACGTTTGTTGAGAGTAGAAAGTCCTTTCATTCTTGAACAGAGGACGAACGAATATGATTTTTTTTTTCCGACTCAAAAGCCAAACACCAATCACAAACGACCCAAGTGTGCCTGCAATTGGACACCTCTCACAGAGTAAACCAACATTCAGGAAAGTTCTCGACTGCTACAGGAGCGGGTAATATATATATGTTGACCTCTTCTCAGATTATATTTTATTTTTAATAAAGAATAAGGAAGGAAAGAAAAGGAAAAAGAAAAAACATGATATAACAATTGTGCGGATTCATCTGGCAGGCTAGATTGCTTGGACAGAATACACCCTAAAGATCACCTGCAACGTAGAGAAGTCAAAAAAGCTTTATTGCAGCAGATCTCTTTCGAAGAAGATGAAAATATGGATTGTGGTGCACACGTGAAAGTCTCGGTACGGTCATTGGATTGATTGTGGTTTGAGGTCGGGCCTACCTATGACCCTGCAACTGCAAGGATGGAGTAGAATAAAAAAAGATAAGGGTAATCGAAAATCAAATCCAAAAAGATGGAGAAGCTTGCCGTGGGATTTCTCCTTTGTTTTTGTCTCCTTTGGCATTCTTATCTTCTGAGGCTCTAACCCAATAAAATTACCCGACTTTTCTAGGTTTACTTTGTTTTTGTCTCCATTTCCATTAGCATTCTTCTCTTCATGAGGCTCTAACCCATTAAAATAGCCGACTTGTCTAGGAGTCGGCGACATCCCCAGTCCCACAAACCAAGCCACGTGAATTTGCCATGCCTAGTTCAAAACACGGAAGGGCCTTTTGGGGTCTATGGGTTCTAC
This sequence comes from Cyclocarya paliurus, assembly GCA_029856935.1. Taxonomy (NCBI): domain Eukaryota; kingdom Viridiplantae; phylum Streptophyta; class Magnoliopsida; order Fagales; family Juglandaceae; genus Cyclocarya; species Cyclocarya paliurus. The sequence goes on along the minus strand of CM056945.1, from coordinate 40,268,687 downwards.
TATTTAGGAACTTCTAATGTCTTTTAATGCATATAATCCAGATACTTATTAACTTAATAACGAATTCTCCTTATAAACTATGTTTTATAAACTTCTTGGAGGAACTGATTCTCCCACGTTGTTCTTCTTCTTCTCTTTCCCGTATCATCTTGTGGTTCCTAAGAGGACAAATCATAAAAATTCGACAAGAATTTGAAAGATTTTAGGCCAACTGGCACTACCCCACCTCACCTCCGCCACTCCTGCTTATAAAAGAGAAGACGTTGCACTCTCTTTGCACATATGATCTCCTCTTGACAAGCGTCTTCTCTCTTGACTCTCTTCAAACATCCCTCGCAATTTTTTGCCTTCCAGCTTTTCTATTCACTTCCTTGCTTTTAGGTTTAACACCTTAGCCCAGAGTTTCCGCAATCAATATAGACTATATTGTGTTCCTTCTCTTCCATTGCAAACGGCCTCACACTAGCTAAGCAAATGGCATCCAGTTCAATGTCCTCCAAAAGCTCCGACTCTTGGACTGCCAAGGAAAACAAGGCCTTTGAGCGGGCTCTGGCTGTGTATGATAAGGACACTCCCGACCGTTGGTACAATGTCGCTAAGGCTGTTGGTGGGAAAACTGAGGAAGAGGTGAAAAGGCGCTATGAAGAACTTGTGGAGGATGTCAAACGTATTGAGGCTGGCCGAGTGCCATTCCCCAAGTACAAGACAACTGGAGGGAGTGGCCAAAACATGACCGACGAGGAAAAGAGGTAGTAAAGTTAAAGCTTTTCACCTGAGTAAAGTGTCCTCGATCGTCTATATATATGCATGTATATATTTATATGCATATGGTGCTACCTTATTCTATGCTGGTTGTGTACACACAACGAACTCTATCTAAAATCTTATAACTACTGTCCACCAGCAAGATCTCCTTCCTTTGAGCCAAAAATAATAATAAGAGTCGCCCTTACCAAAAGTCATGCCTCTAACTTCTGTTTGGATTCTCTTTACATTCATTAATGAAAAGTTAATGAAAAGCTAAAGTATTGTGTCGTCGGTATATTAAAAGCACTTCATTTCCTTTTGAAAGCCCATTTTTTTAGATTTAAACCCCGCCCCCAGTACCCCACCCAATAAAAAAAAAGGAAGAGGTAACTATTTCCAAAACCTGAACCAAGCAGGGTCTCGACTCTCAATTGACAATATCATGAAATCATATAACATATCGCTGGGTAAACAACGTGACACGTAAACTATATATTCAAACAAATGTACGTAAATGGTTTTCCTTTTAATTAAGCCAGATTCTGATGGCTTTTCTTCATATATGCAGGATGAGGAACCTGAGGCTCTACTGAAGTGCAATGGCGGCCATGTTTAACTACAATAAAGATTAATCGCTCTGCTCCTCCTAATATTCGTCCTTGTATTCGTAGTAATATAACTAGCGTAAGAATCACAAACTTGGTGATTCCATCTTCAATTTCATGTCCGTTTTAAGTTCAGTCTACCATCTATTTCCTTACCATTCCACCATAAGCATATCAATGCAATGAAATATACATATCAGTAATATGTACTTCTATGTTTATAAGGGGTGCATTTCTTCTCCTTCCGTTTCTTCTTGAGCAGTTCAATATAGCATAAAATATGATCCAAATATGGCATTAATTAAACAATGAAAAAACAACAAGAATAGTTGAGATGATTTTAGATGAGTTGAATAAAATATTATTAGAATATTATTTTTAATATTTTTGTTTTGAAATTTGAAAAAGTTGAATTGTTTATTATATGTTGTGTAAAAATTTAGGAGAGTTGTAATGATAAGATGAGATAAGTTGAGATGATTTGAGGTGATTTTTGAATCCAAACAAGGGCTAAAGCATTCCATGACATAGCTTGGGATCTGAAAAATTCTGACCTCGGCCTTCGGAAATCATTAATCGGATCTTTAGGTCATGTTTAGAACTTGGACTTCAGTTTAATTTTAAATTGAATCTAGCGTCCAAACACCTAATTCTCAAATTACTAAACTTATCTTAACTCAAAATCTCTTTACAGGTGAGACTCATGTAAAGCCCCCAAATTTAGCTTGGGATTGGACGGACATTTGAAGTGTTAAGACATGCAACACAAAGTTACTTGCCCCCGTTCATAACATATAAAATGCAATATTCCTAACATGCATATAGCATTATGCAATATTCATAGTGGATAAATTTTTTTTTTAGCAATACTATGCACCAAACTCAAATATCCCAAATGCTTAAAACATACTTCATATATAAAGACATACTAAACATCAGAGATCACAACATTAGCCCAAAATGGTTGTGATCATAAGTGTGTTGGAGATTCAACTCCATAAGTAAAAGTAGTAATTTGAGTTAGCTACTACACTATCATTGACGTCGCACCGTCGTTTAGTCGACCGTGTCTAGATAATTGTTTCCCAATTTTTCTTCAGATCACGTAACAAGATCTATCATTCGGGGAGAAAATGGTAGTTGAGACTATCATAGTGAGATTTGATTACAAATCTCAACAAGTTAACATAAAACCTCCATACAAGTTAATGATGCATTCATGGCGCTAAAAACATAAATGCATAATCAAAATCATAAATAATCAAAACAGAACTTGATATATAATATAACATAACTGACATAATTTAAACTAAAATGTAAACTGAAACTTGACTTGACATAACATAAACGTGAATTTGAAATGTAATATGGACTTGAAACATGGCATATTATGAACGTGAATATAACATAAACTTAAACTTGAAACATAACATGAACGTAAACATAACATAACATAAACATGAACTTGAACATAGCATGAACTTGGGAATCTTTTTCATTTAACTTGATAAACGTGAACATGTGAGTGCTACATGGGCCCCTTAAAGCCAAGTGTCATTGCCGATTACAGTATCACAACACATGTATCTGCACCAGCTGTGAGTGCGTTAATACATACGTCACAATTGTTGTGGCCCCATGTATTCTACGTGTCACAATTGCTGTGTCTCACGTAGTGTATGCGTCACAATTGCTGTGACATCATACTTTATGTTTCACAGTTGTTGTGGTCCCATAAACTGTTTAAATGAAATGTGGCTCCATTGGTATTATTGCCTGGCGCGTTTCGGTGACCAGCTAGTTAGGCCCTATTCGCAATCTGTTGACTGTATTTCGTCAATTTAGAAAATTTTACATCTATTTAGACACTCTAGAGTGAACAAAAGAGTTTCACTAGGATATTTCCCTATCTTAACACTTATGATTGACATGAATAACTTAACATGACTGTTCTTGAAATATACAAACTGTATTTCAGTCAAAACGTGACTTGAATACGAAAGAACAGAAGCCCTGACGTAACATAACATGACTTGAACGTAACTCATAAGACATGACATACTTAATATAGAAATATTTCATAATATGACATAATATGTAATAGACAATATTTCGTAACATGAGATAACATGTAATAGTTAACATACTTAACATAACATACTTGCAACAATAAATATTACATTGCATGACATACATGACATTCCACTTCTTCCTGATATTGTCATGATGAATTTTATCGAATAAATGAATAGTACTTAATAAATAAGTTTTCAGGAAAGATTCTTCTTTCTTAGACAGAATTTCAAGGTTCACAGGAAAGATTAGAGGGTCACATCGATCCACTTAAATACCAATCTCCTAGACAAAACCTTCTTAGATTGTAAAAATGTATCCACACTACTTGCAATGTATAGCAATACTTGACAGAATATCTTGTGTAACAGATGAATAATTTATGATAGAATATCTTGTATAACAGATGAATAATTTGTGACAAAATAGATTCTTTGTAACAGATAAATATGTAATAATTCGACATGACACATATGATAACATACATACATATACTATAGTTTATTTACTTATCATCCATACACAATAAATTGCAAGTAAGTTAAAAGCTAATTTATCTCGATTTTTGCATTTATAGACAAAACTCAAGTGCGATCACTAGTATTTGAAAGTAGTGATTTTTAAAAATTATAACTTAATCACTAACAATTAAAAATATGAAAAATATCAATTTAGAGTAAAATTATTATTTTACTATCTACATATGAAAAGATGATCATCTTACCCTGACCTTAAGGATTTTGTATCCTAACTAAAAAATCATCAAAATTTATATACCTTATGTAAATTTTGTTTTAAACTCAAATATCAATTCAAAAAAATTTAAAACCAAACACAACCATTAAAACTCTATAAAGGCCAAAACTTACATAGGTTATTTCCCTTGATTTTTGTTGCAATTCTTTTAAATTTTAAAATGCATGATTAAACCACATTTTTTCTTCTCATAATATATTCCTAAGAATAATTATGTTTTGAATCATGAATAAAAGTTATCAAAATCACTAAAACCATACTTGAACTTTTCGATTTTTCTTCTAAGTACAAAAATAGAATTTTGTTTCTAACTTGCTTAGATCAACCTTTTGATCCATGACTTAAAAATATGTGATCTTCAAACCAAAACATCATATGGTTTAAAAAGGTGTACTAAAACATATCTAAGCTTTAAACTCAATATCATATGGTTAAAAATCAACCAAAACATGAATTTAGCCAAAAACATCATCACTTGGCCTATCCGAATATCTCGTTGCATAAAATTTCATATATTTGAAACTAACATGAAATATATTCAAAAAAACATTCTAACATGTATATAAGAGACTTAGTCTCCTCAAATAAAAATATCAAAACCATTGGAATAAGATTAGACCATAAAAGATTTAAATTTTCTGAAAATGGAAACTGTTTTTCCTCTTCTAGATTCGAAGTTTCTAAATTTAAGGAAATATTTCACCAAAACTTTTAATCATGCAACAAATTCTCAACCAATAATTATACACCCATGTTTAGAATACTTCATAAAAATTTTGGCCCAAGATCTATCTATTAGCTTGGTAAAAAACTCTAAAATATAACATATTCTCTAATTTATCGCCCAGAATGACCTTTCTGGAGTTTAAACAACTTTTGACTGATCAAATGATCTCCAAATTAAATAAATAAGGCATCCACATAAACTAGACTAAAAAATGAACAATATTAATGAAGGAAAGTTTATGATAAAATACTTACAAGAGCTTATAATCAGGCATGCAAAAGAGTTCAAAAAAATTGTCCGAGAGTGTCTTTTGTGTTCTAACAAAGCAAAGTGTAAATGATAGATGATTTTCGTTGGAAGGGGGCTGAAGTGCTTTTTATATAAGTTGTGGAAGATGATAAGTCTGGAATGAAGCTTGAGTGTTGATCCTTTTCTTTTTCTAATAAATTATACAAAAATCAACTCAAGATATTTTCCACTAGGTGGAGTGTAGAATTGAAAGAATGATGTAGCCCTTTAGCCATTCACTTCAAGAACCTTCTAGGTTCTCTTGAACAAATTTGATCAACCATGTGGAGGGTAAAATATCTTAATATAAATCAATGCTAAGGTGGCCAAATTCGTGGGCCTAAACTGCATGGGCCTTAATTTTGGATTTTTAAGAGGGTTTGAGTTGCTATTAAGCCCAAATCCGATTTCTCTTAGCCAAATCAAATATCCAAGGTTAACAAGGTTGGATAATGATATTCTAACATAAATTTGAAGGATTAATAGCATGTGGAAGTAATTTTATCAAGCGATTAAACACAATGTTAGAAACTGATTCATTAAGGTTTTGGAGCTCAACTTTATAATTTGGATAAAACCGTTTAGGATTTCTATTTCCACCATACCTTGGGATTCTTAGTTGGATTTAAACCATATAGGATTTACTAGGGTGGAAATCCTCTTTGGTTTGACACAATTTGATTTGTCGGATGGAATAGGGTTTTTGCTTAAGTGACAAGATCTCACACCTTGATTCCTTCAAATTCATCAAACGTTACTCATGGTGCCAAGTTTCTAATACTAATCATTTCGGAACAGTGAATAATAAATTTAGCACGGAAAAATCCTAAATATCCATATTAACTTTCAGTTAAAATCGTGTACCGAAATTCAACCCCAAAGTGCCCTTAAAAATAAAAACACAGTTTCGAATAGGCGTTTTGTCCGAAAATATGAAAATGAGTTATTGCGCTATAAAATCCTAAATAATTAACTGAATCTAATGGTGCTAACCATAACGCATTCTGATACTTCTAACTATCTCAAATCATTAAAAATTCACTTTCTCGCACCATAATGAGTGATAGCTCTGATTATACTCAAAGACTAAAACCTACGTAGGTTGTCGAATCCTAAAAGCTTAGGGTGTTTTTATGAGGTTCCAAAAGCTTACAGAAATTTCACCATTTAATTTCTAGCGGGCTGTTACATATTCCATTCCTAAAAAAAATATTTTGTCCTCGAAATCGACGTAAGTAACAAACAACAAGTTAAAGAGAAGATGTTGTTCACCAAGTTAAGGAGAAGATGTTGCTCACCAAACCTACTGTCCATCACTAGACGAATCGTCACTGGTTGGTTCTAGTGGTGGTGCATCGACATCTATTGGCATGGCCTTTCTGCTGCTCCACCGAACTCTACTTAGTCTCGTGTTATCCTAGCCTTGAAGTTATCCCGATCTAACCTCATAATCGAGTGTAAAGGCAGGTAACGTTCTTCATGAGGTAATGCCTTCCTCTCGTAGCTCACATTATTCTTATCTATAACCATCACATGGTTACACAAAATGACTACCACCATATAAGAGAAAAGTATAACACTTACAAAGGTCACTATTTTCCTTACTACTCAAAGACTTATTTACCACAGATATATCTACCTCGGAGATTCTGCCATTCCTTAAATCTCTCACTCTAATCAACAATTGGTAATGGAGTCCTTCCGCAAAGTAGGTTGAGTCATACTGACATACTTTCTAAATCTAAAACTTCAAATAGATAATTTCCCAAAACGTTTCCTTAGAAAAAAATATAAGCGATACACTTCAAGTGTCCTTGTAATTTAGTTTTAATCTATACCCAACTGAATTCACTTTCTCTATTTCCTCAAGGAATTCTATTTGTCTAGGACTAGCTTATTCCTTCATAATCACAATGAATCGTTCCTCCTTCTAGGTGATACCTTGATAATCGTTCAAGTATTAACTTAAACTCAAGACTTTCTCTCTTGTGATTGGCATAGCTCTTCTATAAATCATGAACGGCCTCTCATTCTAACTCTAAATAAAAGGATCAATTCCTATTGTTCCTGTAAATTCTCAAGACCAAGCTTTTACTCTTCATATATTTGTCTCCAATAGAAGGGTGATCTATGTATCTACAAAGACAAAGCTTCACCAAAATCACTTAATGGCAGTTGGATAAAACTACTATCATAAATGAATCCTACTAAGGCCAAAGCTTCTCCCAAACACTTTACTCTTCCGAACACAAATTCCATTGGATCCTCAAAATTAAAACAAACTCCAAATATGTGAAATACTAGTTAATCAACCTTCATATCATTCATCTAATTGCTATAGGGTATTCAATATCTACACCGATATGAGCAATAATACTCCTAATGAGAATTGTTACTTTTACCACCTGGATAACAATTCAACTTCCGAACTAAACTCTTAAGTAAAACCATAATCACCAAAAACAATGACTCATTTGAATCAAACAATTTACAAGTTACAAACCTCAATGACTTAACATTACCCAAAATAACAATAATGCATAATACCATCAGTTGCAATCTAATCAACCTTAACTAAGTTTAACAATACAGAGGTCTTAGAAAAAATACTACTGACGGTGCCAGCTCCTTCAATTCCTAGGATGTCAGCATCAACGTCTACTTGAATGACCGGCTTACACTCTTATACTTTAAGAAATTCAATCCTAATAAAGACTAAAATTTCAAGCCTAATAATATTTGGTGCATTTCCTAAAAATGTGAATTTATAACCCAGTGATGTATTATTCTGATACCATCCTGTGACGCTTCCAAATTTCACTTGGGATTGGACGAACTTTTGAAGCATTGAGACATGCAACACAAGGTTACTTGCCTCCGTTCATGACATATAAGATGCAATATTCATAGCGGATAATTTTTTTTCTTTAGAAATACTATGCACCAAACTCAAAATATCCCAAATGCTTAAAACATACTTCATACATAAAGATATACTAAACATCAGAGATCACAACACTAATCCAAAATAGTTGTGATCATAAGTGTGCTGGAGATTCAACTCCATAAGTACAAGTAATAATTTGAGTTAATTACTATATTATCATTGACGTCGCACCGTCGCTTAGTCTACTGTATCCAGTTGATTGTTTTCCAGTTCTCCTTCAGATCCTGTAACAAGATCTACCATAGTGAGATTTGATTACAAATTTAAGCAAGTTAATAGAAAACCACCACACACATTAATTATGCATGGATGATAGTAAAAATATGAATGTATAATCAAAGTCATAGTTAATCATAGCATAACTTGATATACAACATAACATAAGTGATATAACTTAGACTGAAACGTGAACATGAAATATGGCATACCATGAACGTGAATATAACATAAACTTGAAAAGCATAGCATGAACGTGAACTTGAACATAATATGAACTTGGAATCTTTTTCATTTAACTTGATAAATATGAACATATGGGTTCTACATGGGTCTCCTAGAGCTATGTGTCCCTACCGATTACCGCGTCATAGCAGAGATGTCTGCATCAGTTGTGAGTGCATTAATGCATACTCTACAATTATTTTGGCCCCATGTATTCTATGTGTCATAATTACTGTGTCTTACTAGTGTATGCATCACAATTGTTGTGACCCTATACTTCAAGCTCCACAGTTGTTGTGGCCCCATGATTTGTTCAAATGAAATGTGGCTCTATCGGCGTTAGTGCCTGGTGTGCGCTATAACTAGGGGTGAAAAACCGACTATGCTGTTCGGTTCCACCCAGAAACCGAAACCGACCGACAACCCTGGAAATCAGCCACAAACCGGTCGAAACCGACCGAGCTAGGGGGAAGAACCGGCTGGTTCGGTTGCCGGCGGTTCACAGTCAGTTTTTCGGTTTTGGGCCGGTTTGGGCATGCTTTTTGGGCCATTTTTAAACCCAATTCAAATTCTTTTTCAGCTCAAAATCATCAACATTTTAGACTTTTTTTGCTGAATTCTTAAAATTAATTTTAAATATTTAATTTAATTTAAATTTAAATTTTAATGTCATGTCTTATTTTAATTTTGTACATACTTATACTTTATAGTCTTAATATCTTATATAGTAATTACTAGATAACTAAAAAAAAAAAAAACTCCACTAAATGTTCCATACATATTACAAACATTGCAAAACCAAATTGTCTTAAACAACTAAGCAAGTAAGCAACTATTGTTCTTAAATAAAATTTCACAAATCTTCATTCTTCAGTCTTTAACTCTTCAGTCATCAATAGTTGTGATGAACGATGGTCCCAACTTTATATAGAAAAACATCATATAATCAATATTAATAAATTAGGATAATGAAAAAAAATTAAATTAAATTAGAAAAGTAAATGAATATGGAAATTGAATGAGAAAAATATTACCAGATTCTACCACAAAGTTCTCAACATTATCCATGGACTCTCGAATATCAATTGGCGTTGGCGGATGTCGCAACCAATATTGAGTACAAATAAGTGCCTCAACAGTTTTCGGAGCCAACGAACTCTGAAAAGGATCAAGTATGCGACCTCCCATACTAAATGCTGACTCTGATGCAATCGTCAAAACAAGCATGGCTAACACGTCTCGTGCAATCATCGCAAGTATAGGATAGTTAGGCTCATTATCTTTCTACCAATTCAACAAGTCAAAAGATTGGTTGTATGCCTCACAACCATCTGATAAATATCGGTCTATTTCTGACTTAGGAGCTGTAGATTCAGAGGCAGATGATGCTGCCAACCACTCAAAAAAAATTTGCGACTCATGATTTACTTCATCATCATTTGTGGGTGCAAACGAAGGAGGGGGAACATTTTCTCTACTAGTCGAGGAAGAACTGAACGCAACATTATACTCCACATACATGTCTGATAATAATTGTCTCACATTCCTTCAGCCTGACTCTCATCAGGAATTTTTTTCAGGTGGAAAGTAAGAAGTCCCAACTTATTACGTAGATCAAGGATAACAGCAATCAACAAGAACAAGTTCATCCTATCTAATGAACCCCAATACTTATCATATTTCATTCTCATGCTTATGGCCATGCTCATCAAATGACTATTCTCACTCTCACTTAGCCTAACTAACTCTTTTTGGAGCATACAAATCTCCAAGAAACTGGTGTTTGCTGTGACATATAAAGACCCTGAAAATCGACAAGTAGTATCATAAAACATCTTAAAAAATTTCACAAAAACCCGCACTATTTCCCACTCATAAGTTCTAGGACGCCCAATGTTTCCATCCTTAAAGTAAGAGACCAAATTATAGTCCTCACTCTCCATACGCCTGAAAGCCTTCTCAAAATTTTCAGCCGCCTCCAACATCATGTAAGTTGAATTCTATCGGGTTTGCACATCAAGGGACAACATTTTTTTACAATCAATTTTTTCTTTTTCTGCACATCTCTTAAACTTTTCTAATCGAGCGCACATATTTAATTGCATTTCTAGCCATTGTAATGGCTTCATTACACTCCTTAAGACCCTCATTCACGACAAGATTCAGAATATGAGCATAACATCTCATGTGCATATACTTTCCTCCCAACAATTTTCCGTCAAAAAATACCTCAAATATGAAATTACAGTATCATTTGAACTAGTATTATCAACAATAACAATAAATATCTTATCAATACCCCAATGAAGGAGGCACGATTCAATAACTTTCCCAATCGTATCCCCTAGATGATTAGGGATTAAACAAAAATTGATGATTTTCTTTTGCAATTTCCAATCACTATCAATTAATTGTGCAGTGAGGCATTTATAATTAAGATTTTGTACCGATATCCACGTATCAGTAGTTAATGAAATCCCCATTCCCCTATCTTTAGACAACTTTTTAATCTTGGTCTTTTCCTTCTCAAACAGTTTCATACAATCTCTTGCAACCGTAACTCGACATGGCACTTTAAATCTAGGTTCAAGCAAGCAACTATATTTCTTAAATCCTTGCCCTTCAACAATTCTAAATGGCAATTCATCAATGATTACCATCTTCGCAAGCACCAACCTCACAGCCTCTTCACTAAATTTGTGGGTTACAAGATTCCTTAAACTATCACTCTCTCCAAACCCCTCCGAGGATGCCTCACCTGCCAATGTTGTTTGGTATTTACCCAAAGGCCCACACTTATGAGGATTTTTGGGACATGAAGGTAGATGGTTTTGCATAGTTGAAGTTCCGTTCCTCTTTGAGTGGCAAGCGTACATCTTGCCACAATAATTACACTTGGCCTTAGGCTCATCTACGAAACAACCCTCAACTTTTGTAAAATGATTCCAAACAATTGACAGATCATTCCCCTTCCGTTTCTTAGGAAGCAGACAATTACGACTATTAGGGGCACTTGAGGGTTTTGGTGTTTGGATCTCTCCCAAATTAATTGTTTGGGAGTTCGAATCAAGATCAATTGGACTTGAAGAAGAATCCATCCAACATATAAAACAAACAAAAAAGAAAAAAATTAATACAATTTCATAGCAGTTAGTTTGCAACGTGGCAAACATCACAAATCTAAGATTCTAATCTATATTTTATAACAAAAGTGTATGATTTTAAAAAAAGTCAACACATTATTAAATCTGCAAAATTTATATCAAAACCTAAACCTAATATCAAAACCTAATATCAATATTAAATCTTAACCTGTAAAATTTATCACAATTCTAAACCTAATATCCAAATTTATCAAAAATAAGTAAATAACTATGATTTTATTGTAAATAAAAACTTGTGAAATGGGGAACATCCGAACAACTATATATAAACTTCTTCAGTAAATAAGCCAGATTTTTCGAATTCGAATATACAATCGGGAATCTCCGAATCGGGGCTAATAGCTATATATAAACTTGCTCTAGGTTATAATATATATTCATGAAATTCGAAGTACTAAGATTCTCATCACAAAAATTGAAACAAAAAATCAGATTCATAGAGTATGATGAAGATTTTAATTCATTTTGTTTACCTAAAAAAATGACCGTGGGATGCGTTGTTTCATGATGCCGTCACCGTCAGAGAGTGGAGAGGCTGAAATGAGGGGGTTGGCGTTGGCAATGGCCGCTGTCGATGGTCGTTGTCTATTGACTGGGCTGAATCGGCTGAGGCTCGAAACAGAAATGGAGAATGGGAGGGAGGCAGATGAAATGAGAAGAAGAGGTCGACGGGTTGTTTAAACCCTAGGAAGAAACGGCGCCGTTCCCTTTAATTTTTTTTTTTACACTAAAGATCCAGAACGACGCCGTTTCACTTAAATAAGTGAAACGACGTCGTTTAATAATGGTATATATGTTTTTAAAAAAGTCTACTAACGTCGGCCAGTTTTTCAATTTTTGCTGGTTCAAACCGAGAACCAAACCGGCCGACGCCGGTTTTTGTAATTTCCCACCGACGACCGACCGATTCCCTGCATGTTCTGAGCTCTGGAGGCCGGTCTGAGTCGGCGGCGGTCGGTTCGCTGATTTTTTGTACAGCCCTAGCCGTGACCATTTAGTTAGCCCCATTTGCAACCTGTTGATTGTATTTCGCCAATCTAGAGAATTTCACACCTATTTAGACACTCCAGCTTGAACAAAATAGTTTCACTAGGATATTTCTTCATCCTAGCATTTAGGAGTATGATTGACATGACTGTTCTCAAAATACACAAACTGTATTTGAGACGAAATGTGACTTGAATACGAAATGAGAGAAGTCCTGGTGTTAAAACTCTATAAAGGTCGAAACTTACATAGGTTATTTTACTTGATTTTTGTTGTAATTCTTTTAAATTTCAAAACTCATGATTAAACTAAATTTTTTTTTCTCATAATATATTCATAAGAATAATTATGTTTTGAATCATGAACAAAAGTCATCAAAATCACTAAAACCATATTTGAACATTTCGATTTTTCTTATAAGTTCAAAAACAGATTTTTGTTTCTAACTTACTTAGACCAACCTCTTGATCCATGATTTAAAAATATATGATCTTCAAATCAAAACATCACATAGTTTAACAATGTATCCTAAAACAGATCTAAACTTTAAATTCAAGATCACATGGTTAAAAATCAATCAAAACATGAATTTAGCCAAGAACATTATCACTTGGCCTATCCGAATATCTCCTTGCATAAAATCTCATATTTTTTAAACTAACATCAAATAACTTCAAAACAACATTCTAACATGTATAAGAGGTTTAGGATCCTTAAATAAAAATATTAAAACCATTGCAATAAAATTAGATTATCAAAGATTTAAACTTTCTTAAAACAGAAACTGTTTTTTCTTTCCAGATTTGAAGTTTCTAAATCTAAGAAACTCTTTCCCCAAAACTTTTAATCATGCAACAAATTCTCAACCAATAATCATATACCCATGTTAACAATACTGCATAAAATTTCGGACAAAGATCTATCCATTAGCTTGATCAAAAGTTTCAAAATATAACATATTTTCCAGTTTATCGCCTAGAATGACATATCTAAGGTTTAAACTACTTTTGATTGATCCAATAATCTCCAAATGGAACAACTAAGATATCCACGTAAATAAGACTAAAAAAGGAACAAATTTAATCAAGGAAAATTTATGAAAAAATATTACAAAAAATTCTAATCAGGCATGTAAAAAAGTTGAAATTTTTTTTCCGAAAGTGTCTTTTGTGTTCTAACAAAGTAAAGTGTAAATGAGAGATGATTTTCGTTGGAAGGGGACTGGAGGGTTTTTTATACAAGCTATGAAAAATGATAAGTCTAGAATGAAGTTGAGTGTTGATATTTTTTTTTTCAATAAAATATACAAAAATCAGCTCAAGATATTTCCCCTAGGTTGAGTGTAGAATTGAAAGAGTGAGGTGACCCTTTAGCCATTCACTTCAAGAACCTTCTAGGTCATTTTGAACAAATTTGATCAGTCATGTGGAGGGTTTGGGTTGCTATTAAGTTCAAATCCGATTTCTCTTAACTAAATCAAATATCCAAAGTTAACAAGGTTGGGTAATGATATTCTAACACAAATTTGAAGGATTAATAGCATGTGAAAGTAATTTAATCAAGCAATTAAACACAATGTTAGGATTTTAGTTTCCACCATGCTTTTGGATTTTTAGTTGGATTTCAACCATATAGGGTTTACTAGGATGGAAATCCTCTTTGGTTTGGCATAGTTTGATCAGTCTGATGGAATATGATTTTTGCTTAAGTGGCATGATCTCACACCTTGATTTTTTTAAATCCATCAAACATTCCACATAGTGCCAAATGTCTATACTATTCATTCCAGAAAAGTGAATAATAAACTTAGTACTGAAAAATCCTAAATATCTGTATTAGCCTACAGTAAAATTGTTTACCAAAATTCAATCTCGAAGTGCCTCTAAAAATAAAAACACAGTTTTGAATAGACATTTCGTTCGAAAATATGAAAATGGGTTTTAACGCCATAAAATCTAAAATAATTAACTGAGTCTAATGACGCAGACCATAATGCATTCTGACATTTCTAACTACCTCAAATAATTAAAATCTCACTTCTCACACCATAGTGAGTGATAGCACTGATTATGCTTATAGACTGAAACCTACGCAATTGATAGAATCGTGAAATCTTACGGTATTTTTACGAGGTTCCTAAAACCTATAGAAATTTCATCATTAAATTTCTAGTGGGCTGTTACAACGCACAACCCTTTTTAACTCAACACCTGTTTACACGCAGGGCCCACAACCTTTTTCAACTTAACACCTCTTTACATATGGGACTCATAACATTTTTCAACTTTTCATAAATACATTTAAACTCATCTTAACATTTAAATGCTTCTAAACTCATTTTAGGTGGCCCTACAAAACTTATGGCGAGTTTGGAGGCTTAGATGAGACACAAAATTCTCATATGATCTCATTTCATCTTATTCCTGAATATAATTCAAATATAAGATTTTTAAACTAATCATTATACTTTTTCAAATTTTCAAATAAAAAATAAAAAAAAGTCTAACCTTTTCAAATTCTCAAACAAAAATAATATTATAAAAATATATTTTTACAATATTTCAATTTTATAATATTTTTTATTCAACTTTTTCTCTCTCATTTTTCAAAACTTAAAAAATACTCAACTTAAACTATCTTACTACTATTTACAAAATTCGCATATCATCTCACTCCCCAAATAAGCCCTAGTACACCATCTCAACTCATACTCAAGATCCAAATAAGGTCTAATTCTTCTGGATTGAAATGATAAAAAAAGGAGCTTGTTCAGAGATAACCAGATTGAAGGAACGAGAGATGCGGCCACAGAACAAGATTATGAAGAGGTGGGAAATACGAGTACTGCTACACAGCAGCTTGTACACAACACACTTTTTTTTTTTTTAATGTTAGGATCCATCCACGTCAGAAATTTGATTTCCATCTCTCTCTCATCGAACCCCCCTCTCTCATTGAGCTCTCTCTCTCTCTCTCTCTCTCTCTCTCCAAGTTACCGTGATGGCGTGATGAGGTTGTAGATCTGGAATGAGGTATGGTTTCTCTTCGACGTTAACTCCTATTCACAGATCATGGGACGCCAAGAGAGAGGATGAAATCGGGATGGGAAAAGAGGGAAGAGAGTAGATGAGTTATGAGGGAAGAGAGGGACAAAGCACATAGACGAATTTTTCAGAGGGAAGGGAAGATAAAAACCATACGGAATAGAGACATCTGCTTTCAGAGGGGGAGGGAAGAGGGAGACAGGGTTTTTTTTTCCTCTTTAAACTGTTACGTGGCCTTAAACTGGGTTCACATGTCAGGTGTGTTGTGCACCTTAAGGGAATTGGCAGCTGAGTAGCTTTTTTAGGAAAATATTATTACTTTAAAAAGTCTTTTATAATCATTAGCAGGGTCGTGCTTCGGTGACTGGAGGACGTTTCCCACCATAAAAATTTTCCACATGGCATTAGAAATAAAACTCCCACCACATATTAATCTATTAGAAAAATTATACTTGTCAATGCTACTTATCATCTCCTACATCACACACCAACATATGATTTATTATTTTTGTGTTTTTATTTAAATACATACATATTAATATATAAATATGTGTGTTTAAATAGAATGATAAAATAATAAATCACTTATTAAAATGATCTGGTGTGAAGATGATAAGTAACATTTCTTTATTTATTAAGCTTATTCACTTGTATACAAATTGGGTAAGCCCGTTTTAGATAAGAGACCCTTCTAATCCTAATTAAGATGGGGTCCATTTATTTAAACCCATTTTTTTGACACATCCCGTTGAAGTTTATTTTTTGACTTTATGAGATACATTTTGTTCTTACGTTTTCTTCTCTTTATGAGAAATATTGATTGTAGACAGGATAAATGCACGAGACTTTCATAGAAAGGTTAAATTTGGTTTATTGCTTATACGCAGACTTTCATAAAGTTCTGCATATTTACCTCGTGTTTGTATAATTTTTCTTTCTAAAACACAATACTCAATGTGCATACAAAACATGTAACACTCTGCATTTATAAAAGGTTGAGGAATGAAAACTCGGTAAATAGAATCTCAATCTTAGTTAATTATTTGGTATATAAGCTAATATGTATTATAAAATTTCTTTAGTCTTACTTCGAATTATTATAAATATTGAAAACATATATCATTATTTCCATGATAGGTGATATTTCGGATTCCATACCAAAATGCAATTGAAAGGCTTTTGTAATTTGTGAGAGGGATCATATTGCGTAACACCCTACCACTATGAGAGGTTGGTGAATGTGATGAAGTTAGTAAATAAAATCTCTATTTGACTATTCCTTTTAAAATATGAATTTAGACATCGGAACTCATTTACTAAACCCTCATTTATCACTGGCACATAGATGCAGATCAGTATTTCAGAATATTATTCCTCCTCCGATGCACCAAAGTTCTTCTTTTATATTTAAGCATAAAATTTGAATCGCCATCTATTATAAGGAGAGTGGTACGCAGAAAAGTCAACAATAATATTCCTTGTACACGAGTAGTCTAGTTAAGCCCCTTGCAAGTAATTGATACCAAACTAACGATGAGGTTGACGATAAAGAATATGACAAAACAAGCGCAACAACGTCCAATTGTCATGACATTAATTTCTTGATTTTAATGCCTAGTGCTAGATTGCTAGCCGGTGTGAAAAAAAAAAGTTGCTTGTCTTCCGTGTTCTCTCCTAGAGGCAATCATTTAAACCAAGAAACAAAAAGCTTTGGCAAAGTCTCAAAACTATGGATCCCATGATTCCTTAGGCGGAAAGTTATCTGGCTTAGAAAGGTTACTTGCCCTCTTGATTCAAGTTTCCACAAACTAATCTCTTGGGTTACCACACTCAAGGTTTAACGGTAGTACATGAACATGAGTTTGGGCAGGGCAAAATATAGTTGAACACAATGGAGGAGATTTTATTCAACTTTCATCTGATCATCTCATCTCATCCGTGTAAACAAACTAGGCCTAATCTCATAAAGTCAGTTTTCACTTCAACATAATTGAAATAAATATTTAGAACCAGTTAGCTTTTCTCATTTAGAACTTATTGTTAAATAAGGTGTGTTATTGCAACTCGTATTGTTAAATATATAGCAGTATATTGATCAGGAAGACAAGAAAAAAGTTACAGTGTACAGGGTTAAGAAACGTCTTCATAATCAATTCTAGTGTTCAACTTTCATAATACAAAAGAGCTAACAAAAAAAGTTTTTATTTAAAGAAATTTACGTATATTCTTTAAAACCAATTTCACTTCACAAACCTGATTCTTATTAACACTGTTGACATCAACACATACACGACTAATGACGCCCTGCCCACCATAATAATTTCTATCATGCTATACCAAACACCATTGCCATCATGGGACATCCACTGAAGCAATAAATCCACCCCAACAAATACCCTTGATCGAGTAGAGGGTAGTATATGAGATTCTACTTGCCTAGGAGAGAGAACTTATTGCAGTTCATAATTGTTTCATAGGACTTGTATTGTATCATTGACTATCATTTTTTACTAAAACTTATAATAACATCATAGCAAATACAACCATTTTAAGGGATAAAATATAATAGGTCTATGGTATTTTCTAGACCCAACCCAATGGGGGCACTCATCAGGAGGAAAGAATGAGAAAATAGAGGGAAAGTACAAGAGGTTGAGAGAGTGTAGAGTGTCAGGAGGAAGAGAGGGAAGTGCCATAAACTAAAGGGGAAGTGACATAAAGAATGGGTGAAGGGACGTAAAGCAAGGGCAGAAGATAAAAAAGGAGCGAACTAGACGACTTGGGGGGACTTTTGGGTCAGACTTCTTCGAAACTTCACTTTCTTGAACCTTACCATAGAGACTCCGGCGAGAGGATAAAAACCAAGGGATAGAACTTAGATCTCCATTGTACAGTGAGGACGAGAGACTATAAGAGACTGTAAACAAACATATTATAGTAGATTCTCCCCTCCTTGAACTCCCGTGGATGTAGGCCCAATACCGAATCACGTAAATCTATGTGTCTCCTTCTATTTATTTTTTTTGCATTTATTTATGTTAATTTCCATGAATATACGCATGGATACCGTACAATCACACTAGACGACTTCCAAGGGCTCCACATAACACCAATAGAGGCCCATAACAACCTCAGCAGGGCCGGGAATGGATCTTTCTCCCTTTCTAGACTGTTGCTATATTTTTAGACATTAACAATTGGCGCCGTTTGTGCGATTCGAGTTATTTTTACACCAGAAGTGGAAGAATGTCGATTTCCTGACACGCTAGTAATCTTCAAAGAAGGAGATAACGTTTTCCAAATAAGTATTCTCAGCTCTCCAGCTTTTATTTTTATGAAAAGTACTACAGCAAAAAAGGGTGCACTTAAGTTCTTTCCATGCCTACAACATGTAAGCCGGGAACCCAAACTCCCTGGCCACTTGAACTGCAAGTCCTCTGTGCATTTTAAATATGAAAATATATAATGTATATGGGCACTTACGCAGGTGGCTAGGAGTGCACAGTGTTTGACTCACGGGAGAACCCCTCCCTCGGCCTCGACATGAGCAACCTCCAAGGTACGTTCCATGCAATGTGTTGGCCATGCGATGTGCTCCACCGTCCTCACTTGTTCGGCTGCCACATGCACAATCCTAGTCACCTGCATGCCCCTTGGCCACCTTGTACGTCGTATGCAAATCTCGAACAACCGCCTCCTAGCCATGCAAGCGGGAAACCTTCCCAGTGACTTGCATCCCCGTCACCTTGCATGTCACAAGCATGCACCCTAGTCACCTTGCATGTCGCATGCACACTTTACACAGCCACCTTCTCGGCTAAGGGCAAGCGGGCAACCTACACCAGATACCAACCTCCATGCTCGACCAACCCAACAAAGTCTCCCCATTGATCAGATTCGTGCATCACGATGTCCATCATCTCCTCAAACACTGTGCCATAGTGAGTCTTTCTTGATAAAAAGAAGAAGAGAAAGAAAGAGAAGAAATAGCAACCAGCAACAGGCAATTTCACTTAAGCAACAATTGGCTACAATGGCTAAAACACCCCTATTTGTCTCCTTCAAAACTTATGTGGATTTTATTTTTACTAACATGATCGATTCCTGTAGCGCGAAACATTGGCTAAACACCCCACCACTCGTGAACATTGTTTGGACATCTCAATATTTCTCCATCGCAATAAACTCCTTGGCATTCACATGCACGCGGATAAACGCCTTTCCTACTTACCTCCCCGTGGGATCCAAAGGGGTGGGTTACTCCTTAAGGTTGCTTTATCCCTCCCACGGTGGAGAGTGAGATCAGCACCAGTTTGACCCGACACTTACCTTTCTTGTGGCATCAACAGGTAGGAGCGAGTTCAGTCTCAAACTTCTTGACAACTTACCTCCTTGTGAGGGTTGATAAGAGGGTCCAGCTCCTTCAGCAGCTTGACCTCCCGCACGGTTGAGAGCAGGTACAACCTCTCAGCTACCTAACAACTTACCCTGACCTCCACCACGGTGAAGAGCAGGATCAACACCAGCTTGACCCGACACTTACCTTCCATGTGATATCAATGGGCGAAAGCGTGTCTAGTCATACTTACCTCCTCGCGAGGATCAGCGGGTGGGTCTAGCCCTCCCGGTGACTAGACCTCCCTCATGGAAGAGAACGAGCTCACCCTCTCAGTAGCTCGATAACTTACCCCAACCCCATCACAATGAAGAGAGGGTCAACTCCTTAGCTATCTGACAACTTTCCTCCCTGCGAGACCCAAATGGATGGGTTGCACCTAAGAGCTACTTTATCCCTCTTGCAGTGGAGAGAGGGCCTAGTCTTCGGTTACCTGATACTTACTTTCCTCGTGAGCGTCAACAGGCAAGAGTGAGTCCAGTCTCAAATTGCCCGGCAAATTACCTCCTCGCGGGACACAAAGGGATGAGTTATGCCTTAAGGTTGCTCTATTCCTCCCACGATGGAGAGCATGTAACATCCCGGATTTTAGTGTATTTTTAATGGAGGTTTTATTTAATTTATTTTGTGATTATTTGTCTAGTTTTAAATTTTGGGAGTTTTAAAATATTATTTCTTAATATTTTATGTGGTGAAAATTATTTTTATGTGATTTTTATGTGATTTTTTTTACTGTTTTAGCTTTTTAAATGAATTTTAATTTTAATTGATTTATTTTTAGGTTTTTAATTTTTATTGTTGCATTTAAATTATTTCACTGTGTTTGGAATATTTTAATTAGCTTCCAGGTTTTAATTTCATCTCCGTTGGATTTTTTCGGAACCCAGCTGGAAAGACTGGATCTTCCTTTTTCTCCTCTTCTTTTTCTTTTCTTTCTTTTTTCTTTCTTTTCCTGGTCTTTTTCCCCCGAGCCGACCCTCTCTCTTCTCTCTCCTCTCTCCACCGTCGCTCACGGACTTACCCTCGTCGCGCCGCCTCCCGGCCGCCGTGTGCTACACCGCCGGCACCATTCCATTCCCCGTGCGCCGGCGACCTCACCCCTAGAATTTCAGACCGCCCCGAGTCGCCGTTAGCCGCCGTGAGCCATTCGAACCCGCGGTGGGTTTTTCCCCGTTCCGCCGCCGTCCGGCCATTTCCGGCCACCATCTCCTAGCCACATCTTCACCGGCCCAATACCAAGCATTTCCACCCATTCCTGGCCCCGATCCGTCACCGGAGCCGGTCGTACGAAACCAAAATCCGATTCGACTATTCCGGCCATAAATCGTCCTTTTCTGCTACTATTCTCGGTCAACTACCACCACCATTAGATTCACCACCTTCCTTAGGCCCTACCCTATCAATTTCGAGTCTCCGTTTGAAACCGTGAAAAATTTTCATTTCACTGCATTTCGGCCAGTGTTTTTACACTGTACGAATTTGCTGTTCTGGCGATTTCCAATGCCTCGAAACCTTCGTAAAATTGTTTTAAAGCGCTGTAAGTATTTCCTAAACAATTCTTTTGAGATTTAATTATATTTGTACAATTAACTGCTATATTTATATATATGTATCCTGGTTGGTTCCGGACTGAGTCCGAGGAGTTCGGGGGTGGTTGGATTGATCGGAGTAATTGTCGTATGTGATTATTGTGATCTGGTTGTGAATTGGAGATTGGATTATTTGTGGATTGATCAATTGTTGGATATTCTGGATTTGGTTGTATTGTGATTTTGGGAGTTGATCATTGATTATGTTGTTTCATTTCATGTTGCACACATGGCATGTTTGTAAATTGAAAACTGGATTCTTGTGTATTGCATTCATGTTCATGTGAT
Organism: Cyclocarya paliurus; assembly: GCA_029856935.1. Classification (NCBI taxonomy): domain Eukaryota; kingdom Viridiplantae; phylum Streptophyta; class Magnoliopsida; order Fagales; family Juglandaceae; genus Cyclocarya; species Cyclocarya paliurus. The sequence continues at coordinate 40,246,635 of CM056945.1, read as the reverse complement.
TATTTTGAAAACTGGGTTTTCATGAGAATTGGATTTATGGGTGCGTGTGTATCACGACCCCAAGCCGAGATGGGGCATTATCTCGGTGAAGCTCCTCTGGTCACTCGGGAGTGTAAGATACTAAGTGACGTCCCCTGGGTTGTCGCCGGGCGACAACGGGATCGGACGTTGGACGTGCCGACTCCGTGGCCCTTCTGCTGGCGGGGGCTAGAGGATGACCTGGCCACGAACGCACTGGGTGCGGAACTGGGCATCGCTTGTAAAGTAGCCAGGACGTTCGGATGGTCTATAGGGGAGACCATGGTGCATATGGTTAATTGGATAAATGGAAAAAGAGCTGTTTTCTGGGAAAATAGCGTGAGTTATTTTTGTGTATCATTTTCTGGGAAAATGATGGATAATGATTTTTGTATGCCATTTTATGGGAAAATGGTAGAAATTGTTTTACTGGAAATGATTTTTGAGCCAATGAGATTTTTGGCGTGCGTTGCACTATTTCATTTGCATCATGGGCATGCATGGTTAGCTGTTTAGATATGGTTATATCTCTGGACTTGGTTAGGTTATAACTTATCTGCGGTACCATTTCATGGTACTACAGACTTTGTTGATGATGCAGATGCCGAGCCTGAGGATCTGGCTCCGCCGGAGGAGTGATCTGGGATCACTCGAGTTGTAGTTTTTAATTTCAGACTTGTATTTTATTTTCTTGGACTTGGCTTTGTTTTTAAGGTATTTGGTATTTTAGATTTCTGTATTAATTAAAATTCTGGTACTAGTAGACTTTATTACCTTCCGCTGTGTTTTTATTTGTGCACTGTTTATTTGTTGCACATACTGACACTTGTCGTTGGGATGCGTGACCGGTTGTCATCATCCCGGATGTCTCGATTTCCGTGCTGGTCCGTACATGGAAGTCGGGAGCGCCACAGAGCAGGTCCATCATCTGGACATTTTTCTTGCCTGGGCCACCGTCGGCCTCTACATTTGGACCTTTTTCTATCATTGTAATCGTTGCTTCTTGTTTTTCGTCTTCTTCTTCTATCATCACATCAAGTTGACCTTCCAAATAGGTGAAATCTTCATTAAAGTTGTTCAAGAAATCTTCAAAGTTGTTCCTCACATATTTGAATGTCTGTAGAATAACTTTGTAATGTTGTTGTAATTGTTCTACCAACTCCTTGATTTTGAGTAAAGCTGAGAGAATTTCGTCCATTTTCCTAGACTAAAAGCACAAAAATTGGTGTCTCTCTGATACCATTTTGTAATATACCTCAAATTATTTAAAAGAAAAATATATTGAAATCGCTTGCTTCAAGGGGAGTACCTCCAGAGAAAAGAGTAAGAAGATGATACGAGAAGATAAAATACGATTTTCATTGAAGTTTCTAGATGATTAACACTAGAGCCCTTGGCTCATATTTAAACAAGGGTTTTGCTACACAACCTCCTACTATTCATCCACATTCCACACTCCACATTTTTAAAAATTTTTTTTGAATTTATTTTTTTTTAAATATTTCAAATTTTTTATTTACTATTCATATAAAAATTATTTAATAAAAAAAATTAAAATTTTTTTTAAAAAAAAGATGGAGTGTAGAGTGTTGGAAAGTTAAAAAGATTTATTGTTTAAACAATATGCCCTTTACATGAGTCCAAGCTAACAAAACTAAAATCATACAAAGAAAATAAGCTAAGGATCCAAGCCCACTAACTATCTTATAGTTCAACATACTGACTTAAAATAAAGGAAGTTAATAATGAAATTAAAACCGCCCGAGGCCCATGGTCCATGTACTTCGTTCATGCACTGTGACAGGATGCACGTTTGGGATTGAAAGAATGGAAAGAAAAAATAAGGAAAGAAGAATAATCAATAATCAATAATCTACTAAATCTTGAAAATATCGGAGTGTATTTGGAAAATTACATTTTGCATGCTCGGCTGATCCCTTTAAAATATGCATCTTATATTTCGTTTGTTTCCTAGACTAAGGAAAATTAAAATTAAGATATTTTTAGTTGAGAATATTTTTAGAAAAGTGAGGAACTGCCCCTTTTAATCGCCAATATGAGATGAATTGGCTTGGATTATTGACATACAGATTTCATATATGGAAACTTGCACGTCGTTGCTTTTATGAACTAATATGGTTTAATATAGAGAAATGTTATATACACTTGGAGTGTTCAGTTCCAGTGTATTTTTTTTGAAAAAAAAAGGTAAATATAGAATTCATATGAAATAATTATTTTTTAAACGGTGACACCTATTTTTTTAAAAGAAAATACACGGAGAGTACATATTCCAAGACTTCAAATATCATGTTTCACAATATAATACTTCATATTTATTTTATAATAAAATATATTTTATGTTAGTCATGTTAAGTCCTAAAATTTATAAATTTGTTTATATAATATTTATAGGCGTCCCAAATTCTTTTCTACATTAAAATACAAACAAAGAATAATTCTACTTAGCATTCCACACACAACATAATTTTTAATTTTTTTCCTTTTTTCATAATAAATATGTAGTATATAGATAATGAGTATAACAGCTTAATTAGTTTAATAGGAGTAAAAAAAAAAAATTAAAACATATATAATATATAGTGTAAAATGATGAATATCAAAGCCCATAAACAAAACCAATACCGCGGGCTCAATAACTAATTTAATAACTCAGACGACAAAGAGCAGTAGCAGTATGGGCTCGACAAATATAAAGGCAACTATGTAAGTGTTTTTTGGGCCGAAACTATCCAACCGTGGTTTGCTTCCGCTAGCAGTCTTTCCGCCGGACACCCTACGTACTTATTGCCCCTCGAGGCCTTGAAAGACGCTTAATGATAAAGCAAATCTTATCAATCGAGGCATGTGAGTCGTGACACGAGTCATGATGCAATTATCATATTTTTACCAAGAGTATATACTCACGTTAATAATTTTTTTTTATCATTTTATTAAGAAATTTAAAATTTCATAATGACATGTTATTCCTCGCAATTATCTGATTTTTGCCATTTCAGACTATTTGTAGATAAATGAAAAATAATAATTATTTTTTGAGTTATTTGAAGTTACATAAAAAAATCATGATAATATCGAAAGACATATGACATGCATCCGTTTTTGGTTCCCATGCCGATCATATGACGTGATATATCATGATAAACACGGAAATTAGCAAGCGGCCTTTACGATCGAGCAGTAGGCGTTGGCAAATTTGGCATCAACAAATCTTTATTACAACTACCACCTACATTCTTGGGTAATATGCGGGAAACGGGTGACTAGGGGTAGGGAAGGTGCGCGCGCGTTGAGCCAAAGCTTAGCCGCAGAAATTAATTGTACGTTGGACTCTGGGAGTACTGCAATATTTCAAGTGGCATAGCCATAGGTACTAGGTAGAATTGTGTTTGGTTGAATTTACAGTTCCGTAAAGGGTTGGATTGGGAAGCAAATTTAGGTTGGTCCTCTTTCTCCAATTGGAGCTTACAAGACTGTAATTCAATCGAGACTCATAATTGTGCGTGGAAAACTCAAATGCATGCTTTAATTTACGTTTAACTTGTGTGGTGGAATTATATCATCCTGAAGGCCCCGCGTGTCTGGTGCCTTTTCTAATTGGTCGATCCATGCAAACCATCTTTAACCTTTCCTCGTCGCTCTGTCTGTACCAGGGGGGAGGGGGGCATGGAGCATCGAATGTGTTGGCAAGTATCAAATCAATAAAGGGGCTGGCTTGTTATGTTTTGCTTTTTAAATAATCATATTATATATATCAAACAGGTTACAAGTTACAAGATTTAAAAGAATGGGAAGTTCTAATAATTATCTCAAATCAACTAATATAACATAAAAAAAAATACGAATTTTGAAGCCGATAACTTGACTTCTACCCATTTTTTACCAGAAAAAGCCGTCATAGCAATTTTGTTACGGTCCAAAAATAGAGGCTGGCTTGTTATTACCAAGTAAAGGTATTTCCCACCAGTCCTTGAATACCAATGTGAATGTGATGATCATCTTTACTATCGTAACGGTCAATGTGAAAAATAATTAAAGTCTCGACTCTTGCTCGTCTTTTATTTGCATGGCCCTCTATTCATTTATTGGGCGCATCACCGTCCCCATCTTCCAAAACCACCGTGCGGTCATTTTGACAGTAGGCTGTAGAGATGAGGACGCGCATAACTCTCAACTAACACGATTGGAAGCGTAGTCGTACTTGTCCGCCCACACGATCTGTGGATAACTCCTTTGAAAAATAGTCTATTCTACATTATTTATTAATTGATTATAGAGTTTAGAGTAACGAATCTATTTGATATCTATTTTTGGAACTTAATGGCCGATAGGTTAAGGCCTGGTTTGTTTTCAGAAAACTCTCATCTCATCTCAATTTCATCATTACACTTTTTCCAATTTCAATACAAAATAAAATAAACAATTCAACTTTTTCAAATTCATCTCATCTTCTCTCACCTAATCATTACAACTTTTTCAAATTTCAATACAAAATAAAATAAACAATTCATCTCATCTCAAAAGTTTTCATCTCATCTCATCTCATCTCATCTCTAAGAAAAATATCAATACACATTAATTGCTTCATTAACCATTAAATAAAAAAAATTAAAATAAAAGAGGTGTCAAATTTAGGTGTCAAAGTAACATTTTTCTTTTTCATAACTATATATAAAAGCTACATCTTGATAAAATCATCTTTAAAGAGAACTTTCATTTAGGAGAAAAGAATTTATTGTTTACCATATATGTAGAAATAAAAATATAAAAAACATAACTTAGCATCTCCTAATTAAAGACTTCTTATGATAGTATTTTCAGGGAATAAAATTCATCTATTTTCATTTCTGTAATGATATTTTTAGAATTTATGTTCTCAATAAAACTCATGTGATTTCTCATAGGCTCATTTTTTTTTATTTTAGTACCTAAGTTAGTTTATACAAGTTTTTATATAAAATCTAGATATTTTGGTACCACATTAAATATATAATGCTAAAATTAAGACCTCAAATAATTTTTTTTTTTGTTTCATAAAATTTAAAGGAAAAAAGTTCTCAATTATCGTTTCATACAAAATGTCAACCTTAAATGATTCGTCTAATGTTTATTTCATTCTAAATTCCATATTAAGAAGCTTAATTTTTTAAAATCAATAACTTTGGGAGTCCATACTAATAATTTATTATTCTCATAAATTTAGTTTTAGTTTTAAGTTTTTTTAAAATTTACCCATCAAATTGAAAGAATTATTGAGGGCAAAAAAAAAAAAAAACTAAATTCGAAGGGGCCACATCATAGAAAATACATTATACATAGAAATTAAATAAGATTTTGGGTTATATAGGAAAAAATTTGGAGAGAGACATTCTTATGTATATTTTTTAGAAAGTTTTGGAAAGCACACGAGGGATAATTCTTTTGGGAAGACCAATTTCTATGTGCATAGAATTTTGATAAAAAATTAAGAGAAATTTTTAATTATAAAAAAATTTTGGGCTCCTTAATATTATTATTATTATTTTGAGATTTAAAAAATTTTAATTGTTTATTATATTTTGTATAGAAATTTAAAAAAATTATAATACTGAGATGAGATAAAATGAAATATTTTTATTATACAGACGAGACCTAAAAGTCTAAATCCATTTTAGTCTATGATAGTTTGAATAGTAGATAAAAGGGAATCCCATATCTATCTTAGATTTACTTCCTAACATACAGAGATCTATGTAAAGAATCTATAAAAAATAGTTAGATGGCCAAGTAGATAAAGTTCAACTTTAGATGCTAACATTAATTTATGAGTAAAAATTGTCAAATGTGAGATATGAATAGCTTTGAAAGTTCAAGTTGAAGGCAGTTGGCAGTTGGGTCTACCTTTAAAAGTTTGCTCATTAAATCCTACGAAAAGAAAACAAAACAACAAATAGTAAGTTCGTACAGATGGCTAAGGTTGGTAAGAGCATTGGTATTGACTTCATTAAAAGTCTAGTCAAATGTAAAATATGATGAATCTCATCCAAAAAGAGCTGTATTGGATTAGTCAAAGACATAAATGAGAAACTTTTAGTTACAGTAAATCTATGAGTTTCTTTAAATTTAAAATGCTACTTTTCATTCATCAAATCTATTTTTTATTCACTTTTAATCTCTAAAAGTCTTTTCTATTCCATTTAATCTCCAACCATCTTGTAAGAATCAAATTAAATTATTAATTAACATATGATTAGTGTGATTATAAAATATGAAAAAAAATAAAAATATTATTATTAAAAAAATAATATTATATTATTATTTTGATGAATTCAATGACTAATCCAATGTGAGATTATGGATAGGAAGGTTTTAGATATATGAAAAATATGTACTTTTCATCAAAATTTAAAGATGAATTTGATGAATCCAATGCTAGTGCTCTAAGAAAACATTACGTTAATAAATGCTAATCGGGCAGACGAGGGATACGTATTCCAAATCCCACACCGGAACCATTACAATATAAGGGATTAGGCATGTTTGAATTTAGAGATGAATTGAGATAAATTGAGATGATTCTAAATGAGTTGAATAAATTATTATTATAATATTATTATTTAATATTATTATTATTTTAAAATTTTAAAAAAATGAATTATTTATTATATTTTATATAAAAATTTAAAAAAATTATAATAATAAGATGGGATAAATTAATATGAATTTTTAAATAATAAATACATTGATCTGTATACACTGGGGAACGTACGACACGAGCCATAAAGAGTATACTTCAGATGAAAAAGGCATGCGAGTTACGACACGGTGAGTTGGAGGCAAAAACACGAACACATCTGTCAGTTCCGGAAGTAAAGACGTGCAGGGAAGCCCAGTTTGAACCTTCCGCTCCCTTCTCTTTGACTCCACCGAATCCCATCTCTCTCCACCCCTATTTTATTTCCTTTAAAAGTATATATATATATATACCATTTCTCCCACCAAGCAAACTCAGAAAACCAATCGCCATTCTCTCCAATTACAAGATTTCTCTTATCACACTCCTTAACTGAAGAGAGGCAGAGGAAACAGAGCAAACCCAACGCCAATTAAATCCATCTGGGTCACATTCAATTAAATCCATCGACTACGTGTTTGATTATCTGTAGCGCAGCAGTGAGTCGTTGTTAGTTGTATCAAAGTTATCAACCGCTTCGAAACTCACCCAACACTGCTCATTTTCTTTTCATTTTTATTTCTCGAAATATAGATCCGTATTCTTCGCGTACATCTTTCTCCGCAAGCATCGGAGTTATATATTAGCCCCCTCGCAGTTCCAAAACCCACACCTCAAATCTCGAACCCAAATCCGAAATCCCAAAAGAAAAGAGAACAACCCATCATGAGCGCTGAACCCGCCTCCTCCAATGGGGTTCAGATCCACCATACCCGGAGACTACCTGACTTCCTCCAGAGCGTGAATCTAAAGTACGTGAGACTCGGCTATCACTACCTGGTGTCCCACCTCTTGACCCTCTGTTTGGTCCCTCTCATAGCCGTCATTATCGTCCAAGCCTCCCAGCTCAACCCAGATGACGTTCATCAGCTCTGGCTCCGTCTCCAGTACAACCTCGTCACCGTCGTTACCTTTTCCGTTGTTCTCGTATTCGGATCCACCGCCTACATCATGACCCGTCCGAGATCTGTTTACCTCGTCGACTACTCATGCTATCGCCCGCCGTCGCATCTCGAGGTCAAGTTCCAACAGTTCATGGAGCACTCCAAACTCACCGGGGATTTCGACGACTCGTCGTTGGAGTTCCAGCGCAAGATTCTCGAACGCTCCGGTCTAGGCGAGGAGACCTATGTCCCTGAAGCTATGCACTACATTCCTCCTAGGCCATCCATGACCGCAGCTAGAGAAGAGTCGGAGCAAGTCATGTTTGGAGCCTTGGATAACCTATTTGCCAATACCAATGTCAAGCCCAAGGATATCGGTATTCTAATTGTAAATTGTAGCTTGTTTAATCCAACGCCATCGCTTTCGGCCATAATTGTTAACAAGTATAAGCTGAGAGGTAACATTTTGAGCTTCAACTTGGGGGGTATGGGCTGCAGCGCTGGTGTTATAGCTATTGATCTTGCCAAGGATATGTTGCAAGTACACAGGAACACTTGCGCAGTTGTTGTTAGCACTGAGAACATTACTCAGAACTGGTACTTTGGAAATAAGAAATCAATGTTGATACCCAATTGCTTGTTTAGAGTTGGAGGTGCTGCTGTTTTGCTGTCGAACAAACCGTCCGACAGGCGGAGAGCTAAGTATAAGCTTGTACATGTCGTGAGGACTCATTGTGGAGCCGATGACAAGGCCTTTAGGTGTGTTTATCAGGAACAGGATGGTGCTGGGAAAACCGGGGTTTCCTTATCTAAGGATCTCATGGCCATTGCTGGTGGAGCTCTCAAGGCAAACATCACAACATTGGGTCCCCTTGTGCTTCCCATAAGCGAGCAGCTTCTGTTCTTTACTACCTTGGTGGCCAAGAAACTACTCAATGCGAAAGTGAAGCCGTATATCCCGGATTTCAAGCTTGCTTTCGATCATTTTTGCATACATGCTGGTGGGAGGGCTGTCATTGATGAGCTTGAGAAGAATTTACAACTTCTCCCTGTACATGTCGAGGCGTCAAGGATGACTCTGCACCGGTTTGGTAACACTTCGTCCAGTTCGATTTGGTACGAGCTAGCTTACACAGAAGCGAAGGGGAGAGTAAGAAAGAGGAACCGTGTGTGGCAGATTGCGTTCGGGAGTGGTTTCAAATGTAATAGTGCAGTTTGGGAGGCCCTCCGGAATGTGAAACCCTCTACTAATAGTCCATGGGGAGATTGCATTCACAGGTACCCGGTGCAGATACTTACTTAGGCTCGGCCACAGTTTGGTTGAAGGCTCTTAGTTTAGTCAGAAAAAAAAAATGATGCATCAATAACTTTGAACGAGGCGGTTGTCAATAATCTTGTTCTTTGGTCACCCCTTTTACTCTATATTTTTAGATATTGAATTAGTGGGTCGATGTCTGTGCTGTTTGAGCTTGAAAGCTTGTAACTTGTTTGGTTATGTGTATTATTGAGAGTATTGTATGGCTTAATTTCTTAACAAAACTTAGCTCTTACAGTTTGATGTTTTGATAATTTTATGCTGGTGCCTTAGTTTTCGTTTGGATTCCGCCACAATACATGCCGGGTTATCGTAATTAATGTCTCGGGGTTGTATTCTAATGAAGCAAAGTTGCTTGAGGAATCCAGCTATGCATAAGAAATACCTACTCTGTCCTGGCCATACATTTTGCTTGAGAATTTCTTGGAGAATGTACCTGTCATCATGGACCATGGTAATTAGAATTACCCAATTACTATCCAACATAACTTTTTTTTTTTTTTAATTAAATATAAGTAGGTGGAGGGTCTCAAATCCAAATTTTTGGTTATCCAATTACTATCCAACATAACTGTTTCCAATTTGGTTACCGTCAAGGCTTAAATTTCACGGCACCCACAAAAGCTGTTTGTTATCTCGTTGCTATTCATTTCATGGAATAGGATATAATTAATTGGTTTTAAGCTTCCTTGTTTTGTACCGACCAAGCCATATGCTTTATTTTTTTTTCCATTGTCTGTTTTTGAACACAATTATTCTCATTTTCAACTAATTCATTAATATTCACAAAATATTTATTACTATTTATAAATTATTAATTACTATTTCATTATTATTTTTTCTATTATTTACAAATCATGTGTGATACTTTTTATTTATTTTCACAATTTCTTTCAATTCATCTCATCTAATTATTATAATTTTATCAAATTTTCACATAAAATAAAATAAATAATTTAAATTTTTTAAATTTTAAAATAAAAATAATATTAAAAATAATATTTTAATAATATTTTATTCAACTTTTAAATTTAATTTCAACTCATCTCATTTTATTTCATCCTCAAATACAAAGAAGGCCTTAGAGCATTGGCAATGGTCTAGCCATTGTCAAGTCTAAAATTTAGCTAAAATTTCAAGTTTTGGCTATAGAGTTAAACTTTAGCTAGGTGAATCCACATTGGACTAATCATATTAAAGCCAAAATAGTAATATAATATTATATATTTTAATAATATTTTACAATTTTTTTATATTTTACAAATACACTCCTTATATTAATTAATAAATATAATGCATATGAATCAAAACCAAAAGGAAAAAAAAAAAACGTATAATAATTATCTCCTTAAAATTAAACAACAAGAACAATCAAGAAACGCAAACTTATAATCAATCACAAGACAATAGCAATTTCAAAGAGTAAGAAGGAAAGAAAGCATAGCCCAAGTCACCATTCAATTCCATCATAAATGAAAAGAAAACGGAGAAGAAGAGAGAGAGAAGCGATGGCCTTCAAAAAGAAAAGAGAAAAATATGAGAGAAAGAGAGAGATGAACGATGACCTTCAAAAAGAAAAGAGAAAAATATGAGAGACAGAGAGAGGAAAGAGGGAGGAATAATAAAATATTCCTTTGATCCTTGAACAGTATATCTCCAAACATGGCTAGGAGGAGAAATTTACTGTAGCTCAAAGTTAAGAAATATGGCTTTGGCTAGTTCAATGTAGGAATTTTAATTCAATAAAAGGTAAAATTTGAACTTGAATTTGACAATAGCTAGGCCATTACCAATACTCTTAGTATTCCAATGGAGTAAAACGACAATCAAGACCACTTTATTAAGCAATAGTGATATTAGACGCCGACAGCATCACATTCTCCACGGCTTTATAAGATAATAGTCATCTGACGTCAATTCAAGACAAGCTATCAAAAGTACCAAAATGTTATGGAATTAACGACTTGTTACGAATTTCATCAAATCGAAATCTTTAATTTTATTCAAAGATCGAACTTAATTAATGGCTTTTCGTCACCCCCACGCTCTTGCATTGTTATTCCTTTTTGGAGAGAAATCGAATTCTTGAAGTTCAAAAGATTGACAATCAGCAACTTCTTGATAACATCGCAAACTGAACTGCCTTCTTGATTGGAAACTAGACAGGAAGCTTGTTTCAACTCACTAACCCAATGGAACTTCTCGATCAAATAGAAAAGATGACTCCCATGGTCCCATCCGTTTAAGGCTGAGCAAAATATGCAGCATATTCAAAGAACTTAGTTGCCTTCTTTCACCAATATACTCCTGCAGCGATTCTCGCAAGAATTTTGTGATAGTCGTTGGCACGTTGCTGACTTGTGATCTTTCATTGCCATAGGCGTATGTCATATATTCTCAAATTGATGAGCGTATTAATATATTTATATTGGATTGCATTTATGATATCTCCTATATTATATATATATAGCAAAATATAAAGTATGTACACTGTTAACTTCTTGTTTCGCACATCTTTAAGCTAAATTCCAACAATTCAAATATTTGAAAACGAGACCGGCACAAGGTAAAAAATACTACGGCTTTGAAAGGGCGGCATTGGAGTCGGGGAACCTCTGATGTCAAAATTAGTAAATATTCTTAGAGTGTAGTAAATAAGTAAGAGAGTCTAGAGATCAGAGTCTTTAAATGCGGTATGGCTATGCGTTGACCTCATTAATGTGCTGTGATTCTCAAACTTTCTCCTCTTGGTTTGCCTTTTTCCTAGTCCGTTCATGTCTTTTCTGTCAGTAAATCAACAGTTCTCTGCATATCATGTTTGTAGTGTGGGCGGGTACTCGAGAACTGGACACTCCTTGAGAGGTGCTTAGACTGACGAGTCTCATCCTTTGCAACACCATCCCTCCTACAGGTTATGTACAGAAGAGTCTCTTAGTGGGTCAGGTTCATAACTTTTTGCTCTAGGCTGGGTTTGATAGGCCTTTTGGGCCTTGTGGAAAAAATCTCCTTACAGACACAATAATAATAATAATAATAATAAGATATAAAAGGAAAAGAAACAAATACCTATATCAATCCTTTTCAACTTTACCCACATGGGGACATTTCCTTCTTCTTCCTTGTTGTATCAATCCGTTTCCCTCTATTTTTCTTTTACTACAAGTTTCCTCCAAACCTAGAAGTAGGAAAGAAAGATCTAAAATTTGCTTCTCTTCCACTCAATCCCTCCTTTACATGCACTATGGAGTACGAGGAGGAATTTGCCGTGGTGTAATGTTTTCTTCTTGTTGGAAGGTGGGAATTTTTGTGAGAAGCAATGAAGATAGGTCAGTGTAGCACGTATTAGCACTAGAATTGGTTTTTCTATATGCATATGCAAAATCACATTTTTTGAATATTGATTTTGCATATCAAGAAAAACTCTTACATTAGATTATGCATCTTTGAGCCAAATAATAAAAAATTATTATTATTTTTTATTTTTTTCCTAAAATTATTATGATTTTTTTATATTTTGCAATTAGCACCACTTCAAATTCTATCATTTAGCACCCACTAGAATTTTTTTCCTAAAATTCTATCCATTGGTGTGGAGAGAGAGAGGGGAGGAGAGAGAAAAAAGTAATAAAATAAGTTTTGGAAAGTGAACAGTGCATCTTCAAATTTGTAGAAATATTGTTCATAGTTATGTAAATTTTTGTATATGCATAATTCAATGCAATCTAATTTAAAGTCATATTATGCAAATATGTAGATGAGTAATCCAATACTAGTGCTCTTAAACTTGTATAACCTTTGAGTGCTAAAGTCTGAGTAATTTTGCAAATCAGTAACTGTAGACACTCCACATCTATAGATTTTTTATAATGTATGAGTGTTTTTTATAGAATATAAGTATATTTTTTTATAAAATATAGAGTGTGGAATGATAAATAAAAATTTATGAAAAGAATTTTTTTGCTAAAGTCGTCCTTGAGACCCAAGTCCCGAGTGGAGCAGATGGGGAAATCAGCTAAGTTAGAGATAGCATAGCCCAATTAGCATGGCCGAAAGTTGGGATCTCACAGTCTTGGTCCAAACTATCGACCTTGCCAAAATATTTGGGCCGGATCACGGTTATCATGAGTCTCTTCCTTTTTTTATTTTTTTGTAATCATTGTGAGTCTCTTCCTAATGAGATAAACACTTGCGTAGTCACGCATATAATGATATAAATAACCTTTGTCCCAAGCTTTTAGTTGGGTACCATATGTCCTCTAGTTCTTTTTTAGGACTCAATGACACCGTTGATTTTTAAGGATTTGAATGGAGCCATGCGTGCTTTGTTAACCCATGGGATATATCACATTACATATCAATCAAACCAACAAATAACAGCCAACATGTTAATACGATTTTTAAATTCGACAGAATCGACACTCAAGAAATATGGTCAGGTTTCTTGTTAGTATTTCTAAGGTTGATTTTTTATTTTAAAAACAAGTGCACGAACAGAACAGCTGCAAAACCCAAGCAAGCAGTGCAGTAGATGGATCAGGAGATGAAGGAAAAAATAATGAAAAGAAACAACAACCGATAGAAAAACCAAACACGGATGCACTGCTCTTTCCAAAAAATAAAAAAAGACGGATGTAGAGAATGTCTATCCAGCCACTCCCATTTTGTCTACACCGCACAAATTGCTGACTTATTTTATTTTTTATTTTTCTAAAAGCTAGTGAGAATTCTTTCTTTCTATTCTAATTCCTACTCCCCTGCGTCATCACAACCCCCCTTGTCGGAAGCCCTCCACCGTGCACCGCTCCTCCTCCCTGCGACCATTCGGTAAGCTTGCTTCCGTCGTACCCTAGATTTACTCTTATTTTTATTTTACTATTTTTTAGACGGTGGTAGCACGATTTCTTGGGGGTGATTCCTGATTTTTGGATGTTATTTGAACACTGATTTTCTGATTTGATATGGCTTTTATGGTATACTCTATTATTTCTGGGTGTTTTTTGAATGTTATGATGCATTTTCTCAAAACTACTCTGTGTTTTTTGAATGTTATGATGCATTTTTTGTGGAATGCCATGAACGTGGGTATGCTAGAAATGAATACATATCTCTTGGTTCAATTGTTGTGCCTGTCAGACCTGTATTTCCATAGTACAATGGCTGTATTGATTTTTCTAGTTCGAGAACAGGCTTCTTTTCACTAAAGTATTGTGTTAGTGCTTCATAACATTCTTCTTGACTTGCATTGTAGTTTCATTCATTTTTATAATTGTAGGGCATTACTTGCAATAGGGAAGAAGAGATTGTAGAAGAGTTTAGTTACTAACCTTTTCATAATTTTACCTTGCTGCTAACCATGTACCTCTCTCCCCCTTTTGATCTGTTTGGTGAAACAATGAATTAAACTCTTATCAAGTTCTACATCTCTTTTGGGCATCATATTGCCATCTAGTAATCTATTATATCTAAAATTTTCTTTGAACAGATATGTCAATTGTTGCAAGCATAATAATTTATGTTGCCTTCAATTCTCTGCACTATTTCCCTTTTCCATTGTTGACAGTTTAGGGGTTTGTCCGGGGAAGCAGTGAAAGTGCTTGAATGTATGCCTAAGAGGAATCTAGTTTCTTGTAATTTGATGATTTGTGGGTTTGCTGAGAATGGATTTTCTCAAGAGAGTTATGATATGCTTAGAAAGATTTTAGCGAGGAGGAATTGCATTTCCCTTTACATGATATATCCTTGCTTACTTCATTTGAACAGTAAGATAGATCCCAAGTTTGTAATATTATTCTCTAGAACTCTATGTTTGTGTTATTAATATCAATGAAGCTTCCTTAAAAACAAAAATTATATATTAATTTATATATGACTATGAATATATGACCATGCTATTTTGAGGAAACTATGAGAGTAGATATGCCTGCACATGGAACCCAATGTAGTTCTGTCATACAGCCAACACCATCGGGCAATGAGGAAGTATGAGGTTGTCAGAATTCTAATTACAAAATAAGATTTTATTTGTTTAGGTGAATTATTATTAAAGAACTTTGCTACTTATCATCCACACATACCACACTTTTTTTTTTTTTAATTTTTTTTGGTTTTATTTTTCTTAAACTAATTGAATTATTCTTCTCATCATCCATCTTAGTATTTGACTAAGAAAATACCACAAATCACTAAATTTGGCAAAACATAAAAGAAAATCATTCAGTTAAAAAAAGCCTCTGTGATTTCATCTGATTGATAATTCTCATTGTCTTTGAACTGCAAGATGGGCCTAATTCCGCTCAACACCCAACCCCATCGGGCCTGTGCTAATCCTTTCCAGGCTCGCCCCTTTTTTCTTCTCTTCAGTCATCCTAAAACTGTTCAAATGCATAGTCCTTTGACTCCTTGCCATAGAAGAGTCTCTTTAAAATAATTATTATCATATAGTAGAAGTATTGGGCCAGAGCATTACAAAGCCCATTCATGGCTGCAAATTAATCGGGCCTAATGTATATACCCCAGCGCATCTCAATCGATCAAAATTGACTAGATAAAGGAAGTTCTCCAATCGATCAGAATTCATATCTATCATAAGAACTATTGATATCAGAAATCGGAAGAAAATATATTTTTCCCCCAAGTCCCTGTGCTCCAGATCACTAGTAAAAAATACGTGCATTTAGTTTGCCTCCCAAGTAGGACTGAACAAAAAAGCCAGCCGAAGCTCGCTTCCGTTTTCTTGACCCGACCCAAACTGAACCAAAATTGACCGGCCCGTTTAATTCCGATTCGGAAGCGGAACTTTTCGAACCGTTTAAATCACAATTGGTTATTAACCGACACCAAATTAACACACAAAACCAACGTCGTTTTTGCCAAAAGTATATAACACGGTTGTCTCCCATTTGCCTCCCTCCTCTCTCGCTCGAAGCCTCGAACCTGAAGGACTGAAGTTCACTCCTCAGACTTGCAGAGCCAGCTCTCTCTAGTCTCTTGCATGATTGCATCTCTCTCACATAGTTAGCTCTCTCTCTTGCATCTCAGAGTCTCGCAGCTCTCTCTCTTTGTATTTCTCACTCTCTAACTCAGTCTCTCTGTTGTTGGATCGTGGAAGCTTTCTCTACAAACCTCGAAAACACTGATCGAAGGTAAGGAAAAATACTAGGTGATTTTATCTAATTAGGTAGGTTAATTTTATGAGGTTCTAAGATCAGGGTTTGTATGGTAGTTGTTGGATTTGGGATTTTGAGTCTCTCCCTATTTTGATTTTTTGTTTATGTTGTGATTTTTGCTTGACCATTTATACTGGGTCCATGAAATTGGAGCTTTGGTGAGAAGCCGAGTACCCTCCAACAGAGGTCAGACTAGAAAACTACGTAGGTGTTTGTTAAAATCCAAAACTAGTTTTAGTTTTGGGATCCTTCGATAGTATCCATGGCGAGCACTAAAATCCTTTGAATGATCCTTTCGATAGCCTTGTGCAAGTTAAAATGCTCCTTAGTCTCTGTACGTGCCCTCCCACCACCACATTCCTTTTTTCTCACCCTTCCATGGAAGTGCTGGTCTGGGCCATGACTGTTTCGGGTTAATCGGTTAATAACCGAATTTTACAGATCGGGCAATTGGCTAATCTATTCGGGTCGGAAATAAATGTTTCAGAAATCTGCAGTATTGGGTCAGGTCGGAACGCTGCTTTTCAGTTCGGAACGGTTCGGTTGAACAGTGCTACTCCCAAGAGAGATATTATGGGATTAAACAGTTTACATTCTCTAAATTGGACCTGAGAATATATAAATTTTATTCAGTTAGTTTGCCCATTTTCCCCCGACTCTTGTCAACCACCTACCAACCTTTCAAGGGAGTGAACTGAAAAGTTCCTCTTTTTCTTTTCAGTGACCAATTTATAGATACTACTGCCGATAAGAATCACATTGGCTTTGCATGGGGAAAAGAAGGCAGCATTTTTTTAACATGAGGATAGACAGAACATGACAAAACTTAAATTAGGTAAAAAAATAGTCTGGTCTAGATTAAGAAATCCTCTCAACTCATCTCAACTCATGATTAGAATATTTTCAAATTCTCATACAAAATATTATAAATAATTTAACTTTTTCAAATTTTAAAACAATAATAATATTAAAAAATAATATTCTAATAATATTTTATTTAACTTTCAACTTTCATCTCATCTCATCTCAACTTTCAAACTCCCCTTTACAATTGGAAGCCACGAATTTCTCTTTTTGTTTGCAAATGATGCTTGCATAGTCTCGTTTGGTTACGCAGTTCAGATGTGTTTTGTTAAAAGTTGAATAAAAGATTGTTATAATATAATTTTTCTTTTGAAATTTGAAAATGTTGAATTATTTATTATATTTTATATGTAAGTTTAAGAAAGCTGTAATGATTATATGAGATAAGATAATTTAATTTTATGTAACCAAACTAACCCTTATGCATCTATAGAAAAAATGGCTTTCTCTTGAGGTAATAAGTTGAGCACACTTTTTAACATAAATAATGTTTGTTGATCTCCGCCCTATATAATATTGGATCCCGATTCCTTTGTTCCCTTTAAGCACCCAAAGAAGATCTTTTTATTAAGAAAAAAGATATTTACAACCGTAAATAGTGCAACCACCGTGTAATCGTTTTGAAAAAAGTTAATAAAATATAAAATTTATATAAAAAAAATTATTTTTTGATAATAGATTCTGCTATTTTTCAAAACAATTACGAGACGTTTACGCATTTCACGATTGTACGTAGAATTACTTTTTTATTAATTAATGAAAGCGACGATCACTTTCATGATACAATTTGACAATGACCAAGTCTTATAATAACTAAATGATTGATTAGTTGGAAACGTGCGAGAGAAACTTGTTGTCACGATCTAGAATCAGTACCCTAGCCCCGAGAAAAACCTCCTCCCTCGCCCGCGTTGCATCACCTTCCTCTGCCCACCGCCACCGGCGACGCCGTCTCTCTGTCCAGCAAAACCGAGCGGCGTAAATCTATCATCTTTCACTCTGGCCTGGTCCTAAAAAGTAGAAATCAAAAGAGCAACAACAGAGATGCGCTAGCTTAGAGAAGGAACGTTTCACAGAGAGGGAGAAGCCCGCCATGGCAGCTCGCAAGAGAGCTTTAGCAGATGCATCCTCCACAGGACACAAATCTCAAGACCCCACTCCAACGAAGCCTCCAACCGCACCACTAAATTCAAAGTCAGGCTTCATTCTGAAGCTCTCCCTCTTACTTTTGAGCCCATACTTGTACCTCATCTTCCACCACTACAAGATCGAAAGGGACCTCAAGAAGTCAGTCCTTGTAAATGCGAGGGTCAGCCTCGCTGGGTTCTTCGTCACTCGTAAGATGATCCTCGTGGCTTCCAAATACGTCCTCAAGCGCAATCTTTTTGGCTACGATACTAACAAGAGGGGTACTTGTGGAGGTACTCTCAAAGTGTGAGTGCTTTCCGGTTTTGGGTTCCTATTTTCGTGTGTGTGTGTGTGTTTTTTTTATTTATTCGGGAGGATGTTAGATTTTCATTGTAAGTTCACTTTGTCAGCTAGATGCATTGTAGATTGATTTTTTTACTGGATTTTTCGGTTGGGTAGGTTTTAAATTTTCATTCTGTTCGAATTTATGAATAGGGTTTCCGTTGGATTCTTAACTTCCGTTGCAATAGTTTAATGAAGTGTCAATTTTTATTCCTTTCTGTTATTTTTTCAATAATATTATTAATTTTACTTGTAAAAAATAACATTAGTGATTTCTAGGTCTGTATCACTTTTCCATCATTATTAATGTGAAGTGCGGTTGAATCTTTTCAATATACATAGTTTTTTGAGTTGATATTATACTATATCCTAAAGTTATGTGTGAAGGAAATTATATGAGATTCCTCACCCATTTTTCAATTTGGATTTAATAAGTTTGTTCGAGTTCTTTAATTTGACAATGATATTAGAATCAGCTTTGTATTCGTGTCTTTGTTTCTCCTTTTTTATCAACCAAAAAAGAAAAGCTTGAGGGAACAATTCTAATTATGTTCAACTCTTAGTAGTTTGGGCAGTTTCTAGCATAAATTTAAGATGTCATGAATAATCAATCAATTTGTGATTGCATGGTTTTTCTTATTATTAGTAATAGTGCGTGATTATGAAAGTTAACCTATAGGGGCAAAACTTTTACACCAAAACTTGCCACAGGAAAATGCTAAGCTCAATGAAAAGAAATTACTATGTAGTTAGTGTTATCTTTTATTTGTTCTCTCATTTTATTTTCTTTTTACCCCTCCATTCATTCATTTAGCTCTATATCATAACTATCTGTTTAACTTCTCTTATTAAACTTGATGATATTATTTCGAAATTGTTGCAGGCCTGAGTCATTGGGTATTGTTGTTGGAATTGTTTTCTTGGTCTTGGCCATCTTATTCCAGTATTCTAACTTCACATCCGATTCCAATGTAAGTTCACTATCTCTTGGAAAGTTCTTAGTCCAGAATTATAAATAAAGATAATTTTGGTTTTGTTTGAGCTGCAACCAATTATGCCTCCCGAATATCCTGAATAGTCAGGTAGAGACCACTGTAGTCCCCTTGAGTGACCTATAGGAGGCTCACTAAAAAAACACAGAATCTCTGGGGAAACGTGTGATATGAGGCTTTAAGCTCACAGTGCCCTTATTCTAATATCTATTGATTTTAAAATGCTTGAACTACAAAAATGTGTGTACAACATCAATGATGTAGTGGCTTGTTGAGTACAATGCAGCATTGGCATCCATCTGCTTCATGACATTACTTGGATTTGTCGATGATGTCCTTGATGTCCCTTGGAGAGTGTGAGTATCTAGTCATCTATATCTTCTGCTCTGTAACTGTAAGCATTTGTTTCCTCTGCATTCTTCTTGAACTATTGCTAGATTCAATTTCTCATGTGTTTCCTTGAAATCTTTGAAGAGCAGGAAATTACTGCTTCCATCATTTGCTACTCTTCCTTTGTTGATGGCTCATGCTGGGCATACAACTATTGTTATATCAAAGCCTCTCATTCCATATGTTAGCCTAGAGGTTCTTGATTTAGGTATGATTTCTGTTATAGAGAAACTTACCATTAAAATTTTTACAATTCTCTCTCTCTCTCTCCCCTTGGGGTTTGAGACAGGATAGAATTCTGCCACTAGGCTGCTTGAAATACATTCATGATAAGGCACCAAACTTCAGCAATTAGATACATCATCTGCATGGATTTTTAAAAATGACTTATCTCCTCCATCCCAAGGGAAGAAAATGTTGTTGCTATTTAACTGTGTTAAGCAGTTTATGCCTGACTTTGCAGATTATTGTCACATTTGAAATCCTAGTTGTTGGCTTTATTTTAGTTGTTTAACCTTTTAGTCTGCCTTACCATTATCTTCTGATGTCACAGGATGGATATACAAGCTATATATGGGGCTTTTGGCGATTTTCTGCACAAACTCTATAAATATCCATGTTGGTCTGAATGGACTAGAAGTTGGGCAAACAGTTGTAATTACATCTGCTTAGCATAAAGTCTGCAAACCAGTTGGATTATAACTTTGTTATGGAATATGACTCTTTTTAGAAATTTGCAAATTTTGACACACAAAATCATACAAATTGGAGCATCTACAGATCCTGAATATAAGCAGATCGGGGTTTGGGAGGGTGACAGATTCAGTGCATGCAACTCCATTCCTCCTTGTGCAGCACTTTCAATGGGCTGAATATAAGCAGATCGGGGTTTGGGAGGGTGACAGATTCAGTGCATGCAACTCCATTCGTCCTTGTGCAGCACTTTCAATGGGAGAAAAAGCATCAGCATGTCAAGGACTTTTTTGATGCTTAGAAACTTGGTATTTGAGGTAGGATGACATTGGAGAACTTCTTTACTTTGGCTGAGATGAAAGATGGGCTCACAACCCCATCTCGAGTTGCAGAACTCCTCAATGTAATGCAGAAGGAGAAAGATTCGGTTGTGAAGAATGTTAGTGATGCAACCAGGCAGTGGACTCCTAATTTTTGTTGAGTTGCATGTCTTCCATGATAATGTAGAAGTATGTGTTACTCTCAGGATATGCTCAAATCTCTATTTTGGACATGATTAAGAATTTTGTCTTTGTACTGAAATATGTTCACTTCCATTCTCAATTTTTTGTTTCTGTTAACAGATTGTTCATCGCGAGATGTGAAAAAAAATGTTCACTTCTATTCTCAGTTTAATTATTAAGAATTCACCAATTTGGTTCAATGTTGGAGTTGGATTTCCTTTCATTCTTATGATGCAGAACTATTAATCTTGTTATTGCTTAAAAAAAATGACTTTGGCTGCTGCAGCAACACTCACACTCAAGTTT
The DNA here is from genome assembly GCA_029856935.1 of Cyclocarya paliurus. Classification (NCBI taxonomy): domain Eukaryota; kingdom Viridiplantae; phylum Streptophyta; class Magnoliopsida; order Fagales; family Juglandaceae; genus Cyclocarya; species Cyclocarya paliurus. Next base: position 40,225,301 of record CM056945.1, on the reverse strand, counting down.
AATGTTGCACCATTAGCAAAAATGGAATCAAAACTGAAATCATTCAAGAAATGTGCACAAGCTGTTTTCATTACACAACTTTTCATTTCAAAGGTTAATTTAATGAACCTACATAGGGGAAAGACCATTTCAATTGATCTATTCAAAAATAATATGCTCCAACGTGCTATTTACATACAGTTTATCAGAACGAAGTCAAAACTATTACAATTGTGACAATCTAGTACAAACACAATAATTTTTGCTTTTCATTTTGTAGAGTTGTCTCTCTCTCGTACTTCATCTTCCATTTTATGAACTTCATGCTTGCGAAGCAATATATCATCCCACATCTTCCAAACATAACATAACTACAGGCTTATAAGAGCCTTATCTAGTAAAATGGTCCACCACCAGGACCTCCAAACCTTGCAACTCTTAGCTAAATCACCAACACAAATCAATCAATTTTTTTTTTGATAAGTACAATCAAACAAAATTATATGCATCTTCATCAAAATCCAGTGAAAGCTTTTCTTTCCTTTTGGGAGCAAGCTCCCAAAATATAACTACAAAATTGAAAATGCATTTTTTATTGCAATGTTACATGCCTCCCATGGCCTTGTGAAAATGCTAAGAATGGACAATTAAATGTCAATGTGTCTGTTTATGTCACAAGCAAGGAAACTAAAAAAAAAATGTATTAATCATGCCACTCATTATACACATGAAGCAGAAATTATAATCGTGAAAAAGAAGTAGAAAAATGTATTATTCAAGTCTCACATTTCATCGCCATACACTCGCAGCAGCTAGCTGGCATCTTGAGGGTAAAATTATAATCGTGAAAAAGAAGCACGTATACAAGTTTCAGGGGCTTCGATGGTAAATTATGGACTGACACACAATGTTAGGCATGGATATACTTCACACTTTTGTTAATTAATTGCATTACTGAGATACCCAAGAGATCCTAATCATGAAGTAGCACTTCTAGACTCTTCGAATCTATTCAATATGCCTAGAAGGTTTATCAGAACCACATGAACTGCATGGTGACTTCCACATTATGATATATATATATATATATAAGAGAATTTTTTTAAGAAATGTGTACAAATTATAAGAATATGCCAACATCCTAAAACATCAGAATTTTCAAAAACCAATATGCCAGAAATGTTTATCCTATCAATCATTCTAAAATATCAGCATGTTTAGAGTTACTATCGACCAAAATCTTTTTTTCTCAAAACATGAGAAAAGAGTCATTATCTATCTATTACTAGATAGAGACAATGGTGGTAACAGGGGCAACTAGGGCAGAGGCTAAACGTAATAAACATTTCTCTAACAATGGTGGTAATAATGAATGCAATATTAAACGTAAGCTATCATACAATCAAACCCTAGAATTTCATATAATCCTTTTTGAAAGCATTTTATAAGAATAAATACTTCAGCTCGTTGGAGGGGGTGCTGCGTAGAGGGATATTCGAAGACAACGGAGGTGCTGGGTAGAGCAAGGGTTGGGGTAGAGAATGTGAGGTGCTGGGCAGAGGGAGGGTTGGGGAGAGATTGGGCGACACGGGGGTAGGGTGTGGAGAGGATAAGACGCGGGGGTTAGGTGGGGGGGCGGGGGAGGATAGGCGAGATGAGGGGTGGGGGGAGAATGAGACGGAACAGGCTGGGGATGGGGAGAGAAGGTCTGCCAGGAGATGGGAATGAAAAAATTCAAATGCGTGAAAATCTGAGAAATGCGTGAGTTTTGTTGCAGGGAGTAGTTGGTAGTGTTGCTAGGGTGTGTAGTGGCTACTGCCAAATAATGGCTGCCCCTGAAAATTTTTCTAATTCTCTGCCCTAGCTAGCTAGTTTACTTGAGGAAAATAACTAACATGGATCCCACTAAACAATTCTACCCTCCCTACCCAGGCCCTAAGGCTAGAGCCAAAAGAGTTAAAGGAAATGAAAAAAAGAATATGAGGGTTTTAGATATTTAATAAATTGCAAATTTAATCCGTGTTTTTGCAGAAGGTGCCCGTACATCTACTGTGACATCATATTCACCATGGAAGTTGCTGAGAACTTAAAAGAGGTATGTTTGTTTCCTTGACTTTAATTTCCTTGGTAGATTAGATTATTATTAAACAAAATATTGTTAATTTACGATACAATTGGGGCAGACGTTTGATTTAATTTAAAGCTGAAACAGTTAGAAGGGGATCACTTTAATTAGCCTCTGATCTTGTGTGGATCAAATTAAGATGAAATGAACTTGATATTTCATGTGATGATCACACGCAATTGGGATACAGAACGACAGTACTGAAAAGCATAGAGAAAGCAGGTCACCTTGCTCAGGTGGAACGACCCTTCGTCTACAATAGATGCCTCGAAGAAATTCTTGAAACTTTACTCGAAGAAAACAGTGAAACTGCTGCTTAAACGTGGTTTGTGGCCTTTTGCACTATGGTTTCTACAATTCATCGTGTTGTTTTTGTTTTGTGTTTGTGTAAACCAAATTCAATGGAATGACATATTTAAATGTTCTATTTTTAACTGAGATGTATATTTATGGAAAATAAATGTACTTTTAGTAGTGTTTTTTTGTTTGTTCTGTGCCCATACAAATTTTAGGCGGCTTGTGGTATTTTCTTAGTATTTGACTAAGAAAATACCACAAATCACTAAATTTGGCAAAACTTAAAAAGAAAATCATCAACTTAAAAAAGGCCTTTGTGATTTCATCTGATTGATAATTCTCATAGTCTTTGAACTGCGAGATGGGCCTAATTCCGCTCAACACCCAACCCCGTGAGCTACGGGTATTGATGTATAAGTATGTGCGTTTAAATAAATAAAAAATGATAAATTATACATTGATGTGTGGTGCGTAGATGCATGTTGAGCAACATTTCTCCATTAATATATAATTATGAAAATGTTACCCTACAAAAATTCTTATAACAATAAATTTATATGCCAGATAATATATTAGATTTATTTTAAAATAAAATTAATTTAATAATTTAATCTATTATGTCAAATCGTAAAATTTATTTGTGATTAAAGTAATTTTTCTATAATTATATGTATATATATAATCGACTCAGTGCATCCCTCTAACTTAAGCTAAAATTTAACTAATATGTCCCCTTAAAACCTCCACATTATATTCGACATTGCCACATAAATTTGACTATTAGTCGAATGAGTTTTAAATTATTTCCCACTCTTCTATGCACAAGCTCTTGTTCCAGCAAAGCTAATCATATTAGCCAAACTTTCCTTACAGTCAAAAAGTCAAACTTTTGATTTTCTTTTTTCTTTTTTTTGTCTATAACTTCAACCAGCTGAACCATTTCACTACTAAATCGTACTGATCGAGACGCCACACAATCGATCCATCTGAATCAAATGTTTAGAGTTCTGCTTTATTATATGCCAAACCATACAGTTTTAAAATCGGCTAATAACTCTCTCTCTCTCTCTCTATAAAAAGAAAAAAAAACCTCTCGCCTCTCTCTAAACACTCTCAACTCAGACTGACGAATAGGAGTGGGAGCTTCAGCTCCTCCCCCCTCTTTTGTCCATTTTACTTTTCGCTGTAATATTTTTTTTTGTATATTTTTCAGGTTAAATAAAGGAGGATCGCCGTTCGTGTCTGTTCAGCCGTCGCTTTTCTACACACGCCTCACTGGGATGAAGCTCATCTGCCGATCTTCAAGACCACCAAATTCGGCGTCCATCGGAGTGGTGCGTAACCCGCGCGCATGGGATGAAATTTCTGGATCCCGTTGGCGCATGACACGCCACTGAAGAGACCTTTGATGGCATCACGCTCGGCTTTTCTGGGCTCCCTGACTCCAGGGCTTCCAAGATTGACAGTCGGTTTTCCTCTCCGAGAGACCAGTGCCTTGCACGCGCCACTGCCTACTCATCGTGCACTGCTCATCGGTTTTTGATTTTCTATTTCTCTGTTGTTCCATTTCAATGTTTTGTTGGTGTTTGTTTTTCTGTTTATTTGTTCCTTTATTGACCCGAGTAAGGTGTTGAGTCTTCGGATTGGATGCAATCTGGGGTAAGAGCTATTCAAGAGTGGTGGGCGATGTCACGACTGGTGATCGTACGACCAGTGATCGCGCATAGGTGCTGCCTGCACAGGGGAGGCTATTGTGTCCGTGTGTGAGCTGGGTGCTTGTGCCGTCAGGGCTCGAGATGCCGATACTTGAGGTGGGCGTGACGTCTGAGGTCACACCAGTACTTGTGGTTCTATAATTTAGTTATTAGTTAGTAGTTGTTTAGTTGTTAATGGGTTTTATTTGTAGTTTTATTTGTTTATTTTAGGATTTAATAAAATAAAAATAGGCTATTGGATTTAGTATCCATAGCAGTGTCTCATACTTTTCCTCTCCAGAGGACAGATGGGGTTTTCAAGTTCTGTTTTACAGAATGCTTTCTCTGTTAAGAGAGAATTTGTTGAGAAGTTAAGACAATGTTCACTACAAAAAAATTTGAATGTAGGGAAGCTCCAGAACTTATGCATAATTTGGCTTATAATCTGGATTATTCTATATATTGATAAGTCACAATTATAATTTCAATTCATTAATAAAATGAGTTTTTTTCCGTAAAAAAAAAATGCCATACCATACCAGCATCAACTATTACAATTATTCATGCAACACAATTTGCCAATTAGCCAATGACGTATTAGTCAAAGTTATAGGCCAAACTTTTACCTAAAACTTTGCGCAAACCAATTTGCTTTCAAACCGTTCTTCAAAGATAAACGACGTGAGAAAAGTAAAGGTTCTATTCTTCTAATTTTCTTCATACTTTGGTACTATACTAGGTTGCAGTGCAAGGACCCCATGGAGAAGTGAATCCCTCAACCCTGTGACCCATAAAATTTTTGTGTCGTTCAGCCATAGTACATTTTGCGTAAATAATCGTGAGAAAAAATTTATCAACACTTTCGCCTACCTTAAGAGAGATATATTACCCCCCTATACGAACCAAACTCACCTCTAGGATACTATCCCAAAAAATTCAAATTTTACCCCGTCAATCTCATTTGAAATAATCCTATCAAATTTCAAAACATGACCCAATCTCCTAGCAACATCAAGATTTTGAAAAGGTTCCAACAAAGCAACAATTTTCGATCTCAACTTACCAATCAACTTTTTTAATCTACCTTTTGAGGTCTCAACTCCCCTAATGTTCCATACAAGAATGGAATCAATCATTGAGAGGAATTAGAGAAACTAACAAGAACTCAAGAAGAACTTCTCATTTTAACAAAACTCTTTTTCTTATACTTTCTTTACCTTCCTTGATCTCATATTCTATCATGTATTCCTTATCTTGAGGGAAAACTTCCAGGTGTAAATCTGGTTCCGGTTTAGAAACCGTGTCATCCACAAATGTTTGCTCCTCATCTGGTCCATCTTCCAGTGCCACGGCATCCACCTCAATCTCCTGGACTACAAGCGGGTCAACGTTCATATCCACCCTTCCAATTGAAGCACAAACAGCAATATTCGAATTCACAGTCTGAGGAAGTTTTCCCTGCATTGATGCATTTGTTGTGCCCGAAAACATAGCAATATCAATATCTAGTGAGGCAACAGCATACGCCCCATTAGGCCTCGAAGTCCCATCAATATTCAAACTCCTATCAAAAGCAGGAGCTATCGGAATAGCTACCACCTGCACCATTATGAAGATAGGTGCCATTTCCTCATCTTTCTTTAAAGTATCCCCCTCTGGATCAATAATAGAAACATCCCCAATTGGACTGGGGGCTACAGTATCACACGGAACCACAGTATCACACACAACTGCACTGGTACCCACAATATCACTCAAAACCACAGTTACATTCGGACTCGTAACTGTATTCAATACCGGTTTAGGACTCACATCAGTATCCCCCATTCCCATCCGAATCTTTCTGCCCTTTCTTTCCTATCCGTGCCTTCCCTAGCTTAGGATGATCAACTCGACAGGTCTGTGAGTTGTGACCTTGCATTCGGCACTTACAGCAGTATGCAGGAAGTGTTTCAAAAACAATTTCTTGTTTCCTACTAGATGGCAGACTAGGAGCGCCAATCCAAAAATAGGAGAGTGGTTCTTTGGCAGCATTAACCTCAACACACAGCCTCGCCCCATCCGTTCATGTGGCACAAAGCATCGGATTATCCTGATGGATGAAAGTGCTGATAGGAGCCATAAGGATACTCAAAAAAGCTTCGGTATAAAAGTTAGAAGGGAGTCTCGGAAGATGCTTGTTCCATCTCTTATTTAAAGTTCCATCTCTTATTTAATTGTTTTAAGCCTCAATCTTCCCCCGGTTGATGTTTTCGTTTCATCATCATTCACTTGTTGGTTGCTATGAAGTATCAAGTAAAGATATTTAATTTGAACTATAACGACTCTCCTTGTCTTTTGAAAGAAGAAAATTGTTATTTGATTCTCTTTTTTTATCATCATCCTTTTATCATTTCGGACTTGACGTCATAGATACTTTTGAAAAAATCAATTTGTTAGCTGTGCAGATTGATATACAAATTTTTAATTACCCTAGTTTATAAAGAAAACTGGACTACCCTCTGTTCTGCGCAGTAATTGAACTAGGGGAAGGAGACTCATCTAGGAAGATTGTAGAAAAAATCTGCCAAAAGAGTTGGTTAAAGACAGAGAACAACTGCAGACGGATGGAGATGGTCTTGAAGGTCCAAATCATGCCAAAAAATGTTTCCTGCTTTGAAGAACATAGAGAAACAGTGAAGATCAAAGCTAGCAGACTACCCAAAAGGCATCCACGCTGCCTGGTCGACGGGAATGAGCTTTTGATGTTCTACGGCACAACCGTTGTGTGCTCTCTTGGCATGAATAATGACTCTTGTAGCCTGTGCATTTTGGATAACTGTGGTGTATGTCAAGCCTTAAGACATGGATTCTTCACTCAGAAGGAATGCAATGGGGGGTTAGGTGTTTTTACAACTTCCAGCAGTGAAAGAGCATTAGAATCTATTGAGACAGATGAAGCAGATCGGTCTGTAAGGAAGGCTTTAATGGTGTGCAGAGTAGTGGCCGGGAGAGTTCATAAGCCTGGGGAAAGCATTCAAGATATGACTTTCTCAGGGTTCGATTCATTGGCTAGGAAAATGGGTTCTCATTCGAATATTGAGGAACTCTATGTGCTGAATCCCCAAGCTATCCTACCCTGTTTTGTGGTAATAATAAGAAAAGGATCATTTGTTTAGAGGAACCTACACGAATATCTGAACCTGTTTTAGTTTGTTATCCAGGAGCGCCAATTTTGGTTTGCCATTACTCTGAATTTAGGAGATTTTTTTTTGTACATTATTTTCAGCTTGTAATCTGGCATGAAATTTTCCTGTGAGTAAGTTGGTCTGGATAATGACTTTGGTTGTTTTACATCCCATAGAAGGAAGAGTAATTCTGAAACCGTTGAGACAATCTAATAATAATGTTGTTAGTAAAATACACAATAATATAATAAAAATTACAATTAAATTAGTATTTAAACGAAATCAATTTAGACTGATGCACAAAAATATTGCTTTCTTTAAGGAGCGATACTAATTTGACAATCTAATAACGGTATGAAATCAACGGTAAGATGCAAATATTATTAAAAAATACTAACAAATGTCTTTGGTTGTTGTTATCGTCAAGACAACTAGCCATGAACGTGAAGCCGTTCCACAATTGCCACACGTTCATACATGATTTGCACTCTTGTTGCTTTCTCCAGACACACGTAGGAAATTTGCCATCAAACAAAGTCGTTAAAAGAAAATAATATAAATAATTAAATCTACTTTTTTTTATGAGCTTAAATTGTTTGAACAAGTGATGCTTTTATATAGTATTCAATCAGAAATTTTAAATTTAATAGTGACTGTATACTCATCTAATTTAATTAAATATTTCACGTATTATATTATAATGGTAGCCGTTCCTTCTCTAACAAACCGAAGCTCTGTCAAATAAATTCCTTAAAAAGAACAAAAATCAGTCGAGTCTTTCTGAATTGAACTGCAAGTACAGGATCCTAGACCTTGAACACCATAGTATAGAGGTCATTCAACTAAGATTATCTTCTTCTTTTCATTTATTAGTACAAAAGACAAATTACAGCTCACCAAGAAATCAAGTACCTATGGATTTTGAATTAGATTATGCTTGGTAGGTGAGATAAGATGAAAATTTTTAAAAATTTTATCAATAGTATTAAAATAAAAGTTTAAAATATTAATTTAAAATATTAAAATTTAAAAAAATTATATTGAAATTTGAAAAAATTGAATTGTTTATTATATTTTATATGAGAATTTAAAAAAATTATAATGATAAGATGAGATAGAGATAGAGATGAGAAATCTCATCTTTACCCCAATTGTAAGACATAGGTTGTCGGTTGTCCACAAAGAAGGGTTGCAAAACTTTGGAAATTTGCAATCGAGGGTCTTTTATCAGAGCACTTGCAGAATTACCTTCGGATCTGTTAAAACTATGAGTCACGCTATAGATACGAAAAGAAAAAATGGGTTAATTCGGCCTTATACTCATTGGTTGGGCCAGTAGCTAGATTTGTATTCAAATAGCCGAACTTCGATCGCGTGATCCATCACGTGCTCCCACGAGGAAAAGAAAGAAAAAGAAGGAAGGAGGACTGGTTTAACAGAATCAAAACACGTGAGTCGTGAGAATCCAACAACCACCGGCTTTGGACTTTTTCTTTTCTTCTTCTTCTTGCAGAGCAATGCAATTATTGCATGAATGTCTCGATTCCCCTTTGTTTGAAAAACCTAACCCCTTGTCGCACGTGACATCCTAGGACGTTGCCAACTAACACACTAGATCACTATCAGTAAGAAAATGTCAATCTTTTTTGCTCCATATAATATATACTAGGAAAGGACAACGTGCTTCGCACGTGTGTCCAGTTTAATTTTATATAATTTTTTATTTTCTAAACAAATAAATTACTTTAAAAAGTAAAAATAATGAATTATAGAGAAAAAATTCAGTTCATCATCTCCTATACTATACAGTAACATGTGATTTCTCATTTTCACCTTTCAATTTAAACATATATATTTATATTTAAATATGTGTGTTTACACATCAAGAAAAAAAAATCATATATTGGTGTGTAGTGTGGAAATGATGAATAACATTTCTTTAAAAAAAATCATTTTAAATATAATATCTTTATTTTAAATCTAGCCGATAATTTTTAAATTGAGCCAAGTATTCTAAAATCTTCTAAATATTTTACCAAAATCATTTTAAATGAGGTATTTGAAGTGCCAAGTTCTCTTTTTTTCACATGTGAAGAACAAAAGTCTAAACCCAGTTTCTATCCAACCTTTTCACTTCGATACAAAAACACCCTCTAAAAAGCTGTGATCAGGGTGGTCGTTCTTATTTTGTTATCTTATACAAACAAGTGCATTGCATATGTGCCCAATTGAAAAAATATGAGAAATAGGCTACCTGTCAATCTACAATAAACAACAAAATGATAATTTAAATTCATATAATTTTTTATTTTAAATATCAATGGACTGAATTTCATTTATATTTTAAGATTTTATTCTTGATCATAATAAACATCACATATGTTATGTACAAAATATTGATAACTATAACATAGAAATTATAATAATGTGTTAAGTTTAAACTTAGAAAGTACATTACTAAGTGTTAAATAATTTAATCATATAATTATAATATAAATTTTCATCAGTTATAACTACAAAAAATATTTTGAACAAATTGTAATACATTACAAATTTTAAAAGTTAAATTTGGATTAGTTATTAAAGTACGAATTAAAGGAAAAAAAAATAGTGGAAAGAAATTAAATTTATTTTTTTAGATTTTATTTTGAATAAACTCGATCTTTATTCATAAATATGTAAAAGAAAATTTTCAACATTATATAAATTTTCAGGGAAGGAACAAATTAAAAATCTTCTAATATATATTAACATATTCTGGACCATATTATCTTAATTTACTTCAAAAGTTTTCATAACCCTTTTTTAATATTACTAAAACAGAAGCTCTATAAGAAATAATAATAATGAAAAACATTAATTTATTTAATATTTTTACACTTGGCTAAATAATAACATTTTCACACTTTACATTTAAAAAAAATTAAACAAACTATAGTACATTAGAAACTGTAGATCTACGTCAAATAGTGTAATTAATTTCAAATTAATTAATAAACTATTCAATTTATCCGGAAATGAAAAAAAATATTTTATTTCCTAATAAATTAGTAAACAAAAATCATTAATAAAAGGGAAAAATTAGATTTATACTAAAATGTAACAATTTAATTCGATATTTACAATTTTACATCATTCAAAATTAAAGGAAATAAAATGATGCACAATATTAAAGTTTAATTTTCAAGATTTTGGTTTTTTATTAAAATTTTATGAAGAGTTGGTATCAATTTGGAAATAAAAAATACTATAATCCAATTGTAAAGCTTAAACCGATTTGTAACATTACTCATTTTTCACATCTAAAGCTTAAGAGCAGTACTACACCCTCCGAGACAGGTTCCGATAAGGACAAAAATTTATTTTTTTGATTTTTTTATTCAATTTTTTATACCCTTAAACATTAAAAAAAATCATAATATCATTAAAAATACTTTCTTATAATAATGAGATGAAATAAGATAAATTGATAGTATTTCTATATCTATGTGGGACCTAAATGAGAAAATAAAAAAAGAGCAAAGAAAATATTTGTAGCAAGCTGAAATAAAATAAATACAAAATAAAGAGATAACTTAATAAAAGTACTGTAGGATAGGTTTGGGAGATGAGATGAGAATTTTGTGTTTTGTTTTAAAGTTTAAAATATTATTTTTTAGTTTTAAGATTTGAAAAAGTTAAATTGAGATTTGAAAAAGTTGAATTATTTATTATATTTTGTATAGAAATTTGAAAAGATGGTAATAATGAGATGAGATAAGATAAAAATTTTGTATAAAATAGAACATCCAAACCTATCCTAAAAAGACATCAACCAGAAGCCATGTTCGTGATAAAATTAGGGGCAAAATAGGTAAAATCTTATTGGATAAAAACACTGTTCACGGCAGCTTTGATTCGCTCGCGGCGGTTAACGGCGGCATGAGAGGGGTTGAGATTGAAACGGGAGGGACGCCAGACGGAGGGGAAGAGAATGGGCCGAGTGGTGTTGGCTACGCCGGCGTGCGGCGGAGCACTGGAGGGGAAGAAGAAATGGACCGGCCGCGGCTTGGATCCCCTCGTGGCGGTTAACGACGGCACGATAGGGGCTGAGATTGGAAGGGGAGGGACGCCGGCCGGAGGCGAAGAGAATCACCGGGATGGTGTTTCCCATGCCGATGTGTGGCAGTGCACTGCAGGAGACGAAGCGGACGGGGGAGGGGGGATGAGTAGCAAAAAGGAAATTTTGGAATAATAGCAGGGGCAAAATGGGAAGAATACAGGGGTAAAACGGGAAGTTAGAAACAGAAGCAGGGGCAAAATGAGAAAAAAATTTGTTAGACGAAAACACTGTAGATGGGTCATTCGTGTTTTATTTTCTAAATTTGTTAGATGAAAACACTGTAGATGGGTCATTCGCATTTTATTTTCCAAATTTGTTAGACAAAAACACTGTAGATGGCGTTTTATATATAAGTAGAAGTAGATATATGGTGGTGAGAGAGACAGATAGAGATAGTGAGTGAGATGGGGAACACTTTTGCAATATACAAGCCACTTCTGCGTGCGCTAATGAAGCTTGCTGGTGTGAGACCCCAAATAGTGGAAATCGATCCAGGAACAGTTTTAAATTTCTGGGTCCCGGATGAAATCCCCAGCAATCCCGAAAAAAGCAAACACGCCAAGAAACAAGACAGAACGAAGCCTGCTGTGGTTTTCCTACATGGATTTGCAGCAGACGGCATTATAACGTGGCAGTTCCAAGTCTTAGCTCTAGCGAGAAAGTACAGAGTATATGTGCCGGATTTTCTCTTCTTTGGCGGTTCAACCACAGACAGATCTGAACGGTCGCCGGAGTTTCAAGCGGAGTGCGTGGCAAAGGGTCTGGGAAAGCTGGGGGTGGAGAGGTGCACCTTGGTAGGGTTTAGCTATGGAGGGACGGTTGGGTTCAAGATGGCTGAGATGTACCCAAACTTGGTTCAGTCCATGGTGGTGACTTGCTCTGTCATGGCCTTGACCAAGTCCATCAGTGGTGCGGGCCTTGAGAGGATAGGGATCAAGTCCTGGTCGGAGTATTTGCTCCCGGACTCGATCAAGGGGGTTGAGCTGCTTTTAGAACTTGCCACGTTCAAGTTGCCATGGATTCCGAATTTCATGTACCGACACTATTTCGAGGTACGTACAGCGCTTTCAATATCATTGTCGCCCTAGTTTAAACTCAAGCACTATGAAAACTTAAAATTAAGTTAAATAAAATAAAATTTTTATTGTATAATTTAAAAAAATTGAATTATTTTTTAAATTTGATTTAAGAAATTATAAAAATTATATAAGATGAGATGCAAAGATTTGAAAATAAACCAAATCTTAGGGTGGGTTTGGATACACGAACTTATCTTATTTCATCATTACAATTTTTTTAAATTTTCATATAAAAATATAATAAATAATTTAATTTTTTCAAATTCTAAAATAAAAATTATATTAAAAAATTATATTTAACATTATTTTATTCAACAAAACATTTTATCTCATTTAAACTCCCTATCCAAACCCACCCATATATTTTGTTTTTTTCACAATAGGTACGATCGATTGATCATATGCAGGCAGACACACCAATAAAATCTCCGATCACCCAAAAAAAAAAAAAACGTTCAGTATATGAATGCTCCCTACATGCATGCCGTCTATCTCAGTTAACGGTGGGCTCATAGCTTATATATAAGCATGAACTTTAGTATATTTATCAAAATATTTGTGCTTCTATCTAAATCTAATAGGAAGAAAGTTAAATTGTTGGTAGCAATTTCTCATTTCATATTTTATCTTATTACTATTTTTCATCTTTTGTTGAAGCATCTTTTGATCATTGTATATAATAATATTAATTTTTTTAGAGTAATGCTATATACAGTCGTGTAGTGCGTAAATATCTTGTAGTTTCTTTAAAAAAGAGTAAGATCTACTATTAAAAAAATTAATTTCTTTTCAAGTGGGTCTTGTATTTATTTAGTTTTTTCAAAATAATTTCATAACGCTTGCATACTTATGACTGCAACTATCATTTTTCAATTTATTTATTGTACTAATGATATCACCGTATGTATGTATGTATATGTATATGTATATGTCTATGTTGACAGCTTGGATTAGGTCCTCTAGAGTCTGCACAATGGGTATTGTTACTGGGCTATTTAAAGCTTGTTTAGATAACTGTCTTGACATGGTGCCACATAGTTTATGAAAAACATTCTCTAGTAACTTCATGTAAAGCTGTTCATATGGGTCGGATTGTTTTTTTTTTTTTCTGTCCGATCTGAAATTTGGAAAACCAGATTTTGATTTCGGCTTTTGGGCCAGAACCCATATTCTAAAATCTAGATACATCTGATTGGTTGTAAATCCGGAACCAATCCAGCACATATAGAATGGACAATGGAAAAAAAAAATTGGATTCAATCTGGAACTCATTATTGAGGTTTTTTAAAATTTTGATTCATCTGGTTTGGATACGGATTTGAAATTCAGGTTCCAGTTTAGATATATACGAATTTATAGATCAAAATCCGGATGAATAATCCTAGCACCACATGATTTATGAAATACAACAGATAAATTATATTCAAACTAAAAGTGCATCAAAAAATATAAAAAGAGTAATGAAAATTTAGGTTCTTTCTACTTTTTTTTGTTCGTATTTTTAATTTTTTAATACATCATGTGACATCATATTATACATATATATATATATCAACATATCATGTCACAAATAAAATTTCTCAAATACTTATAACTTGATCTGATTGTCGTCTTGATAATCTCATTGGCGATTTGCAGGTAATGTTTGACCACAGGATAGAAAAAGAGGAGCTACTCGAGGCTTTGGTCATTGATGATAGGGACTTTAACCTAGCTCATCATCCACAGGTATGAGAAAGTATTACTGCCTGTTTTCCATATATATACTGTTTTCCATATATATACTAGCTTCTCGATGATTCACCGGATAGATGACAAACCATATATTATCTATTTTCTTATTTTCTTATTATCTCATGATATGACAATAAATGATTATAGATTATTTATTATATTTTATTTATATACTTATCATTTAATATCATATATGAAAAAAGAGATGATAAATAGATTATATATATAGTCTCCATATTTGATTAATTTACGCCTAATAACAAAAAAAGGAAAAAAAAAAAAAAACAGTTAGAACTATGTAGTATGTAGCTTTGCAGCTCATATCTCCACGCACCATGAAAAGTCAAGAGTTCTCTATAATCAATCATGATTGGTCCAAACTTTAAATTTTTGGTGGGCATTCCAACTTGGTAGGAAGGATCACAGGCCGTAGCAAGACGATCTATTATTATTATTATTATTATTAACGAAAGGCAATAAGCCCTGAATTGAACGTCTTTTCCAGTATTGGCCAAGATGTTGACGATGTTAAATATCAAAGTGCGAGGACCATTTTCAGTACAAACGTCCTCCAAACAGGGACCACACTTGCCTTAGCATTTCCTCAAATGAACATCCATCATAACTTTCCCCATCCACCTGAAAACAATATGAGAGACCAGAACAATTTACCAATATATACTAGTACTCCATTTTTCTTGATTGTCCTTCTATAATATCTTATGGGCATATTGGACAAATCATAACCACAGAACACATAACTCGATCTGTTTAAATAATATTTTTTTTATTAAAAAAAAAAGAATGGTTAACTATATAATTAACATTTTGACATGACCAGACATGTTAATTAGTGGTTGACGCAAACAAACCTTGAGACATCGGGGCCTCCTGTGTGCATGTTATTGGGGGCATTTGCGAAATCTCTCTGTCATATCACAAACGGTAGTACTGGACCACCTTTTACATGGTTCTTAGAAGATGACAGCTTACCCGTCACCAATGTATTGACAGAGAGGAGTGCAAATCAGAACGATCAAAGGTAGATCGATCAGCCGTACTGATACATGCACCAATAGAAAAAAACAAAGTATATTGGTAAAAATAATTATTAATTACTATTTATACACTACTAATCTTTAAAATATTTGTTTGAGTTAAGTTACAAGAACCCACACCTTCGTTTTTATTGTGTTCTTTTTCTTTTTCTTTTATTTTGGAATATAATGGTTGTATATTACGTTTTAATCTGAATTTTACAAATCAAATTTTATTATTTGAATTATGTCAATGGTGCGCTCTATATATTGACTTCAACTTGAGAATAAAATAATTCGTAATTGCATGCTTCAACTTAGCCCAAATTCTTAACAAAAATTGTTGTCAACATAATTGAATCTTTGTTTTGAATATATGTATATATATATATATATATATAATTTATTCATCATCTTTTTTTTCATCATCTTATAATATGACAATAGATGATTTGAGACTATTTATTATATTTTACTTGTAAACTTATCATCTAATATCACATAATAAGATGATGAGAAAAGAGATGATGAATAGATTAGATATATATATATATATATATGTAGTCTCTGATATTTGGTTAATTTACACCTAATAACAAAAAAAAAGAAAAAAAAGTTAGAACTATGGATCTTTGCTACTCATATCTCCACGCATCACATTTTTTTTTAAAAATTTTAAAATCCTTTTTAGTTTTATTCTTTCTAAATTAATTGAGTTCTTCTACTCATTATCCATACACTATACATTTGATAAGAGAAAATAAATTATATGTGATGTATAGTGTGAGGATAATGAGTAATTTTTTTATTAGTTAAATTAGTTGAAGTATTTTTTTGGCTAGATTTCGTTATGATTAATTTATAGAGATTATTTAATTCTAAAATTTGAAAGTAATTACCAGCTTATATAAAGGCAGTCCATAGCATCTATCTAAAAAGAGAGAGTTGGTCATTATTATTTATAATTTATAATTAAATTCCCTGTGAGATTTGTTTTTATTTGTTTTGCAGTGGATATATTCTCTAAGATTATTGGGAAAGTTGTGAGAAATGGAGATTTTAGGTTGGTCAAGAAGTAGTAAAAGATAATAAATAAAATTTTAGCAATTACATAACACACCAAGATTTAAGTGATTTAACTTGAAATAACCTACATCCACAAATAACCTACATCCACTAGCAGAGACTATCTCAAAGAAATTTCGTAATCAATAGTGGTGTACAAAAGAGTTACAAAAATTCACTACAACCCAAACCTCAAAGATTCATCAAAGAGAAAACACTCAATTGACTATTTATATTTTATAGATCTCTTTGGCTCTCATATAGCTTCTCTCAATTTTCATATGCATACTGTAAGGGGATTTTCCCCCCTTAGGCTAGTGGGCGGCTTGAGAATAACGACTAAATGAATTAAGACAAAAGGCCTAGCCTAGGATAAACAAGTCTCCAACTCAGCCCATGGGTAAACTCCTCTAGATGCAACCTGCAGAAGGGAGTATGCTGTAAGAGATGAGACTCGTTGATTTGGAGACTCCTCGAGCAGTGTTTAGCTCTAGAGTGCTTGCCCGCGTAATGGGCATAATGTACAGGGAACCCTCAATCTTTTGATAGGAAGGATATCAACGGAACATCAAGGATATTGGCTGGTAGAGGGAAATCGAAAAGACACGTCGAATTAATAGCACCACAACCAGAGCTAAACGTCACATTAACGACGTCGTCATAGAATCACGCTGCATTAAAAAATTTGTACAAAATGAACAGTACGAATGACGTGAATTCCATGGGAGCAGACATAATCTGTCTCCCAAAACTTATAGTATAAATAACAAGTCCTATGTACGAGAGAATTTTCTCTGATCCCTAGACTTTCTCACTTATTTACAAAATTCTAAAAATATTTATTAATTTTAGTATTGGAGACTCCCTGGCCACAAGATCACCTTTTCCTAGTTGTCTTTCCTTATATCTTATGCAAGATCATTTCGGAAGATCCTAGTAATCGAAACCTGGTCAAAAGATGTGCGAAACACGACATTAACACATACTTTTATAAGCAGAGTTGCAAATTTTTTAACATGAGGATAGACAGAGCATGACAAATCTTAAATTAGGTAGAGAAATAGCCCGGTCTGGAATAAGAAATTTCCTCAACTCATTTTATTTAATCATTACAACTTTTCTAAATTTTCATACAAAATATAATAAATAATTTAACTTTTTGAAATTCTAAAATAATAATAATATTATTAAAAAATAATATTATAATAATATTTTATTCAATTTTTATCTCAACTCATTTCATCTCAATTTAATATCCAGACCTCTCTTTAGAGCACTCTCATTGCAGTATGCAAATGCAAATAAAGTGAGAAGCTTGGCTAATAGAGCATAAAAATGTGTTGTATTGGATTATACAAATGTAAACAAAAATAACTTTTAACTACAGTAAAGCAAGTCCTTAGGTCATATTTAGTATTTATTGTAGCTAGACCAAAAGCATTAAAAACTTCCATCATAAATAGTCTCTCTTTTTGCACTTTGATCGCCTGGGAAACAAGTATTTAGTGTAAGAATTATTTTTGAGTTTTCTGAAATTATGTTGTTTTAGGGAATAATTTTCTAAAACCACTACAATGTTCACCCCTATCTTATTTTTCTCCAATTTCCTTTCAAAAGGCTACCTCCCTCATGCATCTTTTACTTAAATTAGGATGCTTACCGTTTGTATCTACCAATTATATGTTAATTATAATTAGAATTTTACAATTCGTCTCTATCTTCTTTTGTTAGGATTCTTACTGTTTGTTTCTTCCAATCATATGTTAATTATAATTAAGATTTTTACAATTTGTCTCTATCTTTTTATACAATTATAATTAACATATAATTGGTAGAATTGTAAAATATTAAAAGAGAGAAAAAAAAGATGATTAAATTATTAATATTTTGTTAATATTTTGATTAATATATAGATAATTCAATGTGAAAATATATTTTGAATATAATAGTCAAATACAAAATCATAAAATATTATATAAATTATGATTTTACATTTACATAATCTAACGATAATGCTCCAATTGGAAGCCATAAATTTTCCTTTTGATTTGCAAATGATGCTTGCATTTAATGGCTTTCTCTTGACGTAATAAGCCGAGCCAGCGCTTCACGTACGCTTTTAACATAAATTATGTTTGTTGATCCGCCCTGTACAATATTGGGTCCCTATTCCTTTCTTCCCTTTAAGCACCCAAAGAATATCTGTTTATTAATCAGAAATGATATAGACAACCGCCCTTGGTAATCTTGAGAAACCGTTGCCCACGTGGAGATCAAACGGTCAGCCGATATATATATTTACAATAAATCTTCCTAACCTCCTAACACTCCACACTCCATCTTTTTTTATTTTTTTATTTTATTAAATATTTATTATATAAATAATGAATAAATAATTTAAAAAGAAAAAACTCAAAAAAAATTTTAAAAAATTATTAAAAAATAATAAAAATTTAAAAAAATAGTAGAGTATGGAGTGTTGGGAGATTGTATAGCAAAACCCATATATTTATTTTTGAGCGCGTTGCTGTTATGGTAGAAGATAAAATATATGCAAATGAAAACAAATTACAAACAATCGTTGCAAGATGATATGCGGAGTAAAAAAAAAAAAAATCATCTATTAAACTAATTAAAATGAAAAGAAAGTTGGAGATGAGATAAAGAATGGACGTTAGCTACAGATAATCTTTTTGCAGAAATTTGGCCTTGAAAATAAAAAACCTCACTGACCCAACTACCTAATCTTTACCTTCTTTGCATTAGATTTCTTGTTCGATATTTTTGTCCTTCTTCGTTTTTGGGTTCTTTTTTTTGTTATATTCTCTCTACCCTCTTGCTCCTTCCTAGCCTTCATTGCTGGGTTTGCTTTGGTGAGTTTTTATCTAATTTTTTGAGGGAGAAATCACCAATGTTGTGACTACGGCTTCTTTAGATGTTGGGACTCACCTCAATGGATTTCAGCTTTGAGTAGATTACTCGAAGGGGGCTTTGATAGTTTTTATCGTGGGTTCGTGGAGATTAGATCTGGTGGAGAAACAAAAGGAGGTTTGAGTAAACCAATTCTGAGTGGAGAAGACAAAGAGATTAGCTTCGTGGGTCTGTGGAGAAGACGAAGGGAGCTTTGATGGTGGCTTCGTGAGTTCATGGAGACCATATCTGAGTAGAGAAGAGAAGGAGTTGCTCTGAGTGGAGATGATGAAGTGATCTTCGATGGTAGCTTCGTGGAGACAACTTCAAACCAATTCTGAGTGGAGAAGACAAAGAGGTTAGCTTCGTGGGTCTGTGGAGAAGACGAAGGGAGCTTTGATGGTGGCTTCGTGGGTTCATGGAGACCATATCTGAGTGGAGAAGAGAATGAGTTGCTCTGAGTGGAGATGATGAAGTGATCTTCGATGGTAGCTTCGTGGAGACAACTTCAAACCAATTCTGAGTGGAGAAGACAAAGAGGTTAGCTTCGTGGGTCTGTGGAGAAGACGAAGGGAGCTTTGATGGTGGCTTCGTGGGTTCATGGAGACCATATCTGAGTGGAGAAGAGAAGGAGTTGCTCTGAGTGGAGATGATGAAGTGATCTTCGATGGTAGCTTCGTGGAGACAGCTTCAAACCAATTCTATGTGGAGAAGACGAAGGGAGCTTTGATGGTGGCTTCGTGGGTTCATGGAGACCATATCTGAGTGGAGAAGAGAAAGAGTTGCTCTTAGTAGAGATGATGAAGTGATCTTCGATGGTAGCTTCGTGGAGACAATTGGACATGGAGAAGACGAAGGGATCTATTTGGCTGGAGTGAAGAAGACGAATGGAAAGGGAGGGACATTTGAGTCATCAAATGAAATGGGGGAGTTTCATTTGTACGTGGACAACAATTCCCCCAAAGGTTCCGAGGGCGGTTGTATTTCTATTTATTAATTAATGAAAGCGATGATCACTTTCACTATACAATTTGACAATGACCAGGTCTTATAATAAATGATTGATTAGTTGGAAACGTGCGACAGAAGCTTGTTGTCAGGATCCAGAATCAATCCCCGGCTCCTCTTTGCTTTTAAGTTTGGATTTTGAGTTGAGTTGAGTTGAATTGAGATGATAAAATATTATTAGAATATTATTTTTTAATATTAAAATTATTTTAGGATTTGAAAAAGTTGAATTATTTATTATATTTTATATTAAAATTTGAAAAAATTGTAATGATGAGTTGAATTGAGTTGAGTTGGGTTGAGGATCCAAACGCAACCTTAACCTACCATTGCTTTTAATTCTTTGCCCGTGATCAGTCTAGCGCTAACTAGCTAGCTGGTTAACTTGAGAAAAAGATTAGTGTTTACAATATCTCAATTTATTTTATTTCATCTTATTTAATTATTATAATTTTTTAAATTTTTATATAAAATAAAATAAATAATTTAATTTTTTTAAATTTAGAAGAAAAATAATATTAAAAAAATATATTCTAATATTATTTTATTTAACTTTTTAATTTTAATCTCAATTCATCTCATCTTATCTCATCAACAAAAACAAACAAGGCCGTAAAAATTCTACCCTCCCTCCTCCGCCTGAAGGCTAGAACCAAAAGAATGATAGGAATTGATAAAAAGAGTATGAGGGTTTTAGATATTTAATTACTTGCTAATTTAATCCATATTTTTGCAGAAGGTACCCGTACATCTACTGTGGGGAGAGAACGACATCATATTCACCATGGAAGTTGCTGAGAACTTAAAGAGGTATGTTTGTTTCCTTGACTTTAATTTCCTTGGTAGATTAGATTATTATTAAACAAAATATTGTTAATTTACGATACAATTGGGGCAGACGTTTGATTTAATTTAAAGCTGAAACAGTTAGAAGGGGATCACTTTAATTAACCTCTCTTGTGTGGATCAAATTAAGATGAAATGAACTTGATATTTCATGTGATGATCATAGGCAATTGGGATACAGAACGACAGTACTGAAAATCATAGAGAAAGCAGGTCACCTTGCTCAAGTGGAACGACCCTTCGTGTACAACAGATGCCTCCAAGAAATTCTTGAAACTTTATTCAAAGAAAACAGTGAAGCTGCTGCTTAAACGTGACTTGTGGCCTTTTGCACTATGGTTTCCACAATTCATCGTTTAACCAAATTCAATGGAATGACGTATTTAAATGTTCAATTTTTAACTGGAATGAGTATTTATGGAAAATAAATGTACTTTTATTAGTTTTTTTTTTTGTTTGTTCTGTGCCGATATGATTGTAGGAAATCACGTTGTGCGTCGCACAGTGACCCAGTCACTCGAATTTTTGAATATTCCATCCGTGAGGTTGGTAATGAGGCTAACGTTTCTGAGCTGCAAAAAGAACCTCGAAAGCTTCTTACAGTATCATCTCTGGTGCCAGGTCTTGATGTTTACAATGATTTGGTTGATCTGTATAACAATGTTCTGTTGGATTATAGAAATTTTAGGCGGCTTGTGGTATTTTCTTAGTATTTGACTAAGAAAATACCACAAATCACTAAATTTGGCAAAACATAAAAGAAAATCATTCAGTTAAAAAAAGCCTCTGTGATTTCATCTGATTGATAATTCTCATTGTCTTTGAACTGCAAGATGGGCCTAATTCCGCTCAACACCCAACCCCATCGGGCCTGTGCTAATCCTTTCCAGGCTCGCCCCTTTTTTCTTCTCTTCAGTCATCCTAAAACTGTTCAAATGCATAGTCCTTTGACTCCTTGCCATAGAAGAGTCTCTTTAAAATAATTATTATCATATAGTAGAAGTATTGGGCCAGAGCATTACAAAGCCCATTCATGGCTGCAAATTAATCGGGCCTTAATGTATATACCCCAGCCCATCTCAACCGATCAAAATTGACTAGATGAAGGAAGTTCTCCAATCGATCAGAATTCATACCAGTGACAAGAACTGTTGCTATCAGAAATCATAAGAAAATATATATTTCCCCCAAGTCCCTGTGCCCCAGATCACTAGTAAAAAATAGGTGCTGTTAGTTGCCTCCAATTAGAGATATTATGTGATTAAACAGTTTACATTCTCTAAATTGGACCTGAGAATATATAAATTTTTTTCAGTTAGTTTGCCCATTTTCCCCCGTCTCTTGTCAACCACCCACCAACCTTTCAAGGGCTGTGAAATGAAAAATTCCTCTTTTTCTTTTCAGTGACCAATTTATAGATACTACTGCCGATAAGAATCACATGGGCTTCGGGCATTGGCTTTGCATAGGGAAAAGAAGGCAGCTTTCAAACAATGACATGGTGATTTTACAGGAATGGTGAACAACAACAAATTTTGTTTCTAATGATTGTTATTTTATTAGATTTGAACGGTCGGATAACGACCTCAACTACAGTGGGGAGAGAGAGAGAGAGGGAGAGAGAGGGAGGGATTTTCACAGCGATAGATACACTGATTTACGTCTCTCAAATCTGCTGCTCATCTAGAATGTGGTCGAAGAGGCTTGGACTTCACGCCTTCACTGCAGCTTAAGATACTTCAGAAGCCTGTATAGAAGGCAAGAAGTTAAAATAATGTTAGTTCATGAAAAAAGTTCAAAAGATAGAACAAGGAAAAGGAAAGGAAAACTTGAATTCTTTCTTTCGAAGGTCCAATTCATTTTGCAAGCATTGGTGCATTTCTGCACTCTTCCATATCTCCTCAAAGGTATTGGTGCTTGTAATTGAAGCATTGCATACTCATCTACTAAGGGGATTCCATGTAATTTCAACAAAGAGTAGCCTTTTTGGGTACAACGCAGATGTGCGTATTGCTTTCTTTCTTTACTCCCACATGGCTCTTAAAAAATATTTTAAGTGTGGGCCACATTTTGTCTAAAGTCATATATATAGGTTTAACTTCCAGTACTTTTTATGGTAGGCCCCTTTTTAGCAGCATGCAGCGAATCATGAGCTGTATTGTTTATCTGTGCATAAGTCTGTTAATACTTAATACGCCCATAGTAAGTTGGGCGGGATTTGCTACACAACCTATTATTATTTACCCACACTCCACACTCCATACTTTTTAATATTTTTTTAAAATTTTTTTTAAACTTATTTTTTTTTAAATATTTCAAATTTTTTATTCACTATTCATATAAAAAATATTTAATAAAAAAAAATTAAAAAAAAAAGGTGGAGTGTAGAGTGTGATGAATAATAGGAGGTTGGAAAGATTATTTCGTCTATATTTATCACCCCATAATTTTACTTTTGGCCTTGTCGAAGTTGACAAATTTTCATGGGTTAATTAGTTCCAGTTTTAACTTTTATGGTGATAAACATTCGCAATTTGAAGTATGAGAGTCGAGACCAAAGAAAAAATGGGAGAGTCCATGCATGAGAAAGATCAAAGAAGAGATAGCTGACCATCCGGGGGAGGGGGTGAGAAGAATGGTCGTATATGTACTGGGAAGTATTTACCTCTCTATTTACCACTAGACCTGTACTTGGGAATAGGAATACGGCCAGACTCGATATGCCGGAGATCCTCTAAAAGAATTTCATAGTGTCTTTTCACTTCCTCCGCGGTTTTCCCACCCACGGCCTTGGCTACATTCTGCCACCGGTCGGGGGTGTCCTTATCATACAAAGCCAGTGCCTTTTCAAACCGTTTGTTCTGCTCCGCCGTCCAAGAGGAGCTGGAGTTTTGTTTATTCAGAGAGCTTGAAGCCATGTAGTTACTCTAAAATCAAATAGATGGTGAAGGTGGTTATGGAAGAGGACTAGTAAATAATCAAGAAGAAGAGAAAAAAGATGGGTTTTAGTTGAAGGGATGGTTCATGCATGAGACTTCCATGGGTGGTCTGTGCTTATAAATAGAAATGGGGGAGGGGGGGTGGTGGGCTAGAGCCACTTGGCGAAGCTGCTATTGTGCCAAAAGTTGGATTGAGGCGTGACCCGTCTCCCTTGGAACCACAAATGAAGCAGGACAAGCTATAGCCAGAGGAGAAGGGAATTAGTTTCTAAGGAGAGACTTCCTATTTTTTTTCCCCCTAATCACATACACGGGCTTGTTTGTTTGGATAACTAAAACTACATCTACAGATATTTAGATCCATAGATAGGTAGACATTTCATCTTCTTTTAGCCTAAGACATCAGCAAACGGTGGCAAAATCTTCGCACTCGTCTCAGTATATAATCCATCCAACTTAATGGAACCAAATCGATTTTCCAAATCAGGTTATTTGAACAAATTTTAAGTTAAGCTAATTGATTGTACGTTCTTAAAGATTGATAATGCATAACATAGAGCAGAACAGAGCCAAAACTAACCCCCCCCCCAAAAAAAAAGAAGATAAAAATCAACAAGCATAAATTTGAAGGTTACACAAATAAAATGGGAAAAAAATGTCTGGAACTGTTAATTTCATTTACTGGAATGGAAATTTTTTTTGCCCTTTTTAGTATGGGTTCAACTGCCTTCTGATTGATATCAAAAAGCATATAATTTTGAGCAAAATTGGCCAGAGTCTTTTTCTGTACACGTTAGAGCATTAATATTGGTCTATACATATCTATGTGCAAAACTATATTTGCATAATATGACTCAAAAAACACCCACATTGACTTATGCATATGCATAAATTTGGCTAGCAGTGAACAGTTATTATCCAAATTTGTATAACAACTATTCACTCCATCAAACATATTTTAATTGTTATTTCTCTTTCCTTCCACTCTTTCTCTCTCAATCTTTTCCTCTTTTCCCTCCCTCAACAACACAACAAATCTTCACATACACATTCATTTTATTATTATAATATATTATATATTTTTTTTTCATTTTATTATATTTTTAATATAATATATATAAAAAATTATATTTTTTATTATTGCATTTGTATTATTAATCTCAAATGTATATAGTGGATGCTAATTGTAAAATATATATAAAAATTTTGATTTTAGAAAAAAATTAATAATAATAATAAAAAATAGTTTATTATTATTTAGTCTCAAATATGCATAAGCCAATGTGAGAGTTTTACTTGAATGGCTAAATAGTTATACAAAAGAGATAATTTTACATATACATATGTATAGACCAATAATAATGATATAAACTATAAAGTTTCGAAGTGAAATCTCCTCGATAGCCACAACAATGACAACAGTAATGTCTCAGATATGTCTTTCATTTGTCAGACACAAAGCCTTGGCCTCTGTATTCAAGTCTCAAACTGATGGTAATCACTGAAATAATCTTTTGGACCGGAGAACTAACTGCCAAGAAGGGAGAGGAAGTCGGGGCTCATGCAGAAGGTTGTATTTATGCAAGCTTCAGATCTTGGAATTGGGTTTTCGGATCTTTTGTTCTGAACAACATTCCAAAAGATTATAGCTGGCTGCCTGATATCCATGGTACTGTTTGTTTCTGCATGTACAAGAGTAAGTATACAAGTGCTAGCTAGCTGCTGGTTTTCTAGTTAGATCTGAGGGTGCTTTTTTTGTGTCAGTTAATTGGTGGTTGGTTGAGCTTTCAATCAATCCAAACAGTGATAAGAAAGAAGCTATTTTTATCAACTAGACTAAAAAGAAAAGGCCGGGTATGACTAGGGCCAATCAATAATCATGCATGCACTAGGCTCAATCACTAGGATAAGATGAGATTGCATTGTCTTTAGCACGTGTTACACTAAAATCCTGCGGGCTTACCTCCCTAATTTACTCTCTCCTCAAATCCTTGAAAATTTCAAAACAACGATTCAATCATGTTGACAACATTTTTAGTTAAGAATTCGGGCTAAGCTGAAGCATGCAATTATAATTATGAATTATTTTATTCTCAAGTCGATATGTAGAACACACTATCTATATAATTTAAATGATAAAATTTAATTTTTAAAATTCAAATTATAATACAATATACAACCATTATGTTCCAAAATAAAAGAGGAAAAAAGAACACAATAAAAACCAAGGTGTCGGTTCATGTAACTTACCTTAAGCAAATATTTGAAAGATTAATAGTGTATAAATAGAAATTAATAATTATTTTTTCCAATATACTTTGTTTTTTTCTATTGGTGCATGTATCAGTACGGCTGATCTACCTCTGATCGTTGTGATCTGCACTCTATTCTGTCAATACATTGGTGACGGGTAAGCTGTCATCTTCTAAGAACCATGTAAAAGGTGGTCCAGTACTACCGTTTGTGATATGACAAAGAGATTTCGCAAATGCCCCCAATAATATGCACACAGGAGGCCCCGATGTCTCAAGGTTTGTTTGCGTCAACCACTAATTAACATGTCTGGTCATGTCAAAATGCTAATTATATAGTTAAACAGATCGAGTTATGTGTTCTATGGTTATGATTTGTCCAATATGCCCATAAGATAGTATAGAAGGACAATCAAGAAAAATGGAGTACTAGTATATATTGGTAAATTGGTCTGGTCTCTCGTATTGTTTTCAGGTGGGTGGGGAAAGTTATGACGGATGTTCATTCGAGGAAATGCTAAAGCAAGTGTGGTCCCTGTTTGGAGGACCTTTGTACTGAAAATGGTCCTCGCGCTTTGATATTTAACGTCGTCAACATCTTGGCCAGTACTGGAAAAGACGTTCAATTCAGGGCTGATTCCCTTTCGTTAATAATAATAATAATAGACCGTCATGCTACGACGGCCTGTGGTCCTTCCTACCAAGTTGGAAGGCCCACCAAAAGTTTGAAGTTTGGACTAATCGTGATTGAGTATAGAGAACTCTTGACTTTTCATGGGCCTTAATTAGCTGAAAAACTCAGATATTATAGATTTCGAATACATTTATTAGGTTAAGCCCTTGTTTGCTTTTATAATTATTCTTAATTTATCTCATCTTATTATTATAATTTTTTTAAATTTTTACATAAAATAAAATAAATAATTCAAATTTTTTAAATTCTAAAATAAAAAATATATTTTAATAATATTTTTATTTATTTTTATTTTTAATCTCAACTTTTCTTAACTTATGTAAAAAATGTAACGTGCAACTTCCGCAAAGGTTTGTACGAGCCGTTATCACGTGCGCGTCTAGCGAGTTTATGCAAGGTTCGGTCACGCTTGTATTGAGCGAACTCGATTCTTGTACTAGCTAGTCTTGTTGGACCGTGAGTCAAAAAAGAGTCCAGCAAAATCTCTTTATTCTTAGATTATCTATTCAATTACGAGCCGAAGTACTCAATATATGATGATGAGACAAATTCCTATTTAATTAATAATTAGAAAATTCGAACAGTACAATATTTTAATACTAACATGATAATTAACAAGCTAACATGCATGCACGTACGTCGTCTTACTTCATGATGGATGATAGATATTTGTCAATGTGCGAACTGGATATGGATTTGTAATATTGTGTGACATGAACAAAAGGCAGTAGTAGTAGTAGTAGTAGTGTATTGTTAAGGCAAAAAAGCTATAAAGAGCGCACCCAGCCGATAATGCATTTGTGGTTCTAGTTGATTTCTAATGATAAAGAGTGGTGTCTTCAGAAAGATACTGCTTGCTTGATATTTACACTTGGGAATGCCTGATCATGCAAGAATGATATATATGTTTCAGGGTAGGGAGAGAGAGAGAGAGAGATAACCTAATTAATAAAGTTTTTGGTATGTTAAATTAAGCCTATATATATGGTCGATTTTCGTTTATTAATTATATATATAGTTACAAATCTAGCCTTGCAAATTACAAAATGAAACAATATATCATCACTTATCTGTTCATCTGCTCATGTGAATTAAAATATGCTTGTGGTAAGGTTGTAACGTGACATAACCTTCACTGATTAGTACGTATCTCGGCCTTGAATTTTTATGGTTAAACTCGGTAGACACGTACACGGCACTGGCACTGGCAGTCTGGTACACAGCCACGGACATAGACGTACGTGGTACAATTCCCTTGATTTGACAAATAAAAGTAGTACAAAGACAGCACGTGTGGGCTTAGAGCTGCAGCTTTTTTAACAGGGCCCGGTCCAATTCATATAAAGCTTTTCCGTAAACTGGGGGCAGAAACTTGAAGCAATTATAAAGCCCGACTTCATTCTCCGGAGTTACCAATTATAAGGTCCAAACTTTATTATGAATTTTAAAGCCCAAGTCTTTTTGTTCTTTAAGTTAAGTAAAGTAAGCTAAGCCGTTGCAAGGCTTATAAACAGTCATTGATGTTATGATTGAGAGTGAGAAAGAGTATGGAGCTAAAAATAAAGCTTGCAGAGCATGTTGACCCTGATGTGGGAGCTGGGACCTTTGTTCTTGTCGAGTTAGAGTTGACATAGCCATGGTACATAACTTGAAGAGAATCAGATATTGTAACATAATTCCTTCATCATTTGTCCGCAAAGCTTCTCATTCCGGCTTTGAAAAATTGCGATTGCGATCTTCTGCTTTGGATCCTTTTCTTTTAATTAGCTGTCCTTTCACCTTTGAAATCATTGTGCACCAAGAAAGTGTACTTCCTCTGTGCATGAGTGGCTCAAAGGAATTTAGATATTGATCAACAAAATGTTTACAAAAGTAAAGGTTTGCTAGCTGATCATGGTGGAAAAAATGGGTCTCCGAATATAAATTTGTAAGACGTTGATATGAAATATTACGCTGTTTCTATACACATAATTTAATTCTTATGCAAAGTGTTTACCTGAGAATTGATGTTTAGTTTCCTCATTTTCTTTAAAATAACAAATATCATATTATTATAATGATAACTCTGGCCCAAGGTACAGCTGCCCCTCTCAAAATCACATTGACTATTCTTGCATCGATCCAGCCAAGCAACATCATAATCTTGAACTGAATAAATTCCCACCACTATCTATATTTAGAGTTGGAGGTACCCACATTTAAATGCTTGGTTGTCCAATCAAATGCCAAAGCAGGAATATTTCCTCCCATGGAACCCGGATAAATGAGCACACTTTATCTTGGTCACAAGAGCATCATCTTCTAAGGACTGAAGTGATCATGATGATCAATGCAATTACATCCAGTACCATTAATTGAGAATTCTTCAAATAAAGTCTTTCGTTTGGTAATTAGTCTGAAGGCAATTATGAAAGGAGATGATGCTTCAAAAACCAATATGATCAATTACAACATGATCTATATGATGGTTCTGGCATAATAATAATGCATTACGTTAGATATCAATATTGTTGGCCACGTAATATACTCTTTTCAATGGGTACGTATTTCCCACATTATAATCATCTATACAAAGAAAATTACAAGTGGCCTAGCTGCATATATAAATATAGATACATATCTATACATGATGATACAGACACATGATAACATGAAATTAAGATGTACACACTCTGTGTGTGTTTACTGTTTAGAGGGATCAGGGACAGAAAATTCCAAGTTGGTGCCGGCCGGCCGGCCGGTTTGGAGGGAAGCACGAGCAAAGAATGAAATAGTGAAAGGAATTAAGTAAATGACACACTAAAATGTATGAGATGGTATGTGTCGAGAAGAAGTTGGAACATACCCATATGGGCTTGTGAGGGTGGCAAAGATCCTCCAAACAAATCTGCAGATTGTGGTTTCCCTCCCCCCAATCACTTATCTTTGTCACCTGCATATATTCCTAAAGACGGATCCATAATTTCCTCCCTACTAAAATCTTCTATTTTCAACCATATCATGATATCACTTAGGCTTTTCATGTCCCTATTCTTGGTGGTTATCCTAAAACCTTCATGTGATCATGTCTCTTACATTCCTTAGTATTTTAATATCGATCTCACCCAACTCTGATCAAATTTTAAGAAAATGGGTTTCCTTCTCTTCGTGTCTTTGAATTTGGGAGCACCCAGTTATAAGTTTGCGGAAGCATCTAACACAATTTCCCGTAGGGCCATGCATGGAATGTGTTTTTAGATAAGAAAGTTGAAAAATACTAGCGTAATTTGACATTTGAAAAAAAAAAATCGCATGATTTTGATTTTATACCGAAGGTCATCTTCATTAATCTTCTGAACACGGTTAATTTTTCTGTTCATTGATTATAAGATGCTCGATTCTATTACGCGCTTTTGTCACCCATTTGCTATCTTGTTCTTTTTCTATTCTCTCTCTCGCTCATCTTTCCTCCCAGTACGTCGAATCTTATTCTTACTTTGTTCGAGCTGGCAAAGCTTGGGATGTTTCATCTGGACAATCTTAACCTAGCTAGGCAAGGTCTCCCGGGCAGAACTTAGCCCATCCTGGCCTCAGCCTGCCCCCTTTAAACCTCTGGATCGATATAATTATACAGTACTAGTACTTTTATATATATATAGGATTAGAGTGTGTAGGTCCAATATGTTGAAAGAAAAGTAGGTGAAAAAGTAAATAGGTTTGAGAGGAGTCTGAGTTCAAACCACGCGTCTGATGTCAATTTGTAGTTCGAAAATATTATTCATAGTCTTGTTGGAGCTAATAGATAGTTTCTTACCTTCTTTTTGGAGTAAACAGCAGAAGAATACTGTTATCTGTATTGAATTGAGAGAATGACCAAATGGCAAATGCTACAAAAATATTCATATAATATGTGCATAAGTGAGACGTCGGGTTGGTCATTCTGGAACTCGTCTTTACTGCTGTCTTGATACTAGTCATGCAGCTGTCATATATTGTCTTTGACCATGATTTTCAGTTTTGACTCATCCAATCCGCAATGCATGCATCCATGCAAAATGTCCTTTAAGAGACGCTAGAGCCCCTTCCCCTCATGTCGCTTCTTATCCTCACACTGTTCATCAATTGATTACTTTTCCTCAACAAAGCAGCTTCCATATTACTGCATACTTTTCAGTTGGACACTAGGCTGTTTATTCTATTGCTTTTTAAGTTCAAAATAATAATTATCCTGCGCATGAGAGAGAGAGCTGGGGGAGAAGGGGCTACATAACGCAATTAGTACAAGAGCAAAGGGTCGAATTCAAAAGACAACATCATTACATGAATAGGTATGGTGATCTTGTTGCACCGCGGCCATTTTGGGCAGTTCATTTTATCAAAGTAATAAGACTCTAAGATATTTAATATATATATACTTATATATTTATGCCAATATGGTTAGCATTTCAAAAAATTGAGACTAATGATATATATAAATATATTTAAGAGTTATAATTAGATACAAGAGTTAAAAGGGTGGAAGGCTCCAACAATCATTCCAAACCATCTAATACAATGCAAGAAAAAAAAAATCTGGAGCCAATAATTTGCCCCCATCCATTTCCCACAAAGGGGAGCCGCCTAAAGCGATTTTGGTACAATCCAAAAAATAGACTGCAATAATAAGATTGGAAGCCGTAGTGGTTTGTGTTGCATTTTATTGGTTTGGATTAGCTAAAAGAGACTTTCAATACCTTTTTCTCTCGATCATTGGTTAGGAGAAGCAAGAACATAGAGAAATAGCAAGCGATAGATAGTTCGAGTCACCAGTTGACGACCGTCAGTAATTGTGGAGGCGCATAAAGGCCACGTGCCACTCTTGAAAAGATTAAATTTGTCGAATCTAAAAGATATGAGGTCATTGACTTCAATAGTGTCACGTGTGGTAGCAAAAGGCTCTCTCTGACGTGGCGGCGCATAAATATCACGCTTGGTTTGAGCCGCGCATGAGATATACATGCAACTCTATTTGATGATCTTATTCTACCTTCTGAAAGATTGACAACTGGAGAGTCTTGAGATGCAGTTCATGGTGGTCATGGATGGCCTACAAGGAGTAGATTGAAACATCTCTGTTAATGGAGGTTTTGAGTTCGAAACTCCGCCTCTCCAAATGCATTAAAAAATAATAATAAATAAACAAATAAAAATAAATAAATGGAGACACAAGAATTTACGTGGTTCGGCATAAAAACCTACGTCTACGGGTTGTTGGGGATCAAAATCCACTATATCAGGTTATGATTTTACAATATCTTGTAGCATCACATATCACTTAATACAATGGGAGAACTTAGTCTCAGAAGAGTCACTCTAAAGAGTTGGTGGAGAGTGCATGGAGTGAGCCTATAGAGAGCCAGTCTAGAGTCCTCACGATTTGTGGGGGAGATGCTCCTTATATAAAGGTTATTTCCTTGTTGTGATAGAGTCCAACTTGACTTGTGATATCTTTTCCTTTTAGGAGTCTGAACCAACTTCTTTATCTTATCTTTTTCATGCCTTATCTCTTTTCTTAGTGATAGGTTTCCAAAGGGTTTGACAAGAAAGCCTTGAGAATTTTCAAGTCAATCGTGGTGGAGGTTAACCTGCAGAAAAAGAAATTTTGGTAGTTGGTTCGTAGTTTTTCACTATTATGCAATGAAGATCTCCATGAGTGTTCCTCAAGAAGAATTTGTAAAATTTACAGTAACGACCTTTGAGGATGGGCCTTTGTGAAATTTGTTTGTAAGAACATTTGCGTAGTGATTGTATGTGAATGTTTATCTTTAGTAAAGTGTGTATATTTCCGTGCTTGGTGATCGTTCTTGGGTTTTTAGTCCCCTCAGTGGATTTTGCCCCGTGCTGTGATTTTTTGTTAGTGTTTTCCGTTTTGATGTGGTTGTAAGAGTTTGTTTGTAGTAACCTACGCTTAAGTGATCAGGGTGTCCGTCAACCCCCTAGATCCATCTTAGGAGGTTGTTGAGCCAGTCGACTCGTTCCCGAAAGATACCTGCGCGAGACAGTTATAGAGCTTGGTGACTCGTTCCCGAATGTAAACCGCTGGCGGCTGTTGTAGTGAGTGGAGACACTCGGATGTGAGTATAGCGGGAGATGCCCTCGACCACGTAATCTTGGCGAGTGGAGTGTAACAGGAGATGCCCTCGACCACATAACTCTTGGCGATAGGCATAACGGGAGAGATCCTTGATCATGTAGCCTTAGCAAATAAGTGTTAATAGGAGATCACCTCGACCGTTTTACTTTTTATATTTGAGGCTAGTAGGAGATCACCTCGATCACGTCGCCTTTGGTGAGAAGGAGTTAACGGGAGATCACCTTGACTGTGTTACCTTTCAATTTGAGGCTAGTGGGAGATCACCTCGACAACGTCACCCTTGGCGAGAAGGAATTAACGGGAGATCACCTCGTTCATGTTACCTTTCAATTTGAGGTTGGTGGGAGATCACCTCGACCATGTCACCTTTGGCGAGAAGGAGTTAACGGGAGATCATTTCAACTGTGTTACCTTTCAATTTGAGGCTAGTGGGAGATCACCTCGACCACGTCACTTTTGGTGAGAATGAGTTAACGGGAGATCACATCGACCGTGTTACCTTTCAATTTAAGGCTAGTGGAAGATCACCTCGACCACGTCACCTTTTGACGAGAAGGAATTAACGGGAGATCACCTCGACCATTTTATCTTTTATATTTGAAGCTAGTGGGAGAACTCCTCAACCACGTCACCTTTGGCGATAAGGAGTTAACGGGAGATCACCTAAACTGTGTTACCTTTAAATTTGAGGTTAGTGGGAGATCACATTGACCACGTCACCTTTGGCAAGAAGGAGTTAACAGGAGATCACATCGACCATGTTACCTTTCAATTTGAGGTTAGTGGAAGATCATCTCAACCACGTCACCTTTGGTGAGAGCTAGAGATCGATCGTATCAACAAAAACAAACATGTTAGGTTAAATAATCCAAATCACAAGTTTGAATTTTCAAAACCTGGTCTATCTCGCTTGAGTGGTGAAGGCTGGTGACATATGGGCGACATATGTTGGTGAGGGTCACCCTGTGCACGACATGCACAATATTTTGCACAGAGACCTTTGTCTGGTTGCATGGTGGAGATGTCGGTTTTGTTACTTGCTGAGAAGCGTTGGTCTAGTTACTTGCCTAAAGCATTGCTCTTGTTGCTCGCCGAGGAACACGGGTCTTCTTCTGGTTGCTGAGTGGGTCGTGGGGTTCTTTGACCTCTCACGCCTTTCTTGATTGCTGAGTGAGTCGTGGGGTTCTTTAACCTTTACGCCCTTCTTAATTGCGTCGTATCCTGAGATATTTTCACTAATACAAAATAGGTAATTGTAATACAAATTATAAGTTTGAGATTTGTTAACCTGAGTCATCCCACTAAAATTTGGCCACCATGTTTTTGCAACGATGAGGACATGGGATGCCCGTGATACCAAACGGTCAGAGTAATTTGTCTCGATTGAGATCTGAATGATTTTTGCATGGAAAAATTGTTTAGCCTTAAGCGCTTTTGTAGCAATGAAAATTCTTCGCCTTTGGCGAGTTCAATTCCGAGTCAACTAGCTCAACTTTCTTTCTTTATTTTTTCTTTTTTTTTTTAGAGAGGATCTCACGAACCAAGGAATTCGAACTTTTATAGATGATCAAGTGAGTCGGAGACTATCACTCTCCCAATTCTGGTATAGAGAAAAAAGTCGATCCCACAAATGGCGTTAATGCCAAAATTGCACAATAGACCGGAAAGGAAGAAAGAGTCATCCCGACCCGTGTTGGTGATTTGAACTTCAAAACGGTGCTCTTTGCGTTCATACATGAAATAAATAAGCAAATAAAAGTAAATAAAAAGAGACACAGGAATTTACGTTATTCAACATAAAAGCTTACGTCCACGGATTGTTGGGGGTAAAATCCACTATATCAGGTGATGATTTTACAATATCACGTAATCTCACATATCGTTCAATACAATGAGAGAACTTAATCTCAGGAGAGTCCCTCTAGAGAATTGGTGGAGAGTGCATGGAGTGAGCATGTAGAAAGCCTATCCAGAGTCCTCACAATTTGTGGGAGAGCTACTCTTTATATAGAAATTATTTCTTTTGCGTGATAGAGTCCTGCTTGACTTATAATATCTTTTCTTTTTAAGAGTTTGAGTCAATTTTTTTTGTCTTATCTTTTTCCTGTCTTATCTTTTAATTTTATCTCTTCTCTTAGTTATAAGTTTCCAAAATATTTCATTCAGTTAATTTAGTCCCTAACAATTTCTATCCTATGGTTGGAAAAAAAAAAATCGAAAAAAAAAAAAACAATGGACAGCTCCGGAAAGATCCGGACGGGAGAGGGTGGGTCCACCCCGCGACACCTCTGGACGGAGATGAGGAGATTTTTAGACTTTGGCTGAGAGCGTTTTTGCCTGGTGAGAGAACGAGCAAAAAGACCGTGCTTTTCAACTCCTCCATTTTCTTGGTCCTTGCTTGATCAGTATATATATTATCTCCGGCCAAAATTCTGAAGGGAATTAATTGAGGAATCAGAGAACAAAAATCACATCAGAGAAGTTTAAACTGCAACTACAGCTATGGCCGGTTTTGGAGATAAACTGATAAACATGCATGTGTTACATCAGGATTTTGATCCACGTACAGTACTTGTTTATGACATTCTGCAATGAATGGGGCCAACCTTAAGAATCTCAAGAATACAAACAAACTGGGTCTGATACGTTGCTTTCCCTTTCTTTTGCTCAAGAGTTTGATACCCCATCACCTTTTCGCCTCGCTCGTACGAATTATGAATAGCTGCATGGGCCTGTCGACGTTTTTCCTTCTTCCACTTCGCATAGGCACCAAGGGCAGTGAGACCCACTTCCCGCTTGCCCAGCAAGCCCTTGCTGTGGAGAATATCTGAGAGGATTATGGAGAACTAATTAGAGGGCCATTTAAAGGAACCTTTTTCTCAGTTAACAGTTGCCCTTAATATTCTAGTTTTATTTTCTTAATTAGTAGTACAATTTCCACGTATCTGTATCAATGTCCCACTGTTGTTCAAAAATTTTTCAGTATAATTATGGATCATAGCCGAAGATCATGTTCTACATTCATGGTCCTGTTAAGTCGTGCAAAGCAGAGGGAAAAAACCAGTAGTTCTCTCAATTATGAAGCCCCCGGGGGGGGGGGGGGCAATCTGACTATGATTAGAAATCAGAGCTCCAAGTAGAATGGAGGCAGAGACACAGAACACAGTCACCAAAGAAACCCCTTTCTGTGTGATCTCCCTCTCTCTCTCTCTCTCGCCATTATTAATAGAGAGAGGGCCTGCGAGAACTAGGATTCCCTATACATCGGATCTGCTGCTATATTTCATTGCCCCCCACCCTCGGCCTTACGAGCCCATATCTCTCCCCTCTATTATCATATTCATTCATACATCCCTTTATCCATTCTAGATAAGATAAGAAGATCCCTGGAAAAGTAAAAAACAAATAAATTATAATATTAATGAGTAAGGCCTTTTGTTTTCTCGAACATGTTATGTTATTCAGGTGATAAAACTTTGCTGGGAAAGTTGGATATAGACCAATCATAAAAGGTCGTGTATCAATTTTTGCAGAAGTAGTTCGTGTTGCAATTGTGCACATGAAACCCTGAGGCATTTCTGTTCTTTCGTTTTCCTTTTTTTTTTTAATGTTTTTTTTCGTATATATGGTCTAATCATAAAAGGTCGTGTATCAATTTTTGCAGTAGTAGTTCGTGTTGCAATTGTGCACATGAAACCCTGAGGCATTTCTGTTCTTTCGTTTTCCTTTTTTTTGTAATGTTTTTTTTCGTATATATGGACAACGATATTATGAGGTCATGCATGGGAGATCAGCTTGTGTGTGTGTGTGTGTTTTCACCATGGAATTTTAATGGGACCACTTAGCCACGCTCGATGCATATGATCAACATATATATATAAATATATATATATCTATATAATAAACAATTTTCTTGTAATATAGATGTAACTCGTTCCATTCTGTGATTGGCTGGGATTAATGCTAGTTTGTCATGCACTGAGAAAACCATTCAATAAGATCACATCATCTTCATCTAACCATACTTACATTTTCCGTGTGCCTTCTGTTTTTTAAAACGTCTTCTATAATTGAGCTAGAGGGACTATGAATATCTATCTAGTAATGTTATATATAGTCGTGGAATGTATAGTGCCATGCAATCGTTTTGAAAAAGAATAAGTTCACTATTAAAAAATTAATTTTTTTCATATTGATCCTGTATTTATTCACTTTTTTCAAAGACATTGTGCAGATCTTATGCACTTCACGATTGTAAATATCATTTTTTTATATAAATATATATATTAAGGGTATGTTTGGTATGCCGAATTAGACATCTGAAAATTTATTAAGTGATAACATAATAATGTGATATCTTGACTATAATTAATTAGATTAAAAGGCTTAAAATACCTCAAACCTTATAGTTTATTTTATTCCTCCTCACAGAATAAAACATGGCCAGATATAAATATTGAATCTAAGAGGTTAAAAATTAAAAACACGAGGACTGTCTACTACCACACAAAGTCGCAAGTGGCCTGGTTCAGCGAGAGTGGCCGGAGATCGAGGGGTGATCATCAAACCCCCGACGAGAGTGACTGGTAGGCTGGCCATTCTTTGAAGTTTTTAATATTTTTTTTTTTTTAAATGGATTTGTTTGCTTACACAAAACCCTCATCTCATGACCTCACCTCACCTCATCTCAATCATTACAATTTTTTCAAATTTTCATATAAAAATATAATAAATAATTCAACTTTTTAAATCTCAAAATAAAAATAATACTAAAAAATATATTCTAACAATATTTTATTCAATTATTATTCAAAACATATCATCTCATCTCATTTCATCTGAATTATGTATTCAAATCCAACCTAAATTTTGAATTATATCCGAAACAGAGACACAGTACTATAGTACTGCTTCCATGGGAGATATAGTCCATATCCGAATATAAAAAAAAAATGGCAATTAAGCACTCGATTGAGCAAAAAGAAAGACAAATTACAGGGGCTGCGTACATGTTATTCTAGTGTTGATAAGGCCCCTCACAGAAAGTGATTGAAGGAAACTAGATAGAGAAAGAGAGGCCCCATTTGCCTCTAAAGATGCTACAGGTCACGTGTAAGTGTCCAACTAGGGGAGAGAGAGAGAGAGCAAGAGATGAAAAGGAGGGTCGGAGGCGGCCGGAGGGGTATTGAGAGGGTCCAGCATGCATGCATGCATGCATGCAGGAGACAAATCGATAATGGGAGTGGCCTTCATCCTCTCTGGACATGTTCCCACCATTATTCCAAATTATATCTGTGATTCCTATCATCCATTCCTTCAAACTTCAAATGGCGGCATGTATAATTTTGCAAGCAAAGCAGCATGATTTTGACAATTAATACACAGTAACAATTGTCAAGTGGCTAGCTACATTAAAATAATATTGCAAGCTATATATGCTGAACTGATCACATGCAAATTAAGCCTTTTAGCTCAAATATTAGTACAATGAAGATTCTCAAATAAATAGATATAAATATAATTACAATCTTTATGAATCATATATATAATAGTACCGTTTGAAAAATTCATGTGAATAATAATAAATATTGTAGGGGCTACTTCATCTCATGTCTATTTTTATCATAATAGGGCTCGTTTGGATACATAAACCATATTATCTCATCATTACAACTTTCCTAAATTCTCATATAAAATATAATAAATAATTCAACTTTTTCAAATCTCAAAACAATAATAATATTAAAAAATAATATTCTAATAATATTTTATTCAACTCATCTAAAATCATCTCATCTCACCATCCAAACAAGCGCTTGAGCTTTCAAACTTAAACAAAAACTCGAGACGATCTTATTTTTTAAATAGTGTAGGATTAGGAAGATTTAATTAAGATATTGACAATTATAACAAATAAACCAAATCATGTTATTTGGCGACAAGATATTCCACTTGTACATATGTCGTATTACGATGAATGCAACATATAGGAAATTGACGACTTAATTATTAGATAACTATACTCGTGGCTCCAAAAAATCATTAAACATAATAATCTTGAATTAGTCGATTTCCTTACCTATGATTAGCTGTCGCTTTAACTATACGGTGTTTCTATCGATTATCCAAACTCTACAATCAATCATCTTTTCTTAGTTATTGTGAACTCAAATTTAGTCCTCTTGAAGTCGTATTGCCTTAAACGACCGAGCATATAACTTGATGAAATAGACTCTTTAACCGCCAAAAGGACAAAAGGGAGACAATGGCCAGCTTGTTGGCAACTAGTGTACGCATGTCCATAATTTTTTATTTTTGACCAATCATTTATGAGAAGCAAAATAGAATTTGAATGGATTAAGAGTATTTAGTATTTACAATCATCCGTTCAAAGCGGATTCCAGAAATTAAGGAGGCAACTTGTAAACTCATCAAATTTTAAAAGATATGATATTTGCATTCATAGATTATATAATTGTCATACACTTTTTTTTTTTTAAAATGAATAAATATAAAATTTATAAAAATATTAATTTTTTAATAATATACTTTATTATTATTTTTTTAAAATACACGATACTTATATAACTTATGACTATATCTAATATTATTTAAATTTTAACGATGTATATGAATATTGTGAATCTTAATGTTAAATGATATAAATACATATTACGTGGCTATTCGTATTTTAATTACACAATCCATTTGGAATCATGATTAAAGGGAGTTTTAATCAAACTATGATTGATTGATTGATGGCTTACTTTCCACGTCTCTTTTTGTGGAATAAAAATATTATTAAAGAGAAAGTTTTTTTTATTGAGTTTTACTACACACAGGCATGCTCGCGAAGTCATCGTGCACTCCTTTGACATGACAACATTCTTTTAGTTTAAAAAAGAAAAAGCACTAGGCGCCATTCCTATTTGTCAGTAAAACTTCAATCCTCGTTTTCTTCATCCTTGTAAGGGGATTTTTTTTCCTACTAAGCCCAGCAAGCCTATGAATAAAAGATAAGGGAATTAAGATCGAAGGCCCAGCTCAAGACTAACAGTCTCCAACCCGGCCCATGGAAAAGGTCCTTTGTACGCATCCTACAGGAGGGAAGATGCTGCAAGGGATGAGACTCGCCAATCTGAAGGCTCCTCGAGTAGTGTCCAACTTTTGAGTGCCCGCCCACATAGTAAGCGGAATATGCGGGGAATCATTGATCTACTGACATAAAAGATATCAACAAACCATTAAGAAGGCAGTCTGGGAAAAGATAGTCAAAGAACCACGCCGCATTAATGACTTCACTACGGAAGGTAATAAAAAAAAAAAAAAGGGGAGGCGAGAAGTACAAGAAGAAATACAGCATGGAAAATGCGAAAACAAATCAAGGAAAATGCGGAGACAATGCAGCCAGATACACAAAATCATTTTATTAATTATGCAAGATTACAATGAACAAATTACATCATTATGCCTCAAAACTACAAGGAAAAAATTACATCATGAAATCGCAAAGCTACAAGGAACAAGTTACATTATACGGCCGCATAAGGCTGCACGAGCCACAAGGAGGAGAAGTGTTCTAGTGCTCGATCTAAACCGTAAAAAGGCTAAGGACAATCTGAAAGATCCTGAAAACCTCACTATTCTCAAACCCAAGGAAACCAAAAGGTAAGCTACATACCACGTTTCTGGGTGAAAGAAATGAGTTCAGGGTAAGACAATGATGGCCACCACAGCAACAAAAGCCCTTCTCCACTACAACCAAGCAGGCAACGAGTTCAGTGTAGGCAGCGAGTGAGGATAAGAGTTTTGAAGTCGAACCCTGTAAGTAAAAGGGCTAGAATGAGAAAACACAATAAGGAAAAGGAAAAAAAGGAAAATGAATGGTCCAAAACCCCAACAACGAAGGATGGGCGGTTCCACCCTCCGACGCTCAGACTGCCAAAGCCAATAGCGACCTGGAAGCCATCAGAGGACCTGTCACCCACTAGGGTGTGAATAATCCATCAGAACCATGAAAGATAGAAAAACAAAACAAAGGAACTTCGAAAGAAAAACAAAGGAAAGCAAGAAGAAGAAGAAAGAAAGAAAGAAACTCAAGCAGCAAAGCAAGAGTCGCAAAATAGAAGAGGAAGGCAGAAGTGAGTATAATGGAATTTCTAACTGGGAGAAGGATCCTTATATAGGCGGGGTGGACGCTTGGTCTACCAAGATGTCATAACTTCACGAATTACCATGAGTCGCCACATGTCCCCCCCCCCAAAAAAAAACCAAAATCTCTTGATTATCGCAATGGCTGCAGAAAATATCTGATGATACAATGTGCGGAGTTAATGCCAGTAAAGAATGGAACCACAGTGCGAAAATCGAAGGGATGCCATTTAATGTGAAAATATAACTGGCACTATATTATGTTGCCATGTATACAAAATGCGAACGGTCACTTAACATGTGACCAGGAAGGCCGGGTGACAGGGCGTAAATGAAGGAGGAGATAAGAAGAATTATTACTAGACCCATCCGGCAAGAATTAGTAGAGTAACTATAGGGAATTTATTCCTATCACTTAGAACCTGTTGGGTTTCTAACCATTGCCCAGCCCGAGAGTGCCAAATAATCAACAAGGTAAGTCAGTTTAACAATCTGTGACCGCTTCCAGAACCCAAGAATTAAAAAAAAAAAAAGCAAAGGAAGCCAGCAGGGTAGACCTAGAAATTTCAAGGCCAAAGTAACTAGTGGGTTGGAAAGATTAAACCAGACGCTAGTGGAGTAGGCCGGGAAAACTTCAAAGGTACGACCGCCCAAATAATGATTAAAATGACAACCGCATTACGTGACAACTATCCACAGAAGATAAACAAGCGCAATGTGACCGGCCAACGGGGTAGGTAGGAGTTATACAGGCCCCTTTACCCCGGTTTCCCAGGCTGGCCACACAACAACAAAAAAGGAAAGGAAAAATAGGCAAAGATGAAGGCATGGCCAGTAAAGATATGTGCATTAATCAGTATATATATGTGTACAAGCTACTGAGCAACAAAATGTGGATATATGTGTAAAAAAAAAAAAAAGAGTACAATGAAACAAATAAAGTCTTTAAGTCTCGACTTTAGGAGCACCGGCCTCAACGGCAATAAGAGCAAGAGTGATCGGCTTAGCGGCAGCAGGAGCAAGGTTGGCTGGATCAGCGGTAGTAGGAACAAGGCTGGCAGGCTTCACTAATGCCAGCGCAGGTGTGGTTGGATTAGGAAAAACATTCGGCATCTCTTTCCTTCCCAGGTCGCGGTTGGTTTCAAATAATGTCTTGATGTTAGGGATATTGCCAAGCACAAGCCACTGAAGGTACTTGGTGAAAGATCTTGAACGCAACTCCAGACTCCTCAAAAGAAATGACCGCATTGATTTGCTGCCTTCAGTAACCCCGTGTCCCCACGCCTTGTCACAAAGTGTCGGAAACCGCCTTAGTTGTCTTTGTAAGGAGAGGGTGGTGTCCTGAAGATTTTGGTTCAGCTGCTCCAGCCAGCCCTTCTCCTCCCGCACTTGGGATGAGTCACCTTGAAGACTTTGGTTCAACAGCTCCAACCGCTTCTTTTCCTTTCACTCTTGGGATAGGTCATCCTGAAGACTTTGGTTAAGCTACTTGAGTTGGGTCTTCTCCTCTTCCCACTTCTACTTATGCTTCCCTGGCGACGCTCCAACTTCTTCAATCTCTTGCACTCATCTGACTGGTCGAGCCTCGTCTTTTCATGTTCGAGCTTCAATTGTTCTCTCTCCTCCTTGTTGTCGCGAGCACGGTCTAAGCTCTCCTGAGCAGTTGCCTCCTAATCATCCACAATAAAAGTCACAAGCTGAGAACTACCCTGGCGACATAAAGGAAAGACTGAGGAAAATAGAGAAGGGAGGAAAAGAAAAGTAAAAGGCAAGAAAAGGACAATCGAACCTCGTGGAAGAAACCTGACAAGCATTCAACAACCCAGTCAATAGTTTTCTCTCGGCTCCTCTCCATGACCGGCTGGGACGAAGAAGAAAGGGCTTCCACATAACCCACAAATTCAGGAAGTCCCCCAGAAACCTCAGGAGGAGCAGGCAGGTCCTCACTTAAGCCCCCCGAGAGGGGGCCAATTGAGGCATCCAGATGAAAGTCGTCTGCCAATGGATACTCAACATGGGCGAGCGGTTTGTCATGTGGACACTTACCGATTGTATCACCTACAGAAATGCCACCTTCGAGAGACTCTACCTGGACGAGTGGATTGATGACTGGACTCCTCAAACCATCATCGGCCTAAACGAGAATCTGCAACAGGATTCATCGGACTCCTGAGGACTGCAGCATTTGGAGGAGATTTACCTCTTATGTAATCTTCTGCCTTTGCACGATTGCTGGAAGA
Source organism: Cyclocarya paliurus (assembly GCA_029856935.1). Lineage (NCBI taxonomy): Eukaryota > Viridiplantae > Streptophyta > Magnoliopsida > Fagales > Juglandaceae > Cyclocarya > Cyclocarya paliurus. Next base: position 40,181,870 of record CM056945.1, on the reverse strand, counting down.
ACCCTTCACCCCCTTATTGGTGCCTCGAGAGATCCATGAAGAAGAATGTTGACCCTCATAAGAAATGGAAGACGCGAAAATACTTTGAAGGATGGTGCCTATCTTGACCTCACCCATGAAGGCCTCATTAATCGTTGCCGAAAAAGGCACCACGGGAAAACTACTCACTGGTTCGTCCGTCACAACCGGTGCTGGGACCGCCACAATGATCAGATGGCTAGCCTCCAAAGTAGCCGGTTCCCGCAATAAAGGGTCCTAAACCTCGGGAAGTAGTCTATCCTCAGCCTGAAAGCTCTCTCGACGAGTTTTCTTGCCCTTATCCGGCAGAGGAAGGTCCAAGGAAAGATTTCGAAGTGGAGCAACTTGGGGCCGCGTAGCAACCGGCCTATCATTAGAAAGAAGTTGTACCAGGGGAGGCAGTTCCTCAGACTGTTCTCAGAAAGGAGGACCTCAGAACGAACACTGTCGGGATGGTTTTGCACCCATTCCTACACGATTGCAAGACGCTTCGCTTCACAAGGAGTGGTTGTCGGACACACAGCCTTATCTTCCAGAATTTTTCTCCTGTCTATTTGTATGGGAAACTCCCCGCATTCACCTGGCCCACCGGAAACTCTCACCTGCAGCCAAACACGACTAAGAATTTAGGGGACTAGTCTTTCACCTTACAGTATCGTGACTCCAAGGTGACTAGGGCATGAGATATCTTGAAATTGCACACATTCCCCTTTGAGCGTAACACCCTATAGGCAAGAAGAAACTTGCGGCTAGTAAGGTTCGCGTCATCTGGAAAGGATTCCAACAAAGCCTGCCGCCAAATAATGCTGTAGCAAATCAATAACCTCCAAACGTTCGAATTAAGTTGGGAAGGGGTCAAATCGAGATGGTCCAAAAGGTCATGAATAGGGCGTTGAAATGGCAATCTCAAGCCGCATGAAAACATGAAATGATATAGGGCTATCTTATTGGAATGACCCTCTGCATCAACGGCACCCTCATCAGGGCTAGGAACTTCGAAGGAAATGAACTTTGGTACTTGATAAGTGATGGCTAAAAAGGCCAACGTTGGTATGTTAGTAGTCAAATGCCATCCGCTACCCAAAAACATTAGCCCAGTATCGGCAGAACCCCCACTAGAAACATTAGGTTGAATAGATTTTTCAGAAGCCATTACTGCCAGAACACGAAGTAACAGAGAAGACTGGTCGAAGAAAAGAAAAATCAAGAAGAACAGAAGTCAGGTCCTACTCCCACGTTTTATATAAGAATGTGACAGTTAGACTCTCATACACTGTGGCATCAAGGATACTCATCATTTCAATTTCATAGAATGTGGTTTTCATAGCAACGTAAGTACGAAAAGCCACCTGCCACCCCTCATTAATGAGTTTGAAAAGATGTAATTAAAAGGTGAGGCCATCGAGGAAGATATGAATGCTGTCAGAAATGCCAACCTACAGAAGTCAGAAATGCCAAACTGCAGAAGTTTTTAGGATCTTAAAAAATCTAAATAAAATGGCTGACCTTGGTAAGAAAATGGGATCGAATCATGATAAATTCTCACTGTACTGGTTTGGTGAAATTTAACGAGATAATTGTAAGGAAATTTTCCCCTCAAGGCCCAACAGGCCCAGTCAAGCCCAGCCCGGAGCCGAAAGCCATGAACTCGGCCCATTAAGAAAATCCTTTGTACATAACCTATAGGAGAGTTGGTGCTAGAGGGATGATACTTGTTGATCTAAGGACCCCTTGGGTAGTGTCTAGTTCTCGAGTGCTTGCTCACACGGCAGACATGTTATAAGGAGAACCGTTAATTTTCTGACAGAAAATGTATGAACGAACTAGGAGGAAGGCAAACTAAGAGGAGAAAGTTAAAAAACCATGTCACATTAATGGCTCCGCCACCTGAACGACACGCCACATTAATGACGTCATTACAGAGCCACACCACATTTAAAGACTCTAACAAAAGGAACAGTACGTGCATGATTTGCTCTTAAGACTTGTAATTTAAATAGTTGATTCTAGGTACGAGGATACTCTCTCTGATCCCTAAATTCTCTTACTTATTTACTACACTCCATGAATATTTACTAACTTTGGCATCGGAGGTTCTCCGGCCCCAAGGCCGCTTTCTCAAAGTCGCAATATTTTCTATTTTGTGTAGGGCTTGTTTTCAAAATTTTGAATTGTTGGAATTTGGTCTAAAAGTATGCGAAACACGACATTAACATTCTCTTAAAAGAATCTAATGTCGCACTACTACATAACACATTGAAATAACATCAAAGTTAAAGATAAAAGTATAATAATTAATCAATTATTATTATTAATAAATATTTTGTTATTAAGTCGGTATGTAAAAAATATCATTTGTTATTATTTTTCAAAGAGAGGCGTCAGACAAGCAACTTGATCCCGGTTATACTGTAATATTATGCCAAGTTGTCCTGCGAAATCCCGTTGACTCCATTTCAACCATATTTATCTTTCTGTTTCTCTTCAGACAGTCCCACGTGGCGGTCATGTCAGTAGGTCCCACCGCCACGACCCCTGTTTTGGATACATTCCATGACTCTCTGTCACAATTGCTCCATTCATGTCCCGTTTTATCTCATTTTATTCTATCTTATTTTATTTTATCTTATATTTAAATATCAGTTAAATACAAATTTTTTTTTAATTTTTAATTTTTTATAATAATTAATTAATCATTAAAAAAATTTTAAACTTTTAAATAAAATATAAAAAATAATTTAAATTTATAAAAATTTTAAAATAAAATTATATTAAAATTAATATTTTAATAATATTTAATTTTATAATATTTTTATTCAATTTTTTTAACATTTTATCAAATATCTTTAACTAAAATCCCACCTTACTAAACCGGCCAGTTATTGTCAGATTCCGGTACTCCCCGAGTCCTTGTCAGACTTCCCCGACGACCTTTTATTTCCTTTATATATACCCCACCCATCCTCTCCTTTCCTCACAACCATGTATGGCCGAGTACAACGAGGTAGCACACCAATACTGTAATACATACATTACAGCGCACGTAACAAGTAATAGTAAGAAGCACTGTAGCTTTGGTTCGCAACCACAGTGGCCTCTTGTTCTGTGCTAACATCAGTTAGTGGAATTTACCTAATCCCAAGTCGATTTTACCGGTACACCACCTTTTTGTTCACCAAGCGCACTGCGTAGCACGTTATTAGAGCAAAAGCTGGTGCCTTTTTATACTTTTCCACTCCTTGTTTCTTAAAAAGGGTCTCTTGAGTTTTCCTGGGGGGAGGTGATGAACAGGGCGTTACCGGAGATGTTGCACTGTCTAAGCGGGCCGGGGAACGGTACGGACATGACGGTGCTGGAGAGGCAGAGGACTCACGTGAAGTGGCAGCACCAAGAACAACAGAACTATTTTGGGGGCAGTGAGTTTGTTGGTGTGTTTTTGGAGCCAAGTCAGGCGGGTCAAGTTGGGGATTTTCAGGATTTGGTGGGTGGCGGCGGCGGCTCGGTGCTCCGTGATCTGATGACCCGCTCAGTGAAGCCAGACCCAGGTTTGGAAAATGGGTGGCCTGAGTTGGGCAGGTATGAGTTGCCGGACCTGGGGTTTGGGTCTGCTGTGTTGATGAATGGGAGTCCTACAGGGTTTGAAATGAACTCTACCATTACAAGGACTTCTAGCTGCCCACCCACGGAGGCGCAAGTGGCGCCCGAAGCTAAAGGCAAAGTGTCAGAGCCGGCGGAGAAGATGAGTTCTGCGGTCGGGAGAGAGAGCTTCAAGAAGAGGAAGGCTGATAAGGTGCAGAACACCAAGGTGTGTTGTGTTTGTTTTATTATGAGGGTTTCTCCGAAGTCTTTACCATAAAGACTGTAATACCATGCACAATGCCTCTTTAAAATTTCAAAGCGTTCCTTTTGGAACTCATTAATTCTCTCTAAATTTGGGATGTAATGAATAATTCCTGTTACTTGATTTCTCTGTGTTTTATTTTTTAAATTAATTGAATGCCCTGTTCCACCTGTAGAATTTATTTAGCAGCACAAGCTTCCTTACTCTTTTGAAATAAATGGTTTTGACTTGCAGATTAGATATTTTTGACAACTTAAGATGCGCAAGTTCTTTAAAGCAGCAGTCTTTGGGAGGTTCTGGTGAAATTACTAATGAGGATCTCTTTTTCTTATGTCTAGGTTGTTGCGGAAGACGACGCCAAAGACAAGAGGAGCAAAGTATGTGCAGAAGAGGGGGAATCAAAGATCACCACAGAACAAACCAGGACCAAAAACACCACCACTCACACGAATAACAGGGAGACTTCTGCTGATACTTCAAGGGAGAATTCAAAAGCTTCCGAAGTTCAAAAGCCTGACTATATTCATGTCCGGGCACGTCGTGGTCAGGCCACAGACAGCCACAGCCTAGCTGAGAGAGTGAGTACAAATCATGATATTTCCTCTCTTTAGGCATATACTTGCGTCATGATCAACAATTTTCGACTTTGCAGAATTTCTCTTCAGCAATAGTGTGATTTATGTCATGTATGAATGTGTTTTGCAGGTGAGAAGGGAGAAGATCAGTGAGAGAATGAAGTATCTACAAGATTTAGTACCAGGGTGCAACAAAGTCACAGGGAAAGCTGGAATGCTTGATGAAATCATCAATTATGTCCAATCCCTTCAACGACAAGTAGAGGTAGCTTCATCTGATAGTCTTCATAGACTTTATGCTTTTGTTTATAATTCTTAAGATATGTCATATTCGATGTAATCTGAATGGTGTACTCTCATTATTATGATATGCAGTTTCTGTCCATGAAACTAGCTACTGTGAACCCGAGGCTTGACTTCAACATTGAGGACTTGTTCGCAAAAGAGGTAAAAAAATATATAATTTAGTATATTTGACGGTGTGTATTAGCCATCCATTTTGGTTCTCATAAAGAATGAGTAAAATGAATGAAACTGATTTGCTTGAACATGATAACTTTAAAATTTTGGCTCTCTTGGAAAGCTTAGGGTGTCCAGCATTCTCGTGTTGTTCATTCTCTTTTGCTTCAATATCAACAGATCTTTCCTGCTTGCTCGGCCAATTTCTCAACAATTGGAAGTTCATCTGAGATGACTAATCCTGCCTATCTTCAGTTCAACCCAGTACAACAAATGGTTGCATGTTGTGGGTTGGAGATGGGGGTGAATACACCTGATCTTATGGCACTTCGACGAACCATCAGTGCACCTGTTTCACTCCCCGAAACTTATTTTGACGCACCCTGCTTCACTGTAATTGCTTCTATACTTTGTATTTTAATGTGCTACTATCTCCCTTTAAACTTGTCAGTTTTATAAAATAGATTGGCCGTCCTTGTCCTGCAGCAACTCCAGCCTCCTTCAACTTGGGATGCTGATTTACAAAACCTTTTCAATCTGGATTCCCATCAAGGAAGATCGATTTCCTTCCCATCCCAACCATTTACAGGTAGGCAGAGCTAGCATCTAAAAATTCCTCTTCACTTTCATGTTTCCTTCAGTTTCAAGTAGAAATGGAGTGTGTGTGTGTGTGTGTGTGTGTTTTCTTTTTTACCTAAGACAAGACCATGTAGTGTGCCCTGTTACTGTCAATGCTCAGAAAGTATGTATACTTTTATGTCGAAATAGAGAAAGCTGCTTATTAGGATCTATCTATATTTTTCTTCCAAAACCATTGAATCCACATATATTTTTCAATAACCACAGCACCCACAACTGTTCTGATAGAAAGAAGAAACAATCAAAGGTGTGGTGCGCTTTGACTCTATTCCACATAATTGCTATCATCACCATTCACTGGTGAATATACATCATAGAAAGACTTCCTTAACTTGAAATGGGTCTCCCTACTTAGATGAGCTTTTTGATGTATTTAATTATTAATCACAGCATCAATTGGGCGTTTTGATATTCTCTTCCACTTTCTGTCAAACAACAAACCCCCCCCCCCCCCCCCCCCAACGCCGCCCCGGGGATTGGATTACACAGTTATTTCACTGCGCCTAAAAAAACTAATGCACTAAATTGTTTTTGCAGGTTCCATGGAGGCCAGCAATTTGAAGATGGAGATCTGAATAAAAAGTATCCATCATACAATTTCTTGGCTGAGTTCACTCAATGAAGCCTCTGATCCATATTCTTTTTTGATTTTTAATGTTAAAATATATAACGTATATAGTTGTATTTATACTTGCCTCAATAGTATGAATAATATCAATCCCTGCTTGTCAACAATCCTCTGTTTCTCTGCCTTCTACTGTAACCTAAAAGACGCTAGAGGTACTAAGAAAAGTTGATGGAGATGGATGACGGAACCAAGGGTAAAGCACAAAAGAATAAAGAAAAGGGATAATTAAAAGTGAGATTTTTCCACCGGGGTAGCAGATACATTTTATACTTTTTGCACCGGAGTGTGTGGGTGATATGCTCGGCAATTAGTTTTCCGCAAATACATCTCGAATAATTAAAAGATATTTTCCAATATGATAGTCAATATGAATGCAGAGTTTCAAAATCAGAACGTCTGGTCTACTCTGCTCGTCCTAGTTCACTACTATGTCACACCATGAGGCTTGAGGCTGCATGTGTACTTACCATTTTTCGCTATTAAAACCAACTCAGAAGATGGACACCATCTTCAAATCGAACTAAATAATAAAGCCCTCGTTTCAATTGAAAGACAAACCAGTACAAAAGTAAATTAACCTGCACCAAACCGTCGCAGCAAACATATTTGTTTGTGCAAATGGTATACGTCGCTTTAATCCAGTTGTACAAGTTGTCCCTCTGTAGGATGAACCTGAGTGACAACTTTCAAGCACTAGGACCGTCTGAGAGTTCCCTCTTGAAAAGAGTAATATGTTGATTGAGAAGGCTGATAATTATGCAGTAGAACGTTGAATGCGATGCCATTATTATGTGCACAAGGAGATTATAGAGGACCAACATATCCAATCATTCACATTCAATTTGTTATGAGTGGGTTTCATGTCGTGAGGGACCAGATTACATCATACCACAATTGACTTATATTTCTTGAAAACTTCTTCTCATCAACGATTATTTGTCATTCTACACCCCACACTCTATGAAAAATATCCTCATACCCTATAAAAAACACTCTTACACCTTATGAAAAAACTATAGGTATGGAGTGTGAGAATAAATAATATCTGAGGCATAATAAATTCTATATTTCTTTACTTTTGGATTGATTCTCCCTTTGTGTGTGTTGCAGAGCAATTATGCCAATTATATGAGATTATCTCATTTCCATATCATATTAGACAGTGTTTGACTATATACTACCTGAAATTATTACTTCACATGGTAAAAAGTTTTCTGCTTTGCAGAGCAATTATGCCAATCATACAAGCTTATTTTATTGCCATATCATAGTAGAAGGTGGTTGACTAGCTACTACCCCAAATCATTACTTAACATGGTAGTTGTGAGTGTCAAAGGACCCAAAAGTCAATTTTTTCAAATTTATAAATTAGGTAAATTTAATTATTTAATTTATATATTTAATAAATTTCCTCACATCTGAATGAGCTCTCCTTTAAAAATAAATGTAATATTTCATAAATAAAATTAGAGTCAGAATTTAAATTTAAGATCTGTGATATCATGAAGCTCGTACCATTAGTCTTTTGCTTAAACTCGAAGATGTCAACATGAACAAAGTCTGAATGATGGTCCTGTACTCCTCTGAGTTGGGTGGAGTATTCTCTAAGAAAAGTTGGGTCTTCTGTAACTTCGATAGGCATTTAGGTCATAATTTTACCATGCAAGGAAGGAGGTTTTTTCAAGAGTTAGGTTGTGGAAATGGTTTGGGGACCACTGAAAAAGGTCGCCTACAAACATCTTCACCGCATCTTCTTGCTTTTGGAGTAAAGAAGAGCGTCAGCTTCCCTTCATTTTCAAGCTATGTGGTAATAGCGATAGGGGTGGGGCTGGCCTCATCCATACCCAAGATCTCTTACGATTCTCTTTGTTCCTTTATATGGCGATATTATCATTCCCTTTCTAGGGTCCATTTTCCAGCTTTAAGTGAAAATTATCCCTTGTAAATACTTTCAGAAGTTTTTCTCTCCACCTTTCAGTACTCACAATAGAACTCTACAAGAAAGCCACAGATTCTCTTGCAAGTGTGCAAATATCGGTACCACTCCCAAGATTTGTTGGGCGCCATTGAACTCGAAAGCTGTCTCTTTCTGGTAGGATAATCCTTAAAAAAATAAAGATCAGTGGAACTCTAAAGACTAATGGTTCTGGATAGCAGGAAGGGAAGATAAGAATATGGTAAAGTAACAGATGTTAATACATTTATTTCACCTCAGGCTGATTTTTCAAACAGTATCTTTTAGGGTTGGAGAGTAACACCGGAGCCATTGCGGTTGGGCAACCTGACACTGAGTTTTCAAGCCCAGACTCTACCAAGCCTGGGTACAAGAACTTTTGTTGGGTCCTAAAGAAAATTGTAAACTTCCCAAATAACCGTCACTCGTCTCAATAAGGTTTTATAGTTTTGGGGTCCAGTATCTACTGAGTTGGGTGGAGTATTCTGAGTTGGGGAAAGCGCCAGCAACACACATGGGCAGATATATAACCGTGAGAGCATCCACATAGATCTATGCATATGTATATATAAAGTCATATTTGCATAATATAACCTTAAAATTATCTACATTGACTTATGCATATGCATATATATAGCTAATTATAAACAGTTTTTATCTAAATTTGGATAAAAACTATTCTCTACAAAACATATTTAATCATTATTTCTCTATCCTTCAACTCTCTTTCACAATCTTTTCCTCTTTTCCCTCCCTCAACAACACAACAAACCTTAACCTACACATTTATTTTATTATTATAATATATTATATATAATTTTTCATTTTATTATATTTTTAATATAATATATAAAAAATTTATATTTTTTATTATTATATTTGTATTATTAATGTCAAATGTACGTAGTGGATGCTAATTACAAAAAATATATAAAAAAAACTGATTTTAGAAAAAAATTAATAATAATAATAAAATAATATTTTATTATTATTTTGTCTCAAATAGGCATAAGCCAATGTGGAAGTTTTGCTTGAATGGCAAAATGGATATACAAAAGAGGTGGTTTTGTATATGCATATACATAAACCAATGTGCTAATGCTCTCATATAACTAACGAAAATATAATAGACAAGCTCATGATCACAATGCTTTAAAACAAACAATTCATTAGGATTATATGCTTGGTTTCACCAAATTATCTCTCAACTTCCTGTTCTCCTGTTTCCTCTTCAATTAAAACAGATGTATTGGTCTATATCATCTTAAACTTCAATCGAATGTCAAGCTTCAGTCGGATGAAAGATGCATGATTAGCTAGACAAATATACTTTGTGTTCAAAAACTTGATCTGATCGACTCAAATAACAGATGTTTTTAAATGATTGTCTCCTTTCAACTTTGTTTATAGAAGAGTTCTGTTCAAGCTGTTGGTATCAAGTCATTGTGGTCACAGCAGTTGAAAAATTAAAGACCATGCATTTATACGTTTCAGAGCTTTGGGATGATGCCCCACAAATTTTACTATCGTGAAACCAAGCCCCTTACCCCAAATTGAATCTACATAGCAACAGCTAGTTCAAATAAATAAATTGATATATGCTTTACAAATCAGTCACACTATCATCTAATTCTCATTCTGGTCACACAAAATCAAAAAACTGTCTTCCACAAAAAACTTGCAACTATCTACAACCAAGCAAGCTCTTATTGACATCACAACACTCAGGACTTACAGTTTATTGCATGCCATTACCCTATATCAAAGACTCATCTCCAGCCCCTGCAAATCCAAGCTATAATTCCTTAAGAATTGATGCTCACTAAAGGAAATTTTGAGGACTTCATTAGTAAGAAAAAATACCTCTTCCAGGCACAATTACTACAGGTGCTGATTTACAGTTGTGGAAGCAATATTCGCTCACGCTTCCCTGCAGTACACTGAAGTCCCAACAATAATATAACTGAGACAGTCAGACAAACGAGGAGAGGAGGGGAGTGGGGAAGGAAGGGAGGGAGTGAGGACGAACCTTTGGATGATGCTTCGGCCTCTTGTACCCATGACTAGCGCTGCAGGCTTCAACCTTTCTGCCTCCTTGCAAATTACCTTACCGGGATCCCCTTCCACGATCCGAGCTACAGTCCTTACCTGTTCCATAAAGACCATTTAATTTCGAATAAAAATACAAAAAGGACCAACACTGGTAAATGGTCCAATTTTTAATAATGACAATTGTATATATAAAACCAGTGACTGATAAGTTGGGGTTATCTTATATTTTCTTAGCAAGAGAGTATCCCATTTGGCAAAGCTCAGTGATAGTCACACCATAAAGGGAGCACAAGATCAACTGAACGCTCAATCAACAGAAGAATGACTGGATATGGAAATTCTTTTCATATTAGGTTCCCACTTAGGCATAAAATTGATTAAAACCGAACTGCAAAGTGATTGCGTACAGCTGATTTACGTTTGGAGGATGCCAAAAGAGTTTTGAGTCATGAGCTGAGGTTTCTAATTGCAGGAGAATTCAGTCGTGTGATGAAAAAGCAAAAAATTTATGAAACTCTGACAGTTTAGCTTGACAACATTATTTTTATAATGAGCAACTCGACTACATGAACAAATTCTTATGCAAGTGTCATAACGCATCACAATCGTAGAGAAGGGAGAAGTGCCACTTAATAAATTATCTAAGACGAGTCTAACTCGTTTGGATACAGGAACAGTCTCATCTCATCTCACCATTATAATTTTTTCAAATTAATTTCCACATAAAATATAATAAATAATTCAACTTTTTCAAATCCCCAAACAATAATAATATTCTAATAATATTATATTCAATTTTTAACTTTCATCTAAAATCATCTCATCTCACTATTCAAACGGGCAGTATTCCCTATAACTTTAGACTTTAACGATAACAATCATGAGTTCTTTGGTATTATTAAAGATAACATATAATTTCAGGTGGAATATATATACGCAACAATAGATCATCTACATCAGATAATATTTTTTATTTAAGTACCGGGAAAATCAAATAATTACTACTCTAAACTGCTAGTATGGTACTATGGTGTAAAATAATCAAATTTTAGCCTCCAAATTCCCAAGCTATGGGAAGGATGCCAAGGCAATAAGGCACAATAGCTGAAGCAAGAGAACATTTTTTATGAGCATGAACTTTAAGAACAAAATGGTTGCAGCCAGACCATTAGACGTTGATATAATAAATGGGGAGACGGCCGCCTTATGCAAAATCAATATTAACGACCCAGCCTTGTAATGTTAAAGGTACCAAGTTTGCACCTTAGATTTTCCATCACAGTTGAAACTCTAAAATATGTAGCTTCGCACAACTTTTACATAGAGATTGTTCCTCTGGAATTGCAGGAAAAAAAAAAAATTAAAGAAGATGACTCACTCACCATGGCAACTTGAAAGGCCTCAATAGCAAGCTTCTCCATCAGCCCCTGGCTCTTCTCGTAAACGAGTTCGTTCTTCACGCCTAAACAAAAACCCATAAAAAATTAACACCAACAAAATTTACGATCATCAAACATAAACAAAAAATAATGCTACATACAATCATTGAGTGCATAAGGGCCCTGCAATCATTAACGACTAACTATCATTTCTCTAAGCAAAAAATAGTAAAAGATATAAAATTTACTTAACTGGAAACGACATGGATGAGATGGAGGGTATCAGCGAGCCTGCAGAGGTGGATGAGGGCCCAATCAAAGGCCTGCTTGCTATTGGGACCGTGATCCACAGCTATCAGTATGTCCCGGCCTTGCCTCCTCTCCCCCGTCTCTCTCTCCAGCTCTGGCTCCGGCACTATGGGTATCAAACTAGGCAGCTTCACTTCTCTCCGGCCGTGCTCTTCCTCATTCTCCCTCAACGTCTCCATAATCGGACCGAGAGACTTTTCTGTACAACAAGAAGGCGGGTTGTTGCTGGTTTCAGAACTCAATTTGTTTTCTATGTTCTCGTCTTTGCCTTTGTATTGTCGGAGCCCTTTCTTGGTGTCTTTTGAGTTGGAGCCTGTTGAAATGATGGGATGGGCGTGTTCTGTGTCGGCCATGGCCCATCGAAGGACTTCCGTGTGGAAATTGGTTACGATTCTACGTTGCACCGTACGATTGTCATTTGAGCGTGATGCTGTTTACTCTTCGGGCTCTCTTGATCATGGAGAAACGGTCTGTTTAAAGGGCCGTGATAGGGTTATTATTTTTATTTTATTTTTATTATTTATAATGTTTTTATTTTTTTATTTTTTTTCTAATATTTTTTAACATCTTTAGTTATTAAGAAATAAATTAAAAATATATATAATTTTATTAATAGTCACTTTCTTAACTATTAAATAAAATAACATAAGTAGTAAATAAATAATAGAAAAATAGTAACTCTATTGTTTTCCCTCTTTGAATACAAGCAATCAGTTGATCGTTAACCCTTAAATAAGTTTATAACTTGATAATTTAGAATAGATCAAACATACTTGCATTATCAATTATAATAAATTAAGTAGAGAAATGATATTTAAAATCGTGAATAAGTCAACGTCGCGTGATTTAAAAAAAAAATAATAATAAATACGATATTCATATGAAAAAAATTAAATTTTTAATAATAGATTGTATTCTTTTTTAAAATGATTGTGTGCACACAATTTTTTAAAATAATTGTATGGTATTTTGGCATTCCATGACAATATGTAGAATCACTCAATTAGGTATATTATTCTAAAAGATAGTTTATGCATTATTTTACGGGATCATAGCCTTACAATACATTTAAATGATTTGCAATGATGTCTAGAATGTTGATACGGTACTAAGATACTCATTTATGAAATAAATAATAAAATAATAATATTAGTATGCTCTCTTATTTTGTTCTTTCATTTTAACCACTAATACATTTATTTATTTTAACTTTTTTATTACTTAATGGTTAAGGAAATTTTTTTAAAATGTTTAAAAAATCTTTAAAATAAAAAGCAAAAAAATAAAGAGTAAAGTACAATTTGCATGTTGTAGTTGGCTTTGTAATATATCAAGTCAACTTTGTAATATCTGTTATTAATAAATGTAATATGTTTTTATCAGAAGAAAAAAAAAATCAACTTATAGAAATTCTCCCTTTTATAAAATTCTCTTTCATTTTTTATTTATGATTTTGCAACTTCAAAGTTACTTAAATTGATTTTTTTGTATTTTGTATTTTTTTTAATTTTTAAAGAAAAATTACACAAATGAACTTATGGTAACATTTTTAACCATTTGAAAAAACAAATATACACTAATGGTAATTTTAAGCGACGACTAAACAATCTTATATTTTTTTAGAATAATCGAGTCATCTTGACAATAAGCTTCCGTGGGTTAAACTCTAATTCATTCATTGTTCAACAAAATTCTTAAAATTTTATTCAACCAAGTTACCAACCGATAAATATTGACTTCGAACAAAAGTGTTCCGGTATATAATTTTATATCAGTCGAAATTTTTATTTTTTCGGTCCGTACTTACCAATATTTCGAACTTCGTTTTTTTCTTTTTTATCTTTTTAAACTGCACGTTTTTCTATCCCAAATTCTGACCAAATCATTTATAATTTATATATAAATTATTTCAAAACAATATCTATATCAAAATATCTCATTTCAATACCGCATCAAAATGATCTACAGGTAATCAAAACATTGCTTCGGACTGACAAGAAATAATCAATCAATAAAGTGAGAGAACTCTAAGATTGTGCTACTTCTAATAATAATCTATTTTATAAAACTCTACAATTCAAATCACGTATATTTATAAATTTAATTTTTTAAAATTTCTTTAAACTAAAATATTTCTCTATAATTCTATACTTTTGAGCTTTTTTAATTTGTAAAAATAGTTGTTTCAACTTTTCGAGGTTTTCTTTGCACAGATAAATTCAACAATTGCATAAAAGTTACTTTCGTATTTAAATGACATTCCCCTTTTTCTAAAACATCTATCTCCAAAGTCACTTGGAGGTTGGCATCAATGATCATGAGCGACTCCAGGAGAGCCCTATCTCCTATCTACACTCTACTACGCTTGGTTTCTGTTTTCAAATCCGGGAAGTAGGGTCATTGACTCATTGCCCATACCATAGCCATCTCTGAAAGTAACATAGCAGCTAAAAGCATACTCTGACAATTCCATGGATTCATACTACTAAGGAAATGCAACAAATGTTTTGGATATTCGGAATGAGAATTTGTAACAGAAGAGCCAAACTTGCAAGCCAAACAAACAGGAGTACAAGTATTAGATTTCTGCTTTAATGTATGGAGAAGATATTCTTAAGGGTTTACAGCAATCTGCCATGTTGGATATAAATCCTTAGCAACAGACGCTGCTTTGCCCACTCCCCCAAAATAAAGATGTAAACTTTAGAAACACATTTGGAATCGCATATCTTCCTCAGGATCCAAAACCTGGGCACTACAAATACAATATCAATTCGAAAATTGGACCACTTTGTATTTTTTTTTTTTTTTGACGCGTTAAGGAAAAATAGTTCAGATCAGTGTTTATGTACCTACAAAGAAAGATGGTATCGAACTTGGCAAAGCCGGAACAAATCCACAGAAGCTCAGAAATATATATACCCATAAAAGCTTTTCATAGATAAGTATCCAATCCTACCCAACCATACTCTCTGTTGATGATTGAAATTTGTTTCCAAGTTCTCACAGACGAAACTATGAAAGAGCGAGAGAAGGTGCTCAGAACTGTAATGAATGGATGGGAGAAATTCCTCACTTTAACATCAGATTAACGAGATTTCTAGTATAAACCCATCATCATCGCACCTTCTCCTTCATAGATCGCAAACGCGCACACATGCATCAACACAAACATACACACACAGAGAGAGAGAGAGAGAGAGAGAGGCTGGCGAGTTGTGAAATTGTGAGATTGAGATTAGGGTTAGGGTTTGGTTGCAGATATTTATATACAGTACATCTTATACAATTACGTAAAATACCCTTGGGTACATGGGCCTAGGTCACAAGTCCACCCCATAAAAAGCCCATCTCGTTGACCAATCATTCACAGAAGACAGTAGGGCCCAAAACCCAATTGTTAGCCCAATCCATACATTTACGTTAGAATTATGTTTGAAGAACTTTTCTTTCTCGTTAAAAGGCTCTTTCATTCACCTAATTCTTGCCTACCGCAGTCCACCACCGCTCCACAAAACTCGTAACATATATTTAATTTTTATTTCTTTGTTGCCTATAATTTATACGTATTCATTCAATCTTTTCTTCCCGCAACAATACGCTTTCATTCCTCTCTAATGGGTCAAATTTCAGTTGTCAGACCCAAGCCAATTCCAATTTCAAAGATAACCATGCAGCAATAAACTCCATATAAAGACACCGGCGGCCGGCTCCATTTATACTGCTCACATAACGTAGTTTGAGAATTTTAGGGGTCGTATCATTGACAGTAATGAATGATCATCGTGATTATGGCAGTGTAGATACAACAAACCACGTGCCTAACGTATCATGTAACGAAAAATATGAAATTTAACACGCAGAGCGCTAGCTAGCTGCTTAATTTCTCAAACAAATAGATACGTGGGTTTGAAGCACAATCTGCAGCCTGCAGGTTGGATACATACGTACATGCTAACGTGAAGGCCGTGATCTTTCAGCTTCTACCTTAAGAAATCGGCCACCGGCAGGCCAACAATGTGTTGACCTTTAATTTGGGACGGCCATTATATAATAAGGACCCCGAGAATTGTTTTTTCCGACGAGTACTACTCCTTCATCATTCCCTCCGTAAAGCCTTAGTTTAATTAGCTAAATTGTAGCTAGCTATTCTCTGCGGTCAAATCGAGACGAGAAAAGTGATCACGTGCGCACATGGCTGCAGCAGCAAAGAAGGTTTATAATGGTTGTGCAATATTTCTGATCTTGGTTGACAAGTTGTTTTTAGTTCTCTCATTAAGGCAGCAGCTGCCACGTGCCCTAAGGACATGTCAACTGCCATTCTCATTAGGGTGGATCAATCGGGAAATGGAGATTTTAAGAAGATACAAGAAGCCATTGATGCAGTTCCATCTAATAACTCTGAATTGGTTTTCATTTGGGTCCAGCCAGGGACATACAGGTGTGTGTGGGTATCGATATATCTATATATGCTAGATGTTTAATATTAATAGTTATAAATACTTGATTCTTGTTGGGAATTAAGCAAAACGCACGTACGTGTTGATATTATGGCTTCTTGATTTGATGTGTACGATCGATCGACTGATTCTCTGATGTTAATTACGCATGGAAAAAATTGTTGGGCCTGCTGATAAACCATTTATAACTTTGAGTGGCACAAAGGCCTCTAACACCATCATAACATGGGGTGACACCGGGAAGATACATGATTCTGCAACACTCTCCATATTTGCTTCCGACTTTGTTGGACGATATCTCGTAATTCAGGTATATGCAAAGCCTTTGTTTACAGGTGTTGGCCGGGAGTCCTTTATTTTCTATGCATGATTACTGATAGTAATTAGATGCATCAGAAAGGGAACAAGATTAAAATGAGTCTGCTCTGCATATCCTACTTTGTAGGTGGCAGAATTTTTTTTATGAAACTTCGTATTTATTTGTGTACTTATTATGTTTATACAGAATACATTTGGGACATCAGGCAAAGCTGTTGCTCTTAGGGTAGCAGGAGACGGCTGCATTCTATGGTTGCAGAATTCTTTCTTATCAAGATACTCTCCTAGATGATGCTGGCAGACATTACTACAGCAACTGCTATATCGAAGGAGCCACTGATTTCATATGTGGAAACGCTGCTTCCCTCTTTGAAGTGAGTATTCCCCTTTAGTCACACTGAGAAAATCCGATGGCATTCATTATATAGAACTTCTTTCAAGAAAAATTTTACACGTACATAGAGAACGTGATCGCGCTTTAATTTCGTCCTTGCATGCAGAGGTGCCGTTTGCATTCACTTTCCAAAGGAGATGGAGCTATCACTGCCCAGCATCGGAATTCTCCATCAGAGGACACTGGTTTTACCTTCTTGGGTTGCAAGATCACTGGTGTTGGAACTGCTATTCTTGGAAGACCATGGGGACCTTACTCTAGGGTGGTGTTTGCCCTAACTTACATGTCCAGTGTAGTTGTTCCACAGGGCTGGGATGACTGGGGAGATCAAAGCAAGCGCAGGTATATATATACACGTACATCATCTATGATCTATATATGTACAAAGAAGAATGAATTCCAAATCAAAGTTGACCTTATTTAACACCATGAAACTGATATATATCATTCTAACATGTTTCATTCTGCTTTCCTTTGTTTATTTTCCTTTTTTTCGATTTTCCTTTTTTGGGTACATGATCAGCACTGTGTACTACGGAGAGTATCAATGTTACGGTCCTGGGACCAATAGAACGAAGAGGGTTGAATGGTCAAAAAGTCTATCCAATGAAGATGCTGCACCCTTCTTAACTAAGGACATAATTGGGGGGAAAGATTGGCTTCGACCTGCACCAACTCATTTCAAGAGAGGCTCTACCATTGTCACAGTGAAGGCTAATGGAAATAACTAGAGTAATAAAATCAAATCATTCTCGTACGTAAATGGTTTGGCTGATACTTCCAAGCACATACAACATCTTTTGTATATAGTGTTCTATTCTTTGTAGTATACAGCATTCTTATTTATTTGTAGATGCTGATCTCGATAAGTAGGAGTATAAATTCAGAGTTATATATGAAAACATCTTCAATAATGAATCAAATTCAAGATTCTTGCTTTGTTATTCTTATCGTGTTCTTCTTCTTTACCCTTACAATTTACGGCCTTTTGAGATTAATATCAAACAATTATACAAAAAGGGAAGACGTTCTATTACATGTTTACCTTGGCTGGGTCACTCACTGACTAAGAACAGCCACGTGTAGGTGGCACAAACGTAACTCTCTGACTGTGTCCCTGCCCCAGATTAAAAAGCAGAGCGTGGAATTATCTTTTTCTTCTCAACAGACTGGCACCGTATTAGCTTTGTTTAGGTTGGAGACATGTTTACCTCAGAATAACCACCATTAGAGAGGGTATGACAAAGTTCTGTCATCAACAAGCAAAACAACTGAACAACCATATATTTGAACCAACACAATATCCAAAGGCTTAGAAGCAAGGCCTTCTTCTTTGCTTACCAGATTTTAAGGAAGACATTTTTGTGTTTAATAAGGAAGGAAAAACAGTAGGGTTCTAAAAACAGAGAAAGGAAAAGTTTACCCATTGTATCTATTATCTATCGCCAACATTTACCCAGTTGTATCCATAGCTCACTTCTAATAGCTAGGCTGATTAGGAACATTTTGTTAAGGTTTAATGATCAGAATGCCCCTGATGTAACCGGGCAACAGTGAAACATTTCAGGTCAAAGGAGAGCTCCAATTCACCGCCAAACAATGTCTAAGTGAGTACAGAAGACGTCTAGATTTTGATCATTTTTTAAGCTTACCAAATATTCCCCCCTGGCAATAAAGGCAAAAAGTTCAGAAACAAAAAGATGATTAATGCATAAGAGGCTTACCCTTTCCTTAACGGTAAAGCTCCGACTGGTCATGTTTGGCTTTACGTAGCTCTCATGCTCGTTCCTTAGAATTTTAAATAATAATAATAATAAAAAAGGAGCTCTTTCAGCTACTATTGTTCGCTCTTCAAGTTGGAACAAAACCCTTTAGTCCCTATCAGTATTTTGCTTACAAGGCTTCTGTATGCAACCTTTGCATCCTCTACCTAATTCAACATCACCACCTCCCCCTTTTAGCACTTGCTGCGCTATAAATCCATTACATCTTGACCCATCATTTCTCATCCAAACAGACTTTCCAGAAATCAAATTTTTCTGAGACGGTTATGGGGAACTGCAAAAACTTCTCCTACATTCCTCTATTTTTCTTGTTATGTTTACTTGGGACGTTCTCTTTCCTTCCAACAGAAGCTGCTGTAAAGAAATACCAGTTCGATGTAAAGCTTTGAAGCAATTTTATGTGTCCTAAGGTATTTTTTTTTCACGTTATTTTTAGTTCTATAGATGATGGTGTTCTTTTTCTGGTTTTTCAGATTCAAGTGAGGAATGTCAGCAGGTTGTGCCATGCGAAGCCCATTGTTACAGTCAATGGGATGTTCCCAGGCCCTACAGTTTATGTTAGAGAAGGAGATAGAGTTCTAATTAATGTTACCAACCATGCCCAATATAACATGTCTATTCATTGGTAGGACTAGCATAATATAATGTTATTGTTAAAAACTAGGAACTTCATAAAATATGTGCATGTGGTTTTGTTGATGAAGCTTATGCTGTTATTTCCAGGCATGGACTAAAGCAATATCGAAATGGCTGGGCTGATGGACCAGCTTATGTAACACAATGTCCAATCAAGACAGGGAACAGTTATGTCTACGATTTTAATGTCACGGGACAAAGAGGAACACTATGGTGGCATGCGCATATCTTTTGGCTAAGAGCCACTGTCTATGGTGCAATCGTCATCATGCCTAAACAAGGGACTCCATTTCCTTTCCCTCAGCCTGACAGAGAAGTCAATATCCTCTTAGGTGAGTGTGATTATGTTTGTCATCTCAATTTTATACGTATGTATAGAAGGAAATGATTTTGCCTATAATTCTTGTGAATTCTGCAGGAGAATGGTGGAACAATGATGTTGAAGAGGTTGTCAAACAGGGAAACAAGTTGGGATTGCCTCCAAACATGTCGGATGCCCATACTATTAATGGAAAGCCAGGGCCACTCTTTCCATGTTCTGAGAAACGTAAGCCAGACTTATTTGAAGCCTACTTAAATTACCTCTTTAACATCGCTTGGGTAGTTTCAGGTGCTACTGTTTCAATATGCAAAGGCACTTTCCATTTAACAGTTTCTCTGTCTCCTATTTTTTCTTCCTCTTTTACAGACACCTTTGCGATGGTGGTTGAGCAGGGAAAGACATACCTCTTGAGAATAATCAATGCTGCACTCAATGACGAGCTTTTCTTTGCCATTGCTGGTCACAACATGACAGTGGTAGAGGTTGATGCAGTCTATACCAAACCCTTCACAACTCAAGCAATACTGATAGCACCAGGGCAGACAACAAATGTTCTTGTTCAAGCTACCCAAGTGCCAAGCAGATATTTCATGGCTGCTAGGCCTTTCATGGATGCGCCACTTTCCATTGACAACAAAACTGCCGCGGCAATACTACAATACAAAGGCATTCCAGATACTGTACTCCCTATCCTTCCCCAATTGCCGGCAAACAATGACACAGCTTTTGCACTAAGCTACAATGGCAAACTCCGTAGTCTCAATTCTCCTCGATTCCCAGCAAATGTCCCCCTTAAAGTTGACCGCCATCTCTTTTACACAATCGGGCTGGGAATGAACCCATGTCCAACATGTCTAAATGGAACACGACTCACTGCGTCCTTAAACAACATCACTTTCGTAATGCCACAAACTGGCCTCCTTCAAGCTCACTATTTCGGTATCAAAGGTGTGTTCATAACAGACTTCCCAGACCGCCCTCCAACATCCTTCAATTATACTGGTGCACCGCTCACTGCCAATCTTGGCACTGCACTGGGCACACGTCTAAGCAGGATAGCTTTTAATTCAACAGTGGAATTGGTATTACAAGACACAAACCTTCTCACTGTTGAGTCCCATCCGTTCCATCTTCATGGTTACAACTTTTTTGTTGTTGGGACTGGAGTTGGGAACTTTGATCCTTCTAAAGATCCATCTAAATTTAACTTGGTGGATCCCCCTGAAAGAAATACAGTTGGGGTTCCAACAGGCGGTTGGACTGCCATAAGGTTCAGAGCTGATAATCCAGGTATGTCTAAGCTGAAAAATTACCAATTACCATATCCCATTATAAATAAGCAACAATGATTCTTAATACAACAGTTATAATGATATATCTGTAATAACTATGAGTTCTTTCAATAATCTTCCAAATGGTGTGTGATGATTGTTTAGGCGTGTGGTTCATGCACTGTCATCTGGAGCTTCACACGAGCTGGGGTCTAAAGACAGCATTTGTGGTGGAGAATGGAAAAGGCGCAGATCAATCTATTCTACCTCCACCTAAGAACCTTCCTCCTTGTTAGCTGTTTGAAATTTTCTGGCGATAATAAAAAAGGAAAAATAGGCGGCGGCATTTTGTTGTGATGAATTCCAGCAAGGTGCAGAGTGATGAAATGAAAATTTGTATCAATTCTTCTTGTTTCAAGTTGTAAATTAAGATCGTCCAGCTTACAATAAAATCCTTTGTCCATAAGGACTGCATGATTTTTGTAGCCTTCTCATCTAAGATAACCCTCTTAAATCTATATTATTTTATTTGAACCCAAAACTATCAATTTTCACAATCACCCCCAAATTACCAAAAAATCACAATATATCCCAAGAGAATGTGAAAACAGGGTTTCATCTGTAAAGTCCCCTGCATAGATTATGTGCTATAAATGAATTTTGCTTCATATAGGCCGGTGTGTTAACACACCATTTATAGTGAGGACCATTATAACTTTAAAAAAACAAAAATACCAATCATTTTTTAGCATAACTGATGTGAAAAGCTTCCACATTAACTGCGTGTAGGGCGTGTTAAATAGATTTTCTCGCTATGAATTGCTTTCACACTAGAAATAAAAAAGTAAAATATATAGGTTTATAAAAGGGGTCTCTGTTTGCATCAGTCAAGCTGATTCAAATGCACTTTGGTTTCTTTGACACACAAAGAAAAAAACTGAAAGAACACTCAAGTTCAAACTACAAAGCAACAAACACCGAAGAATGAAGATATATCATCATCACAGATAGCCGTCCAAATGACAAGTACAGGAATCCAATACTCAGTAAAAAGCCGCCTCCACGAGAAAGCTCCATCATATTCCCCAGATCAAACCTATCCCATACTCTAGGCTTTAGCTAGCAAAAAATATTTACACTCCAGCCACATTATGAACTGATCAGAAACTTTAAGAAGCAAAGATGGAAATAAGGCATACCAACAACAGAATCAGTAACAAGCCAACAATCCAATAAGTCCATTTTCCCCTCCTCTTCTTCATCTGCTCAGCATAGAACAGTCCATTGGTCCCGCCATTAATGTGAGCACTACCGCGTGCCACATTCTCTTCAATATCATTAATCTTTTCGCCTTGTGTTTCCACCAACACTGCCATGTCCAGAAAAACTTGGTGGAGCTCTGTCAAGCTCCTTTGTATCTCCTTCAAAGCCTCATGCCTTTCCTTATTCTCCGTTACCAAATCTCCCCTACCTTCAAAAACTTTGACCTGTCCAACTCCCAAAATCATCTTTTGAATATCTTCCTCGTTCGGTTCCTCTCCGGTGGCAGCATAATACCTCCTCTTAAGACCTTCTTTGTGGTCTTTAACAATCTGCTCTCTCAAAGATTGAAAATCATTCATCATATCCCTCAATTTAACCCTCAAACCATTAGTCACTGAAACCCTTGTTCGATCAACTGGACTTCCTTCTTTGTATTCTACCGATACCTTACGATTGGCTAAATTAGACTGATCTAGCATCTCCAATGTAGCTTTAATATTTTTCGCTTTCCGAAGAACAGTGACCATGTCTGAGTTAATCCTATCTCTCATCCCCCGAAGAACTTTAGCACTGTGAGTTGACTTAGTCTCTTCATTCAGGTCTTGAAGGTTAAGAAGAAGATTGGTGATCTCTTCCATGTCAGACTTGATTACAGCCACTTCTTCGAAAAACTGTGAGAGGTTCTGTTCATCGGTGGGATCAAGTTGTCCCATTTCAATGTCCAGATCCGCTTCAAGGTCTTTCATGGCCTGTTTCTTGAGTTCCACATAACTGAGAAATGATTTTGTCATCAGATCATTCATCTTCCCGACGATCAAACACGCACCTGAACAAGAATTTTCAAATCTTATAAAAAAATGAAAATTGTTCTAATATTATGAAAAAATATTTGAAATTTGTAATTGAAAATTGAAATGCATGTCCTCATATACAATTGAGAAAGGGAAAGAAAGAAAGATTGATTGGGTCATACACAGATAAGAGTTGAACACTGTTAAATCGCTGGGAAAACAGGGGCAAATAAAATTGCGATGCTTCCCTAACAAATGCAAAAGTTCACGGGGAAAAAGCTGCAAGATGTTATTTAAACAAAGTCTTCAGATTTCCCTTTAAAACTTACATCTTGACAGAAAAAACAGAGCCCTGAAGGCCCTCGATTCGAAAATCTACGAGCTTTCATTCTGGAGGTCTATCTAATTCAATGTGCAATGATACGACAGATATAATTCAGGAATGAGAAAACGAAGTAAGAAGAAAAATAAACCTTGAAGAAGGCGATGGTAGGAAACAAGAAGTTCAGCTGCTTGAAACTTTTTCTTCGGGAAAGCACTTTTGAGTTTGGAAAATTGCAGCAAATCTTTGCGAGATATTTTAACTCTTTTACGGATTATATATAACGTATGCTCCTACAAGCAAAATCGATATAGAGCTCGAATGGCTTTGGCTTCCGTTACTTTTTTTTTTCCTTTCAAATTTCAAGCTCGAAGGCTTTTTAAGAACCGTTAAAAGTTTGAAGGGGCATTACTCTATTTCAAATAGCACAATCCCAAATGACGTCGTTTCCTGAAGCAGTACAAATATGGAATCATGAACGCCTCTCCCGAGCGAGTTGAGTTAACATATAAATTAAAAGTTAAATAAAATATTATTTTTTAATATTATTATTATTTTAAATTTTAAAAAAATTAAATTATTTATTATATTTTATGTAAAAATTTAAAAAATTTATAGAGTTAACATATAAATTAAAAGTTAAATAAAATATTATTTTTTAATATTATTATTATTTTAAATTTTAAAAAAATTAAATTATTTATTATATTTTATGTAAAAATTTAAAAAATTTATAATAATCTATGAGATAAGATGATAAAACCATTCAAACCGGTAAACAATTGGATACCTGCTAATTTTATTGAAAAATTCTGCTAGCAGCCATGGGCTGAGGAAAAAAATAAAAAGATAAAAAATGAAAGAATCGCATCAATAAGTACGTAGTATACAACTGTTGAGTAGAAAATTTTAATTTTATTATAAGAGAAATAATTTAATAAAAAAATCTCATAAAATTAATTTGACTTGATAAGTTGAATTATAAAATTAATTTTATTATAAAATAGATTTAATAGAGAAATAATTTGTACAGACAAGTTTCGTACGGGACTTTGTAAAAAAAAATACCACTCCTTAAAAAATTATAAAAAAAAACTATTTCTTTTTAGTAGAACCTATTTTCTTATAAAGAGTTTGTACGAAATTTATCTTTTTAAAACTTGTATTTAATATTACTCTTAATATAAATATATGAAAAATACTACTTTATTCACTCAATTTATCTCTTCATTTTGACATCTCATATATTTTAAGTTTTTTACTTAAAAATTAAAAAAGTGATTATTAGTGCATTTATATTTTTTATATTTTTTTAAAAATGTTTTAAAATGATAAAAAAAAAATTTATCTAAAAAAAGTGATTTACTCCTAGCGATCACATGGAGCGGTCTACTCTAAACAGCAGAGTAGTACCGCTTTATATATATAGCATATCGTATCAATTAAAATTAGAACGGTGCTACTCTACCACTTAGAGTAACCTGCTCATTTTGACCACTAGGTCATTTTGATATTTTTATTTTTTTTCATATTTTTTTCTTATTTAAAAATATTTTTAAAAAATATAAAAAAAAATATCAATACATAAAATATTACTTCCTTAATTATTAAGTAACAAAAATCTAAAAAAATTAAAATATATGAAATGTCAAAATGAGGAGATAAGTTGAGTGGACAAAATAATATTTTTCTTAAAATTTTGTATTTATATAATCCTTTCGACTTAAATACAATAATGATTATATTATTCTGTATAAAAATAATAAAGATTATTATTATCTAACGGTTATTTTAAAAATAAATATTAAATGTATTTTAAAAAAAATACTTCTCCAAACATACTAAAAATTATAAAATTATAAATTATAAATTATAAATAAACATGACAAAATTATAAATATAATCGTAATTACATCTACCATCACCGAAATACAAAACTGACAGAAGCACGGTCGGGAATTCGGAGTTGCGAGAGAGAGAGAGAGATGGGGAAGAGCAGAATACTTATAATCGGGGCGACAGGAAAGCTAGGCTACAATTTGGCCAAAGCCAGCCTTGAATTCTCTCACCCAACATTTGCTCTCGTAAGAGAATCCGCCTTCTCTGACCCCCTCAAATCTCAGAAGCTCGAGTCCCTCTCCAATGCCGGAGCCACACTCCTTAAGGTCATCTTCCTCTCTCTCACACACAGCTTTCTTTTTTTTCTTTTTTAACTGGAATCTAGAGTGTTATTTGGTCATTTTTCTTGAATTTTAGGGCTCGCTGCAAGATGAAGCGAACCTCGTGGAGGCGATAAAGCAAGTGGATGTGGTCATTTGTGCTGTTTCTTCTAAACAAGTTCTCGATCAGAAGCTTCTTATTTCTGCTATCAAACAAGCTTGCTCCATTAAGGTCTTAAAGTCTTCCTTCCAGATTTCTCTCTCTCTCTCTCTCTCTCTCTCCTATTCGTTTTTGTTTGATATCATTGATTTCTTTCTGGATATTGATATGGTAGAACTATATCGACAATTTTGATTCATTTCTTAACCAAAATAATTTTTCCGTAAGTGAGAAATTGTTATAATGTTTCTTTCTCGATATACATATACTTGTGTGTAGGAAATGAAGATATTAAAGTTAAAATGCCCGGGTCTTCCGTTGTTTCGTTAAATTGGTCAATGCATTGTAACTAAATGGATGAGATGCGTTTGATTACCTGTGCATTTAATCACAATCTTAGAGAAAATATCTTAGGATTAGTTTGGCATATGATACTATTATATCTTCCAGCCTGCATTTAAATCCATTCTCTTCATACTATGTAACCTGCTTATTCATCTGTTACAATCACACTGATCTTGTCCTCTCATATTTTATTCGCTGTGTGATACTCATAATTGTACAATAATCCAGAGGTTCATTCCATCAGAATTCGGATTAGACCCAGATAAGGTTCAAATATCAGACATTGACTACAACTTCTATTCACAGAAAGCTGAAATTAGACGTCTTGTGGAAGCTGAAGGCATTCCCTACTCTTACATCTCATGCAACTACTTTATGAGCATTTTACTTCCTTCACTTATTCAACCTGACCTAGAGACTCCTCCAAGGGACAATGTTACCATATTTGGTAATGGAAATACTAAAGGTCTGTTTATCAAGATGTAATAGGCCTCCCTGCTATTGATATGGCCAGATAATGATTTGTTTTTGTTTACTAGAACCTACAGTTTGGTAATCTACTGGTTGGTTATTTGGCTTTTCTACAGGCGTATTCGTTAAGGAAAGTGATGTTGCTGCCTTCACAATCAGTTCAGTGGATGACCCACGCACATTGAATAAGGTGTTGTATTTGAGGCCCCCAGGAAATGTACACTCCATGAATGAGCTGGTTGCGATTTGGGAGACTAAGATTGGGAAGAAGCTCAAGAAGATATATGTACCAGAAGAAGAGCTTCTTAGGAAAATTAAAGGTAATTTAGTAGTATCTAAAAAATTTATTTGCACCATAGTTAGATGCTAATTGTCAATTTGAGGATTTTCATGAGGCGTCTGAAATCACTAAGAAGGGAATAAAATTTGAAGAAGACCAAAAAAAATTATATGCGCCCTAGTTGGCTTTGTGCCTAGGCTCTGGACGGCATTTATGCTTAAATGCTCTGGCGCTTCTACCAACAATGATTTACTTGGTTTCGAGGGAGATATGTTATATTGACGCGATCTTAGTCTGTCATGAACTTGAACTCTGTTTTTTGGATCTAGGTTGATTCTTTAGTTTCTTGCTGACAGTTTTGCACCAAAAATGTGTGGTTTATTACATTGCAGAGATCCCATATCCTGACAACATGAAAATGATTTTCATATATTCTACTTTCATAAAGGGTGATCATACATACTTTGATATCGAGTCATCTGGCGGTCTTGATGGGACAAAACTGTATCCACAGCTGAAATACACTACGATCAGTGAATTTTTAGACACCCAATTGTAAGACCCTCTGAAATTTCTGTTTGATAGGTTGTACATTGTATTCGAATGGCAATGTTACCGTTTCATAGACTTGTATCTTTTGGCAGCAAGCATTGCTTATGTATTCTATATTTGTAATGCCAAAAACAGTGTGATTTTCAAACAAAAATGAAGAAAGCCTGTTTACAAGTTTAGAAGAAAAACATTGAGTTTGAATTTTATTTATTTATTTATTTTGATAAGTTGAATGATATTTATTTTTTCACAAGACTCTGCACAAAGACCCTTTACCCCTGAGCTTGAAGATACACTATTGATGTTATGCCTGTGATTTGATTAGGAACGGAGCAGGGACGAGAAATGTGAGCACCGCTTCAGTATAGGTATGGGTGACAAACTTCCCCCATTTTAGGGAATAATTAACAATGACAGTCTACAAACACCCGGTCCTCCGAGAATGAGCCTAAAGCCCAGAAAATTCAGATTCGTCTGTAAAACCACTCATATCTCCCGTTTTGGGGAACACTTGAGCCTGTTTGGTTTAAGGAAGTATTTGAACCCCAAGTGCATTTCGTAGTTGACAAAGCTGAAATAGTCAAGAGAGTCTCCACCCATTAACACGTGCTCATGAAAACTCTGAGCTTCTCTTTTACACCGTATCTGACACTATTCCCTTCAACTCTCTCCTTGCAAAAGGTTTTCCAATGGTAGCGAAAAGCAAGATCCTGTTCATTGGAGGAACATGATGCATCGAAAATTTCGTTGCGGAAGCAAGCTCTAAGGTCGGTCATGGTTTATAGAAAAGAAGCTGTCATGCTACTTCTTTAGTAAGTTATGGATACGATTGGCACGTGGCAGTGTGTCACACATCTGCAATAGTGACAGTAGGACCAAAGTCATAGTGGACTAGGTTTGGGTATTATGAGTTTAGTAGATGAGCTCAGTCCGTGGGTTAAGTGATGGCCTATTGTTGATTGGGCTATGACCCACTTCCTACTTTGATAGATATGTTGGGCTCATGTCATTTTACTTTTGTTTTAGGTGTTGACCCTTGTCAAAAAGTTAGTTAGGGGTCTATTATTATATGTAGTGGACGTCCCTCTTGTGAGGATAAGTAGAATCTGAATACAATTTTATTTTCCTTTTTGATCCTCCTCTTCTTCTCTGTTGGAGGTTGCTCCCCTCAAAGTGAGCCATTTCTTAGTGCGTTTTTATCAAGCATCACCAATGTGTTACGAAGTGGTATCAGAGACCCCAATCTCTGTGCTAGCATGGAAGAATTTTTTATTATCCTTTGACAAAATCAAAGAGTCAATGGAACGAATTCAAGAAAATTTCGAAATTCTCTATCAGCATATAATTGATGGCAAGAAGGATTTGAAGAGAAATTTAGCCATCTAGAGCAACAGCTTCGTGCGTTGCAAGAAGAACACACAGCGACGGTGGAAAAAAAAAGGGAAAAGGGAAGAGCAGCAGTGCGATTTCTTCTTCGACAAAGGCTATCTCTCTCAAATCCTGATCTTTTCTCCGCCAACGTGGATTTCTTCTCCTCGGCTCAGCTTTAGGGGCAATCAAAATTTTCCTTTCTTAGGAAACAAACGCACATAGAGATGCAGCAAAGAGAAAAGGAGCGTCAGTCCAACTGTTGGGAACAATTCCCTTGGCAACAGATGGAAATTTGATTCTGGTGGTCTCCGATTCCCACACTTAGAATTCTTCTTCTCTAACCTCTATTTCAGTTCTGTCACTTGGAATCCAAAAAACCAACAATATTTCTTCCATTTCTTGTCTTCTTTCCCTCGTTTGTTCCCTCTCTATCTTTGCCTCTCCAATCAGAAATAAACCTCAAATCGTCTCAATCAGTTTTTTATGCCAACTCCAAGGTCTTTGTAATTGGTTGTAGCTTCAGATCGAGCCCCTACGTTCAAATCGTTCGCCTCGATAATTTTGAGTTCGTCTCCCCTAAAGTGTCATTCACACTGGAGTGTCGTTCGAATTTTCTAGCTCTCGGAGACTCATGGGCGCAACAAGAGGTCCATAATGGAGCAGCCACTAAGGGCTTTGTCACCAACACCGAGGTTTTCATGGAGGTTAAGTCGCAGCTGCTGATAGAGGCTTCCATTCTCTCTGCTCATCAGAAGTTCGGTTGCCCCACCCTCCTCATCTTTGACCTCACTGGTGTCCCATGAAGTGCAGCTGAAGCAGTGAAGAATTTTGCCTGAATTTTCAGTGATCGTAGTGAGGTACAAAAGAAAAGTGCCATGAACATCCTGGTACCACCCTGTCTGACCAAATTCTTGCTCGTCAAATTTTCCCTCACAACAAAATTCGTAGCTAACGGTGTTATCCTTGTCGAACAAAATGAAGTACTAACCTGTGAGTCCATTGCCTCTAAAACTCTTGTGGAACTTGCAAACATATCTTGGTCCTACACCTATAATTGGAAATTAGCAAAACCAAATAGAATTATTGAGGGTGCGTCTAACCTGCTCAATAAAATGTATAGGATACATTTTATTTCTGGGAGGGGAAAGTGTATGGTGCTTGACTATCTAGTGCTTGAAAATGGACGAATCATAAATGGAAGCCAGGTAGAATTAAAAAAACCCAAAATCTAACGAACCAACTTGTTTAGATTGCAAGCAAATGAACTCACAGAAATAGAGAATTATCTCGAGAAAGAATGGGCAGCATCAAGGGCACAAATGACTACTACAATTGCAGAGGAAGAGCAAGTCATAGTCTCTGATGGGAATTCAATAATCTTTGGGTACTCGAATTTGGTAGTTGTTATTGTCTCAGCAACTTGTGGTGGCATTGTCTTTGCTTGTGCTGGACATTCAATTATTACTGAAAATTTGCTAGTGGGATTTTTTGTTGGACCTGGAGGTAAACATGGGAGGCTTGAATTTGGCGATAACAAGAAGAGCAATAAGATGGTGCATTTATTGCAGTTGGGTATTGTGAGGCTGCTCGTTGATGAAATGTTGGAGAGAGATTTGGCCTCTTGGAATGTCACGAGAACAGAATATGTGAAGC
The DNA here is from genome assembly GCA_029856935.1 of Cyclocarya paliurus. NCBI lineage: Eukaryota > Viridiplantae > Streptophyta > Magnoliopsida > Fagales > Juglandaceae > Cyclocarya > Cyclocarya paliurus. The sequence continues at coordinate 40,151,464 of CM056945.1, read as the reverse complement.
AAGGTGAGATGGAGGGCACTAGGAAATTCTTTAACGAAATTTCGAAGAGAGCTGTTGTGACTTGGAATGGAGTGGAAAGTACAGTGAATGCTGGTTATGGGGTAATTGGGCAGACCATTTTGTTGATGAGAAACAAGTGGCCAAAGGCTTTACAAGGTTTCATCGAGGCATGTCGTCTTCACCAAGGTGTCATTCTCTGCCTTAAGTCGAGAAAGCTATTGTCATTCTCCTCCTTATTCTTGGATAAGCTGAAAAAGAAGGATTATAAGGTCCTCTATACAATAGATGCCATCGATGAGAATGTTGCGAGTCAGCTCAAGGACTTTGAGGGCAAGAAGCTAGTCTCGTTACAAAGAAGGGGCTGAAGTATAACTGCACCTTGAGGGCAACGTGCTGGAAGGGGGAGGGTTTGTCACACATCTGTAATAGTGACAGTAGGGACCAAAGTCATAATGGGCTAGGGTTGGATATTATGAGTTTAGTAGTTGGGCTCAGCCCATGGGTTAAGTGTTGGCTTGTGGCCATCTCTTTCATTTGCATGTTTTTGTTGATTGGGCTATGCCCAATTCCAACTTTGATAGATATGTTAGGCTTATGTCATTTTACTTTTGTTTTAGGTGTTGGCCCGTATCGCATAAATTAGTTAGAGGTCTGTTATTATATGTAGTGAACGTCCCTCTTGTGAGGATAAGCAAAATTTGAATACAATTTTATCTCTTTTTCATCCCCTTCTTCTTTGTTGGAGGTTGCGCCCCTTGAAACGAGCCATTTCTCAGTGCATTTTTATCAAGCATCACCGGTGTGTTACACAGTGTTTGAAAGTCTCCTCCCTCGTTCTTTGATAATATCGTTTCCTCTAGAGCTTCTTCATCTTGTGAATACAGAATCTTAAATTAATGGATGCTTAAATGCCCCATTTGGTTTCAAAGATGAGTTGAAATAATTTTAGATGAATTAAATAAAATATTGTTAGAATATTATTTTTAATATTTTTATTGTTTTAAGATTTAAAAAAATTAGATTTTTTCTTATATTTTATATAAAAATTAAAGAAAATTGCAATGATGAGATGAATTGATATGAGTTTCAAATCCAAACAAGGGTAAGAAAGATAATAAATAGTTGCACTTCTTTGTATATCTTAAATGGGTGCCGCTTTTGGAGGTCAAGGAATTGCCCCGCAAAGCGCAACCACTAATTCATTATGTTCCCAATTACAACGTAAGAAACATGGACTTCAACAGCTATAAGCCTCTAACAATGCCGCATGGTACTTTTTCTAGAACAATTAACTCTAGAATTTAAAACAATTTTACCTCCTAATTGATTGAAGGACTGTCCCACAAAATCAAAGCGCAAAAGAAAGATAAAAAACAAAACAAAACAGTAAGGCAACAACATGAAAACATTAAACAAGTCAGGAGCAGTAGTCACTAGTCAGCCCCCTGAAATTAACAAGCTCAGTCATGCATGCCCATCTTTTTTCCTCTGTTTCCACTTTTACCCTTCTTTGCTGATGCCTTGTGGGATCCTTTACCCTTCTGAGCCTTGCCGTTTTTTCCCTTCATGCCTTTTCCTGGCTTCCCTTTGCCACTGGTTCTTGCATCTTTTTTCATCCTTCGATCAACCAGGACTTTCCCCTTGCCAACCTTCACTTGAACTCCTTTCTTCGCAACCACAACTTCCTTTTTAGGTTTTCTAGGCACAGCTTTCTTATAGAGTTGCTCAATTTGCTTCCTTTTTGAGCGATCAGAGATCTCTGCTTGGTCTGATATCACATTTGCCTTCTTACGAACCTTCTCAAGCTTCCTCTGGGCAACACGTTTCTTCCTGGCTTTTGCCTCCGCCACTTTCTTTGCAGGCCGAGCATCAATTTCTTTGAATTGTGCTCTCATTGCAACAATCTCCTCCTTGGTAACAGGCTTAATTGGTTGGCGGTGTCTCTTTTCCTCTTCCAAAAACCATTTGGGTAAGCCCTCATCTTGAAACATGTACTTATTGTAGGCATCATCCAGTAGCTGCTCCCTTTGCTTCTTCCGCAGCATCTTCTTTGCACAAGCCAATATCTCAGCTTTTGTATCAACATCTTCATCCTCCAATTCATCTGATGATGAGTCATCACTTGAATCTGTATCCGGGGCAGGGACTATCTCAAAATCGTTGTCTGCCTTAGAAGCTTGGAGTTGAGGATGATCGGACCCTGCACTGCGGTTTGCTGTCTTTTCCTTGGACTTTTTCGGTATAGAAAGTTTCTCCAGCCTATCAACCTGCATTTCACTGTCACTATCATCCTTCTCCAGATCTCCCTCTTTTACAGCTTCAGCAAAGATATCCTGACTGAACCACTGGTTTGAAATCTCCTCTTGAGTAGGAACCTCTTCATCAAGGGGTACCATGAGAGGATTCTTCTCCTGATCATCCTGATCTCTGTCTGAATCATACTCGGACTGAATAATATCATCACCATTCTACACAGGAAAAAATGAGAACTAAATCAATACCACACAAATCCAAACTTCCACACCCAAACAAAGTTGCGATTACTTGATGGGACGTTGGGACCATTAAGCTCTATACCTCCAAAAGTTGGGCATCTTCGGAATAGGCTTGTTTTGCACGCTTCCGCTGCTTTGTACTTCCCTCCTTTCTTGCCACAAATCGTTCATAAGCCTGATCGAGAAACTCTTCCATTTGTTCATCATATCTAACAGCATAATACATCAGTTAAAGATAGAAACAATTATCTCTGATTATATTCATCAACTTAATATCAATTACAATAGATTGGACAAAGAACCTTCGGCGTTCTTCATCGGTGTCGATATCACTGGATGAATGCTCTTGGGTTACATCATGGGTTTCATCCTTTTCACGATCCCTCAAGTCACCATTTTCATCATCAAGTCCAGTGGAATCCACTGCTACCAAATCTTTCTTACCCTAGAAACCATCAAATGATGACAGTAAAGAAACCAGAGAAGCATTAAATACATGAGTTTTAGGTTCTTTCAGCTTTATTTATTTCATCCTCTTTAGTGTCTGGTCCTAACAATTAAATATCAGAAACCAGACTACTTCAATGGAAAGTCATCATATCCATTCATTAAAGTCACTGAAAGAGAAACATGGTCCTTACTGTGGCTTGAGACATCATAGTGAGCAAACCAGAAATTTAATTCCCTGCTTCTAAAACCATAGAGCGACATCGTTAAATGACATAATACCTTGATTGAAGAAAGGGAAAACAACTCAAGGTCTGTATAACTATCTTCCGTTGCATCTATCTGCATCCCAGTTGCCTTCCGAGCCTTGTCCTGCAACATCAAAAAATAGTGAAGCAAAAGTGAAAGCTTGTTCATTGCCTAGTTGCAGGGGAGTGAGCAAAAAATAAATGTAATACACATTTTGATTATCTTTCAAAACCAAAATTGAGTGGCTACTGAAACATGACAGATCAACATCGCATATTTAGAGTAATTTATGAGTTTGGAACGATGCAAATATCTGGATTCCTGATTTGTTAACTCCAGAAGTTTAAGAGAAAAACGAAGATGAATTTCTGAAGCAGATGGAGGATGTTGCACAACCTCAAAACATACAATCTTCTGTAAAATCTGTAAAATCAACCCCTGATTCATATTTCACCTCTTCAACAAGTTTAGCAATGAGAAATGCATAGATTATCGTCTCTCTCATATTATCTCAACAAGTTTAATAGCATGGTTCAGCTGCCGAAGTAGTAAACAAAACTTTTCACCAAACCTTAGCTTGTCTTTTTGCAAGAAGTTTCTTTGCTCTTTTCTTCTTGCGCTCCATAGCATATGTCAGCTCCTCCATTTCATTGAGAATTTTATCATCTTCATCTTTTTCATTCTTATTTTCAACATCTACAGTACTAGCAGAATTAGGCTTTTGTGTAGGACATAGGGCTTTTCTTATGTGCAGCCGCCACCTACATCAGGGAACAAAAATGAGAATACACCATTCAGTGTAGAGTAATACTGCTCATTGAAAGAAAGAAGCTATAATACAACAATAAAAACCAATGAAATTAGGAACAATGCTAATATGGCACAAATGCATATAATACAAATTTGAATGTAGGAAGAATCTTTTTCTTTTTTTTTCCTTTTCCACAAACGAGATTCTGCAAAACACAGATAATCAGGAAGAGTAAATTTACAAGAGGAAGCTCAATAAAGGCGCTGCTTACTTCAACAGATGCTTGAAGTCTTGCTTCCCCAGAACACGTAGATCATCACAGAGAGTTTTAACCTGCCAGACAATAGCATTTCAAATGGTTGAAACTACGGAGAATTATATGTCATCGTTACAACATTCTCTGACATTAAAGCTTTTATAGAATGGAAAACAACAAAAAGATTACCTCTACTGTTGTTAATGTGTGTTCCTTAATCATCAAACTAGGTGGATCATCAAAGGTTATAGATGTAACCAAACCAAGGACCTCAAGAGGAGAATCAGACCAAATGAAATCGGCAGCTGAGGACACTTTCCTCAAAGTTGTGTCCCCATCCTCATACCTGTATTTAGAACCTAATTAGCAACCATAAGATAAGACTACAGGTTTGTTTCCACTCTTTTCTAAGTATCCTAAATTTTATATTTAAACCTGCAAATAGATAGATAGACCAACAATGTCCACACATGAATGCTCAATCTAAATGAACATGGAAAAATAGTATGCCACAGCCCAATTCCATGTTTGACTGGGGATTTTTAATTTAGATGCCAATGTGCATGAGCATAATCAACTCTAATTATGAGGTATGATAATTATTTACACAAAGAAGCACAGGCAGTCACCATGTCTCAGAACAAAATGGTTTAGAATGATCCCAGCAGGCTTCTGAACTGAATGATTCCGATATGACTAATGTGGTGCATATGGCAAGAAAAAAACAAGCAGAGCTTTGAAGAGGGTACAAGGACAATGGAGGAAGGAACTCAAAGTTTTTTTTTTTTTATAAGTAAAAATATTGTATATATCAAAAGGAGAAACCAAATACACTGAATGTATACAAGAAAACACCTTACCCAAAATGACTCAACAAGCCCCTAATTACCCAAAAAGCCCATAAAAAAACCCAAAATACATCAGACCCGACCCCAACCTCTTGTTTCCCATAGAACTAAAACTCTACCCAAACACCAACCCTAACACCTTGATTCCAGTCTTCACAATGCCCTCCCTTTAGACTTCCCTCTAGTTGAGCTACCACCCTTAGCGTCATAGTTGATTGTCGAAAAAAGACGCTGTAACTCCCTACTTTTCTTGAAACTTGATTTGGTTTCAAGTGTGCGGCTTGCCTCGATCATAGTAATTAGTTCTTTAAATTGGTCTTCACATCCTCCATGTGAAATTCCCACAAACTGCTGAATCTCGTTAACTTTAGGCAGAATCTAATCTGCTATTGGAGGAAGAGAGACCAAGGGAGTCACAGTATCTAACTGCAGTCCCGACTCTAGACATTCCTCTACATACGGCACCAACGCCAAACCCATTGGTTCTCAGTAACTCTATTGGTTCTCTCCAATGGTATCGGGGTCCCTATTGGAGATTCTGGAGCGACAGCAAGTCCCTTCACTTCTGGGGTGATAGCGGATCCTACATCTCCCTCAGACCTCGGCAGTACACCATTTTCCTTCAACTCTGACAAGGGAGCCATAGTTTCTTCAGGATACCGACTATCAGTCTATGCTGTGTTACACGAGGCGAATGACATTCTATTACTGATGTCTCAACGCCGATACCGGATGTAGACCCCGCTTCAAATATTCCAGATTTCCTTTTGACCCACCATACTCTCCTGGATCTGGTTATAGGGACCGGACCGAATCCAATTTTTCGTTTTCCTTTATTTAAAGGGTTCGGGCCCGTCTTTTTTCTTATAACCCTGTTGTCTCCAGCTGAAAGTAGGTCTATTTTCATAGACAAGCAAGCTATTGCTGCCTTCAACTCGACCAATTGGGTTTCCATCTCCTTTAAAGAATTGTGCATCTCTACAAGTGGGTCCTGAGGGATGATTTGCAAACCCCCCTCATTCTGAACTCCCGAGACATGACCCGTCTTCAAAGCGGTTGCATAGGATCGCCTCGACACCAAGGATGTACTCTCGGGTCTTTCCCTTCCAAGCTCTCTTCCGCGCCACCTACATGTTTGTTATAGCCCCCCTGCATTTGATTTGGAGGGACTGGCCCCCCTCCAGCACCTCTTTGTCCATCCACAGGACTGGTCTTGTCGTGGGAAAAGTCATGCAGTACCTCCCCCTTTCTTCTCCAGCCACTGCCCCCCTCCTCAGGGATGAATATAAAATTCCTCCTCCCACCACCACCATACTCCTCCACTGCTATATAACGTCCTCGAGGATTCGAGCAATGATGCGCCGTGAAAGTATGTCTGCCTTACCGGACAGTGGAGTAAAAATCCCATTTCTCATTTGTGCACACAGTCATGGCCTTAGCCAACCATTTTATTGTTGTTGAACCCAAAACCAATTTCGAAATCACCCTTTGACTCCTTTCAATAATGCCCAACATGCTCCCCTCCTTCACAAGTATAAAGGATTTAGATTCTATGACCAACTCCATAGAAAGACCCATTCTGAGCCCAACAGCCCCAACACCCAGTCGGCACCTGTTCAGCAACCCAACGTCATCTCCGGAAGGAAAGATGCGGCTGTTGGGCTGTCACCAACTCACTGTAACCCTCTGAGTCAGCAACACAACCACCAGAACACTTTAGAAGACGGCAGAAAAAGACCTAGTGAAAAACCAGGTCGCCGACAGGATGACTGTCGCCGGATGGCCCTCAACGAGGTCGCCGGGGCCCTTTGGCCTTGTCTGTGGAGGTGGTGAGGATACCTCACCGGCAAGTGTGTTTGGAACCCACAAAAGGAGTAGATCTCACGAGAAGGAGCTGTTCGCCGGAGAGAACTGACGCCGGGGGGCCCTCGGCGAGGACACCATGGTCCGTCGGCCTCATCTGTGGCAGTGGTGAGGATACCTCGCCGGCAAGTGTGTTTGGAACTCGCGAAAGGAGAAGATCTCGCGAGAAGGAGCTCTTCGCCGGAGAGAACCGACGCCGGGGTCCGTCGGCCTCATCTGTGGCGGAGGTGAGATGCTACTCTCCGATCGCCGGTGGGTAATGGGTGACGGCGATGGTAGATGTATTAGGGTTTTATCCTTATGAAAGAAAATTAAGCGTTTATTTGGTTCAAGGTATAAACTAGTTAACTCTATCCATCTTCAAGTCTTTTTGCACCTTTGAACAGACTAACTGCAGTAGGGACAGACTAACTCAAAGTTTTCTTATTTAATACACTCTAATATTGGAAGTCTGACCATTTATGTTTCTCTAACTTTAGTTTCCAAAATCTTCTTGACCCCTTTCCTTTATCTAGCTAAGTGTATCTATCTATACTCTCTGCACACTTGAGTACTGCCTTTTTTTTATCATTGATAAAAGTATTTTTATCATTGATAAAAGTAACTTACTTAGCAAATGACAAGATAAAATGGTTGAATCCCACATTATATTATTAATGTGGCTTGATCAGGAACATGAAAAATTTAAGGCAACACATAATATACTTGTCATAATACAAAGAAAACTTACCCATCTCGGTGTCTCTTTTGCTTTGTTCCTCTAAGTACATCTACCACCTACATCGAGTTTCATCCAATGAAAAAGACTATAGTATGCAATAAAAGTACTCAAAAATAGAAAAATTTAAATGTAAATGGAGATAAGTCGTTTTCCTGTTAGTTCCATATTGATTTACCTTCCGCTGAGGTTCTATGGATCCCTGAAATAAATGCCTAAAATCAAGAAGACGTGGATCAATCTTCGCAGGTGCCTTGTACTTGAGACCCAAAACATATATCTCTGCAGATGCTGAACGACTGGCTGCTGGTTTATCCACCTCAACCTTTTCAAATAACTGCAAAGCAAAGTCCAATATCGCACCCCCCCCCCCCATCCCCCCAAAAAAAAATTAAAAAATCAGCCTTCTTTACAAATATCATCTATATCTCTCAATAAAGAAGCAGAAGATCACCTGCTTAAGGCAGTACAGGACAGAACTGTAATCTTGTGACCTGAAAACCTAATACATGACAACAGATAAGAATTCAGCATCCAACAAACATAAGATTGAATAATACGGATCTATAAGGCATTGAATTTTTATGATCTTGCAAATGTGTAAACACTCTTACTTTATATGTTGATCCAATTATCCATATTTAACTGAAGAATACCATGTTAATGATACGTAGAATATTCTTTTGTACAAAAATAGTTTCATCTGTAATAATGGCAAACAGGAAAAACCTAATTCATACACTATAACTCCAAAAATTCATAACTTTTGTCAGATTAAATATTTCAGGACCAGTTAGCACAAATAGTACGTCCACAAGCCTGTTGATTCAATTCCTCAACCCTAAACTATGTAACCAGAATTTCCAAAGTTCAACCACACAAGAACCAAACCAATAAGAATCCGTAATTCATTTCCCCCTACATAATTGCCTTAAGTCCCTTAATTCAAGATTAAACATCAACAGCTAGAAGTTGGCTCAAGTGGTAAAGGCCTTGATCCGGATGGTATACTCCCTCCGGATCGAAGGTTCGAGTCCCCTTGGGTGCAAGACCATCCGACCAGAGAACTTCCTCTTGAATTACCCGAGATGCCGGGAAACACCTTGCCAAGGGCGCCAGGGATTAGTTGGAACTTTGTTTTCACACTCGTGCCAATAAAAAAAAAATCTACAACTCCGTTTTCAACGCGACCAAACACAAACAAATCAAATGTTTCGAAAACACAACAAAATTAAATCCCAATTCAACAACCGAAAGAAAAAAATAAAATGCATTACTTTGGTGACAAAAGTGCCCTTGGGAGCCAAGAACTGTGTGGCCAGTTTGACAGCATCGATAACGAGGGCGTTCTGGCTCATAGCCTCCTGTGCCCAGGCACCACCAACATTGGGAGAGCCGTCGTGCAAGACCAAGTCGAAGGCGACGCATCCGTGCTGGGCCATGAGGTTCTTGATCCGGGACCTGCACTCGGACTTGGTGATGTCCTGCTCGATGGCGAGGGCGCCACGTATTGGCGCGATGGGAACAAGGTCGACGCCGAGGACGAGGCTGGTGACGGGGACGCGCTGGACCGCCACCTGCATCCAGCCTCCGGGGGCGGCACAGAGATCGAGGACCGAGTGGGCTGAGCGGAGGAGGCCGAACTTGGAGTCCAGCTGCACGAGCTTCCATGAAGCTCGGGACCGGTAACCGTGCTCCTTCGCTAAGCGGTAGTACTTGTCCAAGCGATGCTTTCCCTTTACCTTCCCCATGAGTTATGTTTCCTCGACCCCGTATTAGGGTTCTGATAGGGTTTTGAGGCTGAGAAAATGGTATTTATAATTAAATGTGAAAATCATTTTATAGATTCTGGATTTGATTAATAAAATTACAAATTTTTTTAAAAACCAACTAAATTATTTTTTTCAAAAAAACAATCACACACACTCTCTCTCTCTCGCAAAAAAAAAACTAATGCAAATTACAAACAAAACAATGTATTAAAATATTAAGAAAAAAAAAGGTCTCAAAAAAAAAAAAAAAAAAGGGCCCCTGGAATGGCCACCACAGGCCTCTAGAACCTCTTGAATGGCCCAAATAAGATGAAATAATTTCATATCTACTTAATTGACGTGGTATACAATAATTTAGTTTTTTGTTTTGCACGTACATAATAAATTTGCAAGCGAGAAATGATTTGTATAAATTTTAAATAAATAAATTTTTTTACAGATTTTTGTAAAAGATCAAATCTCGCCTCAAAAAACAGAAAAAAAAAGGAAAAAAACCGATATTTTTGTAAAACTTACTCTTTTACAAAAGACCTAAATATAACTTATTTATTTAAAGCATGTACTTAACATTACATTACTCTTTAATTGCTGCTACCGTAAACACACGTGAAATTCAAACCTGAAGTCCGGTAGGAAACAGCTAAATAATATGCAAACTCGTATCGTTGCATCTGCTACATCTATTAACTCCGGAAAAGAAGAACTTTTCACTTGCAAAATGTTATTATCAACAGAGGAGGCTCTGTTGCCAGTAATAGAGGTGGCCATGATAGTAATAAATTCGGCATCATGCAAATACATCGAGAGCAGTCAAAAGGCACAATTGAATCTTAATGTGTATAAACAATGAAGTTTCCCTGGTATCATTAAAAGACAAGATAATTGTATTTCAATATTTGGGAATGCATATTACAATCCAAAACATGATAGTGTCTAAAGCAAAAAATTCTAACTATCCTACATGATCTTCACACAGCCTTTTTTGTTTTTGGCCATCTGGTAAATTATATTGGCTCTAATCATAAAGTTAGAAGAACTTCAGTCTCCACGGGAGCCGCTGCTACTTGTAGAAGGTTTCTTGCCACCATACCTCTGTCAAAGATAAGAAGTTAATTTCCCCCGCACCAGAAGTCAATTACAGAAAAAGTTGCTCCTCCGGCAACACTAGCTAATGACATAAACAAAGTTGCCTCCACCGATACTACAGGCGGGAAATGAAGTCAAATAATTAGAACTATTTTTTTTTTCTCACCTGCTTCCCCATGTTGAAAGGAATATATTTGTATTTGATCATGTGAGCGATTTGGCGCCTCATTGTAAGGACAAACAGAACAATCCAGTAACAAAGTAAAATGGGCCAGAAGACAGGAACATCAAACATAGAAAAGAATGTCATGACAAAAGCAATGCAGAAAGCTTTGGTGAAGGAGTACCTGGAAAAAATAAGGCAAAGAAAAAATATCATTCAATCAATGCATCTCAAAAAGAAAAAGAAAATTGTCAAGCATCCCCAGGAAAATTGAAGAAAGGCTTTCATATCAATATCTATCTAGCAAGTTCACATGATTATTGTCCAAACTTTCCCAACTACCAAGAGAGTAGGACTGACATGTATCAGCCCATAGGAAGTAAATTTGATCAATTAAGTGGCCTTGATTCAATGCTTTGGTGAAAATGTCAATTTCAACTGTCCCGTTAGGTTTTGCTACCGGGCATTTTAGATGTTTTGCAGGATCTGCACTCTGCAGCGTTTGGTAACCAGAAAGGTTATAATGTAAAACGCATCATTACCAAGGCAAGTACAATAAAATCAATTATTAGAAGCGGCCAATATGTTTGAAGAGGAGTAGGAGAAGGCAAAGAAACAAGTTTTCAGCCTTTATGATGAGCCATCACTTAAGTACCAACAGAACTCTTGCACGGCAGGAAATTCCTGAAGGTAAAAGGATGAATAACCTCTTTTGCAGTACCAACCTAGCTAATATCTGCTGCATCCAAACCATTTTGCTGAGCGTTCTTAGGATTAGAATCAAGGTCTGACAGAGGAAAGCAACTTTTTATCCAGTTGTTCTATAATTTTCTCCATCATGAAGATGTAGCAATGAACAATAAAAAACCAAATATGCTAGCACTTATTTATTGAAATCCCATCTATTAAATTTACATGCAGCAGCAGAAGCAATTTTTTTATAAGCAAAACATTTTTTTTGCGGCGGCAGAAACAATTGTTACCATTTTAAAACAAACAAGAATCCAATTTATAAAATATCATCCTTGCATAACTTTATGTATCCCTATGCTTCTTCAAAGGAAAATCAGAGTGAGTGAGAGAGGGCAACCAGAAACTTTTGCACCAGTTGGACAAAATTAACCAGAAATCTCAAAACCGTGAGACAAACAGGAGATATCTATAATTGCAAAGGGAAAGAAGATGCATAAATTTGAATAATGCGATCATAAACGAATAACAAGAGCCTTGTTCGAAAAAAAATAATAAATCTTCAGCCTTGTGAACTGATAACCAGGATGGAGCAATGAAATCCAAGGTTTCAACAACTTCCAACAAGCTCTTTATAGTTTATTCGTATGGAGGTATTAACAATGAACTGATGCTAGTACTTTTTAAAACAGTGAATATTATTTCAATGCTTGACCACAGTTAGTTATCCATGCGAAAATATGCTTGGGCATAAGTGGAACTTAAGCAATTAAATTAGTCAGTGCACACCCACATTTTCTCCAATTAGTTTTTCACCTGAATTTATTGCCTTTAATTACTTCTAATATGCCTTCTTCACCTTGATGGTGCAAATAAAAGCATGTTCTCTAAGTAACTGATGAAAAAATTAATAAGATATGCAGATAGCATTATAGAAAATGCAAAACCCAACTAAATAAAGATGGCATATAAAGTCATGGGTGGATGAAAATTGCACAATCTTCTTTAGAATCAGAATCACATCACTTGAAAGCAGAAACCACACAGCAATAAGCAATATGGAAATAATGGACGAAAAAAACAAGCCAAAAAATAGCAACTAGGAAAATGCTCAGTTACCAGAACTTAAACTCTGGAAGCCGGCGAATGAATGGCTTAAACTCATCCGAACCTTTTGTTGGCAGCATAGGCCCGTCTGACACATCCACCTCCGGATCCACCAAAGGAGACAAGAACCCAATCAACAAATTCAGCAGATAAATCCCCAGCCCATATGAGATAATGTAAAACCCTTGAACAAAATAAACCCGTAAAATGTAAATCAATACTACAACAAGGGTCCCAATCCATCTATAGACTGTGTGTGGAGTCGACTTATCCAGAAGATACTGGTACCGCCTCCACACATCTTGCCAAAATACATTCACAGGTGATGCCGCTGCACTATCAACTCCAACTCCCTCCATTCAATTCAACCTTCATAATATAGCAATAAGCTCCAATCAAACCCAAGTATAAAACATGAAGTACATTGCATATATGTTTGGATATAAATACCATTAAGCTCATTGTCTTCTCGAGCGCACATATACATACATAACCATATATGTGAACTATTATTTGGATTTCCACGGAAACAAGACTTAAATGAAGACTACTTAACTCCCACTTTCATAGATCAACCTGAAATGGGGAACAAAACCTAATGTTGAATTATACTAGCCGAAAAATGTAAGAACAGAATGTACGATTGGGAATCTGGGGCAACCCAGTAAACACACCCAAAAGAATAGAAAACAAGAAAATAAATGAAACAGGGAATCCGCAAGAAAACTGAGAAAATGCAAGGAACCGCTGTCATTCACCAACAAACACCCCTAACAATAAAAAGAGGCAAGATCCACACTTCTATTTTCTTTTCCCTACCAATTTCTCGGAAACCGCAAAAAAAAAAATCTCAGAAACCAAAGAGAGGTTAGGGTTTACACAAATTAGACGAACAAGGTTCTCCAAGATTTATATGGAATATAGCACAAGAAACTCAGCAAATAGATTAAATACAAGATAAAATTAAAAAATAAATAAATACAAAACCGGAAATTATAAATCATAAAGTAGGACACAAATCGAAATCAAGAAATAAATGAAGGATAATTAGGGAAGGAAAAACAGTCGGGGAAGGTTGGGGAGCTGACCTTGGATGACTGCTGTTTTGAGCTTTAGAAGCCAACACAGACAAAAAATCGATGTGAGGAAGCGAAAAGCCAGCAGATCTGTGAGAAGAAGAGGGCTATTATTCGTTTTTTTTTTTATCGTTTATTAAAACTTTAAAAAAAAAAATATCATTCGTGAATCGTAACCATAACAGACAATGACGCCGTTGAAGACGGAGTCGCCAGTGTCTCGTGAATTTCAAGAGTAATACTGTATGTAGTTAATAGAGTGCATGTGTGCACTTTTTTAAAAATATATATATTTATTATTAAAAAATTAATTTTTTTATTTAAATTTTATATTTCTATATTTTTTTAAAAGAAGTTGTATATTTTAAAATTACAAATATAATTAGTATTCTTACAAATGTGGTGTTGTTAATTTCTATTCACCAATCTTACCATAGGCACAAGGTCTCGTAGTAGTCTCGTATACTTTTGAGAAAAATAAATAAATTTAAAATTTTTTTTTTTAAGTGTGAACTCTATTTTTTTAAACGAAATTACACATTATATGATTATATCAAATATTATTTTAATTTTTTTATTTAAATATTTTTATAATTAAAAATTCTAAAACGACTAAAAGTCCACAACATTGAAATTTATAATATTAGATATAATAAAATTGGCATACTGTTTATCTCGAACCAAACGTACTTTGACTACAAGACGGCTCAATATATTTTGTGGCATAAGGCGATTATTAAGTACGTGACGTTTTAATTTAAAAATAATAATAATATTTATATATTAAATAATAAAATTTTATTAAAAATTTATGAGATGCAAAACAAAAGTTAATATTGTCTTGATTAATAATATCTATAAGTCCTATAACAATTTGAAAGAGAATCTAATTTTTCTATACATAGAGTTTATCCCTTATCCATATATATATACTTCTTTTAATACTTCATTTTAAAAACAAATAAGGCTATCAATTTCAAAATAAACATCATATTTTATCAAATATTCAAGACTAACATATCATCATTTTGCTACTTCTATTCTAATTTTACTATTGTCTGACAATTTTGTAGTAAGATTTTTTTTTTTAGTAAATCTTTTATATTGACTGGTTTTTTTTTTTTTAACAAATTTTACCGTTTAAGATTGATTTTATTTTAAGCAATAAAATTTCATCTTTTATGCTAACTAATATTTTTTTATAGTTTATTTTTTAGGGTCATAATAATCATTTTCTTCTTTTAATTTGGGAGCTATTCAAGATGGGGCCTTAAGCGATGGCCTTAGTTGTCTACCTCTTGAGCCGTCCTGTTTGAGTGCCACTATTCGAAAGCCAAATTTTGAAAGTAAATTGCTTCATAGATTACAGGTTAAACTAACCATAGCTTAGATCCATTTGGATAGTTTTGATGAAATGAGATGAAATAATTTTTAGATAAAAATTAAAAGTTGAATAAAATATTATTATATTATTTTTTTAATATTAATATTATTTTATAATTTAAAAAATTGAATTGTTTATTATGGTTTGTGTGAAAATTTAAAAAAATTATAATGATAAGATGAGATGAGATAAAATTATTTTTGTATCCATATTCCAAACGGTGCCTTAATCTTTAATCAACAAAAACAAGAAACCAAAAACCTATATGCTTAACATATGGATTTTGGAAGTGCCCGTCTTTACCCATGGAGTGGTAAATCATAGAGGCCATTTTTCATAATATTATGCATAGATCTGAAAAAGTGTAAAAGAAATTTTTTTTTTATTTTAATAAAGCTCGCTCTTTAACAAACGGTCTATGCAAAATTTGTATACGTGAAATTTTACTAAAATCAAGTATAAGAAAACTTAAATCCATGGTGTGTATTTCTGGTCTTGATATTGCAAATTATGGGTAAAAGTCATGTCGTATAGTGAATCGCTAGTTTGATGTAATAATTGTAATTGTAAATGTACTTTGGTTTTTTTGACGAGGACAAGATATAAGAGTTTATTCAGTGGAATATTCTTTTCGTCTCATTTTGTTTATATTTAATGAAGAGGGCTGAGGAGAATAAAATATTTTCTTTGTTTGGTAGACAGGAAAGTACGAGGGGAAAACGAGAACGGATAAAATAAGAAAATAAACATACAGGCTCGGAAGTCAATCATATTTTGTAATCATTTGCCAAAAACAATTATTATTTGTTCATCGGTTATAAGTCACGCCACATTCGGACGGACTTTTCCACTTGCAAATCACAATTAAGGCCACAGCTGAAAAAGTTACAATTATTATTTTTAAATAGTTAGAACTGTTTTTTTAAGATGTAATAGTTAGGGTACGTTTAGTTTTTAAATTTTTTTAAATCTCAAAATAATAATAATATTAAAAATTAATATTCTAACAATATTTTATTATCTCAACTCAACTTAGTTTAATATCCAAACGAATTTGTAATGTTAGAAATAATACATCAGAATATACTGCGATATTACCTAGTCGAAAATATCTTAAATCAAATGCAATTGTTCTACAGATTTTCTATCGTCGTTGTTCATTCGATGGTGAACTGTGCTATGTGGCAAAAAATCATAGTATCACTCACATGTTTCATAACCTAAAATGCAAAGACAAGAGAGATACACATTTGAGAGAGAGGGAGATTTTTGTTTGTGCTACAAGTGCCTCATCCACAAGGGGGATAGTCCCTCTAAGTCTAACTCATGGCTGGCCATCAAAGCTCATTAAATGGCTTAAGAGCCACATAATAACCCCAAGAGAATAGGAATAAGTGCCCACTATGGATGCCCATTTATTACATATTCAACTCACACATAGTGAGCAATATCTCAGATATGCATCTTTTAATATATTCTTAATCTTATTTATGCTGGTAAATAGGTTGTGCAACCATCGAGTACACCTGTAAAAGAAAAATAGGAGCACTATACCAAATCTCTCTAAATAATATTAGAATAGCAATATTCATAAAAGTGTCTTGTTATGCCTTGACTCATTTTACATCAGACTAAGCATCCATAATTCCTCTTGAATTTAAATGACTCAGGACATTTATTAACCACCATAAAATATGATATACTTGCAGTTATGTCGCAACTCCCAAAAAGCAACATAACTTGCCAACAATGAGTACACACCATTATCGATGTGTTAACAAATAGTCTTCATTTTACTCTCATGTCATTCAGTTTCAGTCCAGTCATTTTTTCAATAATGTTTTTTTAGATCGTATCATTCATGGTCATATATAACATACCAAAGTAGCTAATACTAAAATATCAACCTCGTGACATGGTCAAAAGTCTTATAAGGGCATAAATAAATAAAAGTAATCAATTATGACTTACAGGATTCACAAAGTGAGGAAGTAGGGGTTCATTCACTCACATCTACAGTTGGTCGCAAAAGCACATGTAGTATGATATAAGTGTTACGGTGGAGTTATATTTCAAAAAAGAAAAAACGTATATCTAATCTCAATACACCGTACATATCTTAATCTAGTCGCTATCTCAGGGCCTAACTCGAGCCCTTTCATTTGCTCGCTATTCAAAACGTCAAATAAGATCTTACATCTGACTAAATCACAGGCTACATAGATTGTGGGTAAGCACGCACGATCCTTTTAAATATGATGGACCTCATCTTAGCTCCCACTAAAACGATATATCTTCTGTGCCTGACAATTTATTTCTCTCTAGACAAGTACCTAGTGACATATTGTCTCTTATTTGCTCGCTATCCCTTTGTAACGCCAAAGGCGATCGCTCGTGTGAGTGAGCCGATCTAAACCTGTTGATATACCTCTTTCACCATAACTCCTAAACTTATGATGAATGTGCATGCTTACAAAAAAATGCTTCCAGCCAGACCACATGATCATATAAACATATTAATATCATGTGCAAAATGAGCAATAGCATGACGGAGAGAAATCACATAGTCCACCAAAAATAATCAACACACGTCGCAAGATCGAAAATTTGCTAAATTTTCTAATCATCTCCTATGCCACAATGGCTAATTATTAATTATTAATTTATATTGTATAAGAGATTAATTCCAAATCAATCTAAACTATACTCCCTCTAGGATAAGTATAACGATCTGGCCCAATAATTCTATGATCGAGATATTAATACTTTTTATTATACCTAAATTATATTTAATGAGTCATATTGGATAAGCTCAAGAGGGATAAATTATTGAGATTGATTAAGAGTTTTAATTAAGCTCAATAACTAGGTTAAATCTCATTTATTATTTATTGAACGAGCTAGACTTATTTTAGAATTTAAAAATTGGTTATTAGAAATTTATTTCAATTTAAAATTATCACTAATTGAAGTTTTCTACACAGTCTCAGTCATTACCAATCCTACATTAAATGAACTACTAGATCATGTTTTTAAATTCAAACTCTTTTCTTGAATGATCGTGACCGAGTCCAACTCAAACTTGAACTTGTCGACATCCTATTTTAATAAGGATACAACTTTACAAGTCATCTTCATGTTAAAAAAATTTAACCGAGTCCAACTCAAACTAATCGTCCCCCTCTCCCAAATTTCTTGATAAATATCTCCATTCTGCATGTTATTTAGAAAAAAACCATAAATCTCCCAGTCCAGCATCGTGATCAATTTTATGTCACAAATTTTAGGAAGCAACACTACAAAGTAAATAGATTGATTATAAATTAGGATTAAAGCTAGTTCTTTCGAAACCAATGTTTACGTACCACACATGTCGTGATATTTGCAAGCACGACATTCATCATGTTATATTCTTAATATTATAGTTATGTATGTATTATGCATATCATGTTGAATAAAATCAAGTTAAGATAAACTCATAACAGTTAATTAGATGGTCATTCAGATGGATGGTATCAATAGGATTTATGGGTGGATGTATAAGCCACGAAACTAAGCATGACTCACCATAGTATGCTATAATATTATTCGTGACTTAAGAGCCACTTCATAATCTCTAAGAGAAGGAAAATTTATATCCACTATGAATACCCATTTATTACATATAGAATTATTAAAACAAGCGGACGAAGAGCATTAGCAATGATTTTCTTAGAACCCTTCATCGTTTTCATGGCCCGTTGATGATATTTTAGGTTAAATACTAATATATATATACTTATATATAAAGTGTGAATGAGTTAGGAACAGTATTTTCGTCTAATATTTTTTTTCCCATTTTACCCTTGCTCTTGTTTCTCAATTCCCGTTTTGTCCCTGCATTTTTCCCATTTTGCTCTTACTTGTATTCCAAAATTTTCGTTTTGCCATTCTCCCCCCTCGCCCGTCCGCTTCGTCTTCTGCAGAGCACCGCCGCACGTCGGCGTGGCCAACACCACCCCGGCGATTCTCTTCCCCTCCGGCCGGCGTCCCTCCCCTTCCAATATCAGCTCCTATCGTGGCGCCGTTAATCGCCACGAAGCAATCGAAGCCGCGGCCGGTGCGTTTGTTTTTCCCCTCCAGTGCGCCGCCGTACGTCGGCGTGGCCAACACCACCAGGCTCATTCTCTTCCCCTCCGTCCGGCGTCCCTCCCGTTCCATTCTCAGCTCCTCTCGTGCTGCCATTAACCGCCGCGAGCGAATCAAAGCTGCCGTGAACAGTATTTTCGTTCAATAATATTTTTCCTATTTTGACCCTGATTTTAGGTTCCACTTAAATATAAAAATACTATCAATTCATCTTATATCATCTCATTATTATAAAAAAGTATTTTTAATGATAGTGTGAATTTTTTTTAATATTTAAGGATACAAAAAATTGAATAAAAAAATCAAAAAAATAATTTTTTTTATCCTTATTGGAACCATCTCGAATGATGTAGTACTGCTTTTAGGCTTTAGAAATGAAAAATGAGTAATGTTATAAATTGGTTTGAGCTTTACAATTGGACTATAGTATTTTTTTCCCAAATTGATACCAACTCTTCAAAAACTTTTAATAAAAAATCAAAATCTTGAAAATGAAACTTTAATATTGTGCAACATTTTATTTCCTATAATTTTGAATTATGTAAATATCGAATTGAATTGTTTTCTCTTTTATTAATGATTTTTGTTTAATGATTTATTAGGAAATAAACTTAAATATTTTTTTCCATTTTCGGATAAATTGAATAGTTTATTATTTAACTTAAAACTAATTACACTATTTGAGGTAGATTTACAGTTTCTAATATATTATAGTTTATTTAATTTTTTTTTAAATATCAAAGATGAGACTTTATAAAATATATGATTAAATTATTTAATACTTACCACTATAGTTTTGAATTTTAAAATTAACATATTATACATTTATTTTAGAAATAACAAATATACGCATCCAACTATAACTATTAAGAGTAATAATAGTAGATTGATTAGTATAATTACAAATTTTCATAAGGAAATAAATTATAACTTCTTAATAATTTAAAAATATAATATGTCATTATTACTATCTTATTTAGCCAAGTGTAAAAATGTTAAATAAATTAATGTTCTTCATTGTTATTATTTCTTATAGTACTTCTGTTTTAATAATATTAAAAAAGGGTTATGAAAACTTTTGAAGTAAATCAAGATAATCTGGTTTACATTCTTAAACTAATAGCTAAACTGCCTATAAAGTAACGCAATAATTTAACATTATTTAAAGTGTTGAATAATATGGTCTAGAATATATTAATATATATTAGAAAATTTTTAATTTTTTTCTTCTCTGAAAATTTATATAATGTTGGAATTTTTTTTTTACATATTTTTGAATAAAGATTGAGTTTATTCAAAATAAAATCTTAAAAAAATAAATTTTATTTCTTTCCACTATTTTTTTTCCTTTAATTTGTACTTTAATAACTAATCCAAATTTAACTTTCAAAATTTGTAATGTAATACAATTTGTTCAAATTATTTTTTGTAGTTATAACTGATAAAATATAATTATATGATTAAATTATTTAACACTTACTAATGTACTTTCTAAGTTTAAAATTAACACATTATTCAAATATATATGTTTAAATTGAATGGTGAAAATAAAAAATCACATGTTACTATATAGTATAGGAGATGATGAACTGAATTTTTTCACATGTTTTGTTTCTTGTTTTTGCCGACTTTTGGTTTTTGTCTTTTTACAATATTTTTAATGATATTGTGATTTTTTTTTTAATGTTTATGGGAATAAAAAATTGAATAACAAATAAAAAATAAAATAATTTTTTTGTCCTTATTGAAACCATCTCAGAGAGTGTAACACTGCTCTTAAGTTTTAAATATGAAAAATGAGTAATGTTACAAATCGGTTTAAGTTTTACAATTAGACTATAGTATTTTTTTTTCCAAATTGATACCAACTTTGCATAAAATTTTAATAAAAAATCAAAATCTTGAAAATTAAACTTTAATGTTGTGCAACATTTTATTTTCTTTAATTTTGAATTATGTAAATATCGAATTGAATTGTTACATTTTAGAATAAAATGTAATTTTTCCATTTATTAATGATTTTTGTATAATGATTTATTAAGAAATAAACTTAAATATTTTCTTTCATTTTCGGATAAATAGAATAGTTTATTAATTAACTTGAAATTAATTACACTATTTGAGGTGGATCTACCGTTTCTAATGTACTATAGTTTGTTTAATTTTTTTTTAAATATAAAGGATGAGACTTTATAAAATATATGATTAAATTATTTAATACTTACCAATGTAGTTTTCAATTTTAAAATTAACACATTATATATTTATTTTGGAAATAACAAATATACTACATACGCATCCAACTATAAGTATTAAGAGTAATAATTGTAGGTTGGTTAGTATAATTACAAATTTTTATGAAGAAATAAATTATAACTTCTTAATAATATAAAAATATAATATGTCATTATTACTATTTTATTTAGCCAAGTGTGAAAATATTAAATAAATTAATATTTTTCATTGTTATTATTTTTTATTGTGCTTCTGTTTTAGTAATATTAAAAAGGGTTATGAAAACTTTTGATGTAAATTAAGATGATTTGGTTTAATTTACTGCCTTTGGAGTAATACAGTGATGTAATATTATTTGTAGCGCTGAATAATATGGTCTAGAATATATTAATATATATTAGAACATTTTTAATTTTTTCCTTCTCTGAAAATTTATATAATGTTGGAATTTTTCTTTTACATATTTATGAATAAATGTTTAATAATTACTAACAAATTAGCTTCTCATAAAGAAGATAAAATTAATTTTTTTTTCAATAATCTTTTAGTATAATCTGTAATTTAAAAATATTTTGCCCTATAACTAAATGAATTCACCCTATCTTTTTTTTTTTTTTTTTTATCTATATATATAAACCTAACAAAATTATCATTAACATTAATTTTAATTTTCAAATTGTAATAAACATCTTTTTATTTTTTTATTTAAATATGTTCTTTATACTTTTGATATATGTAGGGCACAATATGAATATAAGTAAGTAGTGCACGTTAACTTTCTGTTTTAATTATGTTTCACCATTTTATAATTCGTAATAAAATTTTAATATTAATATTTTTGTTATTAATTTAAGTTTTTATTAATATTTTTTTATTAAACTTTTCCGTTATATAACTAAATAAAACATATGTAATGGATATTTTGCAGATAACATATGTGATGTTTTTTATGATCAGGGATAAAATATTAAAATATAGATGAAACTCTATCCATTCGTAGTTAAATTCGAGAATTTGTATACATTTAAACTCTCATTTTTAGCTTATTGTGGATTGACAGGTAATTATGTAAAATCTATTTTATTATCATATATATATATAAATTTATCAGATATTACCATCTATTACATTTCATAACTATATTTTTTAGTCTATTTTTTCTTGTTACATGTTTTTACAAAAAAACTTATACTTATAACAAGTTTTTGCAACTGGGAATACGTGCATTAGCACGTTATGCCTTACTAGTATATATATATATATATATTTCCTTTGTTTAACGGTCTCCATAGTTTTTCTAATTTCATATTGTTTGGGTTTGAACGATTTATCGATTATAAATCTAAAGGTGATAAAACACCAACCTATCACAACTTTTATATAATCACTTAATAAAATAATAATCTTTTTTCAAAATTCTCTCTACTTCTACTCTAGTTTGAAGTGATAAAATTTTGAATAGATATTGAAAAGGATAAAATATCCAAGCCTAAGACCAGGCCAGGCCACCATTAAGAGACAAAAGAGAAGCGGAAAATGAGAGTAAGAAGGGACAAGGGAGTGAAGATGTTAGAAGATCAAATGGGGTATCAGGAGAAAGTGAGAAAAAAAGAGGTGATCAGACAAGAAAAGCGAACGTCCCTTACCATACCGAGGCGCACACGAGAAGATTATTGGATAAAAAGCAAGCTGCCAGACCACTTGGGGGACTTGTTTTACTTCGATTTCTTCTTCAACCTCTCGAAGGGGAGCTCCAGCGAGGGAGTCTTCTCTAGCAAATATATTAAAGATTTTCATTGCACAATGAGAAACGAGAGTCTATGAGAGACTGTAAACAAACATATTAGAATATATTTTTCCTCTCCAAACGCATGTAGACATAGGCATTATATCGAATCATGTAAATCTATGTGTCTAAATCTCTTACTTTTCTGACATTTATTTTCTATACATCGTCATAGATATACACACTAATATCGTACGGTCGCATCGAACCATTGTGGGAGGCATTAAACCACATTGATCAAGGCTCGAACCGTCGTAGTAAGCCAAGAATAACTATTTTTTCCATTCCGGCATGTTGTACAATTTTTTACACATCAACAGATATTAGCATCTTAAGAAGTTGTAATTTAATTGTAGACGTGTCGGTTCTCTATCACTTTTCGTTCATCGATATTCCATTAAGTGAGATTGGAGAATTATTGCCAAATATCCTTAAATTTTTTTATAGTTGATGGATTCAAAAATATCTAAAATTTGTTGCGCTAGCTCTAACAAATAAAAACACAAAAAAGAGAGAAATGTGGTAGCATCTATATCATCTGCATGACATAATTTAATTTATAAGATTTTTTAAAATAGAGAAATGTTATTTATCATCCTCACACTACATACCAATATGTGATTTCTCATTTTTATCTTTCTATTTAAATATATATTTAAATATCAAAATGTATGTTGATGGTGAAATTCACAATAATATAATAAAAAGTACAATAAAATTAAAATTAAAACGAAGTCAGTTTGGACTGAGGTACGGAAATGTCGCTCTCTTTGAAGAGATTCAAGCTTCTGCGGTGTACAACGTCTCAAATTAACCGGTGCAGCAAAAATCTTCTTAACTTGACTCCTCCAAGATACAACAGCCCAATTGATCGTCGTATAGTCCGAATCAACTCTGCACAAGCGGTTGAGCCTAAAGCTCTACTCAAAAAATACATTTTTTTTTATCTAAAAATACTCTAAAAAATATATACTCTCTAAGCTTGTTTTACTCATCTCATTTTTTCTCTTAATCTATACATCACCCCAAGACTACACAAATATATACATATAGTTCATAGACGTAACCGGAAAAAGAAATAAAAAGAAATAAAGAAGCCAACGTTTACAACCCATTAAAGCCAGGTTAAAACACAAAAAAAAAACGGAAACTTTATTACAGGTCCGTTATTACCAACGTCCAAAAAACCATTAAAGTAATAAAATTGCTTGAAACCCAAAACGGTACGATCACTTAAAAGACACAAACTCTCTCCAACGGAAATGCTATTAACTACCAACAAATCATGAGAGAATGAAACGTAAAAAAAAAAAGGGTAAGAAATAAATGTTATTAAAAAATACTAATATATGTATTTAAATAAAAAGATAAAAATAAAAAATTATATATTATTGTGTGGTGTAAAAGATAATAAGTAAATTTTTTTTTCAAATTAAATTAGACGCGAATGGTACCTGATATAAAAATCAGGTAAAATTATTCAAAGTTAAAACTAATGAGGTAAATAAAAGAAAAACTCATCCGTTCCTAATTGAGGGGTAGTGGAGCCTCGAGTGGCCTAGACACCGTTGTGGGGGATGGTGAGGGTCCCCTAGCCACTCCTTCCCTCCGTCCCTCCCTCCCCCTCAGCCTCTAGCCATTTTTTTTTTTCTTTTATATCGCCTAAATTTGAATTTAATACCCGTCTTTTATGCTTGAAACCCATGCTTATATCACCTAAACAAGATTCACGACTTTGTCCGGGACAGATTTTTATCTTGTTAGCCCGTCAATATGAGAAAAAAACATTTTCTAGAATTTCGAAAGAAATATTCAGAAAATGAGTAAAGCATCAAACGATAATATCAAACAGGAACTCCACTAGAAAAACAAATATCTTGCTTTTTATTTTATGAAGTCACATTAATGAGTTGCTTTCTGAAAATCATTTACATTTTGGAATCTTCATCCAGTACGGACGTGACGTGGACAAATATCGACCAAAACATAGGGTGGGTAGTGGGGACGCCCGGTGCGTGGTGATCCTTGTATCCAACAAATCCCATGCGTTACGCGGAAATATGGAGTCATGGACTGTTCCTTTTTTTTCGATCCAGCTCTTGCGCCCTCGGCTCGACTCGGACCAGCCGAACCCATCCACAACCCATGGATTTGTGCAACACGTGTGTCGGTGTGTGAAGCTGATTTTACTCACCGTGTGATGTAGTCTTGTGTTAATCATTATTTCATCTATGAGTTATCCACTGGAGTTTCTAAATTCAAATAATGCTGTATTTGAAAGAGGCTGTGATCACCATAAGATATGTCACTCCAGCAATTAAGGCGATTTTCATTTGAAAATTTTATTTTATTATCTACTATTTACTATCTCATATTCTATAAAAAAATACTTTCACAATCTATAAAAAATACATATACATCTTAAAAAAAATTTATAAATATGAAGTGTGAAAATAAATATTAACTAATGCATAAAATTCCTCATTCTATTTCAAATCACCCACTATCTCAAAAATACATAAGAATAAAATATTGTATATAAGTTCTTTGCTTATAAAATGAATTGCAAAGTCAACATTTACTATTGAATTAGTTGTAGTTATAAAAATAAATTGAATTATTTGCAAATGTTATTGACACACTAAACAACGTCGAGCGATTTGTTATACTGTAGATAGCATGAATGTTAGTTGATGTGGCATGCTTTTAAACAACATATATTTTTTGGTATATTTATAAAATAAATTTGTAAATCGATTTTATTTTAAATATGGATGGAATGACAAATGCGACCAATCTTAATGTATTTATTTATATTTATATTTTGTAGGATGTGGGTGGTCGTGAATAAATTCAGGGGTCAATGATCGGGACGAGATATTAGTCTATGGAATTATTGGTCAATAACTGGGTAATTTTCCCCTCAAAAGGTAAGTTTCCGTAGGTTTTGATTCTCCTATATATACAGGACCACCATATTTTCGTGCAGTTATATGAAGGCATTTGAATTTCAGTCTCTCTTTTACCAGCAATGAACAAAAACGATGCGTGTTATTTTAAACACTCACCTCTCTAAGCTGCTCCGATTGGCCGGAGATGCAGCTTGCCTGTAACCGTAACCTCGGCTGGCGAAGATATTTTTTTCCAAAGGAAAAGATATTTGTAGCAGCTGAGAACGTGCAGACTTCCAGCAAATCTGGGAAGATATTTTAGTTTTACAGATAAGGAGGCTGACCAATACATAGCATTCTAGGCTGCGTTTGGTGCGGAGTTGACGTATAATTTGAGTTGAAATAACCTATTAAATTAAATAGGTTGAGATATATTTAATTTTTTATAGAATAAAAAAAAATAAATCTTATTAATAATTAGTTTAAGATTGGGTGAGATCCAAATATAGTCCATAAGAGTTTTATATTCCAACTTCCTAGCATTCCCATTTTTTTCACCGTTAATTTATCCTATGAAAGCCTTAAACAATGCATTAAAATTTTAATGTATAGACTATTAATGTTAGATATAATTGTTTTTTTTTTAAGAAGAGTGAAGTTTATTATAAAAGAATTAATTTTTGATATGAATTATATATTTATTTATTAAGTAATCATATATACAGTTATAAAATATACAAGTGTTATGTAATCGTTTTGGAAAGAGTATAATTCACAATAAATTTTTTTTTAATATAAATATTGTATTTACTTATTTTTTTCAAAACGATTATGCGACACTTACCTTTATACATGACTTACATTAAAAAAAAATAATAATAAATCTTACTCTTTTTTTAAACAGTCGTACAATATTTACACATTGTAGGTAGCATTTCTCTTCTCCTCAATATATAGACGGAGATTAAGGTTATGCTTGAATAGTAAGATAATAATTTTTAGTTTTAAATAAAAGTTTAAAATATTATTTTTTAATAGTATTATTGTTTTGAAATTTGAAAAAATTGAATTAGGATTTGAAAAAATTAAATTCTTTATTATATTTTATATGAGAATTTGAAAAAATTATAATGATGAGATTAGATAAGATGAAAATTTTGTATCTCATTTTAGTTACCAAACATAACCTAAGGATAAGTTTGGATAGTGAGATGAAAATTTTTAATTTTATAAGAAAATTTAAAATATTATTTTTTAATATTATTATTATTTTATGATTTAAAAAAAATTGAATTAAGATTTGAAAAGTTAAATTGTTTATTATATTTTATATAAAATTTTTAAAAAATTATAATAATAAGATCAAATGAGATTAAGATTTTGTGTCTCATCTTACTTACCTCCCACTTACCAAATCTATCCTAAAAAAATTTATTATTTGCGACACAAATAATAAGAAAAAATCTTCATAATTTCTTATTATTTACACAATCTTCACATATTATATTTTTTAAAATTTTTTTATTAAATATTTATTATATGAATAATGATTAAAAAATTTGAAATAATTTAAAGAAAATAAATTTTAAAATTTTTAAAATTTAAAAAAAATATAAAATAAAAAATATAATGAAAGTTGTACAGCAAACCTCCAAACGGGAAACGGAACCGAAGAGAAAGGAGGAAAAGAGGATAGAACAGAACAATGACCAATTGGAAAAGTGCAGCTGGGCGGGTCCCTTCGCTTGATGACCTCTCGCGCTCTCTCTCTCTCCTCTCCTGCTTACAGCCTAAGTTGTATGCGGCTGAGCAAAGCAAACAGATACAAAGTGAAACTCGGCTTCAAACTCCCAGCTTCCGCTAAGCTTTCTCTTCTTCCTGTTCCTGCTTTTCCTCCTCCACTGCTATTTAGTATTTATACTTCCAATTATCCATGTCCACAAGATTTCCAAGCTTTCTCTTCTGTTTCGATCTCTCGCTCTGGATCTACGGCCTCTCTTGAACCTTACACCTCTATCTTCGCTGTCTCCGTCACCCATGGTAAGTCCTTTTTATTATTTTGTAATTTTAATTATATTTAACAAAAATCGATGTCTCTGGCTTAGGCAAGAGTGTGGAAATGGAAAGTGGTTGTTTGTAAGAAATCTTTTTCCTAAGAATTCACTTGGACTAAGCCTAATTTTATTGTTGGTATCATTCTCGTTATTGTTGTTCTTATTATTTGGTTAAAGCTGCTCCAACCATGCCTTGTTCCAATAAATTACTGTTTATCACAAAAAGGCATATGAGTTAGTTGAAAAAATATTATTATAATATAAATTTTATTTTATAATTTAAAAAAATTAAATTATTTATTATATTTGATGTAAGAGTTTAAAAATATAATAATGATTATTTGAAATTAGATAATTTGATTTTGTATAATCAAATCAGCCTAATAAATGGGGTAAGGTGATCTGTACCTTGAGCTCAACAAGTTAAAACTTAACTTCGAATAAAAGAGAGAGCGAGAGGTAGAGGGTATTCAGGAGTGACCTCAGAAACGTGATATCAAGATAAATGATCTTTTTTCGCAGAAGTTAAAACTGATAGACAACAAAACGTTCTGTGTTCTGGGAAAATCACAAACGTAACGTAAAGCCTCCCTTGTACCAAAGCTTTCTAAAAACTCAAGAAGACGTGCTATGGATGCTGCAAGTGACTAAAATACTTCGTTGTTTTACTTTGATTATTCTTGAAGTGAAGAAATTGTTGGAAATAACTAGGAGACTTTGACATCCTCGAGCTATATTTTAATGAAACAATAGGATTTTGTAATAGGTGCCCAATTTGCATTGCCACAAAACCGCTCATTATGTATTTTTGCATATCCTTCATTTCATGTGGATATTATGTGCTAGGTATATATAATTTTTTGAGCTTTAGATCATTCGTCTAACCAATGACCATATTGAAGTGGCAATCACATACATGATAAAAGGTGGAGTTCCTTAAACCTTTTGTTTTTCCTTTTTGCTGAATGGTATGTACAGGTGATGATGAACTGATGAGGGATAGTTATTGATTGGGAAACATAATCAAGTGCCATGGCCGATCAAGTTACACAATCCTATCATGGTAGTGATGCAATGGTGGGTAAACCAGTGCGTCGTTACCAATCTGTTTGGATGGGTCACTCAATGAGAACAAGCTGTAAGTCAGCTACTCAGGCTTGCGGTAATATGTCAATTCATTATGAGTCCAAGCAAGAAGTTCATGATCCTGTGAAGCACCCTGTACTTAGAGGGCCAGAGATAGGGACAGAAATTTATGCCAAAGGATTTGCAGAAGTAGCTAAATCCAAGACAGTCGATATTATCAATGAGAGTCTGGCAGCAGGTTCAAAACGACTTAGGAGAGAAAGTTTGGGTTCCCAGACCTTTCCCATGTTCAATCTTTCTCAAAAGAGAGAGGGTGTTGTTTTGGCTTTAAAGAACGATGAAACCACGTGTCATGGGGGAGTACCAAGTTCTCAAAATGGCTCCAAGTCTGGACATATTACTGGTTCACTTCACAGAAGCGAGAGTCATTTGCCTTCAGAATCTGCAAGGGCTCCTCCAGAAACAGGCACTCTTGAATGTCGTTTTCAATCTGGAGGCATCTCACATTACTCAGAGCAGCAGGTGAAATCTCACAAAGATCTTGATATGAACAGCCTAGCTGCTTCAACATCTCTTCATGATGATTTTACGAGGTCAAGTTTAAAAATTGTGCCACATGGATTTAACAGCAGGAGGACTCCATTGCAGCCCTTCGTGTCTAGAAAAGGAGGAATACATAAATCAAACTCGATCATGACATCCAAAGAATGTGTCCAGGATACCAATCATTGCAGCCATTCCACTATTTTGGTTCATGAGAAGAAAGTGAGCAACCTATTAGATTCCAGAACATGTGGGAAGTCATTGCTTAGGCAGAAAGACGCAACTCCGTTGCTCCATGATCCCTCTACAAGCAGTAGTAACCAGCAAGCACATTTTCTTGGTAAACAATGGCATAATATGCAAAACCATTTAGGTATGGGACTGTTTCCAAGCCAGAGCAGCCCCCCAGAGTTGACCAAATCAGAAGATTTATATCACGGATGTCATTTGCTACCAAGACTTCCATACTCTGTTCATGATGTGGAGACTATGAGAATATTCGCTACCATCAACTCCATAGGAGGATCACCTAGAAGTCCTTCCAACTTCTCCCAAACAACTCGCCATTTTATGATCACAGAAAAGACCAATGTTGCCTTATCTGATAAACATCAAATATTGAGAGAATCAACTGTATCTGCTAAATTCAAAGGAAAATATTTTGGTGAGCTTCTCAGTTTATCACCTGATTTCCGTTTCCAAGTTCAGCAAGGAGTGAAACTGCAACCTCTTGACAGCTCCACAGAAAGTGATGGGCAAGGATATGTTAAAGATGTAAATGTTTCAGTTGGATTGAAGACCGAATCATCAGCTGAAACTGATACTATGGACATGGATGCTTTACGGGAGAGCCATCTTCCTGGTATGTATACTGCTGTATTCAATATTCTGGATTTGATTCAATGACATTGTACTGAGTTTTATGGATAGAAATCTAGGTTCTACATCATTGCACTAAGGTCTCGTTTGTTTTTGCAGATGAGATGAGTTGAGATAAAAATTGAAAGTTGAATAAAATATTGTTAGAATATATTTTTTTAATATTATTTTTGTTTTGAGATTTGAAAAAGTTGAATTGTTTATTTTATTTTGTGTAGAAATTTGGGAAAGTTATAATGATTAGATGAGATAAAAAGTTTTGTAAAAGTGAACGAGGCCTAAGAATAAGATGCTTTTTATTGTGTGGTGGACGAGAATATTTATGGTCTTGCTTTAGTTTATTTTTTCTCTATAGGCATTGTGCTTAATTTGCATGTGTCTTGTTAAGCTTTTTCTTTCACTGGCTGATAGTGCTGCCTGTTTTCTGCAGGTCTTGCTTCATCCCCATCTGATAAGGTAACTCTTGATCTTTTTAGGTTGTGTCCTATTAGTAGTTGTCTTATTGAATAGACCATGTATCCGTTTGTCTTCCAAGTAAATTGGGTTTGTAGTAGTCATCCTGTACAAGAATGATTCTGTGCTAGTATTTAACCTTTCTGTGTGCTATACTAAAGCAATCACAAAAATTGAGTTTTGTAGGGCCTCAAGGGGAAGTCACCAACATCTCGAGCTGCAGATGCTTCAGCTAGAGAAGAAATGAGGAGCATACCCGTGACCAGGGAGTTATGTGATATAAATCAAGCACTTCCCGATCTTCCTGCTTTGGCAAGCCCAGTGGGTTGCAGGGAGACTAGCCCATCAAGAACCCAGAGTTTGGATGTCGAACACCTCCTACTCTCACATGCTGAGCAGCCTGGGACTTCCAAATCTAGTGGTTGTCCTGATGGCCATCTGGGACCTGAGCCAAGCATCAGGTGGGTCAAACGACTCAAGCTGAGTTCTTGTAGCTCTGCTCATGGTACCAAGAGCTCAAAATTGGAAGAAGCCTCTTCCCATGAAAAAGTCAACAAGTTCTTCAGCAAAGTTTTGAAATGTGGCACAACCAGTTCGGATCCTACCATGGGTAGATGCCAGGGAAAAGAGCAGATGGCATTAGATCAAAATGCAACCTTTCTTAGGAATGGTGATCCTTCTACTGTTGATTCAGTGAAGAAAAGTCAACATGTAACTCTTTCAAATCCTTGGATTCGGCGGTGGTGTCATAATTCGGCTACTTATCCCCGAAAGACGCCCAAATCTGTGGTGGTTTGTCAGCCACAGTGTTCAAAGGCAACATTAGATGATTTTCAAAAGAAGCAATTTCCAAGCGTTGCTGCTATGGCTCTGATGGGGAAGTCTATGCGTGGTTTCCGTTCATGTGAGTTTAGGAAAAGAGGGTCTCTCGTTGTTTGGAATTCCGAAGGGGTCTTGAGATAACCGTGCCCAGAGTAATGTGGGTTCGTTTAGTAAGCAAGGAGATCTGTGGAAGGAAGATTAAAAAAGAGGTCCAATGGAGTAGTGCCCGTTTAAGTTGTTGAGAAAGGGAAGCAAAGCTTTGGCCATGCATCACAATCGGATCAGAGGGAAGATATATGGAGTAGTTTTTTTTTTCATTTCCTTTTCTGATTGCGAGTTATCTGTTGTTTTTCATCTCTCTCTAGAAGAATAGGTTTTCTTGACGTGCAGTGGGAGGAACTCCAAAGAGGATTTGTTCCTTGAACATGGCAACGCGTCTGGGAGGATAAGAGGCGCAGCCAGACTAATATCATGATGACTTAAAAGTATCTGCCATACTGCTGATGTGGCCTCCTCTTCCTCCCAGAATAATCACAGTGAGACCTGAGTACCGCCAAGGAAGCACTTAATTCATATAAAAGAAACCGACACAAAGAAAAACGCATATGTATGAGACGTTAGAGAGAGGGAGCTTAAAATTCTGTTTCGAGTATCCCGTGTTTGTACATTATTTACTTTTGCTGTGTTATTTCTTTCCTTCTTATTTCTCGAGCTTTTACTGTGTTTTTTCCTGATGGTATCCTTTGAATGATTGCAATTTGTGAGGGTTAGATGCACGTGGTGTTTTTGAGCTACCGATTTTCGTTAGGCTGAAAAAACCTCATCTGGAAACTAAAGTGTGGAGCAGAGATTTCCCTTTCCATGCTCTCTTGAATGATGCATTCGTTCTCTTCTCTACAGGTCCGAAAATCTTCTTGGGGAAAGCTTCGGTGTCTTAAAATATCCGCAATGGCACACCAAACACATCATTATCGTACATCCGTATGGCATCCCTAACAAGTAGCCGCAGTTTTTAATCAAGGAGCCTATAATAAATGAGAAAAACAAGTAAAGAAAAACTGAAAAATAATTATTATGGTTTTTTTCTCACAAAATCAAGTTGAAAGAGAAAAATTAATATGTCTAGTGCTTATTAATAATATTGATCGACCTACCGAATGAATTTTTTTATGCCAGGAACAGGAATGTGGGGGTGTGATCGGGAAAGCGTCGGAGGGAAGCCGCCAAGATCAACTTTGCTGATTTTTATCAGAAATGTTTGTTTGTTTTTATAAATGAGATAAAATGAGTTGAGTTGAGATTAAAGTTAAAAATTGAATAAAATATTGTTAGAATATATTTTTTTAATATTATTTTTATTTTGAAATTTGAAAAAATTGAATTGTTTATTTTATTTTATGTGAAAATTTGAGAAAATTATAATGATTAAATGAGATGAGTTGAGAGGAGTTGTGAAAACAAACTAGACTGCATCCGATTGATTTGGATTATGTTTAATCAAGATGAGGAGATAAATTTAATGATTTTAATTTATATATATATTTTGATCGGTAAACAAAATTTTATTGATAAAAAGGAGGCAAAATACCCAAGTATACGGGACATATACAAGAGCAAAGCCTATGCGTGCTAGTTTAGAGATACAAGAAATTCATGAAAGACATGCCATGGAAATCAATTACAATTTTTTTTTTTGATAAGCTAAAGGATTTTATTAAACACAATGTAATAGGCGAAGCCCAAGTACACATGAAGTATACAAAAGAAACATCTAGTTACATTCTAATAGCTAGAAAAACGATGACAAGAACTCGTTTACAGCCCCTCCCTTGAGTACAATAGCAGAGAACCAGCTAAGCATAGTGCTTATAAAAAACTTCCAAAATTCATCTATATTGTGTTCTCTATCATTACAGCACCTCTCGTTTATTTCCAACCAAATACATCACGTAATACACAAAGACATCATTTTCCATGCGGTTGCCACTTGGGGACAAGTATGCATTTGAAAGTTGGTCCAACTTGCTAGAAAATCGACCACTATTTTTGGCATAACCCAGCTTAGCCCAACCCTTCCAAACGCTCTATCCCACAACACTTTAGCCATTTCACAATGAAGGAGTAGATGGTTCATTGATTCCGCTTCTTTCCTGCTCATAAAACACCAATTCAAGATAATCACTCCGCGCTTCTGCAAGTTATCTATAGTCTGAATGTTCCATATTACTGCTGTCCATATAAAAAAAAGCCACCCTAGTCGGAACATGAGCATTCCAAATTCTCTTCCAAGGAAAGCCAATATGGTGCTGATTTAATATCACCTTATAATATGACCAAATTGTAAACTTTTTAGAGGCTGTTTGTCTCCAGCATAGTTGGTCCCTGCCCTGTCTTCTTATCTCCATTGAATACAACAATCTGAAAAAATTAGTATCCTCCTCTACTTCCCAATCCTGGGCAGATTTGGAGAAACTAACGTCCCAAAGTACCTCTCCATTGGAAAAATCCATAAATTCTTAAACTGAAGATTGCTTATTAGTCACCAATCTGAAAACAACCAAAAAAGCTCTAGACAATTTAGTATCCCTACACCAAACATCAGACCAGAATCTGATTTTTGAACCGTCACCAACCGAAAAGTTAACTTGTTTCAAGAAACAGCCCTAACCTTTCCTAATAAACTTCCATCGACACACTCCATACGAACCCCTACACTCCTTGGTGCACTAGCCTCCCCAATCACTACCATACTTTCGATTGA
The DNA here is from genome assembly GCA_029856935.1 of Cyclocarya paliurus. Classification (NCBI taxonomy): domain Eukaryota; kingdom Viridiplantae; phylum Streptophyta; class Magnoliopsida; order Fagales; family Juglandaceae; genus Cyclocarya; species Cyclocarya paliurus. Next base: position 40,116,921 of record CM056945.1, on the reverse strand, counting down.
TCACCCTTCTCCACAATGCTTCCTCTTCCCCATGATATCTCCATAGCCACTTCCCTAACAATGCCTTGTTAAAACTACATAAACTATGAATACCCAAACCTCCATCGACAATCGGACAACAAACTTTTTTCCAACTCACTAAGGGAGTTTTAGTCTCCTCTCCCATGCCTCCCCGCAAAAATTCTCTATACAATTTTTCAACACAATTGGCCACACGAACTAGTAAAGGGAATAAAGAAAGGAAGTAGGTAGGGATATTAGAGAGAGTACTCTTTATAAGAGTAATCCTACCCCCTTTAGATAAATAAGTCCTTTTCCATGCTGCCAACTTCCTCTCTATCCTCTCTACCATCCCATCTCAAATGTGTTTGGCCTTAAAAGATGCCTCTAACGGTAGTCCCAAATACTTTATGGGTAGAAGAGCAACTTTGCATCCCATAAATGCTGCCAGGTGATGAATGTTATGTACTCCTCCTACCAGTACCAACTCCGATTTACTTAAGTTCACTTTTAATTCAGAGATGGCTTGAAAACACAACAAGACAACCCTCAAAACTTGAATTTGTTCCCCCACAGCCTCACAAAAAATAAGGGTATCGTCAGTGAAAAGCAAATGAGATATTGTACTGAGGCCATTAGAGTTAGATCCCACTGAAAAACTCAAAATAAATCCTGCTCCTACCACTGCCTCCACCATACGACTCAATGCCTCCATCACAATATCAAATAGGAAGGGAGATAAGGGATCCTCCTGCCTCAAACCTCTTGAACTCGAAAAATACCCACAAGGCTGTCCGTTAACAAGTATAGAAAAGCGGATAGTTGAAATACAATGGCTTATCCAGCCACACCACTTGTCTCCAAAACCGCATCTTCTAAGCATGTACAAAAGAAAATTTCAGTTTACATGATCGTAAGCTTTTTCCATGTCCAACTTACAAAGGACCCCCGGTGATCGTTCTCGCATGCGACTATCTACACATTCGTTTGCAATCAGCACTGAGTCTATGATTTGTCGTCCTCTAATAAAGGCATTTTGGGATTTAGAAATGATCTTCTCCATCACTTTGCTGATTCTATTTGCTAACACCTTTGAAATGATCTTATAAACGCTGCTTACTAAATTGATTGGGCGAAACTCCTTCAACTCTGAAGCACCCACATGTTTTGGAATCAAGGCAATAAAAGTGGCATTCAAAGACTTTTCAAACTTTTGAAACTCATAAAATTCATGAAACACCTTCATCACATCCTCTCTCATAAACTCCCAACAGTTTTGGAAGAATGCCATAGAAAACCCATCCGACCTGGGAGCTTTGTCTCTCCTCATTCCATAACCACTCGATGCACCTCCAGCTCTTCAAAGGGCCTTTTAAGCCAGCTTGCTGAAAATTCATCCACTGCTGCAAAGTTCAAACCATCAATCTTAGGTCTTCAATCTTCCGTCTCACTTAGGATAGAGCTAAAAAACTGTACAGTGTGTTCTTGAATCTCAATAGGGGAGGATAACAGATTATTTCTAGTTCTTAACATCTTAATAGCATTGTTACATTGATGAGAATTAGCCATTTTATGAAAGAAGCTCATCCTCATTAGCTTCCAAGGATTGAAGCTCATCCCAAAGGGTTTTTTTTTTGCTGCTCAACATTCCCATACACCTCCTTATTCCATATCTTCAAATCAGTTTTTAAAACTTTGAGTTTACTAGCCAAAACAAAACTAGGAGTCCCCTCAAACTGATACGACAACCACCAACTTTTTACCTTATCACAAAGCCCTCCACTTCCGGCTACATATTCTCAAACTTAAAGTACCGTTTGCCCTTATGAATACCCCCACACTCAAGAATAATGGGAAAGTGGTCCGATCCTACCCTTGGAAATCGTTTTTAGCACAACTTCGGATAGTGAGTTTCCCATGACGATGATACTAAAAATCTGTCTAATCTTGAACTGCCTCTAGAATTGGACCACGTATACTCACCCCCCACCAATGGCAAATCCAACAGTTCCAAATCAAAGATCAGCTGTGAGAAAGCCTCCATAGCTGTAGTCATCGAAGATAGACCCTCCCGCTCACTTGGGAAGCGAACAATATTGAAATCCCCACATATATACCAAGGTAAATCCCACAAAGACAGCAACCCTGATACTTCACCCACAACAAGTTTCTATCTCGATCCCTATTGGGACCATATACACTTGCTAATGCCCATGACCACCCATCTTCCAAGTTTCTTAATACACATGCCACCAAGTAATCCCCAATGTACTCTTCTATCATTTCAACAACTCTACTATCCCACATGACTAACACTCCACCTAAAGCACCTGAAGAGGGTAAATAAGTCCAGCCAACAAAAGAACCTCTCCACAAGCTCCTGATTACCCTCCTGTCAATAATTTTCAGTTTTGTTTCTTGGAGGCATACGACATCGATCTTCCAACTATGAACAATGGACCTAATACGGAGGCGTTTATTGACATTATTGATCCCCCTTACATTCCAAGACAAAATTTTAGGCTTCATTAACTAGAATAGCTTCCCTTCCCTTTGATTTGTCCCTCCCTAAAGTACTTTCCTTATTTTCATAATTAATGGAACAATGCAATCGTCTCAACTCCCGCTCCTTTCTCACAGTTGACTTCTCAGCCATGGATCGACCAGCTTCAATGGCCACTAGAAGTGCCATCAATTGTTCTTCATAACCATCATAAAAGAAACCTACACAACTTTGAATCTCCTCCACTTTTTTAAACACCCAGTCTGAAGTTTCCTTGGACACAATCTGGAAAGGAGTCATCTGTAATGATGATGAACTACCCTTCTCCTCCTCATAAATAGCTACTTCAAGTTGTGGGTCCGAAGACCTATCCTGCTCTTCCATATTTGGCAGTTCAAACTCAACCTGCCTGCTTCCTTCTAAATTCAGAAAATGCTTTAATAGGCTATTACCCTCTTCCACCATCCTCGTGTGAGTGACCACAGAGGCAGGGCCTCATTATGTCCCTCAATAGCCTCTATAATTTCCCTTGCCTCCCTTTCTAGAATATGGTGGATCATCTCTAACCCACTTGAGCCTTCATCTGAGACTATCGGCACTTTCTATATCAGAGGTGAGCACACTTGTGCTATTATCGGCGCTGCTACAACTTCTCGGTGACTCTTGGCACTTTCTGTGTCGTCCTTGCCTTTGCACTCGGGAAGCAACCCTTCACTCAACAAAGCTACCTCCGTCGACCTAGTCTGTGCAGAAACCAAGTCGATGGGAGCAAAGCTAACGGCAGAACCAGTTAAGTTCACCTCTCCAAGCTCCACCGAACCTGCTACTGCTTCTGTCGAAGTTTCGAGGGCCTTCGATGCCACCGTCTGAGTCTTCGTTGGTGACGGTGGCGTTGACACACATGCCACTGGGTCGACCCTGAGCTGCGTCTTCTTCCTCCACACGAAGCCCTTCTGTTGGGTGGGCTCGGGCGCGAGTGTATGTTGGGACTAGGCCTCCCTTACAGACGCACAAAACTGGCCCACACCCTGCGCCTCCTTCCCCTTCTTCAAAAGAGAAGACTCCGACCCACTACCCAGGCCTAAACTCGACCCCATGGCTTTTTTACCCAAAACGCACCGTATCAAACCTTTTACTTTAACAACCATATCTTCCAACGCGAATTGCATATCCTGCAAATCCCTCAAAACTCTTATTTCATTTTGCCCAAACAACCCTCTGCCATCTCCCTCTCACCTCCGAGCACCTACCGAAACAGGAAACTCACTTGCTCTTTGTAGGTTTACCGAGGCAGAAAGTCTTGTGTCTCGGGGTGTCTGCACCACCTCCTTGTACGACCGAGCCAACAGGAGAGTTACTGTTAATGGTAGACTACTCCCCTGCCCAACTTTGTTTCTGTCCCTCGACGGCAAAGATACCGCCATTGCTTGAGATGAATATCTCCTCTCCTGAAAACCTACACTGACTATGTCCTTCAGCACCTCCACCATCTTCCTCCACCCCATTCTAGCCTTGTCTTCAGGTATGAGAATATAGCTCCTGCGTCCTCCCCTACCATACCCCGCCAAAGCCATGTATGAACCACGTGAGTTTGAACATCACTAGGCTGTGAGGCCTTGTCACCTTCCCGTTGAGCAGAATAGAAGCCTTTGCTCCCAGACTTCAGACAAGCCTCGAGCGAGTTAACCACCCAACGAGTAGTCTCTAAACCCAACCACAAACAGCTCACACCTTTCCATCCTTTCTCAGTAATGCACACCTTACCCCCACCTCTTCTCACCTCAAAAACCTTTGACTTAATAACTAAACAACTAGAAGAACTCATATCCAAACTTCGAAACCAGAATAACCCGCCGTCAACAGCCCACAAGCACCATTGACAACGAGAAAGAAAGAAAAAAGTCTAAAATGTTCGGAGAGAAAAATCTAAAATGAGTGCCAAGCAAAAAACAAACGCACCACCATAGACATATAGGTATCATTTTTCATATGGATGCAATTTGAGGGTTGCCCCGAAATCCGAATACCTCTCCACGAGGCTAGAAAGTCACATACCCTTTCTGGTATCACTTAAGCTAAACCCAATTGAGCAAAAATTTCATTCCACAAAATCCTGGCAATCTCACAATGTAGTAAAAGATGGTTAATGGACTCGCTCCTCTTCTTGCACATATAACACCAGTCCATAACTATGATTCCACATTTCCTCAGGTTGTCTATAGTAAGAATCTTCCCAACGAGGCTGTCCAAACTAAAAAGATTGCCTTTAGAGGTGCCTTTGTAGTTTGTCCTTTAGATGCTCTTCCGTGGGAAAGAACAGGTTGAGGTGTGCATGGTCAAAGAATGGTAGAAAGAACGGGATGTGAAAACTCCCTTCTTGGAAGGGCGCCAATAAATCTTGTCTTCACCTATCCCCAACACACGAGTGGAATACATCTGGTAAAAAAACACCGAAAATTCATCCATTTTATAGTCTTGTGCATCTCAAAGGAAAGTAATGTTCCATTGTGGAAGGCCATTGAAGATGAAAACTAAATCCGCTATTGATACCTCTTTTCTTCTTGCTAAGCCATAAACTTGAGGAAAAACTTCCTTAAGTGCCCAATCACCACACCGTAAATCATGCCAAAATTTTACCTTCACACCATTTCCAACTCGAAAATAAGTATGTACTGCATATGTGTCCCAACCTCTTCTAATATGTTTCCAAAGCCCAACTCCATGAGACCCACTCACCTCATTGGAACACCAACCTTCCCATGATTCACCGTGCTTCAAAGCAATGACTCTTCCCCACAAGGCCTCCCATTCGATGTGGTATATCCATAAGCATTTGCCTAGCAAAGCGTTATAGAAAGATCAAATTCCGAATACCCAAGCCTCATTCTTTGATGGGAGAACAAATTGTGGCCCATTTCATCAAGTGGATTTTAAACTCATCCTTTATCCCTCCCCAAAGGAAATCACGTTGACGTTTCTCCATGCAATGAGCCACCTTAGCGGGGAATGGGAATGATGAGAGGAAGTACGTTGGTAAGTTAGAAAGAGTGCTCTTGATGAGAGTCACCCAACCCCCTTTGGATAAGTACATCCACTTCCAATCGGCTAATTTCCTTTACATTTTTTCTAGCACATCATCCCACATGGATTTTGATTTAAAAGCCGTGCCTAACAAAAGACCAAGATATTTCATGGGCATATGAGATATCTTGCAGTCCAAGATGGACACCAACCTCTCCACATTGGGTACAAGCCTCACTGGCACTATCTTAGATTTGGCCAAGTTCACCTTCAACCCTGACACGGTCTCAAAGTATAATAAAAGAGCCATCAAAGCTTGAATTTGCTCATGTTTGGCATCACAAAAGATTAGAGTATCATCAACAAGCAATAGATGCGAGATGTTGAGTGAACTTGAAGTTGCCTCACCAATTGAGAATCTTGATAAGAAACCACCCGCCACTGCCCCTGCAATCATCTTACTAAAAGCTTTCATCACAAAAACAAAGAGAAGTGGAGAAAAGGGATTCCCTTGTCGCAATCCTCGGGAGCTTTTGAAAAATCCTTTTGGCGTGCCATTCACCAATACAGAGAAACAAATTGTAGATATACAATAATGGATCCAAGTACACCATTTAGTGCCAAAGTCACATCTCTCAAGTATATAAAGTAAGAATTCCCTATTGACATGATTATAAGATTTCTCCATGTCCAACTTGCATAGAAGTCCTGGCTCTCCTGACTTAATACGACTCTCCAGACATTCATTAGCAATAAGTACTGAGTCAAGGATTTGCCTACCTTTAACAAATGCATTTTGAGGCTTCAAAATCAAACTTTCCATCACCTTGCTCAGCCTGTTTACCAATACTTTGAATACAATTTTGTATTACCCACTCACCAGGCTAATGGGAAGACAATCTTTCATCTCTACTGCGCCGGTCTTTTTAGGGATGAGTGCTAAAAAGGTTGCATTGAGACTTTTTTTGAACCGCCCACTTCCATGAAATTCATGGAACACCTCATGATATCTTCTTTAAGTACATCCCAACAAGTCTAAAAAAAGCAAGGTAAAACCATCAAGACCTGGGGCTTTGTTGCCCACTGTACCTTTAACTACCAATCTGACCTTTATTTCCTCAAACGAATTTTCAAGTTGTTCCAAAGCCTATGGATCAAGAACATCAAAAGTTAGTCCATCAAGTCTCAGCCTCCACGAAAACTGTTCCGAAAACAACTTATCACAGTAATTGACAATGTAATCTGAGATCTCGGTTTGGTTGGACGAGGCCGCCCCATCTAACATCAGAGTTTCTATAGCATTGTTCCACCTATGTGAATTGGCCACCAAGTGGAAAAACTTGGTGCATCTATCCCCTTCATTCAACCATAAAGCACATAATTTTTGTCGCCAAGATATTTCTTCCAAAAGAGAGATTCATTCAATGTCCGCAGTCACTTGAGTTTTGCGTGCCTGCTCGGTTTCAGATAGTACCCTCTTCTCTTCCACACCCTCCGAACCCTTCAACTCCTCAAAGAGAACAATTTTTCGGCTTTCCACATTACCAAACTCTTTTGCATTCCACTCCTTCAAGTCCTTTTTCAAAGACTTTAATTTACAGGTCAAAATATAACTAGAATTGCCATGAAAATGGTAAGATCACCACCATTGACGTATTCTATCCAAAAAATCTTTAGGCTTCAACCACATGTTCTCAATTTGAAGTATCTTGGACCTCTTCGAATGCCTCTGCAGTTCAACAGGATGGGAAAGTGGTCCAAACATAACCTGGGTAATCTCTTCTGAATTAGGTCCAGATAATGAGCCTCCCAATCTGGTGAGATTAGAAATTAGTCAAGCCTTGACCAAGATGGAAGATCTCGGTTGCTAGACCAAGTGAAAGAGCCTCCTGCAAGAGGAAGATCCTGTAAATTTTATTCAATCTGAAACCCTAAATTTGTTTAGGGGTTTCAATTTCAATTTATTTAGAGTTTCGAATTGAACCGCTAAATTTCTTTAGGGGTTCAATCTGAAACCCCTAAAGTTTTTTAGGGATTTCAATTCCTAAATAAATAACAACATTTTTTAAAATTGTTTGGTGTATTATTACATTTTCTTTTATGTGTTGTGTTGGCTTTGCATTACGCCTTATTTAATTTTATAATTTTTATTATATTGAAAAATCAGGAATGTCTTTTCAAATGGATTACAGTGATAGCTCTATTACCCCTACCAGTATCCCTACCCTTGCCCCAGTATTGACCCCTACTGAGCCTACTCCAACCCCCCAAGCCCCCACTGACACAGAGCAAGAAACCTGTATCCATAGTTTGGTCTCACTTTACCAAACTAGAGGGTGGTAACCTCAATAATCCCCAAGCTCAATGTAATTATTGTGAAAAAATATATAGATGTCACTATAGGAAACATGGTACATCCCAGTTAAAGGTCCATTTAGAGGAACAATGAAAGAAGAGTCTAATATTAAGATCCTTATTGGAGAAGAGTCAATCTAGACTAGATGTTGGACTAAAAAAAATGGCGGATAAGAGTAGTGGGGGTCCAACATTGAAGGGGTTTATGAAGTATAATCCCGATGAGTGTAGAAGGAAGGTAGCACGTATGGTAATCATAGACGAGCTACATTTTCAGTTTGTGGAAAGGAGAGGGTTTAAGGAACTTGTCCAATAATTGGAACTTAGATTTTCGCTTTTTTCTCGCCACACTGTGGCAAATGATATTAAAAAGACATACAGAAAATATAAAAATGTTTTAAGGGGCCAATTGGCAGGTTTGGTAGTTTGCCTCACTACCGATACTTGGACTTTTATCCAAAATTTCAATTACATGTCTTTGATTGTTTATTTTTTTGATTATGATTGGATTCTTCACAAAAAGAATATTAAGTTTTGTCAAATAGTTGATCATAAGGGTGAGACGATTGGAAAGGCTTTGGAGGCCGCAATAAAGGAGTGAGGGTTGACACAGGTTTTTACAGTTTCCGTTGATAATACCTTGTCTAATGATGTCGCCTTGAGATATCTGAAAACTTATTTTAGAGAGGCAAATAAAACATTTTTGGGTGGTAAATATGTGCATGTTAGATGTGTTGCACATATCTTGAATATAATTGTGACTGAGGGGTTGAAAGATGTTGATAACTCGGTTGCACGAATTAGAATGACTGTGAAATTTGTGAGGTCTTCTCCTTCTAGATTGGAGAAATTCAAGGTTGTTGCGAAGACTGTGGACATAATATCGAAGAAGGGTCTTTGTTCTGATATTCCTACGAGATGGAGCTTAACCTATATGATGTTAGAGGCGGCCCAAGAATATAAGGCAGCCTTTTAGTTATTGGGGGATGAAGACATTCAATATGTCAAATACTTTGATGAGCACGGGGGCTTAGGAAAGGCTAATGATGATGATTGAGAGGTAATTTATACTTTTGCTGATTTTCTCGAGTTTTTTCATGATGTCATATTGAAGTTATCTGGTTATTTGTACCCTATATCCCATGAGTTTTGTCAACAAATATGTAGGGTAAAATAAGAATTAGACATGTGTAGGGGTTCCAATATAAGGATGAGGGGGATGTCATTGACTATGAGGGTCAAATATGACAAGTATTGGGGAGATTTGACTAGATTGAATATTTTGTTATATGTGACTGTTATTCTTGATCTCCGCCTGAAGATTTTAGGCATGTTATATGGTTTGGGACTTACGTACGATCAGGCATGACTGATCTAATTGGTGATATGGCTCGAGATATCCTGGCTAAATTGTATGATGAGCTTAATGTAATTAAGGGTGATACTACATCTACTACACCTACACCTACACCTACCTTAATGCTTCATTCAGACACCGGGCCAGTAAAGAAGCGTAGATTAGTGGACTAAGATCTTTGCAAATAATCCCACACCAGTCCGTCAATCTACGGAGGTGGTTTCGGAGTTAGATAACTATTTGTCAAAGGATCTTATTCAAGATGATGACAATTTCGATATATTGGTATAGTAGAAGGCGGCAGCAAAGAAATATCTTATCCTTTCTGAGATAACCCGTTGTATCTTGACCATCCCTATTAGCACCGTTGGCTCAGAGTCAGCTTTTAGTACCGGAGGGCGCATATTGGATCATTTCCGTAGTTCATTGTCTCCTTCAACTGTGGAGGCATTGATATGCACACAGAGTTGGACGATGAGAAATGATAGTTATGTTCCGTATGTTTTGGATTTTAAGGAGACCTACAAGGAGGATGATGGTGATCAGTCTAGATCTGGACCACCTAATAATTGTTATTTTTATTTTAATATATTTTAATTTATTTACATTCATTTCGATTTTATTGGTATTAATTTTAGTATTTATTGTTGTAGCAATAGATGAGACTACTTAGAGTCAGACGAAGTCTACCTCCGCTGCAACATAAATATGTGCTGACTGCTCAAGCCTGAAATATGAATTATCAAATTATGTATTGATGTATTAAATTGATTTGTAATACTGATACAATGTCCCTTGGACACTTATGTTTGTAATTTTGTAATTGTTTAGCTTTTCAATTTTGTAAATTTGTACTAGTTTAGTTATTATTATTAGTTTATTAGGTATTAGACTAGTAGTATGTAGTAGTAAATTTGTATCATGTATATATTATTTTTATTCATGTATTTTTTTTTTAATATCTTATTCATTTTTTAATTTTAATTTTATGAGCTCAAAATGGTTCAGAAGCTATTTCTGGCCTATTTTGGGCCCATTTAAGTGGTTTTTAGGTAAAAAATGGCACAAAAATCACTTCTGGGCCAAAGGCCCAGTAGGGGGTGGACTGACCCCCCACCCGCACCCCGTTGTCCGGGACGGGGTACCCTGTCCCCGCATGCCGAGGGCGGGGGGCGGGGAGGGGGCTACCTCGCCCCATATGGGGCGGGTAGCACCCTTAGCATACTTCTCCCATGCAGTTTTCACCCCATCAGCACTCATCTCACAGATCTCCAAAGCCAGCTTTCTCCATCCTCGACCTCCAACATCTTCTGGGACAATGATGCTTCTCCTGCCATCATCTCTATATTCCACAATGGCCAAATGTCTACCGAAAACATTAGAGGATCTCTAAGCAATATATGCATTGCTGCCATAACTGAAAGTTTTAATGTAATCCTTCTTGGCATCAGCTTGACCGCAACTTTCAAGAGACTGCACAACCCATCTTGCAGTGGTGAAACTGATTGCCAACTCTTTAGTCACCTTCCTTGCCCTCTCAATGATGCGTAATGCTCTACTTCCCGCATGCACTATCTCAAACAACTTTGATTCTATGAGAACTGCCTTTCTAAACCCCATCCTTAATGTAAAAACTAAAAAAATATCATCTGGATCTCAATCAAAAATCCATGGAGACCATCTTCAACGCCAATACTCAGAAAAGAGGGGAGTGTACGGAGAGAGAATAAAGAGGAGAGAGAAAATCTTAACCTTTTAATTTATATTTTAACTCTCTTTTACTTCCTAATAAATGGATCCAATACATAAACCTTCCAATCCGGATAAATAAAGAGATCATCTTTTATAGTAATATATTTTTCACGTATTAACATAGAAAACTTGATAGTGGTACGAATCAACTCATCAATACCATTATTCCTGATCCGTATGGATACAGAGAATGTCTGTCTGGCTTTGATGAAAACCCAATAAAAAGGAAGAAGGCAGCCACCTGCCCACCCAGACTACCAGCCAGCGTTCTGCTTTATTTATTAACTTCTTGCATCTGCCAACTCTTACAGGCTAATAAGCTAATCCTTTTTTAAGATGCAAAGAACTTCTAGATTTCATGCAGTAAGAAAGCTGCTGTTGTTTGCTTCTTTCCTTGATAATGAGGCACCTATCCAGTCTCTGAAAGAAAGTACTTGAGATCCATTTATATAACTGAGCCATCCTCTATTTTCGCCTTCTCCAGGATAACGGTGATTCCTGACCGAATGTAAAATCCATCTTCTGGCCTATCTGCTTCTTGAACACCCTGCAATGATAACATTCAGACAGAAAATAAAAATGAACACTTTACTTCGATCAGAAGTTCTATGCACTAAAAAAGTTCGTTGAGAAGGCAAAATGCAGGGCTGAGCACGACTGGTATGCTTACATCTCTATTCATGATGATAACTCCTTTCCCAATCCTTGCGTTCTTGTCGATTATGCAGTTCCTTTCAAGGAAAAAATGAACATTGTCAGCATTGAACTTTCTACTATTAAATCTGGATTTAATAATTCTCGATTTCAAGGCCAGTTACCTGATTTTTGTATTCTGTCCAACCCCTATTGGGACCTTCCCCTCTGCCAAGAGAGAGGCAATTTCAGATTCAGTTTGGTAATAGTCTGCACCCATCATCACGGTATCCTGTAAATGGAAAATTGCCACTCAACTAAGTTCTTGAAGCAACCAAAACAAAGCGCTCTAGTCTACTGGGTTCTTTGTGTTTGAGGATTAAAATGCAGAAAACGTGATAGATTACTTTGAGCTCAACGCCATAATCTATTCTTGAGCGTTCACCAACTATTGAATGTTCAACTCTGCATTCTCTCAAGAAACATCCATGTGAGATTATTGCATCCACAATCTGCAAAACCCAATTGAAGCATGAAAGGCAAGTAACTCAATGAAACAAGTGAAAAGAGCCAAAGTCTGTCAGCATACCCGACAATTGTCAATCTTTGTTGGTGGTAAGAATAAAGGAGATGTGTAAAAGGGTGTCTTGGGGTCATAAAATTCGAAACTTGGAAACTGCAAAAATGAGATGGTCACTGCATATATGTTGATTTCATAACAAGGGAATAAGACAATTATATAAGTTTCATACAATGGAAGGTCTGGTTTTCAGTAGTAAAGGGCTATGTACAAGTAGCTTATAATAGAAACTCCAAAGCCTTCAACGTGTTACAGGCAGAACCTCACCCTATTTGACAAAAAAGGTATATATAGATTGAGCAAAGCAGGGTATAAACAGGCGGGTCTATTTCACAGAAAGACATAAGACTAGGATTTGTTTAGATGGTAAGTCATACAATGTGTCCAAAACCCAAAACCTCAACCTCCCCTTTCTTATGGAGGGAGGAAATGTGTTTGAGTTAGAGCTCAACAAAAACGAATGTGAATCCAGTGGAACTCCGGGAATATCAGATTCAAAGATATTAATCTTAAAAATATTAAACAAACCTCCTCAGTAAGGGCCAAATTAGCATCAAAGAAGGACTTTATGGTTCCAATATCTTCCCAATAATCTCTAAATATGAAAGACTGTCAAAAAAGAGAAATATGTCATAGTCGAGCCTTACTGGAAAAAAAAAACACCCTTCAGCAATAACAGAGGTATTTTTCAAAATTTGAAGATAGTTTTGATGAACTTTAAGAGCTCTGTCTTACTTGGACATTATGCTCCTTCACAGCTGCCGGAATGATTTCAGATCCAAAGTCATTTGCTGTAGGATATCTCCACCTCAAAAGCTTCAGTAAAATATCCGTCTTAAAGATGTACACTCCCATTGAAGCAATATATGGGGCTTTCACAGCATCTTGCGGGGAAAACCCCAGAAGACGTGTGTCCACTTGCTGCATAGATGCAAGTAAATTTTTGTATTTGTTAGTAATATGGGAGTTCAATTACTGTCTAAAAATACATGCATGGTTAAAATCAGATACCAACAACGTGGGAAACATGCTTAAAATCTTCAGGAGAGATCATTCTGATGTCTGCAGTTAGCTTACAAAAGGCTCAAAGCAAGAGAAATTTGGAAGCTTTTTGAGCTTCATTGGGGCAAAATCATTGGCATATAAGATTTAAATCTTTCCCCAAGTGTGATTGAATCTAATAATTGTCCAGAGTATCAGGCTAAAAAGAGAAACAAAAAATCTTTAGGATAGGAAGAAGAACATCAATTCTTAGCATTGGATTCACGTAGTGCTTACCATTGCTTTCAGGTCAGCTCCCCTGGGTTTTTCAGCGAAATGCACAATACGGCCTCTGCTGTCTATCTTCACCAATCCATAGTCTGATGCACGGCTGAAAAGTGCCAAATATAATTTAGAAGAAATTAAGTTAATAAAACAGAGGAAAATCTTTTTCTTCTTGTTCTCTTTTTTTTCTCCTATGAGAGGAGAAAGCTTTTTCTACTTTCTTAGCAGAAGTAATTGTTGTGTTAGTACACAGAGAATTAAAGATCACTAGATGATCAGAGCAAATCAACCCATAAAGACAAAATTTAAAGGACGACAAAAATAAGAGTGAACAAACCTGTCGCCCACCGCTGCACATGATATCGTAATATCAGCATTTCGCTCGACATGGCTCTGTTGATTCATTGAATATAGATAAACCAAGTTTTTCAAAGACGGGAAAAATCAAATGAGTGGATCTTATTATATAACTTATGGTATACCTGCAATAAGTCCGTATAATCCATTCGGTACAGATGATCCCCACACAAGATCAATATATTCTCGATGTTTCTATTCTTGACATCCTACAATAATCAATGTAATATATACCAGACTCCACCTCAAGAGTTCAAATTCAAATGAATGAAAATTAAAAAGAAAATATACTCTACTCCTAAAACTCATTGTTATTGGCAATTTAACCACCAAATTATTAAGTTGTCACTTTGTCTTCAGTTTGAAAAATAAGCTACAATTAATTCCCTCATTAAGATCTAACCATTGGATGGATGAAAATAGCTGGTGACCGGTGTAGCACACTTTTAGCAGTTGAATCTGTTAAAATGGGGCAAATTTCCATAAGCAGTTGTTTGGGGAAAGATGACAATTTTAATAGTTCGGTGGTTATATTGCAAAAAGAATAATAGTTTGAGGGAGGTAAAGAGTAGTTTTTCTTAAAAATGTAGGTGAAAGGTCCATATATCTGGGTCTACTTTGGTTATACCGCGAATAAAAAGTTCCACACCCACCTCAAATACCCACAAAAATTGCCTCACAGCATCAGCTGTTCCCTGGAACCACTTCATTCCTGCTTCCCCTGGCGTCTGGGTGGCTGCCAGAACCTATTTGCCAAGTGGGAGCATTTTGAGTCATAAAAAATCAAGGATCTTGCAAAATTATTACCAAAGAACACATATATTGGTTGGTCGATTCATTTATAACATAGAAAATTGTGATCTTTTTCCTTCTCTTGATAACCAAATACTGTACATTGCATTAATTAAAACATGAGGCTTCCCTAAAGACTTATCTGCCAATGATGCAGATTTTATTCTGCAACACTTGGTAAACAGTTATCAGGAGAGAAATCAGTCAAACCTAAGTTGTTTTCCCTTGTATAAGTGGGAACTGCTTTAAGTACCAATAAATTTATGAAATATCTGACATCAAAATAATTTCTGCTGGGTTCTATACCTCCACAAATCCATCCCCAAAGTTAATACCATTTCCAAAATAGGTGCGAGAAATGTGTCGATTGAGGGAGGCAGAGTTAAACTGAGTGAGTACACAAATCTTGTCTACGCCACTGTTGATACAATTGCTCATTGGTATGTCTATAAGCCTATAGCACCCCCCCACAGGAACCTGCAGATCATACCAGCTCATCACGTAAGAATAGCTAACTAAGTGGACATTTAACAAAGGCTAAGCCGCTCTTCTTCAACCACTAAATTAATTTACAAGCAATTAAATTAATCAAATATACATCTATAGCTATTTTCTTACAGCAGGTGTCGCTGCTCTGCTCGTAAGAGGAAAGAGTTGAGTCCCTGCGCCCCCTCCTAATATGATTGAAGCCACATTTTTTGGGTCTGCTTTTCGTCTATGATAGGGTGGTGCTTTTATGGTCTGAGATCACACCCAAGATTAATAATGATAACATTCATAAAACTACCCCATCAAATTGAAATTACGGAGACGATGGATCTAAATTTACAATTTCAATGGACATACACAATGACTAAGATCACATGATGTTTCCAAGTATTTAACAGAAGTGAATACAAAGAAAATGATACGGTTTCATGCATTTGAAGTAGATCAAAGATTGAAATTAACTTACCACAGCCTCTTGGGCATTATTGGAAGTAATTACAGCAAAAGCAACACCAGGTTTGAGTTTCGTGACCTTCTTCTCATCTCTCAAACTTTTCGCCATCTGATTAGCCCATACAGTGTTACTCAGGCTCCCTGTGATCCTCTCCCCCCAAAGCCCATTTTTTCCATGACTGAGACTACCTTTGATTGCTTTTGCCAAATAGGTATTGGGTTTCAAGGTCAAACAGCAAGAATCCATTACAGTTGCCTAAGACTAACCCAGAAAATCAGCAACCCCCGATTGTAATGGATGAGATATGAATGAAGCTCCCACAAAATACTGAAACCCAAATCCCTGTAAAGTACAACTCTTTAAAACGATGGGTCGAGTAGAAGTAAAACTCTGAACCTTAAGTAAAGTATAGATCACATAAAGGTACCAGGAAGACACTAGTGCCAGACATTTAAAGTTACACTACGAATAAGACTTCTATAAAGAAAAAGCATAAACTAAGCAACCTCAGGGTGAAGTTTCAGAAACAGAGATAAATCTAGATCTGGGAAGCACATAAGAATGCCAAGGAAATTCTTAGCATCCAGACCAAGTTAAGTTCCTAAGAAACATCAATTCCAACTATCCAGTAAAAAAGAAAAGGAAGAACAAAATCCAAGTTGAAGAAAGGCGACCTGATGTTCAAAACCGCCAAAACTGCGATACTTGAGCGTGATCAGCGAGCTATAGGATCCTGAAAAGTACGAGTACGACCCAACTTGAGAGGTGAGAGGTAGTGAAATGCGTGAATAATGTTGGCTTGAAAGCCTCCCTAGAAATCTTGCAATTTCGGTGTGTGTATATATATATATATATATATATATATATAAAGACGGTCACAAAAATTAGACTGGATTGAGAGATTGAGGTAGGATGATTTGTGAATATTAATAAAATTTGTGACTTAAAATTTGTAAACAGTGATAATGAAACCGGCCCTTAATCTAGGCTTGCCACGATGCACCATGCCATTGAGTTGAGCGGCGGAGCCGCGGAGCCCACTGCCCGCCACAGTCCAAGTTTCTAGGTTCTTCTTGCAGTCGGAGCACAGCCATTATCAGCCCAACACCTGTCCCTTTCATGCCAAAGTCGCAAGAAAACAAAATAACACGGAAGCATGTTGCACCCATTCCGAAATCTGAGGTTGTTTTCTCTGCCTGGAAATTACCGTTTAGAATAAGTTGCACAGTAGGGAGAAATTTTCTTGCTACTCTCCAGGCAGTTCTAATGTCTCATTTGACCACCGGGATTAGAGATCACTTACTGAGATCACTAATACCAGACTTAAAATCTCATGCAAATCTCGTGATGAGGCTGACTGAATTCCAATAGCTTCCAGACTAGTACAGTTCTGTTCCAAACGGGAAAAGGAACTGGACTATCTCTGTTCATGTCATGGACAAATAAAGAGTAATGTCCACTTCAAACATAATAATGCTCCGGTACCCCATTGTCGAGGCTTCAGCCATGACACTAGCCCGCTGTCCAGAGATATTATTCTTTCTCATTTTCAACAGTGATAGCCACTTCTAGCTTTATGCCTCGAGAATATTACCAGAGTTTTTAGATGCCATTGCCAAAGAAATTGCTTTACAGCAAATTGTAGAAATACAGTCAAAATACCGAAAACGTTGCTGGGCATGTTTAAGACCGAGACGACTGATATCAGCTTCCATAAACGGACAGACAGGATAGTCGACAGGAATAGGCCTGAAAACCATCCGGATGGACGATCCTTGGCGGGACCCAGAAGCAGACATTTGAGTCCATGCCACACAGAGGTAGGTAAAAAAGGATAGAGATAAAGTGAAAGGGATGGATGGTGGTTTGCTGATCTGTTATAGCATGGGCTTAACATCTGGGAAAACATCCAAACCATTTGATTTTTCTGACTTCGACCCAACTTAGTACTTTAGTTGTTGGCTCTCTCTTCACCGTAAACGTATCCTTTAAGTGACACCACCATGACATTAAATTAAGTTATTCTATTTAATAATTTATAAATCAAAGCAAGCACCTTGTTGTTGTGAAATTTACTGTGATTATAAAAGAACTAAAACATTAATATATATATTTTTATAATAATAAAGATGGAGACTTTTGCAATAATGATATGCTGAGTATGCCAATAAGTAAATTCGTAAATAAGTATATATCAATAAAATATAAATTCCCTAGACTTCTCTGGCCGATTCATCTGAGCCCAAAGGATGGAGTGGGCCCATATAGATGTGGATTTATGAAGTGGGAAAAAAACAAGGGCAAGACTTTGAGTTTCCATCATAGGAGCCCTTTGTTGATTGGTACCTAAAGATGACAGTACAAACAAGTAGTGGTAGTGCAGTATGATATTGATAAACACCAATTATTAGGTGACAAAAGCTTCACATGGCTTGCTATTAAATTATGAACCACAAAAATCACTCCTTTTGAGAGGTGGCCATAGATTACGTGCATTTTTCCTTATTGGTCCCTGCTGATGACACTGTGGAAGACAAAACTTCATTTTTCACGAGAATAAGTTTACTTTAACGTTTTTTTTCTAAACTTTTATCGTCTAGTAGTGAATTTGAAAAGTTTTCAAAATAAAAATACTCTATTTTCCCCATCACTCAAAATCAAAAATATCAGAGCTCATATGGACAGAAAGGAGATGTTTGAAACCCAAAGATAAAGAACAATTTCTATCTACTTTTTGAAATGGCCCAAATACGAAATCTATCTGTTGTCTATGATTATGGGCCACAAATTTATAATTTCTTGTTCCTATGAACCACCAATGAATAATTCAGAAGTTAATAATTATTTGAACTCAATAATTCGAAAGTCTTAGCATAACCCCAAGCCATTTTGCTTGGTCTGAAATAGATTTCAATAAAGGCACCGGTAACTTCCCCCACATTTATGGATCTTATGCCAATATATTTATGGAGCAATGTTTCGCGTCATTTAGTTGGTCTCATGCATCCACTGCACGAACCGACAATAATTTATGGCACTTCTGCTGGATCCATAGAGACGCAACATTTCATGGCACCATCATACTTTGATGCCTCAAATCTACAAGACTACAACATCTGGCAATGGTGTTAACTTTAGCCTATTGCATACCATATAATTTTCTTGCCTTTAAACACAAAAAAAGGGAAGCATAATACGAGAGGGTGAAGATCAAAACCACCAATATAAAATTTCCATTCAATAAGTAGACACTATTCCAAGGAAACTCAAAAATAACGACTGTCTGAATCACTCCGTATAATCCCAATTAAACAAAGATATCCGGGAGTCTCTTGACATGGAAATAATAACAGCAGCCATCTCAGCAACTAAATATGC